>CM070737.1:28380511-29083501 GCA_036346245.1 Bonia amplexicaulis
AAATCACGATACATCTTGGTCTCTCCGGATGAAGCTGTATACGGAGTGCGATGAGCTTCTCTCAAAATGTCATCCTTAACCTCCGCTTTGCTGACGCATAAACGCCCTTTAAAGCGCAATGCACCGACATATCCAAGCTGAAATCCTTCTTTTCCCATTTCCAACCGTTTCATAACCCTCTCGAAATAATCGATCGACTATTGTGCCTCCCTTTTCGCTCTCGGTATCGCCGACTCTAGGATCAACGGGTCTCCACTCGGGCCGCACCGCATAGCGAGAAGATATCCCCATACGATCAAAATTAGCAACCAAACAATCCAGGGTAGCAGGCGTCGCCTTGCGACTCAGAGCATCGGCCACCACATTGGCCTTGCCAGGATGATACTGAATGGTTAGATCATAATCCTTGATCAACTCTAACCATCTGCGCTGCCTCTGTAGGACCGAAATGGCGACAGAGGGGGGGTGAATGTCATTCTCTTTTAAAATCGCCCGAGAATTAGATATCTTGTTTTTCAAAAAGATGCAAAACAAAGCACCTTACAGAAAATTAAAATTAATCTTGCTGAAATTTGGAACGCATGCGATCTTGAAAAATTCAGCATAAATCGAGAGTAGTCAAGAAAATTTCAGCTGAAAATATTGCCGTTTGATCTGCATGCAAAATCGTCAAAGATCAGGAAAGAAATAAAAGAAAGGCAACTAAAGCTTGCACTGTCGAGAGAGACAAGAAGAAAAGAAGATATTGCTTTGCTACCAACAGAGAGCTATCCAAAAAGGATAAGCAAGCTGCTAAAAGAGATTCAAAAAGGGAAAAAGAAAGACAACTAAAGAGCAGTAGAGAGCTGCTAAAAATTACTGCCGAAAACACTGCAGGTAAAGAACTGTTTTTTTTCTGAAAAAAAGGATCATGAGATCTCAAGAAGACAGCGCTCACCACAGCTTCTTTGCTGAAACCCAACAGAAAGCAAAAGCAGAACTAAAAGGCATCTGAGAAGAAGGACAATCAGGCAAACAGAACACAGGGTAGAGGCCAGCCTGAACTTTGTCGGTACAGTGATTTCCGGAGAACACAATGGAGCAGAAAGGATGGACAATCAAATGATTCTCTATTCTGGATAAAAGATTGAGGCTTCAATCCAAATAGTAGGAGGACCTCAGGAACAGGAGATAGCGAACAAAAGATAATTCTGCTGAGGAAGGCAATCAGACAGAGCAAGAAATCCAAAAAGGGAAGCACTGAACAGGGAGTGAAATCAAATGCTGAAACATTTGAGATTCTTATATCTATTGATCATAAGACTCTCACTCTCAACAGGTAAAGATCTCACTAAAAGGAAACCCAAGCTAAAACTCTTTTCAACAAGAAAATCATTTGACAACCGAAGGCTTGATGTTCTTGCATCTTTTGGTCAAGGGAATTGAAGTCACAGAAGGCACTCACTCTAAGAGAATGTAACACGAGACTAACAAGACTTCTCCAGGAGACAGCAAGAACTAAAGCAAACTGAAGTACAAACACAGGAAAAACATCGCAGGAAATCAAATCAACTCAGTCCCAAAGTTTCTCATACTGAATCAAAGAGATGGGCAATTACATAGAGATTGTTCTACAGCCATTTAACACATCTGAGAACCCAACTCAAACGCAGAATCAAGAACTCACACACACTCTCTCAATCCTCAAGAACACCAAGAGCCTCACATGCTTCTTGGGAGGAACACAACCCACACAAAGGGATGAATGAGCTCTCAAGTGTCCTAAGGGGTATGCAGCCCCTCACCTCTATTTATAGCCCTTGGCTAACGGGTCTCCAACCCGTTACGCCGGCTAAACCCTAACGGAGCCGTCTTCCGCTTGTGCAGCCTTGCGAAATTCTCGTTTCGCCCCTCCTGCACCTTCCGGGAAGCTTCCGCGCTCCTTGCCTCGCACGCCTCGCAACACGTCGAGTCCACGTCGTCTTCGACACATCACGACCGTTCTGACCTCAGCGCCACCTGCGCCTAGTCCGGTCCACCGTGTCTCGCCACGACTCCGCCTCGCTGTCCTGCAGACACACAGACAAAAAACACGTCACATAGCACCGCTCGATACATGAACGTGTAAATAGCATAAGCAAGATCAAACAAGTCGCAATAATAGAATATACATCCTAACCCATACAACTTCGCTTGACCAAAGTCCGACCGAGCCCGTTGCACCAAGCAACGTCTGGGTCCGAACAAACCGACTCAAACTCGACTTTTGAAAACAGATGTCAATTACTCATCACTCACAATGGGATGACCTCCACATGGGCTCTCAATCTCTCCCTTGATGAGTATATTGACAAACCTAGAAAAAGCATGAAGTTGAGTTTGAAGAGTCTAACATGGTCCATAAGAACAAGAAGGAAGCTAATGACCATGTCGACGGAAGGAGCAAAAGAAAGAACAAGTTTTCCTCAAAGCTCCCAAGTGGCTTTTTCTACCACTATTCTCCCCTTTTGGCAATAAACCCATCAAGAAGGTAAGAAGGAGAAAAAGTCATGAAAATGGATGAAAGGCTGATTTGATCATTTTTAAGTATGTAGAGCCATGAGAATTATCCAAAATGACCATCATGCATTACATCAAGCCATAACATACAAATATACTACAAAGATCATGACTAAGTATGTAAAGTGAAGCTAAGCAACATAAGGTATAATTTGAATTTTAATTGAAGTGCTTAGCAAGTCAAGTCAAACACGATTTTAGTCTAGCTAATGATATCCACAAATGATGCAAGCCACGTCTATAAGCTAAATGAAATCAAGAAGCTAGTGTTGAGCCAACTAGAGTGCTATTTGTTCAAGTATGATACAATTGTTGGTGTACATTGAACATTTTAGCAATTTAGCACATTTGATATTTTTCTTTGGAAATCATATGATTGTTGCCAACCATTTTTTTTGTTATTTTGTCATGTGCTAGACCTCAAGCCTTATGCGATCACTTCAAGCAATGAGCTTAAGAAGATGATCTTGGTCATCCAAATCTCCCCTGAGTTCATGCCTTGTGCAATGGCAAGCCGTCTCATGAGAAGGAATTGGTGAGATCAGTTTTTTCGCACAAAGATATCTTTTTGCTTTTAATAGATTGTACTAACTTATGTGTCATCAAGAAACTAATATAGCTCAATCTACTGCTCAACAATGATTCAAGACTCAACTCAGCCTATTTGACATGTCATGAACCATAAAAAGATAACACAAAGCTGACTAGTCTCAAATATGATCATGACATGAATTAGGTCGAAATTTAGCATTTTAATTAACCTATCATGGCAAAGACTTGACTACACATATAAAGACATGATCAATTTAACAATGGAGCATAAATCATGGCAAGATATAATATAATGAAAAACATATCATGAAAGGATAATAATCAAGGCTCCATTATGTTACAAATTAAGTGAAGAAAATCCAGCTCCCCCTTAACTTGAGATACAACTTTTAATTCAAGTTGAGTTATGTCATCATTAAAATCCAGAAGTTCCCAAATGAACTCCCCCTGAACCAAAGCAATAAAATGAGAAGCTGGCAAAGAAAAACAACGAAAGGCAGTCCTTAAAGCATAGATAAGATATAGAGGATACTATGGCTCAGACTGACTCTCATCTACCTCATATGACTCTGTGACTAATAGCCGATCAGAGAAACACACACTAGAGAGCAAACACGCACTGCCACACGCGAAGGTGGCCCGACCCTCGCTAGATCGCAAGAAGTGAGTGAGCTCAATCTAGTGAGATAAGAAACAACTAATAGAGCATCCTGAAAGCATAAGATAAGAGTAAGAAGTCTAAGCAACTAGACAAAAGAACCACTCTAACCTATGTTGGAAGGACTAAACCCAATGCACCCATATGCAATGCAATAGTAAGGAGACAGAAGCATAAATAATATGATAAAGCAATAAGACCCAAAGCTCCCCTCACAACAGTCCATAAGGACAAACCACCACAAGCTCTCCCCGCAGAGCTGAAAACCTCGTGCTATCCAGAGGCTTGGTGAAGATATCAGCCAACAGATGGTCACTCTCCACAAACTGGAGCACGATGTCACCCTTCTCTACATGGTCTCGAAGAAAGTGATATCTGATATCAATGTGCTTGGTCCGAGAGTGCTGCACTGGGTTCTTAGCAATGCTAATCGCAGACGTGTTATCGCAAGAGCGGAACACGGTCGATAGCTAACCCAAAGTCCCGCAGAGTCGAGACCATCCAAAGGACCTAGCTACAAAGAATCGGCTGCAACAACATACTCGGCCTCTGCGGTGGGTGTGCAACACCGGATCGCTTCCTCAAGACCAAGAAACGAGGGAAGTGCCAATGAACTGGCAGGTGCCCGAAGTGCTCTTCCTATCTATCCTAGAGCCTGCAAAGTCTGCATTCGAAAAGGCTCTAAGGGATAGACAAGAGGAGGAAGAGTACCAGATACCATAGTCAATGGTAGCTCGAAGGTACCGAAAGATGCGCTTCACCGCCTGGCGGTGAGACACGCGAGGAGAAGCCTGAAATCGAGCACAAAGACACACGGAGAAGTGTATGTCCGGTCTCGAGGCAGTGAGGTACAAGAGAGAGCCAATCATGCTTCTAAATTCCTTTTGATCGACTGGCTCACCGTCCTCATCTGGGTCTAGAACGGCTGTAGAAGCCATCGGAGTCGACACCGCTTTCCATCACTCATGTCGAGCGCCTCGGGAGGTCTCGAGTGTACTTGCCTTGATGCAAGAAGGTACCCTCCCGAGTGCGCTTGATCCGAAGCCAAGGAAGAATGTCAACTCACCCATCATGCTCATCTCAAACTCGGTGCTCATGACATCCGAGAACTGTGAAACTAGAGCATGGGAAGAGCCACCAAAGATGATGTCATCGACATAAATTTGGACGAGCAGGAGATCATTGCCAAGCCGGCGAATGAACAAGATCTTGTCAACTTTACCCATCTCAAAATCATGCCTCAATAGATAGGACTTAAGCCTCTCATACCAAGCTCTAGGGGCCTGCTTAAGTCCATACAACGCTTTGGAAAGCTTGAAGACATGACTAGGGTATTTGGGGTTCTCGAAGCCTGGAGGCTGTCTGACATAGACTTCTTCCTCAATGAAGCCATTGAGAAAGGTGCTCTTGACGTCCATCTGGTAAAGCTTGAAACTCTTAGAAGCTGCAAAGGCAAGCAGAATTCTAATGGCCTCAAGACGAGCTACAGGGGCAAAGGTCTCCTCAAAATCTAGACCCTCAACCTGGGAGTACCCCTGAGCAACCAGTCTAGCCTTGTTTCGGATTACTACCCCATCCTCGCTCTACTTGTTCTTGAACACCCAGTTGGTTCCAATGATATTGTGACCTCGAGGGGGCTCAACAAGCGTCCAGACCTTGTTTCTTTCGAAACTCTCGAGCTCCTCATGCATGGCATTGACCCAAGACTCGTCAGATAAAGCATGACAAACGTCTTTGGGCTCAAAGGAAGCTCAAGGCGAGTGGAGACAGAAAAGTGATACGCCAGACTTGGAGCGTGTGACTCGTTCAAAGAGATCTCCAATCATCTGCTCAGAAGGATGAGATTTTGGATATGTCTTGGAGGTCCTGGATGAGATAAAGAAGCGGCCTCTACCTCGTTACCTGACAGGGTAGAAACAGAGCCACTAGCTCCAGAAGAAGCAGAAGGTAAGGGCTGATCACCTCGAGGTGCGGTGGAAGAAGGCACCTCAAGGGGTGGAAGAGGGACTGGATCGGGTAGACAACCCTCATCGCCATCATCCTCATCATCCACAAAGATAGTCTCGGACTGCTCTAGTGAACCTGAGATATCGGGCCTAGTCCCCGGACTGGCCTCATCGAAAGTCACCTCACAGGTTTCTACCAATTTGCTAGACTCGCAGTTCCAGACCCTATAGGCCCGCGAAGAAGTCGAGTAGCCTAGAAAGAGTCCATCACAAGATCGTGACTCGAACTTATCTAGGTTCCCGGACTTCAGAATAAAGCACTTGTAACCAAACACACGAAAATGAGAAACACTGGGCTTTCGCCCATATCTCAACTCGTAAGAGGTGCGGTGCAAGTGTGCCCGAGAAAACTCGTCAAACATGGCACGCGGTGGCTATAGCCTCAACCCAAAACTTCGTGGTGTAGAGTATTCATCGAGCATCGCCCCGCCATCTCGACCAAGGTACGGTTCTTCCTCTCCACAACGCCATTCTGCGAGGGACGATGGAGAAGAGCGGTGCTCTACACGGTCTCATCACGAAACTCTCAAAGTAGGAGTTCTTGAACTCCGTGCCATTGTCATCGCGGATCGCTCGTAAGGCACCGGAAGCTCAACAGAAAGCCTACTGAAAAGACCTCGGAAATATGTAAATGTCTCATCCTTCGAGGCCAAGAAAAACACCCAAGAATACCTCGAGAAGTCATCGATCACGACAAGAACATACCACTTCCCTCTTCCGATCGCACACGAGTGGTCCAACCGTATCCATATAGAGCATTTGTCCGGTGCATCGGTCATAGTAATCGTGACCGGAGGATGAGAAGCGGCAACCATCTTGCCGTGCCGGCATGGAGCGCAAACAAGATCTTTGACCATCTTGAGTTTCGGCAGACCACGAATGAGATCGTGGCCGCTAACTCGAGTCAAGTGGTCAAATCCAATATGACCAAGTCTCCTATGCCAGAAGGTAAGGTCGCGGGATTCAGAAGCAACCAAACACCGGAGAGGATCACCAGAAGACTCAACAAAGTCAAGACGAAGATCCTCCCATAACGAGAAATCCATAAAACCGATCACCAAGAATCAAGAATTTTGCAATTGTTTTTCTTAAAGCTCACCTCAAAGTCTGTCATCGTAAGTCGGAAACCGAAAGCAAATTGTAATGCAGCTTACTCACCAAGGCAACATCTTTTAAAATAAATGAATCATTAACACACACAGTACCTTTGGCGATGACACGTCCAGATGAAGAGTCTCCGAAGGTGATAGTCTCATCACCTGGAGCTCGGGCTAGGGAAGAGAACCAACGGGAGTCTCCGGTCATGTGTCGAGAACAGCCGGAGTCTACAAGCCAAACCTCTCCCTTCCCTGCCCGGCGAACCTGAGTCAACGAAAGAGTAAAGGCTCAATACTGGGATAAATCAAAAGAGATTTTGGCACCCAATACTGAGTAACACGTCGAGCAGATGAAGTAGTCAAGCACGACTGACCTCTATCTACCCTACGCTCTCCATCGCTCAAAGAAGCGTAAGGTGCGTGTGCGGACACGGAAGGCGCTGTCGGGTCCGGCGCACTGAGAAGAGCGAGTCGGCGCACCGACAGCAAGCTGATCACGCCGTGGGTAGGCATCTCGATAGGAAAAGCGAGATCTACCCTCAGAACGGCGGAAGTCATGACGGAAGGGAGCATGAGGACAAAAACTAGAAAACTCGGAAGAACCAAGTCCTCGATGCTGCCCAAAGCTACCAACAGTAGCAAGCCTAGACTTTGTGTTGGTCTTAGGTGCACTCAAGGTCTGGGGCTGACCCTGAATACGCCTAAGAGACTCAACACGGTCTCTTCGCGCGATCTTGGCGCGCTTGAAGCAATGATCAATCAAATGTCCATCCTTCTGACTGAAGGTGCAATGATACTTCGCCTTCTGAGAGACTGAAGTAGCATGAGATGGCTTCGCCTTCTGAGAGGTCGAAGCTGCAGGTGAAGTCACCTTGCTGTCAGAAATCCTTTGAACAAAGCCCACTGATTTAAATTGAACATTCTTGTTCTTGGGCTTGACCTCAAACACACCTGCGGCTATGGGTCTGAGCACGATAGGTGGATGCTTCCTCACATCCTCACAGAGATCATATCCTAGACCCTGTTTGAACTTGCAAATCTTTGATTGGTCTAGAATAAGATTGAGTTTCTTCTTGCCTCCTACAAATTTTTCGAGAGTGTTCATAAGGTACTGACACTCCCGAAAGAGAGAGGTGCAAGAGGAGCAAGGGGAAGGAGAAGTGACAGCAGGAGGAGAGGAAGAAGAACCAACAGCAGAAGAGCGAATGGCACGTGCGTATCTCTCCTTATGCACGGCCGCCTCAACCTTGAAGGCTTCGCAGGACACACAGGTGGCAGTCCTAATCCTAGCCATTTGGTCTTCGTAACTCTTCCTAAACATCTCTACCATGTCCTTATCCTTTTCCAACACCTCAGCACAGAAGGCACAAGCAGGATGTGATTTTTCTAGGAGGTCCTTAGTTAGCTTCACACATTTATCATCCGAAGCAATCAAGTTAGATTTTAGTTTATCACAATTTTTGCATGGTGAGCTAACAGGGTCCTTAGAAGCATACTGAGCCATTTTCTTATTGTAGTCAATCATTTCTTGAAACTGTTTTGAGATGATTCAAGTTCGCAGATTAACTTAGGACAATTTACACATGAAGCAATAGACTCAAGTAGAAAAGCACGTAACTCGGCAATTTTATGATCCGCCTGCTTTAGATTCATCTTTAAGTTATTACAACTTTCACACATCTCGGGCAGATCGAGAAGCAATGTATAAAGACCTCTAAAAGCATTATCCTTATCCTCACATGAGGTGCAAGAAATAGTCTCAACAGTAGAAGATGAAACAGGAACTACCCTACTCATCTCAAGCTCAGCAAGAAGACTAATGTTCTCCACCTTAATCAATTCAAGCTCAGAAGACAGACTAGCATGAGAGGTCCTTAATTTCTTCATATCATCGATCAAGGCACAACATGTATCACAGTCATCACGGGAGGGAGCAAATGTAAGCGAAGTAAGCTCCCGTGATAGTCTAGCTACTTCCTTCTCCAAATCAGCACACCTAGCCCTAGACTTGGCATGAAATCTACCTAGCTTAAGGAAAACATCATTAAGCTGATCATAAGTAGGGCTCACCTCGTCGGAGTCGGAGTACAGCTCATTGTCGCTCGATTAAGCCCTCGAGGGCCATGAAGCACATGCCGAGAAGTCGCCGCCGCCTTCCTTGCGTTCTTGATCTCGTCCGTCGTCGTCGCTCCATCCCTCCACCTCGCCGAGGTCGAGGTCGTCGAAGGCGGTGAGGGCGCGGTGGAAGAGTTTCTTGGCTTTGCCAAAGTTGCGAACGATCTTCTTGCCTTGCGCCCCAGCTGGAGTCTTCTTGTTGCGGTTCTTGTCGGTGTAGTCGTTCTTGCCCGAACCAAGTCGTTTTGCCCTTCTCCAACTTGGGGCGGTTGCCGAATGTGGTTGGGGCCACCACACTCAAGCAAATCACAGGACCTCCTCTTTACCATCCTCCTCCTCTTGTAGGCATGAGAAAATCTACGCTAGGAGGGCTAGTCGTTCGTCCGAAGTCGCTCTAAGCGATCATCGTTATGTCACGAGAGCGCAAGGAGAATCCACATATCGGCTCATCGAAGAAGATCCGAGCGGGATCGGTGACTAATGCCATCGATTGTGACTTGACCGATGAGAGACTATGTCAATCTCGTGAGTCTTGAGGCGAGTAAAGCACATCAAGAGTCGTGGTCGAGAGGTCCGTGGTATCCTTGATGGTAGTCACCTTTATCTCCCAAACCCGAAGATCGAGTGCAGAAAGCATTTGTCGAGCGTTATCCGAGTCGGAGTATGTGAGACCGACGGCTCGGAGGTTGCTCAAAATCTTGTGAAAGCGAGAAAAGCACTCGTCAAGGGACTCGCCGACAAGCATCTCGAATTTGTTTGTATTCGGCGCTGAAGCGGTCTGTCGAACCGTCTTGATCTGGGTGGTGCCCTCATGGTATTCATCGAGGGTCACCCAGATGTCGTGAGCGGACGACAGGTGAGAGATGCGATCAAATTCTTCGCTCAATCCACGAATGATGATGTTCCTTGCCTTTGCATTTGCCTCAACATCGCCATATTCCGGCATTGATGTTCTCATCGGCAGGAACAACAAATTGGATTTTCACCTTCCGCCAGATGGCATACCCCTAAGCCTGGATGTAAGTTTCCATTCGACTTTTCCAGAAGGGGTAATCCAGGCCATCGAAAATGGGCGGCTTGGTGGAATACATGGGGTAATCCACATCATTTGTAGCCACAAAGGGTACGAAGCGGATTATGTTGTGAAATCCCACTTCATACTCGGACACCGACATCCTGCCCTGCTTGAAGTTGTTCAACGACACCTCCATCCTCTCCACGAATGAAGAAGGGTAGTATCTCTTTACGAGGCGCCCGAGAACACCTCCCAAGTCGCTGGCCCAAGGGCGCAGATCCGGCCGACAGGACTCCTTCCCACCGAGATCCTTTGCCCTTCAAATTGAAAAGCCACAAACCGAGCCTGCTGCTCTGAGGTCAGCCCCAACACCTCCAGATGCCTCTCTATGTGACGTAACCAGTTAGCAGCATCAACTGGCGTCCCTAGTCCATCGAAGGTGTCCAACCTCAACGCATTCCACTGATGCAAACCCATCACACCCATTGCAAGCAAGGCCGCAGGAATGGCCGCAGCACGGCTCAGGTGCGGGGGTGGAGACCGGTTTCGAACCGTGAAGCAACCTCTTCCTCGATACCACAGGCGGCCTCTCGGCAGCAGAGTTACATTCAGCGGGGGGCACTGACACGGCTTCGTCCGGCGCTGCCGGCCATGACCACGACCACGGCCTCTACCCCTTGCCATCTCTATATAACATAAATAAATATAGAGTCACACATAACACACAATTAATAATCGAATCAAGAGAATGATACGGATCGATGCAAAACCCATCCCCATCTATCGTGCACGGTATGTCAAATTTAATATTTTCACTACCACGGACCTACAGCCCGCTCTAATACCAACTGTAACATCCCAGCCAAACAATGGCCTAAAATGCTACCAACTTCTAGCCAAAATTAAAACTTCTAATAATTATTCCAAAAGATTCACCAAGTCTTATCTATTCAATCATTAATAGCAAATCTAGATAAGCGAAGCAGTTCTATTTCCATAATAAAGAATGGAAGCGATATCAAATAGTTCTAATCATTATTACATTTAATCTGATGAATAACAAAATGATTGTAACACCCCAGCCAAACAATGGCCTGAAATGCTACCAAACTAACAACATAATAAAACTATGCTAAGGCATTCTATAAAATTTCGGCAGAGCCTCCTTTGTTTATTGATAAAAATGAAGTTCTAACAATATTATCAAAAGGTATGAATAACCATAAGCAAAGTAATTTGGCTACTAGCGAAACATCTATAAAACTTAAGTAAAGCACGGAAGCAATATAAAGAAGTTCTAATCCATTATTACATCTTAATCAAGGTCATAATCAAATACCACTTGAACTAATCAACAAATAATAATTAGAGTTCTCTATCTTCTCCATGGTGAATATTTCGTGCAAGTGCAACAATACTAATCCCTCTTTATTCCCATGCATGCTGACCTCGTGAAGGTACCTAAAATAAACTGAGAGATCATGTGGAGATGATCCCATCTTTATGATAAGTAATTGACTCTTGGTTGAAGGAAAATTGAGTTTGTTTTGGGCTTTTATTGCAAAGTCTTAATTCTGGTCGAAATGAAGTCGTGTACGACTTGTCCACGCTCGACGACCATGTTGCCGAGTATCGAAGTCACCGGACGGCGTGCGACCACGTTGTGGCGCCCCGCGAATTTGAGCGTGATCGAAGTCTATCGGGTAGCGTACGACCACGTTGCTGAGTATCGGGTTGCGGTCGAGCAGCGTACGAGTGATCGGAAGCTTATACGACCACGTTGCGGAGCCCTCGGAAGATTTGACCGTGGTCGACACTCGGCGCTAGGGTTTACGACCACGTTGTGGGATCGGAGCCTCGACCACGTTGGGCGGTCGGGCGGTCGACCACGTTGGGCACTAGGGTCTTCGACCACGTTGTGTAATCAGTGCATCGACCACGTTAGCGCGGGTTTGAACGTGGTCGGCAGTCGTGACTTGGGTCTACGACCACGTTGTATCGCCTGGCGTTCGACCACTTTGGCGATTGGGTGTGCTACGACCACGTTGTGACGATCGGTTTCGACCACGTTGTCGGCAGATTGACCGTGGTCGATGGAGCTCATTCAAACCGGTCGTGTGGGCACATATGGTGTCCGATTATGGTGGGAATCGGTCGGTTGGGTTTCTGGTGATGTTGTGGACCTTGTGGACTTGTTTGTTCTACATTTTGACAAGGTTTGGTAAAATCTAATTTCTGTGGAAAAGAGACTTGAGCTCTGTGAGCTGTGCAGAGTTGGATCAGTGCTATGTGATGGTTTTGTTGTCTGTGATGGTTGCAGGTACTGGGAGACATGTCTTGGTGAGGCTTAGAGAGGTCGGGACTAGACATAGGAGATGTTGAGGTCCAGAACGACGTGGAAGCCGAAGAGGACGTGGTCTTGCCCGAGTGGTGTAACCAGAAAACAGCAAGGCATGAGGAGGAAGCTTCGGGAGGCTGCTGAAGGGCATTTTGGAGAAATGCCAAAGCCTGCAAAGGAAGCTGTGTCCTCTGGGAAAGCACTGGAGTTGGTGGTGCTATTGGGCAAAGCAGTGGAGCCGTTGCCACTGGGTAATGGGCAAAGCTTGGAGGCACGCAGCACTTGGACTCTGTGAACGGGTGGTCTGTTGAGACCCGTTAGCGTGTGAGACTATAAATAGAGAGGTTAGGTCTCAGGAGCGAGAGGAGGTTGTCCCCCGAGTGCTCTGAGTGTTCCTCTCTATCTTGTGTGAGTTGTCTCTGGGTAAGAGCATGGATGCTCGTGTACCTCCGATGGAGTGGTCAGAAACCTCCATGTGCAATAGAAAAGATTGGATTCATCTCTCGTATCTTTCTCGGTTTTGTTCTTGAGATGATTTGTTTGATCCATTTGCCTTCTCTTTGTTGTTACTGCTATATGCGTTCTCTTTGAGAGTTGGCTCGTATTTCTTTGCTCTGAACTGGGATTCATTCTCTAAGACATCTTGGTCAGTTTATTCTGAGACCAAGAATCAAAACAGAGAAACTTCTGTGTTTTTCGGTCTGCCACATCTATTTGCCTTGATCTGTGTTCGATCGCATCGTTCTCTCCTTCCTTAGCAAAGACTCTTGATATTCTTGGTAATTTTACTTTTAAATATCTTGCTCTTGCTAAGTTTCAAGTTTCTTGCGGTTTCGACTTGTGTGCAAAAAGTTATCTCATTTTTCCGCTCTACGGTCGTGCGCCGAAAACAGAGTAACTACAGTTCATCATCCGATTTTCGGTTCTTTCGACCACGACCACTTCCATTGGTTGGCGATCGATCACGGTGTATCTATTTCTCTGAGGGTACTTCTCGGGTGTGTCTTCGACCACGGCAAAAGATCTTTCGACCACAGTATTTTTCTCGATCACTTTCATCCCGTTGTCCAGTTACGATCACAGTGGTAGATTTCACGACTTCCTTTTTCGGCTGTGTTTTCGGTTGTCTTTTCTTGAGGCCTGTTTCTTTGACTTCATAGCTCTCTAGCTATAGGAGGAAAAGAATAGGTTGAATACTTAGGGAGGAATTTTTAAGGCACCATTCACCGCCCCTCTGTTGCCATTTCGGTCCTTCATAAACAAACAACAACAACAAAACAACAGCAAGAGTGAGTCCAATGACTCAGCAAATATAACTGTAACAAATGCAAGCATGAACATTAACTCTCAAGTTAAACATATTACATATGAATTTCATGCTATGCATTATGATCAAAACTCCTCTTTCTCATCTCTTTCGCATTTTACCAGACGCGGGTGTGCATCCGTCAATGCACACCATGCCTGCACCCTCGGTGCATGGGGACCAATGCCCACACTCCGCAAGTGTGGGGACCTCGATCTTGATCACCGCATGATCAAGACTTCAACAATTCTCAATATGATGCATATATGTGAATGTATCAAAAGATAACGAGCATTCACCATACTACGCATCAACCAATCTCATAAATGCCATAATGTAAACAGAACATAAATAGCATTCTCAATTCATCACATACTCATACTCACAATTTAAACAGTCATGATTCAACCATCATCCAAACAATTCAACAAATCCATAAACACACAGATTTTCACATCACAAATATACTTGCCTCAACCGCGAGAAAATGAAGAACACGTAGAAGGCACAACCCCCGGAATCCGCTCTCCTCCTGAATATTTAATTAATAATTACCAACATGACAGTAGCGGGTTTCTAGATATAAAATAACAGCAACCCCAATTAACCCAACAATTTATCTCAATTAAATCCCCAACTCCCTCGGCCAAATCTGCCCAACCACAGACAGCCGACTTCCAAAAATCATAACTTTCAGTACGTAACTCCAACTTAAGCGTTCTTGGACTCTCTGGAAAGATAATTAAATTATCTACAAAACTTAGTTGGGGAGACTCTCTGATTCTGCAATTAACTAGCCGATCCAAACCCTTTTCTAAAGCATCAATATTCACGTCGGACTCTCTGGACAGCGCACTAAAACAGTCATAACTTTCACCCAGAAACTCGGAATCCGGACTTCTTTACCTCTATTGAAAGCTAAGAAACTTATCTACAACTTTCCCAATTTGAAGGACTCCTGAATCGCCACTATTTCCGTCACACAAACCGATCTACTAAACTCTGTCCAGAACTACCCGATCTGCAGAACAGTCGCACTAGAAAATTCATAACTTTTGCTACACAGATCCAATAATGTGTTCTTGTACTCCCTGGAAAGATAATCAAACCCTCTACAACTTTCTAGAAGGGTCCAGACCTGAATCTCGACGAAACTAGATCAAAACCGCCGAGAAACAACTACTGTCCCAGCAGCCCAAAAACCAACGAATCTAACTCGATTAAAACCAATCTAGAGACTACCTGGGATTACCCTTGACGACACGACGGCGAACACGTCGGCGAACACGACGAACATGGCGACGAACACGCCCGCGATCTCCTCCTCTCTTTCCTCCGGATCCACACGGTACAGCGACGAACGTCGGCGACGGCGCACCGGGGGAGGAGACGACGACGACGCACCGGAAGAAGACGTCGGGCAGCACGGGCGGCGGCTGCTGGGTGGAGGCGCAGGGGTGGAGGCGCAGGGGTGGGGGCTGCCTAGGGTTTTAAGAGGTGGCCTCCCTCCCTCTTGGGCCAAGAAAAACCCACAGGCCAAGGCCTAGGCCGAGGTTGTCTTAAATTTTCATAAAACCCTCAAAACTCTTATAAATTTAATTATTTCACAAAGTTCCTCTCTATTAATTAAACAATTAATTAAACAATTTCGGGTATTACATTCTACCCCTTAAGCAGAATTCGACCCAATTCTAACCGCAACCTCAACAGAAAACAAAACAACCAACTAGCAATTAACTAGCACCGACGTGAACAACGCAGGTCTGCTTTCAGCGCATGCGAGACTCCAAGTCCCAAGTTGCTTCTCTCTCGTCCTGCTGCGACCAAAGCGCTTTGACATACTAAATATTTTTTTCTAATTGCTTGCACCTCGCACATAGGTTCTTGAAGATCCAAGTGGTTTGCCAACCTCCCGATCCTTGCTCCTTACATCGCATAATTTTTCACCGCTGGGCGACCAATGATTCTCGACTCACCAAGGCCACTCGTTGAACTTACGCCCCTACAACACTTGAATTGTGTAGCTTTAATTCTTGAATGATGGTGGTCTTACTCGTTGGTCAACGGTTTTAATGAAGCCCACGCTCGGATCTTTCAAGTTCTCCCCGATACCGAAGTCATACAAAGCAGTGTATCCCACACTAGAACCCAAGGTAGTCCTAGTGATACACAAACCCCTAAAACTTCGCAATTAACAAAAGCGATTAAATACACATCGGGTTATCATTCCCTTTAGTACCAACCCACACAATCTGCACAGCACATATATCTCATGTTTCCATTCTCAATCGATCTCTTTACCTTAGCAATGAGCACCCCTTAAACACGGGCACACCACGGGGTCAAGGTAAACCCACTCTTTCACACACGAATACAACCGAAAATAAGAGATTCTTATTGCAATCACGCATCACCCACTCCCCACCAAAGGGTCAAATCATAAAGAAAATCGAGGATTCAACATAAGAACCTCTCCACCTTCCAAGTAGGTGGTTTGCAAACAAACAACACATACGTCAAAGGGGAATCACTCAAATGTCAAACCCGTCCATTTTTTTTCCTAAACCGGAAAAACCACACAAGCCAACAAAAAGTCAACTCAAACCACAAAAGACTTTTCTCTCATCACGTAGCTCAAACAAGAATCAGGGAGCATTTTACTACCGATTTTTTTATTAAACTTCCTCTTGAATCACGAGGTTCAATTATCCCATACCATACTAGCTCAATTCTCTTAAATTGGCAACATCAACTCTATGTTCAAACCGAGTGCATCCAACACACTTTTGTAGAGGGACTCTACTATTCTCATAATAACATACTCTAGTCAACTCCTCTTCCCACATGTTACTTTAACGAATAATTTCCAATGCACCTCATCGTTATTTTTCACCCACTAACACTTCACCACAAATCTTAAGGACAATCAACATGAATTTCTCGGCTCACATACCCATTTACTACATCCAAAGGATACTATCAAGGAACATCATAATATTCAGAATCCACTCCTTCCACTATTCTCACGCAATAACATTAGCCTCCAAGGTTCTAGCATAGATCACCAACCAAAATTTCCCATATCTAAGGCTTCTATACATATACTTCGATATATTTAATACAAAGACTCTTAAATTCAGTGACTAAAATTTCCACAATCAACCATACTCAATCATTAACAACCATATGAAACATATTCTCAACTTGATTATCGTAGAAAGATTCTAACTCCTAGAGGGTTACTCAACGAGCTAAGTTATACATGGCAAAAATTCAACAATCCTTACTATCCCAATAATTCCCACAACGGTTGGGCTTCTTCACAATTATAAACTCTTTAACTACACCATCATAATCATTCTAATAATCCTTGCAAAGTACCCCATCATGATGCTCCAATAAAATTGATCAAGATTCCCATACTTTCAATAATTCCAACGTTCCAGCAAAATGAACGTAACACTCATGAACCACAGCTAGGTTCTTCTAGTTGCAACAATAAAACTATTTAACCCCAAGGACAACATCTTCTTTAAATCAAATCCTCATCGAGAATTATTCAACGAACAATTTATCACTCCAAGAATCTCAAGTATCTTGATACCCACAATCTCACCCGGACTAATCACAAAACCACACCAACCAGTTGCCATACACATCTTAAAGGTCTTTGCAACCCAAACTGCGTACCCTTTCTTGGAGAAGCAAAGAAGAAAATTTCAGCACAAGGTCCATCTCGCAATAAACACAAAACCAAGAAAACAAAGATCCCGGACAACAAAGGATAAGACCACGGTGGGCGCATGCCTCCTCGAGACGAAAACATCAAATCTCAACCAATACGAATACAAGATTGTCATTTGAGCTCGAAACTCTTAAGCGGCGAAAATAAGAAGTCAAACACACTTCACAAAGATTGCACAACTTGACTTCAACCTTCAAAACTTTTATCAAACTTTTCCTTTTAACAAAGAGAACAACCTTCTTTGAATACGGTATCACCTTAACAATTCCAACAAAAGAAGAGTTGAAGACCACAACACATTAATTCTTTAAGAACTAATTAAAATCCTCAACACGACACTTTGCTTAAAACAATTTCAGCTACCACATAAATCATGAGATCAAAGATCGCATACACACTATCAAAACTTTTGATTTAAATAGTACCAAGGAATTTATTCAAATTCTTCTATTTAATGAACCTTCAACATTACCATCATAACCACAAATGGACCAACATACTAACATCAGAATAATATATTCTTAACAAGCATCATCATATCCTCAACTCCCTTCATAAACTTTTCCAAAAGAAACATAAGAAATCATTGCATCATGTTTTTAATATCTAAGTAAGGTTGCAACTACTTGATCTAGGAGAACCTAGTGCATAAGCCATATAAATAGAACAAAGCTCTTAAACAAGATGATACTAGAACAAGATAATCTCAGAAATCATGCTAGTATAAATTTCTTACTAGATTTCATATATTCCATTCTTTATTGGTGCTCAACTCTAACTTAGCACCAATTGATTGTACTCTATTCACTATTGGCAATAATTGATTATTATTCGGTCATAACAACATTCATGATCCTAACTCTATTTTACAATTATAAGATATTCATGAGCATAGATTTTGTATCCTACCTTACATTCAGAAATTAGAATGGAAATGACTTTAAACTTCAATGATACCAGCTCGTAAGACAAGTTTCTACAAGTCAATGCATCAACCTTCATCTATTCCTTTATACATATTTCAACAATTTAGCATTGTAAAAGATAGATGAAACCAGCAATTGTGCATGCTCATAAAGCATCTAAATAAAAGACATGTTAAGGGTCAATATTACCAAGGTAATATTCTAACACCTCCTTACTTAATTATTCCAAACGGTCGGATTAATTACTAAAGACAAAGATAATTTAATTTGTCCAACATGATAGAATTTCAATAATCATAATAATCATTCTAATTCTTTTTGCACACTCCTCAATAACTCCATGAGTTACTGTCATGAATAGACAACTTCTTAATCGTAGTTCTTCTCAAAACTATTACAAGGCAATATCAAATTAAACCACTACACTTCCAAGGATACTAGTAAAAGAAATTAATTATACACTACGCTATCATATCAACTTAATAATTCAAACCTTATGAATTAGTTTATATGATTACCACCTTCCACTTAAGCATAGCAAAACAATCATAATGGATTTTAACACTCTCTTTCAAAAAAAGAGGAACAATAACTTCAACGCTCGAGATAAAGGAATACATAGATCAAAACTTTCACATAACACTGAGTTTTGCAACTTCAAAATTTGCACTAAAAAATAAAACACCAAGCGAACCAATGAGCCATGATTCGCAACAGACAAACTCCCACGAAGGAACTAACCTTACAAATCAACAATAAGCACGGTAGCAAAGTATCTCAAGAGTCCGGAAAGAAACCATAAGCTGTTTCAAGGAGCAGTAGAGACCAATTGCATACCCTCAACCGCAAGAACCACAATCTCAAAAGAAATTCATTAAGCGCAATCGACCAAGAATTAGCTGGAATCAACTTGAGGATATTAATAACTTTTCTAAGAAACTCACCATAACACCTACAATTAAGTTACCCGAGGTAACTACATTGCTAATCCTTATACTACACCCAAAGGTAAATCGCAATGCCAAGGTAGCACATCACAACATCTACATCATCTCATTGACTATTCCCACTCATAATGATCATAGGAGCAAATCATAATCATACAAGATTATCAATAAGCATACAAGATTATCTCATAATGTAAATCATCAATACAACATGTCAAAAGCATAAATGCAATGCTTGACCCATCCCATCCTACTGTGCACCAAAGGTGTCAATTTAATAATTTAATTACCACGGACCTAAAGCCCGCTCGATACCAATCTGTAACACCCCACCAAACAATGGCACGAAATGCTACCAAACTAACAACATAATAAAACTATGCTAAGGCATTCTATAAAATTTCGGCAGAGCCTCCTTTGTTTATTGATAAAATGAAGTTCTAACAATATTATCAAAAGGTATGAATAACCGCAAGCAAAGTAATTTGGCTACTAAGCGAAACATCTATAAAACTTAAGTAAAGCACGGAAGCAATATAAAGAAGTTCTAATCCATTATTACATCTTAATCTGAAGGTCATAATCAAATACCACTTGAACTAATCAACAAATAATAATTAGAGTTCTCTATCTTCTCCATGGTGAATATTTCGTGCAAGTGCAACAATACTAATCCTCTTTATTCCCATGCATCTCGACCTCGTGAAGGTACCTAAAATAAACAAACAACAACAACAAAACAACGAGAAGAGTGAGTCCAATGACTCAAAGAATATAATCAGTAACAAATGCAAGCATGAACATTAACTCTCAAGTTAAACATATTACATATGAATTTCATGCTATGCATTATGATCAAAAGCTCCTCTTTCTCATCTCTTTCGCATTTTACGGTAACGCGGGTGTGCATCCGTCAATGCACACCATGCTGTACCCCGGTGCAGGGACCAATGCCCACACTCCGCAAGTGTGGGGACCTCGATCTTGATCACCGCATGATCAAGACTTCAACAATTCTCAATATGATGCATATATGTGAATGTATCAAAAGATAACGAGCATTCACCATACTACGCATCAACCAATCTCATAAATGCCATAATGTAAAGAACATAAATAGCATTCTCAATTCATCACTTACTCATACTCACAATTTAAACAGTCATGATTCAACCATCATCCAAACAATTCAACAAATCCATAAACACACAGATTTTCACATCACAAATATACTTGCCTCAACCGCGAGAAAATGAAGAACATGTAGAAGGCACAACCCCCGGAATACGCTCTCCTCCTGAATATTTAATTAATAATTACCAACATGACAGTAGCGGGTTTCTAGATATAAAATAACAGCAACCCCAATTAACCCAACAATTTATCTCAATTAAATCCCCAACTCCCCTCGACCAAATCTGCCCAACCACAGACAGCCGACTTCCAAAAATCATAACTTTCAGTACGTAACTCCAATTAAGCGTTCTTGGACTTTCTGGAAAGATAATTAAATTATCTACAAAAACTTAGTTGGGGAGACTCTCTGATTCTGCCATTAACTAGCCGATCCAAACCCTTTTCTAAAGCATCAATATTCACGTCGGACTCTCTGGACAGCGCACTAAAACAGTCATAACTTTCACCCAGAAACTCAGAATCCGGACTTCTTTACCTCTATTGAAAGCTAAGAAACTTATCTACAACTTTCCCAATTTGAAGGACTCCTGAATCGCCACTATTTCCGTCACACAAACCGATCTACTAAACTCTGTCCAGAACTACCCCGATCTGCAGAACAGTCGCACTAGAAAATTCATAACTTTTGCTACACAGATCCAAATAATGTGTTCTTGTACTCTCTAGAAATATAATCAAACCCTCTACAACTTTCTAGAAGGGGTCCAGACCTGAATCCCGACGAAACTAGATCAAAACCGCCGAGAAACAACTACTGTCCCAGCAGCCCAAAAAAACCAACGAATCTAACTCGATTAAAAACCAATCTAGAGACTACCAGGGATTACCCTTGGCGACACGACGGCGAACACGACGACGAACACGACGAACACGGCGACGAACACGCCCGCGATCTCCTCCTCTCTTCCTCCGGATCCACGCAGTGCAGCGGCGAGCGTCGGCGACGGCGCACCGGGAGGAGACGACGACGACGCACGGGAAGAAGGCGTCGGGGCAGCAGGCGGCGGCTGCTGGGGGGTGGGCGCGGGGGTGAGGCGTGGGGGTGGGGGCTGCCTAGGGTTTTAAGAGGTGGCCTCCCTCCCTCTTGGGCCAGAAAAACCCACCGGCCAAGGCCTAGGCCGTGTTGTCTTAAATTTTCATAAAACCCTCAAAACTCTTATAAATTTAATTATTTCACAAAAGTCTCTCTCTATTAATTAAACAATTAATTAAACAATTTCCGGGTATTACAATGATCCAATTAAACTAATCGACCACTAAGATTATAATGACCGTCTTTATTTCTTATTGAAGGAATAGTGCACGTGCATCTGGTCTAGTCATTCATGTCCCCATGTATGTTGATCTCACATTGGTACCTAAAATAAACAAACAACAACAAGGGTGAGTCCAACGACTCGGCAAGTATAAACGTAACAAAAACAAGCATGAACATTAGCTGTCAAGTTAATCATGTTTCATATGAATTTCATGCTATGCAATATGATCAAAAGTCCTTTCTCATCTCTTCGCATTTTACCGGTAATGCGAAGTGTGCATCCGTCAATGCGCACCCATGCTTGTACCTCGCAGTGCAGGGACCAATGCCCACACTCCACAAGTGTGGGGACCTCGGCAACTGATCACCACGTGACCAAGACTTCAACAATTCTCAGCATGATGCATATATGCGAATGTATCAATAAGATAAATAGGTATTCAACATACTATGCATCAATTTAATCTTAAAAATGCTATAATGTAAACATAACATAAATAGCATTATCAACTCATAACTTTACTAAAATACACAAGTAAAGCATTCATAACTCAATCATCACTCATATCATCCAAATCATCAAATCACACAGATTAATCATAGCAAAGTTATACTTGCCTCAACCGTGAGACAACGAAGAACGAGCAGAAGGCGAAACCCCCGGAATCCGCTCTCCTCCTGAATAATTAATTAATAATTACTAACATAACAGTAACGAGTTTCTAGATACAAAATATCAGCAACCCCAATTACCCCAACAATTTATCTCAATTAAAATCCCCAACTCCCTTGGCCAAATCGCCCAACCACGACAAACCGAATTCAAAATCCATAACTTCGATCGTAAATCTAAATTAAGCGTTCTCAGACTTTCTCGAAACATAATTAAATTATCTAAATAAACTTATTTGGGAATCCTCTCTGATTCTGCCATTTTCGATCCGATCCAATCCCTTTTCTAAAACACCAATAGCCACGACGACCTCTCTGGACAGCGCACTAAAACAGCCATAACTTTCGTCCAGATCATCAGAATCCGGACTTCTTGACCTTTCTGGAAATACAAGAAAATTATCTAAAACTTTCCTAACATGATGAATTTCTGATTCGCCCGATTTCCGCCGCCCAAAGCGATCTACGAAAACTGTCCGAACTTCCACGATCTGCCGAACAGCCACACTAGAAAAATCATAACTTTCGCTACACAAATCGGAATAACGCGTTCTAGCACTCCCTGAAAATATAATTACGTCCTCTACAATTCTCTAGAAGGAGTCCAGACTTGAATCCCGACGGATCTAACCCAAAACTGCCGATTAACCCAATCTATCACAGCAGTCCAGAAAACCGATGAAACTCTAACTTGGCTAAATTATCCATCTAGATGGGTTAACCGGGATTACCCTTGAAGACAATATGAAGAACACGACGAGGTGGAAGTACGCCGGGATCTCTTCCATGAACTCCTCTTCTTCTTCCTCCGGATCCAAAGCGGTGCAATGACGGATGACGACGACGGCGCACCGGGAAGGAGGAGACGTCGGGCGGCAATGGTGGGCGCGGGCAGGCGCGGGCAGGCTGCCGGGCGCACGGGCTGGGTGCGGCAGGGGTGGCGTGGCAAGCAAGGCGCGGCGAGGGGTGGTGGCGCGCAGGCGGGGAGGCGGCTAGGCTAGGGGGCGGCACAGGTTAAAGGGTGGTCTCCCTCCTCTCTTGGGCCAAGAAAAACCCACCTGGGCCAAGGCCTAGGCCCAAGTTTGATTAACTTTTCAGAAAACCCCTCAAAACTCTTTTAGTTTTCAATCTTTTCCTTCTAGGTCCCTCTCTCTATTTAATAATCAAACAAACAATTGAATAACAATTAATAAAACAATCTGGGGCATTACAAAGAGATGGCACCAGCGGCTCCGTAGGTCTTACATTCTTTATTGTAAATCAGACCATCAAATTACTTTAAAAACTATGTTTTTTTTTTACTTTTCATAGAGCACCAAAGCCCGATAAGACGCTCAGTGTAAAAAAAATATGACCTAAACCACTTAGACCAATATTGCAGTTTTGCAAACCGTTAATCCATCCGGTGTTGAACAATTTTCTCAATTACCACCCACCATTTTTCAACGAAGATACGATGCCCAACACCTCGTCGCCAAGATCGTACGCCTGCACCGAGCTCGTCACTACTTGAAACGCTCGAGTCCTATGGCACACCTGTCAGACCCCAGATTTTACATCCAGAATCCTCTGTGATTTATTGCACTATTCCCTGGATCAGTAGATAGTGCTCACAGCTTCAGAAATGAATATCAAATACATATCAAGCGGAAGCATAATTAATATAGTAAACTTACACTTGGGCCGATTAGGCCGAAATCAGAAAATTGCAGCAGCGGAAGAACGAAGCACATAGGGGAACCCTCAGGACTTGCCCACAGGCAGCCAACTGGAGGTTCGCGACCTAGCCCTTGACATCTTCATTTTATTTGTCATCATGATCTGTAGTGTTGCTGATGCACAAAACATCCTTGACTCTGGATTTGTTGTGAGAGCGAGTGTGAGCACACTAACCACCGTGCTCCGCGAGTCAATACACAGAATGCAAATAAATAGTATGCAAGGCTTATCAAGGAAGGCTCGGGTTGTTTTATTTGCCAGCAACTTCTCTTTTTGGTAGCATTATCAAACCCTGGTGTTATAGTTGCAACCTAGGACTTCACACGGCGTCTGCCATAATTGACTAAATCCACCAAAGACGTATCTTCTTTACTGATTGCTGTCTAAGACTCCAAACAGCGGTGACATCCTTTAGTTAATCCACCGAACATATCGACATTGTTTATTTAATCCATCGAACATACAATTTCTATATACATATTATCTATTCGAATCCACCAATACCTTTGTATTCCGGATTCCTAATAATCCAATCTTGCAATCACTAATCACCAACTCCACTTCTGAATTCTAATGATTCTATACCATGATCACTTTTTAAACCACCGAAATCATTTATATCAGAATATTCTAACAATTCAATCCTTTGGTTAATGATCCAATTCCATAATTTACTCTGCCCCTATTTAATCCTTACTATCCATCATCTATCTCTAACTAACTCATTGATATTTCTCCACCAAGATTGAATCAAGTTTATATCCCAATTCTCATATCTCCAAGTTTCCATCAAATCAATTCATCCAACTGGATCAAGTCCTATTAATCCCATTAATTCCAACAATTACCTTTATACCCTTCTAATCCTTCAAAACCACTTAAATCATCTATCTAGCCTATATATTTGTTTAGACTCCACCAATTTATTTCTCCTAGACTCCTTTCTACCATTCCCTTATCGACATGAATCCACCAAGCATTGTTTAGCATTTACCCTCAACTGTCATTTTCTTTTCTTACGACCCCATGTGTTTTCCTGGCATTTTATTTTAGGAGAAGCATTGCCATTATTTGCTTTTGAAATATAATACATAGAAACATCCTAAGACTTAGCAATTTGAACAAAACATAATGTGAACATGCATTAGTAGTAACGATCCAGATTCCATCCACCATTTCCATAGTCTCTGCATCATATGCTTAACCTTTCAGCGTTATAGCCGCTTAATTTATCACTGGGACGACACCCAGGACAACTCAATAAGGGCCTTTCTCTGCCCCTCCACTTTTCCATTTCCACCCACAAAGTTTTTGAAATAGAACTATATCTAGTTAAGTTCCCATGTCCGCCCTTGACCGTGGGCACGACTATTCGAATAGTTTATGACTCTGCAGAGTGTGTACACTTTACCCACATGAGATAGATCTGCTCATTGCCCCACACGATTCCTTAGCCATACGGTTGAGAAGACTATCACAGGGCTTTTACAATGCATTTCTCCTAGCAGAGTTACGACCGCTAAGGTTTCCACTTCCTCCGGGTACAACCACCCTTCCAGAAGCCCCTCTTGCGCCATCACGTCGGAGGATGTGGCCATCCTCTACCCGCCCGTGTTCACACCGACGCAACTCTTACTAAGTCAATGCAAATTAGTTAGCCCTGCCTACACTTTGCCAGCACGTGGTTGTACTTGTTGTACCGTGGGAGGTCATCACAAGATTCAGTCCTTAATGGTTATCTGGGCGGTTCTACCACGATCCCCCTTGTGCTATCACGGCACCATTTTATCACAATTTGTGCTATCACGGCAGCATTCAACACTCACACCCTCCAACCATCCGCCCAGATATTTAAGCATGTGGGGTCTTTGGGAACATAAAATATTCATACCAACATATACCAGTCATCATCACAACGACTGCCCAACAAAATTCTCACATGTTTGAAAGAGATGCTTGGGCGTTCTCACGCCCGTGAATTTCTAAGCAATACTAAGCATGGCATATAGTTGCGGACTTATTTTCGAAAGACTACTATTATAATTTTGCTAGGGTGACAAGGTTCACATAATCAAGTATTCAAAAGAGGGTGTAATATTAGTCAAGGTAAACTTGGTCATATAACTAGGATCTTAAATTAAATATGTGCTTGCATATAAATTAATAGCATGCAATTTGATAATTTAAACAAAAGTAATTTGCAGAAAGTAGGTTCAATATGATCAAAGTATTGACTCGCCTGACGTGGTTTACCGCGGTCTTGAGCTCACACAATGCCCTCTCTGGAGCTTCCGGTCCTTATCTTCAATTCTCTTCTTGCCCACGCTTAATTCGTTGAATCTTCACGACCTCCGATTCTAATTACGTGCTAAGCAACTGAATCCAAATAAATACAAATAACTCGAAAGATCCAATAAATCCGAATAAACTCAATTTAGTTTTATTAGGAGTTAATGGGTGATCCGGGTGGTTTGAGGCAAGGTCGGTGGCAGAATACGATGATTCGGTCTTTTTATTAATAATCTCTTTTTATTATTTGTATATTTATTTAGGAAGTTCCATGAGTCAGGTCAGACTTATGATTCGGTGTACGAGATTAGTGGAACAGTATTTTGCCGGGTGCTATATTTAGGGCATATGTTATATTTAAGTAAAATATACAATTTTCAGTTTACCGCATTAATATTATAGTCTGGGTCTATAACACGTTATGGTACAATATTTTATGTACCCTTGAGTTACCACTAGGCATAGTTTTACTTTGTATTGGGGTCCATTTATACAAGCCCTAGCTGGCTATATACATTTGTGTATGATGTTATTATTTATTTAAATCTAACATTAGGATTTCATTAATAGTTCTCTTTTTACTTTGTCTACACTTTAGTTATTGTTAAACTTAGATATACATATACATACATACATATATATATATATATATATTTATATATCTATATATCTATATATAGATATATATATAATTAAATTTTAGATTTAATTGGGTGAGCTAGCTATTTAGGGTCATATTTCATTATTCGCCTTTTAGCAAAATTTACCACTAAGATTTATTTCACAGCGGCATATTAAACATTGGGCCTATAGCTTATTTTGATCAAGGGCAACCCTCATAATTTTGGATGTTTTGATAGAAGTCATCTTTCTTTATTAATGTTTTTAACTAATATTTAGTCCTTTGGATAGTTTTTCAAACCACATTAATTAACCACATATGCTCTCATCAAAATTTAAATTTTAAACAACCCTATAGACATCCTAGTTAGATTCATTATCTTCCAATTTTCCTAAAATTTTCCCTAACTAAAATGGAGTTTAAACAAATCTAAAACAAAATAAAAAATGAAAAATGAAAAGGGGTGCGGCTGGGATCGAACTCGACTTGGTTACGATCGCTGGCTCGGGCCAACCGAGTTCTGACATTGTGTGAGATGGGGGGGATGAATTATTAAGAGGTGGGCAGGGGCTGGGAAAAACAGAGGAGGCAATGGTGCATCTGGGCTGCTGGCACGGCGAGGGTGGCGGGGGACAGGGGTGGCCAAAATGGGTTCATGGCGAGGGAAGACGATGGGGGTCTTGGAGGGGCCGAGGGGCTCGAGGCGGGCGGCGGCCAGTGGACGGGGTGAAATGGGCGCAACAAAGCGAGGCTACGGGAGCAGAAAGGGGTGGCGTGGTGTAGAGGGTTGAGGAGAAGCTCACCGACGAGTTGACGGGCCGCAGGCGGGCCGAGGCTTGCCGGCACCGTGCATGGGCGGCGGCGCAGCATGCTCATGGCGCCGGCGAGCAGGTGGGGAAGGAACCCCGGCGGTTTGAGAAGGACTGGGGTGTGGATACGTTACTCCCACCGCGAGGAATCGAGGGGAAATCGACCGAGGAGGAAGCGGCGGCGGCAATGGCGGCGGCGGCTGGTTTTCAGGGAAGATGAAGGAGGGGGTGCCGTGGGGGTGAGGGCTAAGCAAGGAGGTCCTTTTCTAGTGCAGAGGGGCAGCGTGCCGACACCGGGGGCCGACCCGGGAGCAAGGGATGGCGGCGGCGTGCGCGCGTGGGCACGATGGTGGCGGCGGCGTTGCGGTGGCGGAGCATGGGGCATGGAGACATGGAGGCGGCCGGAGGAGAAGGCGATGGCGGCAGAGGGGCGGGTCGGTGCGGGCGTGGCCGGTCGGGGAAAACAGTGCGGCGGCGGCGGGAAGCGATGGCGGGCGGCAGGAAAGCAGAGAAGAGCGAGAGGAGGAGAAGAAGCGGTACGGGAAGAAAAGAGAGGGCCGCAGGGGGAAAGAAGGAGGCCCAGTGCCGAGAGAGAGAGAGAGAGAGAGGAGGGAGAGAGATAAAGGGGGTGGGGCCCACTGGAGAAAATGAAAATTCCATGCAAAGATTTGCAATTTAGATTTTTAATTTAATTTTTAGCCTCCATTAGGATTTATTGATTTTGAGTTTCTCTCTACTGTCAAAATTTTGAACTCCCAGTTTGTTTATTTAGATGCGAGCTTTTAATATTTGTTTGGTCAATTTGATTTAAGACAGATTTTTATTTAATTTGATTCCTAGACTTGAGTGCAAATTTAGAATTTGTTTAGAATTTGTAATTCATTGTATTAAATTATTCCCAAATACGAGATTTTATACTTTAAATTGGGTTCCTCTTTCCTTTTACTGGATCATCTTTTCAAATTCGTATTTAAAATTCTAGCTTTCTATTATTTGCATTTGGGTTTACTCTTTGAAATTTAATTTGTATGCCACCAATCTCAAAAAGATTTCAACTAAATATTCAAAAGAAATTTAAAGGCCAACAAAATGTAGGAAATGATTTTAAAATTCCACAATTTTGAATTAACCCAATTTCGGGATGTTACAAATATGGCACACCACATCACACCACAGTCCATGATGTCCATGCCTTACCGTCAAGATCATATGCCTATATCAAGAAACGTCACCACTTGAAACATATAAGCCCAATTCGCGTATCATATACATGCACTGCCTCTTCACGACTCGTGTCTTTCTCCCATACCCTCGGCTTGAGATGGTACTTTACCCAGACTTACATGACACTCCAAATCCACCAAGCCTCGGTATTGCCGCTGGCCACAATCCATCAGCAAAACACTTACACACCAAAGACAAAGAAATCAATCCGAGTACAAATGACATGCACTTAACTCAATTAGCAAAATACATGCATGGACATATCCATGACTCATGCTTGCATGGAAACCTCATGACTAACACTGCATGGACACCACCATGACTAACAGCAAAGCATCCAAAACAGCTCAACTCATCCTCTCTCAACAATAGGGACGATTAGACAGCGGTCACCAAGCCGATGAGACCGCCAGGTACAAACTGATCAGACCGCCATGCAATGGCCAATCAGACAGCTACACTTTGGTCATACCGCATACACAACAATGCTGGTACTACCGCAATAGCTCTCAGATCAAAATCTCTAAAAGATCTTCTATAAAAATAACCACTGTCAACAAAAGACCGGTACTATCACTCACCGGTCGACCGCCATGCAACGGTTGGTCAGACTGCCACACCAGGGCCGATCAGACTACCAGCAGCTGAATGCAACAATTCAAATTGCACATTCACAAAATTAAACTCAAGTAATAAAAGTAAGACAAAAGTAATGTCAAATACCCATCACTCTCATGCGTTACCAGGGTCTTACACGTTTCGTTACACTAATCATAGCAATGTTAGAGTAAAATCGTTACAATATCATCATTTATTATAACGATTTGAAAACCGTTGCAATTGGTTTTTACTACAGTGTTTTTTTACAACGCTTAGCAATGAAATTGAGTTCGCCTCACCATCCGCTGCCTGCCTGCAACCGCGGCCTAAGACCTAGCTCATTTCCTGGCCGTATCCACCAAAACTGAACATGGAAGCGTAGTAATCGTTGTCACCGAGACCAATCGTCGGCTCCGCGACCAGCAGCGCCCTCGCTATCCACCAAGGTAGGTCGGGCGGGCCCGATGAATTGACCTTGAGGGCATCCATAGTGTATATAACCCAAGAGGTCTTAAGGTGGGTCCCATTTAAACCTTAAGGCCAATGCTGTAATGTATATAACCCACTAAGCCTTAAGATGGTCCCACTTGTCAGATAAAGAAAAAATGTATTTTAATGCTTATGGCCAGGTCTTTAGCTTGAGGCCTGGTCTTAAGTTTTTTTATTATGGCCTTAAGGTCACCCCTGTAATGTATAAGGTCGACCTTAAGGTGACTTAAGACCCCCTGTTTTTGCACACTATGGATGCCCTGATGGGATGTCGAGGGTCGCTAGCTGCCGCATGCCACCGAGGGAGACGTTTCAGTGCCACCAACCAGTGACCACTGGATGCTTGTGCTACACACCAAAAGTCAATCCAACGCCCGTGCGTGCAGCAGACAGGCACCATCGGACGGTAGCAGTTTCGATTTGTATAGCATATTGTCGGAGAGGTAAGATCGACCATTTGTAACATCATTGCCAAGCTAATTCTTCGTACTTATTTGGTCTCAGTAAACCATGATTTTATAGTAGTTACATCTAATATTTGTTTGCAACACATAAATTTCATAACAATTTTATTGAACACAATGCAACTTAGCCGGTGCGGTGGTAGTGGTACTGGCTAAAGGTAAGAACTAAGAAGAGCTAGCATTAACGACGAGTGACATACAGAACTGCCAAAGGTCAACTGTATTTGGCCATTATTGGCGGTATGTGTTAGATGGAGAGGCTTGTCGGCTCCCGGGGAAATCATTGTACCGGTGTGCTGGGACGAGGCTAAAGAGGTGCTTCCTACACGGCACTACAAGGAAAACGCCGCAATGAATCGCGCATGGCGCCATGCGCGCACCGCCCGTCCCTCGTCACGCGTGCAACCCATCGGCAGCAGCTTTTGTCGTCCAGCCACCAGGGTGCCAGTACCTGATTAATTTTTTTGTTTAGTATTTATTTGAATTTTTAAATATATTAAATGAGGTTAAAAAATTATCAAAATTTATGTACAGCCTCCCGACATAATGTTCCTCGCAATGTAATTTTTAGAAAATTTTATCCAAGGTGAATATTGCTCAAAAACTCATACAATTTTAATATGTTATAAGAATTTTTACATATAGTAAACGAGCTTCAAAAATTACGAAATTTTATGTGCATCCTCCCGATGCAGTAATAGTTATTATGAAATTTTTTGAAATTTTTTTGCGATCCGAATTAGCCATATTTGTTTAGATTAACTTAACCATGAATTTAACGATAGTAACGCTTGTTTTGAAGTGCTATGTGTCGGCCAATTGTGATATATATTATTTGTGGCTGTCCAATTCACACAATTGTCACTCTCTCTCTATGTGCCCCTCTTGCGCACTCTCTCGTTCGCACTAATGTCATTATTTGAGTGTCATCCCCCCTGCCCGCTCTCTCGTTTGCACATTTGTCATTCTTACGATGTCGTCCCCCCTCACCCGAAGCGATGGTAGTGATAATAGATTCTTTCGCTTGGGCATAAATATGCACCTCTAGCGAGTGCGTAGCTCATTCGATCGAGAAGGTAGTGTCATAGTCGCTTATCACAGAAGGTCATTGTCGCGGTCGTTGCTCATTAGTTCGAGAAGCTAGTACATAGCTCAAAATTGGCAGTACTGATTTCTTCTCTGCAAAGATGTCAGGGACCCCAGATTTTATTATCCGGAATCCTCTGTGATTTATTGCACTATTCCCTGGATCAGTAGATAGTGCTCACAGTTACGGAAAATGGATATCAAATACATACCATGCGGAAGCATAAATAAAATAGTAAACTTACTCATGGGCCGATTAGGCTGAAATCAGTAAATTGCAACAGCGGAAGAACGAAGCACTTAGGTGGGACCTTCAGGACATGCCCACAGGCAGCCAACTGGAGGTTCGCGACCTAGCCCTTGACATCTTCATCTTCTTTGTCATTGTGAGCAATAGTGTTGCTGAGGCGTAGTGAACTGAATTCTGATTCTGGATTTGTTATGAGAGCGAGTGTGAGCACACTAACCACCGTGCTCCGCGAGCCAATACACAGAATGCAGTTAAATACTATGCATGGCTAATCAAAGGAGAGGCTTGGGTTGTTTTATTTGCCAGAAATTGCTCATAGCATTATTTTTAATATTTAATCATGGCGTTATTATGGTTGTCTAAAACTTCAAACAGGGAGTGTCATCATTTATTTAATCCACCAATTATAACTTCCCCATAAATCTATTCCTCCAATCTCAAATTTCACCAGAACCGTATAACCTCGATCTCAGATCCACCAATTACCAACTTGTTAACTTCTCAACTTATTTATACTTCAATACCTTTACCTGTGACCCACCGATCAAATAATTTCTATTGCATGATCCAAAATATTCAATAATCGAATTGAGGTTACCACTTCCGTACATGGGTCTGAGTACCCACCATCAATTCATAAATCCAATCTTAGGCTCAATATTCTACAGTTTATTTAGCTCCTCATGCTAGTGAAAAACCTGGTGTCTTTTATTTTGTATCCACTGACATCTGTTGTGTCATAAATTCCTAATAATCCAATCTTGTGATTCCTGTTCATCAATTCTTCACCTCGTAATCTCTAATAATCTCCTAACATAAATATTTTTTATTCCATCAAAATCATTCGTATTAGGACTTCCTAACACTCCAATCGTATTGGTCATTGATCCCCAAAACCATAAATTGGCTCTTCCAATATTTCACCTTATTTTATATTATCTATCCCTAATTAGTTCACTGGTACACCTCCACCAAGAATATCAATGATCAAGTTTATACCCCCAAATATCATATCTTCAAGTTTCCAAAAATTCAATTCATCTATCTAATATTTGATCAAATCCTATTAAGCTCACTATCATCAGATCTCCCAAGAATTTATGCTAGTTAACAGTGTCGTAATCCAACAATTACCTTTGCACTCCCCAATTCTCTAAGAATCATTTAAATCATCTACATAGCCTATATATTCATTTAGACTCCACTAATTTACTCCCAGAATCCATATTATCACTCCCCCTTTTATGGTCGACATGATCCCACTAGCGTCTTATATATTTTTACCATAACTATCTCCTTCTCTACATCTCTATTTATTCTTCCTGCCCCTTTTATTTGGTGGTAAGTATTATCATCATGTAAAAATATAATACATAGAAATTTCCTGAGACCTAGCAGTTCGAACAAAAACATAATGTGTATGAGAATGCAATAACAGTAGCGATTCAGATTCCATCCACCGTTACATAGCATCTGCACCATATGCTTAATCCTTCAGCGTTATAGCCGCTTAACTTATCACTAGGACGACACCCAGGGCAACACAAATCAGGGCCTTGCATTGCCCTCCACTTTTCCATTCCCACCCACAAAGTTTTTGAAATAGAACTATATCAGGTTAAGTTCCCATGTCCGCCCATGACCGTGGGCACGGCTATTCGAATAGTTTTGACTCTGCAGAGTTTGTACACTTTCACCACAAGAGACAATCAACTCATTGTCCCACACGATTCCTTAGTCATATGGTTGAGCAGACCATCACAGTGACTTTTCAAAGTATCTAGTTCCTTTCGTCATCTCACCTTATGGGCTTCTCCCACTTGCGGTGGGTCCCATCTATGCACGAGATGTTCCCCACAGTTACTAACGCAGCCGGGCTCCACTCCCCGCAACACTTAGAACAGCTGGGAAACTTCACCCTCCCCTTGGTGTCCCTTTAGGTCTCCCCTTGCCCTTGCTTATCCACTTCTCTCCACTACCAGTGAGACGAGTCCGGGAGTTTCGATAAATTTACTTAGCCAAGTTGTACTTTACAGACTTATGGTTGTACGGTTGTACATAGGAGGCCATGACAAGATTCGGTCCTTAGCACTATCTGGGCGATTCTACCACTAACCACTTTGTGCTTCCACTGCACCACTCACACACCCTCGAACCATCCGCCCAGATATTTAAGCAGGTAGGGTTTTGGGAGCATAAAATAACCATATTGAACATATACCAGTCATTACCACCATGACTGCCCAACCAAACTTTCTCATGATTAAAAGGATGCTTGGGGCATTTTGGTACCCCTGAATATCTATGCAGTACTAAGCATGGCATATAATTACGGACTTATTTTCAAAAGGTTAATATCGTAGTTTTTGCTAGGGCGACAAAGTTCACATAATCAACTATTCAAAAGGTGTAATATTAATCAAGGTAAGCAATGGGCATATAACTAAATTCTTGAATTAAGCATGTATTTGCATATAAAATAATAGCATGCAATTTGATAATTTAAACAAAAGTAATTTGCAGAAAATGTAGGTTCAACATGATCAAAGTATTGACTCGCCTAGCGCGGTTTACCGCGGTCTTGAGCTCACACAATGGCTTCTCTTGAGTTTCTGGTCTTTATCTTCATCTCGCCCTGTTCACGCTTGATTTCACGCTTGATTCCTCGATTCTTCAGGACTTCAATTTCTAATTACGTGCTAAATGACTGAACACGAATAAAAGCAAATAACTCAAAAGATCCAAATAAATCCGAATAATCTTGATTTAGTTTTATTATGAGTTAATGGGTGATTCGGGCGATTTGAGGCAAGGTCTGCAGTAGAGTACGATGACTTGATCCTTTTATTAACAATTTCTTTTTATTATTTTTGTAGTCATCAAGGAAGTTTCACGAGCTAGGTCATACCTATGATCTAGTGTGCAAGATTAGTGGAGCATTATTTCGCCGAGCGCTCAGTTTCAGGGCACATGCTATAGAAAAGTGATTTATACGATTTTTAGCTTACTGAATTAATGTTAGAATCCAGGCTGACAGCATTTTGTGGTGCGACATTTTATGTACCCTTAGTTATTACTAAGCATAACTTATTTTGAATTAGGACCCATTGGTTCGGGCCCAGCTTGCTATATTTATTCATACCCAACATTATTGCTTACTAAATCTAATGTTAAGATTTAATCACTGGCACCATTCCATTTGCCTACACCTTTGTTTTTGTTACGCTTAGCATTGTTATTATTATCATTATTATTTTTGCCAAGTTTATTTATCACGGCTTGTCATACGAGTTCATATATTAATATAGCTACTTAATTAAACCTACTATGAAGATTTTGTTTAACGGTGGTATGTTAGATGCTAGGGCATAGCGTTATCATTTTATGTTTAGCTATGCGGTGGCTAGTCAGGATTTTACTCAATTTCTTAGTATGCCATTGATTAATAGTTAAACTTTAAAACAAATATTCAGAACATATTAGTTACTAACATATATCGTTTGATTTAGGATTAAACATTTACTAAACTCATCTCTATCTTGATAAACTCTAGTATTATTCGCGGATTAGTCCCGTATTTTTATTATTTGTTGCTTAACAGAATCTACCCCCAAGATTTATCATGTAGGTTTTAAATAAAGGAGAGCACAATTATCCATTTATGATAACTAATCCTCATTTAAGTATTAAATAATCTTGTTTTATATACCAATTAAATTTATTAGCTTTATTAGATCATTCTCTAATTTTACCCATAATTTTCTGGATTTAAAACGGTTACAGAAAAATAAAACAAAAACAAAATGGAAAAGTGCGACCGACAGAGATCGAACTCAAGACCTTGGGGATATGCTGAATGTTAAACGCGCTCGGGTAGCCAAGTGGGCGCAATGCCTGGGCTGAGTGAGATTGCGCAGGAAAGTAAAAGAGCAGTGGGTGGTGGGGGTCAAAATAGAGGACGTCGGGCCGGGCGGTGAGCATCCTTGCCGGCGACGAGCGGCGGCCGATGAGGCTGGCACAACTAGGGAAACGGATTGCCCGGAGCAGGAGGCAACTCGAGGTGGCGGCGTAGTGGCGGGCAGCGGCGATCAAGGTGGGCGGCAGCGGGCGGCGGCGGTGATGTGGGAATGAGGCGCCGCGGCGGGAAGGAGAGGAAGAGGATGGCGCGCGCATGAGCATGAGTGGAGTACCCGGAGCTTGCCCGAGTGGTTGATGCTACCGGAGAGAAGCCGAGGCGAGCCAGCAGCGTGAGGCAGTGTCGGGCGGCGGTGGTGCACGGTGCCGGCGGTGTACAAGCGGCGGTAGCTTCAATTGGCGGTTGGGGCGGGTTGACGGCACCGAGAAGGCGCTCCCCCAGCGAGGAATCGACGGGAGGTTGACTGAGGGGGAGGCGGCGATGGGGATGGCGGCGGCGGCCTGCTCACGGGTGGAAGAAGAGGATGGTGTAGGGGAAAAGGAAGAGGAGTGGCGCGGGGAGCAATGGGGGGCGGCGAGGCTTCTTATGTCCGCAGAGTGGCGGGGAGGCGTGGAGGACCAGGCGGCGACGGTTGTCCGGCCGGCAATGACCGGCGCGGGGCTCAACGCGCGGAGGCGACAGGAGCAGGGCACGGGGCTCAACGTGGAGGCGATGGGAGGAGGCGACGCGGAGGAGTCTTGGCCACAGAAGGAGGAGGGCAGCGCGCAGCAAAGAAAAGAAGAAAGGGAAGATGGCATAGGCGCACGGGGGAGGAAGAAAAGAAAAGAAGGGGCGCGCAAGAGTTGGCCCACCGGGCAGAGGGAGGGAAAGGAGGAAAGAGAGAGGGAGAGAGAAAATAAGAAGAGAAAGAAAAAGAAAAGAAGAGAAAAAAGGATTGGGCCCACATGTAATAGAGAGAGAAGGGAGAAAAAGAGAGTAGCTTAGATTTTTTTTTGATTTGAACTTCTATCTTTAAGATTATGGATCCGAATTTCTGAAATTTTAATTCAAATCTTTGTTCTATCACAAAATATAATAGTCTTTTTAATTTATTTGATTTCCTTATTTTCATCCTTTATTTCCTTTATTACTACACTCATCATAATATATGTTTAGTATATTATATATTTGCTCATGTATATATATAGAACCTCACATACTATTATTTTGCTGGCTTACTTAATTTTGCATATATGCATTTACATACTTATTCCCTATATTCTTAAACTCTTCCTTTTACGGTTCATCTTTTCGGATTCGAATCTAAAATTTTTAGTTTCCCTTATTTGCATATTTTTTTCTTATGGCATTACCAATGCTTGTTGTTGGTCTTTCTTGAACTTCTTCAACTTTTGAAACCTCAACCAAAATTTAAGAAACACTGCCAAAAATCCAAATTCCAATAAAATATATTGCAAAATAATTCAAGAGCTTCGTATTTTCAAATCTAAATTTTTCAGGACGTTACAAAAGACAGGTAATTTTTTATCATATTCTTTTGACTTATTCCCGTAATCGTAGTCAATTAATGTTATTTAGTTAGTGGTGATTAATGTAGTTTGTATTATGAAGTAAGTATCTCGTAGTAATTTAGACATAGTTTGTACTATTATTGTGTACATACAATACCCATAATTTTTTTAGTTTGGGGTAAGTAATGAGTTAGTTCTAAGGACGGCGGTAATGAATGGCTCATCTTTTTTTGGATGAGTAATCAAATTATTGGTAAGTAGTGAAGTATTCACGCACGCATATAATCACTGATTTGTAGTAGGCTGCTGTCATTACGAATATTCGCAGTAATATTCCGTCTGTCCCATTTGCTGCAAGGTACTATCAAAACTAATATTGCGTATTTAAATATTTGGAGAAGGCAGTACATAAGTCATTGAGGGCGCGACAGTGCTGATTAGTTCCCCTGAAAGACAGGTAATTTTTTATAGCATGCTTTCGACGTTATTCTCGTAGTCATATTTACTATTATTTAGTAAGTTATAATTAATGTAAATTGTATTATGAAGTAATTATTAATGTTCGCACTAATATTTCATCATGGTAATGCAGGCAATCGAGGGCTGGTCGCCATGGTACGGATTGGCGGGCATTGTAGCAGCAGTGGATGATGGCATGGGCGGAATGGGCACATGTCGATGTCATCATGGAGCAACATCTGTACGACGTCTAGACGTACGACGAGTATGTGGCGTGGTACGTACCGCGGTCACGCAGTAAACTAACCATTCCTCCACCAGATCGCCCCGAGCACATCGCACACGAGGAACGTCTGGCATGACAGCGCTTCGCGATGGCATGACAGCATAAGACAGTTCAAATATCTTATCATTCTATTCAATAAATTAGTATTGCTCATTACTGAACATGTTTCATATGTCACTTCAGTTTGAGCGGGCACAGCGCATCGCAAGCGCGTTGGAGGCTGCCATCAGTAGTCCAGAGATGCCACCGGCCCTACAGAAGACTATGAAGTTTATCCTAAAGTAGGCAAAAAAAATAATGCACAACCTTACCTGTGACCATTCCTTGGATCACAGTGCGCACATGAGTCTGGCCGGCCATCGCAATATATTGAGTCTAAATGGCGTCGTAGTACTAGCCGCCGATCATCCGTGCACTGTACCGACGAGGAGGTAACTTACGTACGAACCTACATGTTTTTCCTATTATGTCTTGCGTTTCACTAACATCATAGTGTTCTCCCGTCGCAGGTCCGTCATCGCGATGCATCCTGTTTGCCATCCGCACCACCTGCACAGACTACCGCTCCCGTCGTTCATCATCACTGCACATTCGAGAGGTATGAGATTCGCATTGTACATCTGGAATATTTGTTGTGAATAATTTTGTTTCATCTTACAGCCTCCAATTCAACATGGGGGTGACAGACGGGTCCACCGATGATGACACGGGCCTCCCAGATGTTTTTAGAGAGCATTACACGGCGCCAGGGTTTGTATCGTACGCACAGCAAGGCCCAGCGTTCTTGGCATACCCAGGGTTTGGACACTTCGGTGGGAAGAGCCTCTCCTGCTTCGCTGCCACGTCATACAGTCAGGGCAAGAGCTCATTCGCACCACAAGGGAGATTTCTAGAATCCTTCATACACGATATTATTGCGGGTGGATCGTAGTTCGGTGCATCTCAACTAGACGACTTCGGCCCTTACTGGACCCAGCGTACTGTATCTTAGCATACTGGACCACCGCCGGTCGCTGAGTAGATAGAATGGTCTCCATACCTCCTCTGACCCGATATGCAACCTTTGGACCATCTGATGTATTCAACGGGACATGCTCGTGCGCGATAGAAGACAAGATCACGTACGGGGAGGCAACCGCGGCGAGAAGATAGTAGTGGCTTATAAGAGTGAGCAATATCGCATCATGTGATGCATTTTTTGTAGTACTTTAATTACTTTTAATTACACAAATTCATAATGTATCAAATTATAAAAAAAGTGAAATATTTGTTAAATTCATGGTTAAATTAATCCGAATAAATGTGGCTTATTCGATAGCATAATAACTAATCTACATCAGGAGGCTTCACATAAAAGTTTGTAATTTTTGGAGTTCATTTGCTATATGTAAAAACTTGTAAAAATATCAAGATTGTATGAATTTTTGAGCAACATTCATAATGGATAAAATTCCTCAAAAATTACACTACGAGAAACGTTGTGTCCAAAAGCTGTACATAAATTTTGTAATTTTTTGAATTCATTTGATATATTTAAACATTTAAACGAACACTAAACGAAAAAAATTACCTGCCGCCTGGTGGCTGTGCGACAGGCATCTGTCGCCGGCGACAGCACCACGCATCGCCTCACGGACGCTGTCGTCCGGTCCGCTGATCGTAAAAATAATATTTGTATCAATATATCTCATATAGTATTATTTTTATAAATATAGTATAAAATAGTACCAAAACTGATTTTGATTCGTCCATCGGGCACCTTCGCTCTGGTCGATCCCACCGACAATGGATGTAGCAATCGTACTTTAGTAAAGGATTTGCCAGCTCCGCTCCATAAGCCCTTGGAATGTATACTGTTTGGTTTATTGGACTAGACGAGGCACTGTACTATTGCACTTTTTTTAACTACTGTTTATGGGCATAGGATCCCTTCCTGCCGACAGCTTAGTAAAAGGCACCATGTTGTCCAGCTCCTACGAGTTTTCTCTTTCTAGCTTCTTAATTTTATTTTTTATGTTACCTTTTTAGCTTTTTTTGCATTTTAATATTTTTCCCTACTATTTATTTCCATTGTTCGTGATGATATAATTTTTTTAAAAAATTAATTATGCTGAAAAACTAATAGCAGCTATAATATATATTTAACCACTACAGTACATAAAAAATCAAAAGTCTAAACTTATAAGCCTAAATATACACTACCACAACTCATCACTTTGCATGCAAGGCCCATCCGTGGCAATGATACGCGACAGCTTCCCTGTGTTTCGTTGGTCTTCGGTTTGATTGCTGGTCTTCGGGTGTGGCGCGCACTGATCAGCTGGCGCGCAACAGTTGGAGTACCCAAGAGAATTATACAGATACCTCCCTAATATAAAACCATACAACAAGTGAATTTTTTTACGAATAATCTATTTTTTATTCAAAATTACAGAAATATTTCCGAGACAATATATTTTACACAAATAGACTTCAGTCGCCCAATGGAGAGACGACTGGAGCCAATCTCCCAATGGCTAGGCAATAGAGCTCCAGTCGTCCGACCCTTGGACGACTGGAACCATTCGCCCCCCATTGGGCAACTTGATGTGCAATCGCCCACTCAGAGGGCGACTAGTTTTAGTCTCCCGTGAATTTTGTACATTTTGCCAATTTTGTAGTTTATAACTGGAAAATAATCTGATGGATTTGGGAAATTCTTTTTAAGAACGATTGACCTTAGAACGATCGGTACATACGATATTAAGTGATATTGTGATGTTACTGGAAATTCGTATACAGAGAAAACCGGTATGTTAATATTGTTAGATGACTTGCTATGTGAATCATTGAATGCGAAAAGACAAGATAATAAGTTTGTCTAAATTTAAATAGACTTCATAAAAACAGTTGGGAGTAATATGCCGCGTACTTTTTGATTACATGCATAACATATAGCATCATGTGCGACTAACCCACCCAACTGCTCGTACGACCTACTGTGTGGACTGGGGTCATTTTCCCTTCCTTACCAGCTCGGCGTTGAACTTCTCGGCGGCCTCTTTTGCCTTGGTCGCTATTTCTCTCTACGCGTGCACGCCTCGAGATGAGCTTTCGTCTCGCGTTGTATACGTAGGGTTTGCTCGTTCTTGCGGCGCTCCTCCTCCCGGATCTCCGATGACCTTGCGATATTCCACTCCTCGAAGTCGCGGACCCATTGGTCCTTAAGGTGGATCTCAAGATCGATCTATTTGCGATAGCCACATAGGAGTTTCGGGGACTGTAAATACAGGGGAGAGGTTGTTAGTGCGTCCTGTGAAGGTGAAAGGTAGGGGGAAAACGGTGTACCTGCTCCTTACCGGCTGCCAATAGGTTGCGGTGTCTAGACGGTGGTCGGAGTAGTCACTGGAATAGTTTGTGCAACCCCAGTAATGCATACCTAGGCTAATGCAGTGCTTAGACTTGAAGAACTTGCACATGTCTCCGCACCAACAAAAAGGGGTGTCTCCCCCTCGGGTGAGAGTTGCGGCGAATGCTCGGTAGGAACGTTCGGGATTGGGTTGTTGCTGTGGGGCCCGTCATTTTATGGAGCTGACCTCGTAGCACGCTGGGCTTGTTCTGCCTGGGCCGCAGCAGCCCTTATTTTCTCATCGCGGGCGGAAGCTGACCATGGTAGGTCGCGGGTCTCCTCCCATTTCTTCATCATCTTGTCACATTACTTCTTATACCTTTTGTCCATCCCGGTGTGGTGAAGGAAGCGTGGTGTAGTGTGGGGTTTGGTTGCGCAGTATTCTCTGAGAAATCTCCTCGACCTCATTTTATAGTGTGCAAGGCTGGTAAAGCTAGGCCGTGAGGTCTTATCGCTGCGGAAAGCTAGGTCGTGCGGTCTTGTCACTGCGCAAAGCTGGGCCATGCTGTTATGTCACTGTGAAAAGCAGTATCATTATGTTATGTCACTAAGGAAAGCTAGCACGTTCAGTCTTCTCACTGCGTAAAGCTGGGCCATGTTGTCATGTCACTGTGAAAAGTTGCGTCATCATGTCATGTCACTGAGGAAATCTGGCACGTTCGGTCTTCTCACTGCGCAAAGCAGGGCCGTGCTGTCATGTCACTGCGAAAAACTGTGACATCATATCACATCAGTGAGGAAAGCTGGCACGTTCAGTCTTCTCACTGCGCAAAGCTGGGTCGTGCTGTTATGTCACTGCGAAAAGCTGTGTCGTCATGTCATGTCACTGAGGAAAGCTGGCACGTTCGGTCTTCTCACTACGCAAAGCTGGGCTGTGCTATCATGTCACTGCGAAAAATTGTGTCGTCATGTCACGTCACTGAGGAAAGCTAGCACGTTCGGTCTTCTCACTACGTAAAGCTGAGCCGTGCTGTCATGTCACTGCGAAAAGCTGCATCGTCATGTCATGTCACTGCGCAAAGCTGGGTTGTCATGTCATGTCACTAAGCAAATATGGAACGAAGTTACGCTATAAAATGAATGGACGAGGTGATGCTGGTTGGAAGAACTATCTTCTCCGTCGTAGAGTAAGCCACCATGACAGACATTGAGGGGCCAGTCGAACATGGGTCGCCAAAGGTGGACCTTCCGCTCGAAAGGAAGGAGGACTTCGGCCCTACGTACCGCTTGTTGCCAAATAAGCGTGCTCAGCTAGAGTGGCCGAAATGCAAACACATGCAGGACGTGGTGGTGCAGGTGGTAGAAGGCCATACGGATGGTGGTCGATATTTCTTTTGATGCCCATACTCTGGCGTACAAGTTCATACTCGTCTATTTTGCTGTACAACTAATATAGCTTCGATGTTAACGTTCGTTTGTAGCAGATGGATAAATGTGACTTCGTGCAGTGGATCGATTCTCCCCACGAAGGGTATATTTCGACGTACATGCATACATTATGGGAGCGAATATTTGATTGGAGGCACGCATTGAGAGTCTTGAAGAGCAGAACGATGACCTTCTTCAGTAGGTGGAGTGCGAGAGGGGCAACGAGGAGGTCATCAACATGCTGCTGCGCGAACCCTAGTTGTCCTACACAACGATATATGTGCCCGGGTTCCTGTCCTGCAACATCTTAAGCATACGAGGAAGATTGTTGTACGTCGCCTCAAAAGACCCAAAACATTTTTCCAATACCTTCTGCTTGGCATGCCGCGCTTTCGTATTGTTAATCTTGTACTTGAATTTCTTCTCGATAGCTACCACGATATGCGTGGCCTCCATGTCTTTCTTCTCCACTATCTCTCCGTACATCAAATTGGCTATAAAGGCGGACGTTAGGTTACGATGCCTCGCCAAAACACTGCTGAGAATGCAAGAGTGCGGCTCCACCTTGAGAGACCATGTGGAGGTCATCCCGTGTGTATGATGAGTAATTGACATCGGTTTATGAAAGTCGAGTTTGAGTTGGTTGGTTCGGACCTTGACGTTGCGTGGTGTAACGGGCTCGGTCGGACTTGGTCAAACTTGGTCGTATGGAATTAGGATGCATATTTTGATGATTCGACAGGTTTGGACTTTATTATGCTTACTGTATCGAGCGGTGCTATGTGACGGTTTGCTTGTCTGTGTGACTGCAGGACTTCAGAGCTAGGTCGTGGTGAGGCGTGGGAGGACCGGGACTAGGCACAGGAGGTGTTGAGGTCCAGCGGTCGGAAACGTTGAGGATGATCAAGGTTGCTGAGGTGGTTGCGAGCCAGGAGACGAGGAACCAGAGCTGGAGCTACCGGAGTTGGACACGACGGGCAGCGGCGAGGTGGATCGGGACTAGGCTCAGGGAGGAGTCGGAGGTCCAGACGATTGGATGCCGGGTGCGGTCTTGTGCGACGGAACGGACCGAGACTAGACTCAGGAGGAGTCGGAGGTCCAGACGATTGGATGCCGGTTGCGGTTGTGCGAGCAGGAAGCTTCCGGGAAGGAGCGTGAGGGGCAATTCAGGAAAATTGACTCAGACTCGCGGAAGCAGATTCAGTTGGCGCTAATGGATAAAGCGCATAGTTGTTGAGAGATAATGGATAAAGCAAAAGGGGAACCCATTTGTGGAGGCTATAAATAGAGAGGGTGTTCTCTAGAGCCACTTGAGGGTTTTTGTGCATTTGCTATCCATTTTGTGTGTGTTCCTCCCAAGAAGCATGTGAGGCTCTTGGTGTTCTTGAGGATTGAGAGGGAGAGGATGGATTGAGAGTCTTGTAATTACTCCTCTTGTTCTAATATCCATGTGTATGGGGATGTATGGTTGATTGAGGAAATGCAAACTCTATCTCGTTCAATCTTTCATCTCTTTGCCTCAATTTATGTGCTTAAAGTTGTTTCAGTTTTGTGTATCACCTTGTTGTCTATTTCAGTTTTATCTCTTCTGTTTGCTTCCTGTGTCTGGAGTTATCTTGCCTTGTGTTTTGCTCAAATGACTGCATAGGTCCTTATTGTCTCATGTGAAACCTTCTCAAAGCCTTTTGGCTAAGTTAATTCATGAGAGCAGTTATTTGATTGTAGTCTGATTGTTCTTGTGGTTTCTTTGAAGATTGCTTTCCTCTTTTCAGTTGGCAGCCAAAAAAAAATCAGATAATCTCTCTCGGGTAGCAGCTGTTCATCTTTTTGATAGTGTACTTCTTGGAGAACTCTCCCTGTTCCGAACTGCATTCCCTTTGCTGCAATGCAATACTTTATTCTGCAGCAGATTGCTTTAGTCAAAAGACTGCTCACTGGTTTTACTTCTGTTTTCAGCCTGCAATTACCCTTTGGCAGCAGCAGTCTTGTCTCTGTTCAGTTTGGGAGCAGCAGTACTCAGTAGCATTTGCTCTTTTTCTTTTTCGGTTGCAAGGTCAGTCCCTTTTCTCCTTTTGACCTCTGCCAGCAGATTTCTTGGGGTGTTTTGGTTGTGCTGATTTGAGGCTAAGTGAATAGCAGCAGTCCGGCTTTTTCTCTGCAGCAACTTTGATTTGGTAAAGCTATTTTCGGTTGGCAGCAATATTTACTCTTCAGTGTATGTTCTGTTTTTAGCCACCACAGAAATTTGAATCGTTTAAGATCAGTGCAGTCCAGTTCGTCTCAATCTCTTTGGACAGCATTGCTCCCAGGTTCTTTTCAATGTGTTGTGCTTTTTCCTCTTGCAGTTCTTGGGCAGCAATTAGTGTCATTTTGGCTGCAGTTTCAGCCTTTTTAAACCTGTGCCAAGTGCTGTTTTCAGCTGCTGTAGATGCTGTTTTTAGCCCCTGTTTTCAGCCTATTGCATTCAGTTTTCGGCAGCGGCAGCTAGGTCTCATTTTCCTTTTGCCGTGGCAGCAATTTCAACAGCCTCTTTTGCCGTGGCAGCAGATTTTCCTTTCTTTTGTGCCGTTCGGCTGGCTGCAGAATTTATTTTTCTTTGATGCTGTTTTGGCCTACTATTTGCTGCAGACATCAAGCTTTTGGCCGCTATCGGAGAGTAGAAATTTTTATGAATATCAAGGGGGGTTTTTAAAGGCACCATTCACCCCCCCCTCTGTTGTCATTCCGGTCCTACACACCTTCGACACAATCCAATGAGTCTCATACTTGGGTCTACATGCGTGCACCCTCCAAGGACAACCAGCCTACTCGCACTTCACGGTGTACTGCTCCTGGCTATATTTCACGACCCAAAAAGTCCACAACATTAAAAGGGCCCACAGCTTGATGGCATCCTGCAGCGCTGCCTTGTCAGCAAACATAGAATGCAACCAAACATCTATCTCATGATACTTCCATGCTGATTCATGCTCATCATGTGCGGAAAACACCCTCAGCATTAAACTGGTTCCATTCCTGCAGAACAGGAGCTTCATCCTCATCCGAACTGTCCTCGTCGTTGTCCTGTATAGCTTTCTCTTTAGCCTATACCGTCTGATCATCACAGTCCATATGCTCCCCTTCATCGGCTTGTCCTGTTCTCTCTGTATGGCTTGACCATTGTACCTCTCCCCCATGGACTGCATCGGGTTCATCACGAGCAACTTGATCCTCTTCGCCAACTTGATCCCGGAGCAAGCCCGTACGCAAGACCTTGCACAGCTTCTAATGAGCACAGTTGGACAAGTAGCACACACTCGTATCCACGGCGCCGGCACCTTTGCACAAACCCCTTCCACGCAGTAATGTGCAGCAATGTCCTCAACTCCCATCTGATGTCCGTGGGAGACCAGCTCCAAAGCCCTTGCACGATGATGCTGCACACCTCGAGGTCCAACGAAAAACTCTGTGTCAACCAATGCATCATATCTGAGATCCGATCATTCTCATCATCAGGATGTACTAGAGTAACTTGCGGAAAACCGCTCAAATCCACACCATTCAGACCTTCACGAACGGTTCTAGCACCGCAATGCACTCTCAATGTAGTGGCTATTGGCATTGCTGATGTCAGCCTGCATATATGTTTTAATTTTGCAACATGTCAAATTGCATCGCACAATACCAAGTACCGACGTACTGTAATTCACATTTCGCCGATCGTTCGCATGCCGTAACCTACTACAATAAATGCGTACTATGAATTAATTAAATTCAAGCAAAACTATTTACTGTATTTTTTAATACGTACAAATTTAGCGGACGATTAATTTGTATGTTACGGTGACTGAATTTTCTGCAACTACAATTTCGTACGCATGCAAATTTTGTAATGATGCTAATTTTCTAAAATTATATTCTCTAATTTATACAAAACTACACGCTTCTACGGCTGCTAATTTTCTAAAATTATATTTTAACTAAATTTTGTATACCAAAAATTTAACTATTTCTATACTAACAATAACAATCATATACAATATTTCTATCTACATCTACACCTACTGTTACATCTTCTCTCCTCTCTGTTTGTACGGCTGCTAATTTCCTATAACTACTGTAACACCCCAGGACCCACATTACCCTGGAATGACACTAAAACCACTCCACAACTAGCCAAATTAGAAGATAAAATAATCTGGCATCAATTCCTAAACAAGATAGGATAAGCGGAAGCGTAATCAATTAAGCGAAACAAGATAGTGATAATCAATTTAATAATTTAAATCAACCTCCAACAATCTAACCAAAGAATAGTTCACAAGTTTAACACTAATAAGTTAAAGTAAACTTTGACGAGATAGCTAGGCAAAAGACTAGAATCACTTTGTCTTTATTACATCATAAATCTATGATCCAAGTGCATTATTGTGGTGCCGCTCTACCCTTCCCATACATGCTCAATGATCACCTGTAAAGGGGGGAAACAAGGTTGAGATAAAAATCTCAGCAAGCAAACTGTTTAATAGGCTAATTAAACTACAACAGTTTAATCATCATCATTTTAATTTCCATAATGACCACGTTTATATCATCAACCTCAATTCACCACTAATAACGGTAAAACAAAAGCAAATAAATCTTGTTTGACTACTTTAAAACCTCAACCACTACCACTACCAAAGACAATAAAGCATATGTATATTTTACTTCACTACTTTATTGTTTCTCACATCCACAACTGCTATCAACAATTACTACAAGAGAAAAGAATCTCATACCACAGTCACAACCCCTACCATACCCCAGCGGTGGAAGGCTGGGGCGGCTAGGGTTTGGTGGTGCACGAGCTAAGGCAGCCACGCCCCCTGCCTCCTTTTAAGGAAAAATTCTATTATATCATCGTTGCACAGCTCAGAATATATAACAAGCCAACCAGCGTTTTACACATAGCATGCAGCACTGTAGCAGTAATGTAGTGCGCAATGTAGCATGCGAGTACAGTGCGCTACAGTACATATTGTACCACGTGTCAGACGCTGGTTAGCTTGTTACATATCCTGAGCTATGCAACGGTGATACAATAGAATTTTCCCTTTTAAGGTCATGCACGTAGAGGAGGCCCAGATGGCACACATGCAGAGACCCTCAAGAGTCTCGGTCACGGCCTAGTCTCTCTCTCCCCCCACTCTCTCTCGCATGAAGCTTAGGGATACGGTTTTACTGGTTACTGAAATTTTTTTATCTCCCGATTATCTGAAATTTCACTTTCAGTAACCTAAAATTGCAGTGTATTAATTCGCCCTCTCCTAAAGTTACACTCTCAATTACCTAAAGTTACAGCATAAAAAAATAACCGAAGATAAAAAGAAAAAACAGTCGTCTATATAATAGTCACTCCCTTAGACATATTACACTACATTTGGAGAATACTACGGAGACAAAAATAAGCACGGTAAGAGCATGAAACAAGCCACGATGGAAGCTATGCTGACAGCTTTCTGATCTTCTTGTAAAGAGCAATTAGCTCCATACATGTCCCCCAAAAAAACAGCTCCATCGATTTATGTTCACAGAGCGCCTGCCTGTTTGAGATAACGGCAATCTAGGCAGTGTAAAGCGAAACGAATAGCTGGTGGCATGCTGCGTTGCATGGCAGGAACAATAAATCAACCGTATACATTGACGGAAAAAAAAAACAATGCAGCATACAAATCATTGCATTGGAAGAATGGTTTTTGCAGTCTGTAGAAATCAAGAAGCGCTACAGCGAATTTTTGTACTACTGCCAGACTATATTGAGCTCCGCAATCTGTAATCAACTGATGAAATAGCATACAAAGTTGTGGATTACAAGCTCAACTCTGTATAGAGCAGCTTCCCCTGCTAACGTAGCAGGCCAAGCTATCTTCGACCGTAGACCCATGTCGATGTTGTAACCTGGCGGACATATTTCAAGTTGCTGAGGCCTCCTTGAGCTTCTCATCATCCCCACTTGCACTGCCATTACCATTTTGAAGAAGCTTCTCCTCTGAAGGTAGACTTTTCATGATTTTTCTAGTCGGTCCTGAAGCATTCCACAAGTACCATACGCGAGATTTTGGAGGTGGCACAGCTCCCGCCATAGGAGCCACCAACCCCGGTTTCCCCTCATCTATAACGCTGTCAACTATTCCATAATCCTTGGCTTCCCAAGGACTCATGAAATAGTCAAACTTCGTGTCCTCATCGATCTACAAGAAATGGCAATCAGTACAACACAGCTTTCTGTTGCTATCTGAAAAGCAAAGAAGTGTAACAAGTTCTGAAGGATTACCTGCTCTTCAGGCTTTCCAGTGATTCTTGACATTATTTTATTGATCTTTATCTTCTCGTACATCATCTCTCTTATCTGTAATCCCATCTCCGTGACCTGCCAGGTAAGGTGAATAAACATATTACACTTAAGGATCATCTATTTCTGAATGCTTGAAGTTTACAGAACGGCAACATACTGTCTATAGAATGTTCTAGCACCCTATAAAATTTCGACTTCAAATTCAAAATATGTTAGAAGACACAAAAAATATATGAGTTTGCTGTGAATAGTAGCAATGTCTATTTGTTTTTGAGTAAATTTCACAAAACCAGATGCTTTAGGGCACAAGTAACGCAAAACCACAGGTTTTACAAAAAAATTTCAAGAAACGACACGTTCTTAACAAAAGGTTTCAAAAAACCTCATATTTGTCATATCCCATTCCATCCAATGGGATATGATAGGTGGAACCCATAGGTCGATCATCCTAACAAGTATGGCCAACCTATCAGCCCCATTTACAAAATTTGCGCCTACCTGTGAGCCACGGCAGGGGGTGAGACATTCGGTGATGGTAAGACGATGCTTCAACACTGTTAAAAGATGTATGTTGTATGTTTCTCTTAAAGATAGAGTTCAACCGACTCCTGTAATCTCTCTTCATCACTAGCTGTGTCAGTTTAGATAGCGCTAGCCGAATCGTTTTCAGACTCCTGTAGCCTATACGGCAAAAGACTAAATATATATAAACAGAGACCTGAGCAGAGTTTGGCTCATGGGTTCTTTCTCCAAATTCAATCTACTACTCTTCTCTACTTTTTCATGGTATTAGAGCCTTGATCTGTTGCCACTATCATAGCAATGTCAGGCGCCGGTCACGGCTGGAGCAATCTCAGCGTCGACTGGTCTCCTGCCAACTCCTTCGGCTCCCTCCTTTGGTCATCTGATCAATGTGAGGTTGAGTAGGGAGAACTACCTTCTGTGGAAGGCGCAATTTCTACCGTACATCCGTAGCCAACAGCTTCTGGGCTATGTAGGTGGAATGGTGATAGAGCCGGAGAGGATGATCACACGCCCAACTGACAGCGGCGCAATTGTGGAGATTAATCCCGCGTATGAACGGTGGCTTCAACAGGATCAGACGGTCCTCAGTGCAATTCTCTCATCCCTCTCTGAGAATGTGCTAGCGCAAGTCATTTTGTGAATACAGCCCGAGAGGTTTGGTAGGCATTAGATCAGATGTTTTCATCCGGCAGCTCAAGGGCTCGAGTGATGCAAATTCGCTGTCAGCTTGCCTCCTTGCAGAAGAAAGACACAGGCACTGCATAGTACTTCAACAAGGTGAAAAGCCTAGCAGATACGCTGGCTACGCTTGGGCATCCTTTGAGCGATGATGAGATCGTCACATATCTCTTCACTGGCCTTGACAATGAATATGATCCGCTGGTTACATCTCTAACCACTCGGGTTGAGCCGGTTTCCCTCAACGAGGTGTAAGCTCACTTCATGGCGTTTGAGATGCGGCTTGAACAAAATAGTCCTCTGATCCAAGAACAAAGCCAGTGTGCCATGATAAATCAAGTCTCAGCAAATCTAGTGTCACGCGGTGGCCATGGTGGACGTGGCAAGTATTGTGGTGGTCACAGCAACCATTCAACTTCCGGCAGCACGGGAGGCAACAACACTGGAGGGTTGTCAAGCACTGGAAACCGTGGACAACATCAGCAATATCAGCATAATTCAGGTAGAGGACAGTATCAGCACAACTCCTAGGGAGGAAATCGTCCCACATGTCAAGTGTGTGGCAAGGTCGGGCATGTTGCACTAAAGTGTTATCATCACTTTGATCATTCATATCAGTCTGAAGATAGTGTAGCTGCTATTGCCGCCACTCAATCCTATGCCATTGATGGAAATTGGTATATCGACACCGGAGCTACACATCACATTACTAATGATCTCAATCAGCTTACCATGAAGGAAAGATGCACTGGAAAGGATCAGGTAGAGGCAGCAAATGGTATAGGTATGTCTATTGCTCACATTGGCCATTCGAAATTTCATACCCCGCAACTTGATCTGCATCTAAACAATATCCTTCATGTGCCTTGAGCTTCTAGAAATCTTCTTTCAGTTCACAAATTTTCAAAAGATATCAATGCCTACTTTGAGTTTCACCCTGATTATTTCCTTGTTAAGGATCGAGTCATGAAGACGGTTCTTCTTCAAGGGAGATGTGAGGGTGGCTTATATCCTTTACTTCCAAGTCGAGCTCATGTTCCAAAATCTGCCTTTTCTGGTGTCAAACCAACTCGAGACCAATGGCATTGTCGTCTAGGGCATCCGTCTTCTTCCATTGTTCAGCGTGTCCTTTTGCAAAATAAATTGCTATGTTCTGGCAACACCAGTCAAATATTAGTTTGTGATGCTTGTCAAAGAGGCAAGAGTCATCAATTGCCTTATTATTCCTCGAGCATTGTTTTTTCTTCTCCATTAGATCTTGTTTACTCTGATGTTTGGGGCCCTGTCCCCACCTCTGTTGGTGGCTTTCAATACTATGTCAGTTTTGTTGATGCTTTTAGCAAATTTACATGGATTTATCTATTGAAAAACAGGAGTGAAGTATTCTATGTTTTCATACAATTTCAGTCTCATGTTGAGTGTTTTTTAAATAAAAAGATAATTTGTATGCAAACTAGTTGGGGCGGTGAATATAGAAAATTACACATTTTCTTCAATCGTGTTGGCATCTCTCATCGTGTTTCTTGTCCCCATGTTCATCAACAAAATGGTGCCGCTGAACGAAAACATAGACATATTGTTGATGTTGGGCTGTCCTTGTTAGCTCATGCATCTATGCCCATTAAATTCTGGGATGAAGACTTCATTACCTCTTGTTTTCTCATCAACTGTACTCCTAGCAAGGTCATAGAGCTTGACACTCCTCTTCATCGCTTGCTTGGATTACAACCAAACTACTCCTCTCTCAGAATCTTTGGTTGCGCCTGTTAGCCAAACCTTCGACCATACAACAAACACAGGCTCGAGTTTCGGTCTTCTCAATGTGTGGTCTTACGATACAGTCCCATTCACAAGGGCTACAAATGCCTACACATTCCGACCAATAGAATATACATTTCCCGAGATGTTTTTGATGAGAAAGCTTTTCCCTTTTCTCAAACTTCCTATACTCCAGCCGCTGTACCTCGTGAACTTCCCATTCTGTTACCTCTGCCGACTGCACAACCTTCTGCTCCTTGTCCCATGCAGCATCAGGCTGTCGGGGAAGATTTTCAGGCCAACGAGAATGAGCATGATCGTACCTTGTCGTCTGTACCTAACTACATTTTGCGTGATGAGTCGTCCATGTCCATGCGACATCGATGATCGGTGCCGACTCTGTCTAGATTGATGCCACAGACCACAGCTCCGTCATCTGCTGCAACCTCTGCTGAAGCTGACCGAGCACATCAAATGATCACTCGCTTGCGCAAAAATATTCGCCAGCCCAAGAGGAGAACAGATGGCACTGTGCCATATGGCCGGGGTGCATTCTCAGCTACAGCAGAAGAACCGGCCACATTTCAAGAAGCTCTTGCGGATGAAAGATAGAAACATGCTATGGACGCTGAATATAGGGCTTTGATGGGAAATGAGACATTGCAGCTGGTCCCCTTTGATCATCAACAAAATATCATTGATTGCCGATGGGTATTCAATCTCAATAAGAAAGCAGATGGATCTGTTGATCGGTACAAGGCAAGATTGGTGGCAAAGGGGTTCAAACAACGCCAAGGCATTGACTACGATGACACTTCTAACCCTGTGGTAAAACCAACTACTATACGGCTTGTGTTGTCCCTAGCAGTGTCTAAAGGATGGAATCTCCGTCAACTCGATGTGCAAAATGCTTTCTTACATGATGTTCTTGAAGAAGAGGTTTATATGTGACAACATCCATGTTATATACATGCTGACTATCCTCATTATCTTTGTAAGTTGAAAAAAGCATTATATGGCTTGAAACAAGCACCAAGAGCCTAGTTCTCTCGTCTGAGTTCTAAGCTTCAGGAGATGAACTTTATTCCCTCAAAGGCGGATGCTTCACTCTTTGTTTATAACCAGCATGGAGATATCATATATATGCTAGTATATGTTGATGATATAATAGTGGCCAGTGTTAAGGAGATAGAGATAGAGTTGTATTAGGAGATAGAGTTTGGATTCTATTCCATATATGCCTTATCTCTATATGGCATATCTCTTGTACTCTCCTATATATATGACCCTTTGGGTCTCATATCAATACACACAATATTCATAACATGGTATCAGAGCTTAGGTTGAAACCCTAACCTCGATCTACTTCAGCATCTGCCGCCCGGAGGATTGATCTCTCGGGCGCCATCTCCTCCTCCATCATCAGCCGCCCGCGACGGCGCCCCAGCGCTTGTGGCGAGATTAACTCATCGTCCGTGAGGTCCGAGGCTGGTTGAACCCAGTGTACGTATTCCGCGATGACGGCATCGACATATTTCGCGTTGGCCCCGAACACGTCCGTGGCGTGCCTTCGTCGGCGTCGCGTCTGTGCGCGAACAGCCATCCACGGCGGGGCGGTGACCATGGTATGCCATTGCGCCTCGGTAGCGGCTGGGCTAGCTCCTTCCACAAGATCCACAGCGGACGCAGACGTCGCGTCTTGATCAACTCGCATGAAGACGCCTCGCCGCCAGCCAGCGCGCCGGCGTCGTGCTCCTCAAGTTCCTCCGCGGGACTTCGCGTCCGCGATCGCGCGCCATCTTTTTCGCATTGCGCCGCTGGCGGAGACGAGTTCCGCGCCGACGCCGTGTTTCGGCGAGGACCTTGGCTTCAAGGACCTCGAGGGCGTCGTTGCCTACATGCACGCGCCGGTGGCGTGCTCGCGTCGATCGTCGTGGTTTTACGCCTCGTGGCCATGCCATCTTCCCCTTGGGCAATTCCATGAAGGAAAGGACAAGTTCTCCAGGGTGCTAGTCATATGCTTCGTGATCAGCTCAAAGTTAGCAATCTACACGACACTGATCAATCTGTTCTCCAAGTATGCTCTGATGGTAACTCCGGTCGCGACTGCACTACACCGCATGGGTGGGCATCACCTTCTCCGGCCTCCCGCCAAGGCCTCCTCGAATCTCGCCCGCTTCGTCCGCCGAGGTGTTCCACGGCGGCGGGCGGCATCATCACCGCCGCCACCTTCCTCCATTGCTACATGGACTCGTGCGCGACTCGGCTGGCGGTGTACTTGCGGTGGAGGACTACCTCAACTCTTGGCTCATCACGTAACCATGCATGCATATACTTAGTCGGTAGTCCATGCATGCATGCATGGATTCACCAAGCCCTACAACACGGCATCGCCACGGCCGTTCTCGGTACTTCTACTCAGATCCGTCAGCCCAACTCGGCGTCGCGTCGTCCTCTCCGATCTGCCGAGTACCAGCGCCCATCTACATCTCCGTCTATCCGAGTCCGATCAATCGGATTTTCAAGCCGTGGCATGACCATCTACGGTTGCGTCGCCGTGGTGTTCTCGGCCGTCGTCACGACACCAACCCGACTCGCCATGACTGCCACAACACGATCCCGTCGTGGGCTCGCCGCCGCCGCCGGCCGCCTCGCTCGATCTCGCCGATCTCGCTCGACTCGCGCGTCGCTCTGTGAGCTCCGTCGTCTAAGGTCGTGGTTCTTGCCCCGCTCGACTCACGGCCGCCTCCGGCCTCCCCAGTCTCATGGCCGACTGCGGCCGCGCTTCCCGCATGGCTCATGGTGCTCGCCGCCTCGGCTCTGGCTGCCGAGGCGCCGGCCTCTTCGTCGCCGATCAGGCCTCCTCCGCGCCGTGCGTCGGCCTCCTCTGCGCGCGCGCGTCGGCCTCCCTTCGCGCCGCACGGGGCCTCCTGCGCCAGACGTCGGCCTCCCCTGCCTGCCACGACGGCCGGCCGCCTGCCGCACGTCGGCCTCCCTTCTTGCCAAGACGTCGGCCTCCGCATGGCTCATGGTGCTCGCATCGTCAACTCAGGCATCCTGTTGAGCTACATCGCCGACTTAGCCCTCATGGGCCTCTCCGTGTCTCGGTGATAGAGATAGAGTTGTATTAGGAGATAGATTTGGATTTTCTTGTTTTAATGTTAACTCCTTTTTCAAATGCAATGCTATTGCATCGCCTTGCATTTGAGGGGTGTTAAGGAGATAGAGATAGAGTTGTATTAGGAGATAGAGTTTGGATTCTATTCCATATATGCCTTATCTCTATATGGCATATCTCTTGTACTCTCCTATATATATGACCCTTTGGGTCTCATATCAATACACACAATATTCATAACAGCCAGCTCTTCCACACAAGTCACAAAGAGAATACTAGAGCAGCTGCAAGAGGATTTTGCAATCAAAGATCTCGGTGAGGTACACTACTTCTTGGGTATTGAGGTTCAGAAGAAACCGAATGGATTAATTCTGATGCAAAAGAAGTATATCAATGACCTGCTTGAGAGAGCTCACATGAGGGAATGTAAACCAGTCAACACACCAATGGCTGCAACTGAAAAGCTGTCCAAGACCGAAGGGACTATGTTGTCAGCTCAAGAAGCTACGAACTACAGGAGTGTTGTAGGTGCACTTCAATATTTGACATTGACGCGGCCAGATATTGCTTACTCCATAAATAAGGTTTGTCAATTTCTTAGTGCACCTACGACTAAACATTGGGCAGTTGTGACTTGTGAAGCGTATTCTCAGGTTTCTCAAGTACTCCTCAATTGGACTGCATATCAACAAGTCGACCTCCACACTGTTGAGTGTATTTTCATATGCTAATTGGGCAAGTTGTCTGGATAATCGCCGCTCCACTGGAGGCTATGCAGTGTTTTTTGGATCAAACTTGGTTTCATGGAGCTCACGCAAACAAACCACAGTCTCGCGCTCAAGCACGGAGTCTGAGTACAAGGCATTGGCTAATGCAACTGCAGAGGTGATTTGGCTTCAGTCCTTGCTTGGAGAACTCAGTGTTTTTCAGTCAAGGCTATCGTGTTTGTGGTGTGATAATTTGGGTGCCATGTACCTCTCTGTCAATCTTATTTTCCATGCGAGAACAAAATATATTGAGGTTGATTATCACTTCATCAGAGAAAGGGTTGCGCTCAAAGCTTTGGAAATACGGTTTATATTGTCGCAAGATCAAACTGCCGACATATTTACCAAACCGCTTCCTGTCCGACAGTTTACAAATTGAAGTCACAATCTCAATCTTCTCAGTTGTGATTGAGGGAGGATGTTAAATGATAGAATTGTATGTTGTATGTTTCTCTTAGAGATAGAGTTCAACCGACTCATGTAATCTCTCTTCATCGCTATTGTAATCTCTCTTCATCGCTACTGTAATCTCTCTTCATCGCTAGCTGCGTCAGTTTAGATAGCACTAGCCGAATCGTTTTCAGACTCCTGTAGCCTATACGGCAAAAGACTGAATATATATAAACATAGGCCTGAGCAGAGTTTGGCTCACGGGTGCTTTCTCCAAAATCAATCTACTACTCTTCTCTACTTTTTCAAACACCAAGGCAACGATGACAATCAGCAATGGCGAAGAGGGGTCTAAAAAGGAGATTGGGGTGAGGCTCACAAGTGGGCCCTACTTCATTGTTGTTACGGCGTCGCGGCGAAGCTAGGTGGATGCCATGGACATTTGCCGCAACTTGGGGGGAGGCGGCGGCGGGGTAAGGAGGCACCAGGGAGGGGAGGAGGCAACGGGGGGAGGACGCGAGGCGGTGGGGGAGGACAAGAGGCGAGGCGCCAGGCGGAGGAGGCAAGGAGGCGGAGGGGAGAGGAGAGAAGTGCGGGAGAAAGAGAGAGAGAGGAGTCGGCGGTAAATTGAGTCCGCACGATGTAGATACATGCATGTTGGGATACATACATCACGCAGACATGCATAGCGTGGCGATTCGCCGTGGCGTCACCATGGCATCGCCATAGCGTCGCCATGGCGTCTAGGCGCCGTGGTTGCCAGCTACGTCATGACAACCATGCCCTACTTGTTTGTCTAACTAACAGGTGGGCCCCCTTGTCTTATCTTTTTGGGTGAAACAAGATAGGGCAAACTTGGGGTTTTTTAAAACCTTTTGTTAAGAACATGTGATTCGTTTAAAATTTTTGTAAAACCTGAGATTTTGCGTTAAATTTTCAAATCTGAGATTTCCAAACATGATATTTTGTGAAATTTACTTTCTTTTACCTCTTCCTTTTGATTTATCATGTGTTAAATTTTTATCATGTTTCTTACTCTTTACATAGAATGAATTTGAACTTGAAATTTACACATAGGTAGAGTAAACTGAGATGTACGTACAATTTTTTGGGAATTTTTCATGTTGATCGGTGCCCAAACCGAAAGTTGATTACAAGAGTGTACCACAAAGAATGATTGCATAGAATATGTTGCCATTATAGAAATGTTCATACACAGACATGTTGTCAGTATTACAAGTGTAAACGGTTGAATTCAAATTGGATAGAGGTTAAACCATATTTGCTTCCACATAACTTGAGCTGGATTTGAGTACAAACTCGAATGTTCTCGGATTCAAATACGAGTTTCAATCGAATATTAATCTATTTTGGTTGTATTTGAATATCTACATAATTCATAGATCAACTAGATATTAATAATCATATACATGAGACGCAATAAACCATTATAATATGTTACATTAAATTTAAGGAATAATATTTGAATAGAGTTGTTTAATTATTGATGGCAATAGAAGTTCATAAATAATTTTTCCAAATTCCAATTCAGATGCATATTTATATAGAGAAAATTGCTATTCGAATTTAAAAATCAAAACCATATTCGCGTGATCGTGTCCATATATTTAAGCCGGATTCGAATACGAATTCGGATAGAGAAGATATTGTTTATTAAGATGGAAAATCTGAATCATATTTGCGATTCATCGAATTTGGTAATCGAATATTTTCGGATAATATGAATCCAGCTTGCACCCCAAGTCAGGATCTTGGAAACCCCGTGCCCTTAAATAGTTAAATCCCTCATGGTGACCTGGTACCCAGCTAATGCACCTAAAATATCACAAGTCGTAAATGACCCACTGCCATCAGTGCTAACATGACCCAGATTATATTAGCGCTCGAGGAAAAGAAGAATTAAAATATATCCAGTTTAGGGAGAATATTTCTAAAGAAAAATACAAAATAACAACAAAGTTCAAAACTAGCATTTGTTAAAAGCATTCAAATTCAGTGCTTTAGGGGGTGGTTATTGTCACCAGTGTTCCAAAAAGAACAAGCAGCCGCTTAAGAGTAAGTGCTACATATCTAAATACTTCTTACTAAGTGGTTCAATTAAGCTTGTAAACAACTAATGCAGTGTGATTATGCTGCAGAGTAACCGTGCCTCGAAAGGACCCTACTTTCCAAGAGCACAGAGTGACATAAGATGCCTTCTCGATTTGGTGACACAAGGCACCATTTCATATTTCCTCATTGCACTTACTGTATTATGTAAAGACTTTTTTTTAACAAGCATTTGTATATGTTAAGCAATATTCTTGTGCTTATATATTTGCCATACTTGTTTAAAAGTCTATTAACTGATCATATTTTCCTTATTTGCACATGCAGCTCAACAATTTGAAGTTACACATGGTTGCCTCAGTCACGTCACATAGCAGTGTATTTTTTTGTACATTTTAAATAGTTAAATACATTAGCAAGGCCCTAATTGAATCCCCACAAATTTTTGCATTGCAGGAAGCAATCTAGGTATCGCAATAACAATAGGATTCTTAGTTACTTCTGCTGGTCTTTGCCAGCTTGTTTTCTTCACTCTGACTGCAAGTTGTTTGATTTAAATACACTCTGAATCAATTAATTACAACAGTAACTTATGGGTTTTCCCACACGGGCAAGCTCATTCATGATTTCTAGTCTTAGGCACTACATAACCACTAAAAAACAAACTAAAGAAAAACTTACCTTGCCGCCAGCACCCCCTGATGGCTGATGGATCATAATTCTCGCATTTGGCATGCAAAATCTCTTGCCCTTCGTCCCAGCAGCTAGCAAAAACGCACCCATGGAAGCCGCCAATCCAAAGCAAACAGTTGAGACATCAGCCTTGCAAAATTTCATGGCATCATAAATTCCCATTCCTGTAAATAGATGTGGCACATGTTATATTACAGCATACAACACCAATATGGAAGCCATAAGAGAAAACTAAGAAATTGCTCCGGAAATGGTTACAAAAGTAACCAAGGAATCATATTCATAATAGAACCAGATCCAGAATTCCAGTTCCGTTAAGGAATCTGGGCCAGAAAAACTCATGTACAAAAAGGTAGGCTAAGATAGGCTTAACTAAAGAAAGAAAGAAAGATGACAGTGCTGACTAGGTTTTGGACAACCCAGGTGAAGCAGGTCAGTTGCAAAGAACTACAATGTCATGGGCGTGGGCCCCACAGGTGGCATCATCTGCAAAGGGATTACCACATCGCGATACTGACCAAATTCAATTTCTTATTGTTAGAGCAAACATCTCCTTAAAGTGCAAAACATTGTTTTGTACATATTCGCATACATAGGCTGGGTTCGATTCAGCTTGGCTTTGGCTTGCATGTGCTATAGTAACTAGCTTTTAAACGGTGCGTTTTTTCAAGACGGGGTCAACAGGAAAACTGTAGTAAAAATGTACTGAGTTCAGCTGTACCAGCCAAAATCGCATGTGACTATTTTCCTCTACGTACTGTCTCTCGCGAACAGCCAGAATTCAAAAATTTATACTATAAGTCACAGCCTAAAAGAACCCACCCATAATTGTGAAGTTGATGCCATTATCATGTAGCATAAAAATTAGTCTTTTGTTGTTGCTAGACTAGATGCATACACATTTTATACACCAAGATTAATATATGTCAAAAATGCCCATAATTATGCATATAATCATGGTTGTCACAGCGGAGTCGGCGACCAAGGCGAGTGCTTGGCACCAGGACGCCATGGCGAACGCCACGGCGAGGAGGTACCCTCTACTACATGCATATAGTCGGTCATACACTCCATAGCTGAGCCGGTCCCCCTCCCATCATATATAACTCCCGACTCCTCTCTCTCCCGACCTCCGCTCTCTCCCGCATTCTCCTCTCCCGCCACCTCCTCTCCCGCCACCTCCTCCCTCCCGGTGCCAACTCCCCGCACACCGCCTCCTCTCCTTGGTTCCTCCCCTTCCCTCCGCCTCCTCCCCTTCACCTCCCTCCCACCGCCTCCGCCCGTCTTTGGCGAATCCAGATCTGGCCGTTCCCACCAGCCGGAGCCGAGGAAGACGGGGACGGCCACGGCAAGGCTCCATGGCGTCCCCGTGGACCACCACGATACGCCATGACAACTATGCATATAATATCAATTAAGTAAAATATACAGACAAGAAGACATTTGATTCTATTGCATGCATCAAATTTAATATGAGATGTTCATATATTTACATAACAAGACCCTAACATTGTAACGAAGTTAATATTTTCTGTCAACATGAAGTGCACCAGGCATAGTTCTTACAATGAGAAACTGAAAACACACACCTGCTGTTATAGAGCCTCCAGGTGAGTTAATAAACAATTTGATGTCCTTAGTTTGGTCCTCTGCATCCAACAGTACGAGTTGGCTGATGATAAGATCAGCACTCATATCATCCACCTACTCAGCACAAGACAATCCAAGCAAAAGATGCATAAATATCTGGTTTGAACTCCATTTTAATCAAACTGATTGAATAATAAAAATGCTGTTTTGACTAACACATGCAAGGGCAGATTGTACAGAAGTAAGGATATTCAACATGGGCACAAAATATAGTAACGTGCAAAATAAGCAAAGCCATAGCATTTGATCAGCGACCAAATTGATACATGGTGGATTCGTAGATTTGATTTTAACCGACTCTGTGTAACATCAAGAATACATGTCCTGACAAGGTGTCAGTTACAAACTTCCAATTGAAAAGTGATTACTGAAGTCACTCCTGTTAGTCGCTGGATTCTTGCTCTTGGTGATAGCAAGATTCTTACTCTCATCGAGAGGATGACACTTGGAGATGGGGCAATTTTCTAGGCTTTATTTCTCACACAATGCCATGCCAACCTGAGGGGTTGGGGATACAAATTTATAGGCTACTAACCAGCCAAGCATATGCTAAGATGCTAGTCTAAGATGCTGTCCTAGATGCTAGTCAAGATGCTAAGATGCTAGTCAAGATGCTAGTCTAAGATGCTAAGATGCTGTCCTAGAAAGATGTTGTCCTAAGATGCTTGTCCTAAGATGCTGTCCTAAGATGCTTGTCCTAAGATGCTGTCCTTGAAAGGCAGCAAAGCAAAAAAACGAAAAAACACCATGTGTTGCAGCCCCACAAGCACCAGATACACAGAGACTTATCCATCACTCTCCCCCTAAGTCTTGTGTGTCTCCTTGTGAGGAATCTGAGCCATCCCGATCTGGCGCGAAGTTCACGGAACTTGATCCGCCCAAGAGACTTGGTCAGGAAGTCGGCGAGCTGGTCTTGGGTGTTGATGTAGTTGGCCCGGACACTCCCTTCATCCGTGCGACGATGAAGTGATACCTCACCCGGATGTGCTTCTGCGCTCATGGAAGATGGGTTCTTCGCCAAGGCCAAGGCGGACTTGTTGTCCACCCCGAGCTCCACCGCCTCGCGTCTCGCCAAGGAGATCGCCAGTACCGAGCCACCACGAGCTCGAGTAGAAGCGGTAGTGGTCGCAATGTACTACGCCGCATGACTAGACAAAGCCACCACCGCCGCTGACCGATCGCCGGTGATCGGACACTTGCCGAGGAAGAACGACATCCGCCGGTGCTCTTGCTCGTGTCGATGTCGCCGGCGTGGTCGTTGTCATTGTGCCGATGAAGCGGCGTCGGCGGGCACCTTTGGTAGTGCAAGCAGAGTCGGAGGTGCCCGCGACGAGCGGAGGATCCTTTCACTACTGTTGGTGCTCCGTGGTCGGTCATTGCATGAGCCGGCCGGCGTGGCCGACGGCGAACGCCAAGTCCGGTCGGCGTGTGGACAAGGTAGCGAAGGCGCCCATAATCGCGCCGATCTTGCGCGCGTCCGCCTCCTCCTCCGTGCACTCTCGACTCGACTTGACCTCTCCTCCATGGGGTGTGGGGTGGGTTGCGATCGGTGAGGCCGCCGACTCCACGATGCGCTTGGCGTGGCGGTCTGGCGAAGAGATGGGGTTGTCTGGTGGACCTCGATCCGAGGTAGAAGGAGGGGCCGAGGTCGCTCATCCGGAAGGTGGCCTTCATCTCGCCTTGAATGCCTCGATCTCCTCCTCCTGGTACCGGTGATCACAAGGTCGTCGGCGTGAGCGCCTATCGCCAGGCATTGCCTCCTTGCCCCGGCGGTGAGACCGCGACCTCGTGGCGCTCTGCTGGAATCCCATTTGCTTGAGGGTGGAGTCGACTTGGCATTCTAAGCTCGCGGTGCTGCCGCAAGCCGTAGAGGGCCTTGCGGCGGAGGACCTTGCTCTCCTCCTTGGGGATGATGAATCCCGGTGGCGTGACGAGACCTCCTCGGCTCAAGTCGCCGTTGAGGAAAGCGGACTTGGCGTCCATGCGATGGGCCGCGACCCTCCGGGCTGCGAGGGCAGGAGGAGATGCACGACTCCATCAGGTGCAACAGTAGCGCGAAGGCATCGTCGAAGTCGACTCCCTCCCGTTGGAGGAAGCCATGTGCCACGAGTGCGCCTTGTGCTTGATCACCTCTCCACCTCGTTTTCTTGAGCTTGAAGACCAGCTTGAGAGATGGCGTGGTGGTGGGGTGGAAGATCGGCCGGCTCCACGTCTTGTTTCAGCGGCGTCCATCTCCTCCTCGCATCGCGGCACGCCATGTCGCGTCTCTCTCGCCTCGGCGAAGGAACGAGGCTCGCGGTCGTCTGCGCGGTGCGGCCCGCTCGAGTTGCTTGCGCCCGATTCAGGACCATTGCCGCCGAGGTCGCCCGCGATGCTGATGGCAGAGGCTCGCCGCGTGGTAGCGTCGATGCGATCCTCGTCGTTAGACGGGAGTGGCGAACTCCAGCGTCTTGTTGCCGTCGTGGGTCAAGCTGCCGGTCCGAAACTCGAAGGAGTAGGTGCTTGTGTAGGAGCGCGGCGTGGCGGCGGCTTGGCGGTGGACTCGCCGAGCCTATGGGCTTCTTGAGGTGGCGGTGGTGAAGGACTCATGGGAGGTGGTGGCGAACAGGCGGTGGGGTGGCGAGCTCGGTGAAGGCAGTGCCGCTCCCCCGCCTCGAAGTGGGCGTGGTCGACGATGAAATCGGTGGTCGTCGGTCGGCCGTCATCCACCATCTTGCCCGTCCGGCCCGCCCTTCGTCGAACACGGCCACGCGTGATGCGCACGCGCCATGTCGCGGTCGAGGGCGGTGAGGCCTTGGCGCCCTCGCGTGGCCGATGAAGACCCTGGCGTGCTCGGTCGTCGAGCTTGCCGGCGTGGTTGAGCTCCTTGGCGAAGGCGAGCGGTAAGACACGGAGGTGGTTCACCGCGGGCTTGCGCCCGTGCCAGGCCTCGTATGGCGTCTTGCCGTCGAGGGCCTTGGTGGGGGAGCGGTTGAGCAAGTGGGCGGCGATCATCACCGCCTCGCCCGAGAGAATCTGGCATCCCTCGCGAGGAGGGCGCGGCCGTGGCCACCACCGCGTGCGTTGCGGCGCTCGACAACGCCGTTGCTGCTGCGGGGTGTACGGCGGAGAAGCGACGGGATCCCTCGTCGGTAGAAGACGCCGCAAACTCGGCCGCCGTGAACTCACCGCCGTTGTCCGTGCGTGGGACGAAGCTTCTTGTGCGCGCTCCGCCTCGCGGCGGCTTGAAGGCGCTTGATGGCGTCCGCAGCGGCTGCCTTGACGTCGAGCAGGACAGCCCACATGTAGCGGGACACGTCGTCGACGAGGAGGAGGAAGTAGCGCCGGCCTCCAGGTGTAGCCGGTGTCACGGGGCCACAGAGGTCACCGTGTACGAGCTCCAGCTTCTCCTTGGCGCGAAGCTCGTCTCGGCGAGGAAGGGCCGCCGCAGCGCTGGCGAGTGACGCAGTGTCGCAGAAGCGCCCACGTGGTCGACGTGCGGCATGCCCGCGCACCATCTCCTTCGCCGCCGAGCCGCCTTAGGGCCTCAAAGTTGAGGTGCCCAAAACGCTTGTGCCACCTCCAAGCGTCGTCGTCGCGGCGGCCGCAAGACACGAGGTTGCGCCACTGCGCGTGAAGGGCGTGAGGCGGTTGCTCTGCTGACCTTGGCGAGGCCGGCGGCGATGATCCCGGATCGCAAACACCCGTGCTCGATCTCCACGCGCGATCCGTTCTCATCCAGCTGTCCCAAGCTGATGATGGAGTTCCTCAACGCGGGGATGTAGTAGACACCGGTGGCGGCCGGTGCTCGCCGATCTTAGCGGCGAAGACGACAGAGCCGACGCCTTGATCTCCACTTCGGCGGGCGTCGCCGAACAGCGGTGCCTCGAGCGCTGAGTCGAGCTCGGAGAAGAACTCCGCCGCCCGGTCATGTGGTGGGTGGCGCGGTGTCGAGCACCACCCGTCGGTCTTATCGTTCTTTAAGCGCCGAGGAGGGCGTGTGCTTTTGGCTCGTCGAGGTGGAGGAGAGTCGCTGCGGCCGGTGCGTGGAGGTAGTTTGATGCTCGCGTGAGCAATGAGCAGCCCGTGCTCCTCCTCCTCACTTGCTTGACGACGTGGGCTGGCAGCGTCGTGGTCGTCGACAATCCTTGGCCCAATGACCATGCTTGCCGCGGTTGTGGCAAGAGTCGTCTCGTCTTGGCCTTTGCTTGCCGGCCGCGCCGCCTGGCGCCCACGATCACCGCCCCTAAGACGTCCTCGCTACTGCACGGCGTCTTTCTTGCGCTTCTTGCTGCCACGCTTGCACCACTTTGTCGTGGAAGAAGGCTCCTTCTTCCTGTCACCTTGGCCGTGCCCACCTGTTCCCGAGCGAGGAGGAGCTTCCGCCAATGGTGACGGGTCCCGAGGTCTTGTGGCTCATCGCCATCAACGACCTTGAGGCGACCAGCGCATCCTCGATCGTCATCGTGGAGAGGTCAGCAGAGACTCGATCGGCGAGCCATCCGCTTGTACTTCGGGGACGCACGGAAGAGCTTTTCCACGCCTCTCCTCGCCGTAGGTGTCGTCGCCGAACCGCACCATCTTACGCAATGAGTGTTGAGGCGAGAGCAAAGTCATCAACGTCCTCACTTTGGCTTGAAGGTCGTTCTCCCACCTCCTGCGTAGTGACCGTAATGTGGACTTGCGGGCGCGGCCGCTGCCGTGCGTCGCGGCGATGGCGTCCCAAGCCTCTTTGGCGATCCGCTTGTTAGTAAGCGAGAAGCGCATCTCGGGCGGGGCTGCGGCGATGAGCATCCGGCGCCGTCGATCTGGTCGTGGTCGGCGTCGCCGTCGGACCGCATCCCACATATGCCGCACTGAGCTTTACCCTCATCACCGCGCCCCGCTCGGCGTAGTTGGTCTTGGTGAGGTAGGTCACCCGCCGCCGGGCCGACGCCCTCGACGACGACTGGTACTCGTGGTGACCACGATGCATCGAAACGAGGGAGAGCCGCGTCGCGAGAAGGCCGCGCCTCCGTCGACCGCACGCCGCCGCTGCGGCGTGCTTCCTCCAGAGCGCCGCGCCGCCCGCACTGTCTCGCCGCCGCCGCGCTCGGGCGGCGCGGCCGCCCATCGCCGCCGCTTCGCCGCATGTTGCCTCCTCCAGCAGCTCAAGGTTCGCGTTGGTTGTCATCGGCAGAGATGGGCTGCCGTTCTTGCCGCCGCAGAACCTTGACCTCTGCCGCTAACTGACGCGCCGCATCCGCCGCCGCCGCTTCCGCCTCCGCCTCCGCCGCCGCCGACCCGCCGCCCGACCTTGACACTTTTTTCGCCGACGCAGCTGCTCTCGCCGCCGCTCGCGTTCCTCCGCTACGCCGAAGTTCGGCTTCTGCTGCCGCCGCGTGCTCGAGGCAACCGAAGCGTTGAGGCATCTGCGGACATGGCGCGCCACCGGGGCCGCTGCGTGGAGAGAGCGCCTCGATGAGTGGGGAAGAGTGGCGAGGCACCGGGCCGCCTTCGCCGCTAGTTGGGGCCGCTGCGAGGCGGAAGCGGCGGGAGAAGGGATTGAGCAGGAGATGCTCAGGCTACAGAATAGTGTAGCTCTGATACCACTTGTTAGTCGCTGGATTCTTGCTCTTGGTGATAGCAAGATCCTTACTCTCATCGAGAGGATGACACTTGGAGATGGGGCAATTTTCTAGGATTTATTTCTCACACAATGCCATGCCAACCTGAGGGGTTGGGGATACAAATTTATAGGCTGCTAACCAGCCAAGCATATGCTAAGATGCTAGTCTAAGATGTTGTCCTAGATGCTAGTCAAGATGCTAAGATGCTGTCCTAGATGCTAGTCATGATGCTAGTCTAAGATGCTAAGATGCTGTCCTAGAAAGATGTTGTCCTAAGATGCTTGTCCTAAGATGCTGTCCTAAGATGTTTGTCCTAAGATGCTGTCCTTGAAAGGCAGCAAAGCAAAAAAACGAAAAAACACCATATGCTGCAGCCCCACAAGCACCAGGCAACACAGAGACTTATCCATCAACTCCAGCTATCTCCCAATCAAAGAAGTACACCCCTCATACAATCATCAATCTCAAATAAATAATTGTATTTCAGATCTGTATGTAGTAAGTCAAGTTCACTGGGGAAAGGAAGCAAAAGGAGTATGCCTGAGGAAGTAGCTCATATTTGATATTATTAGGTCTTCACGATTATGAGGTATGGTGATACCAAAGTAAATTGTCAAAGGAAACCAGTCTCAAAATTATTTCAAGCGTCTTAATGTGTTATATAAAGTGCAACATGGCCAAGGTAACATCAATCCATCAATAAACATCACCTCACATGACTGCAAAACTTAGGCTGGAAGAAGCTTCTTCACGGGGTAGCAAAAATGACTAAAAGTATATTCCATCTAGAGACCTTATGAGAAAACGGTAAGGAAAAATGGTAGTAAAAATGACAAAGTATATTCCATTTCACAACAAGAGGTAGTAAATATGGTAGGGAAAGAATCAATAAATATGAGAAAAACTACAACAGCTTGGATAACAACGAGGGAAGGTCACATAATGTATACTAGTGGGCAGTGTTGTAAGCATATAAAAACTTGGCTGCCCATTGAGTACTAGTAAACTACTTACTTCCGCTTCCACGAATTCTACTTCAGAACTGCTTGCGCATAAAATGGCACTATCCTTAAGGAAAAAATGTTACAACGGACTAACCGGAAGAATCTACTGGGTAATGTTCTGGTTAAAACGATGTACTGGTTAAATTGCAATGCCATTTTTCTCTTGGCTTGTTAAATTGCAATACCATTCCAAGTTTCCAGCAATCATGCTCTTAATCTCGACTTGTCCAAGCCATAAAATTCACTTCAAAATATATTCACTTTCATGAGTGTAGATCTATCACGAGACAATTTTATGCTACAAATTTAACAAAGAAATGCAAGAACAATAAAAACATATATAAAGTGGGATTTGGGGGAAGAAAGAAAGAAAGAAGCTAACTGGGGAGCCCAGGAAGACGATGCGCTGGCGGAGGAGCATGTTGGTGGTGTCGAGCTCCTCGAGGCGCGAATTCCTGGCAGCCGGCCGGCCCGCCGATAGCCCGGACAGGTCCCACCCGGAGGAGAGCGTCCGCCGGGCCGCCGCCGCCGATGCGTGGACGGCCGCTCTTGGCGCCACCTTCCAGCAGCAGGAGTTGGGGGTGAGGAACAGGGACGATGGCGATGAGGAGGAGCACGGAGGCGCCGGGAGGGTCGCCATGGCTGCTGCGGCTTCTATTTCTTGGCTCGCGGCGGCGTCTGCTTTCTGCTGGTGCAAGTGTTATCCGGGAGTGTGAGGGGTTTCATGGTCGGAGGAACAGATAGGGGACAAGAAAATGGGGCCCATGTGGCAGCCTCTCACAAGAACGATACGGCCTAGTCAAAAACACTTTATCCAAAGCAAACAGCTAGATTTACAAGAAATGCAAAGATTTTTTTGCTTAAAATAAATGCTAAGACATTTTTAACAGTAAATTCGCAAAGCTACACATATGTTAAGTAAGCTATATGTAAGATCATATGGCACAATCAGATAGGGGTGAATGATTACATCACCTTTTTTGTACTTGAAAAATAAATTTCAACTAAAAGAAAAACAATTGCAACACACTCAGCCGCTCGTCAGATCGCTCAACTCCAATCTTTGGCCAATTTGAATATACTCGAAAACGTCAATCCAGAAGTAGAACCTCTCGATCACCCTTGCACATAGTTGAACGTTACCACTGTGATAGCAATTATCAGAAATCTTCAACACATCATGAACCAAATTGATTCAAAATATTCTTTATTGCTGGATTTTCATGGATTTATAAAGTGTCATCACAAGCACCTCTAAAAACCCTAACAGAAAAAGCTTCCTCAAAACCACGGTTAAAAGCCTTAGCCTCTACCTGTTTTTATATATTAGAACTGTAAACCATGTTCGACTCAAACATGAACACGAAATCATATTATTGTGGTTACAAACCAAACAGTGAGATGGTAGTATGGTAGTGGAGATGTTAGGTGAGCAATGCTTTCTATGGGTGCTCCCCAGGTACAAGACAGCTTTATATATATTCACATGGGGAGTATTTTACAATTAGATCCTTACACCTAAGTATCTCTCTCAAGGGCATTTATGACACTATACAAGTTCCATCGTGGGCTTTACAGCCTTCTAATAGGCCGGCTGGGCTTAGGTGGGGGCCACCCCTACAACAGGAGCCTCTCATGGTGAAGGTCTTCACAGGCCGAAGCCATGTTGCTGAGCCATTTGGCCCCCTCTGTCCCTACGGCCTGTGACTTTCTGTGATCTTGGGTAGAAATGCCTTTGCTAGCGGTAGAGCCGCACCGAGGATGCGGAGTTGAGCCGCCGCCAAGCCCCACAGGCGCGAGGTCCTTCACCGCGAGTCGAGTTCTTTGGCGGTCCGGGCTTATGTTGCGGACATGTTGTCCAAGCACGAGGTGGGTCCGAAGCGGAAATGTCGCCGAACTAACTTCCGCGGTCGTACTGCATTCTCAGGGGCTCGCGGCCCGAAGGTGATGTCTTGATGTCGACGAGAATCGCGCCGACTCTGGAGGTGTCAGAGGGTCGCGCGACTGGTAGTACGCACCTTTCCGTTGGGGAGGTACACGTGGCAGGACGTGATTGGTGCATCGTGCGCTGTCAGATGGCTGCGCGACCGCGGTCGTGCGTTCCTTCCCGAAAGAGGGGGACACGTGGCGGGACACTATTGGTGCATCGTGCTCTGTCAGGCGGCCTGGCGACTGCGCATCTCCAGCTACCACCAGTTGTGCTTCCTGGTCGTGGGGAGGTCAACCGTTAGTCTTCCGCCGGTTGCCTTCCCGATCGTGGGGGAGGTGAGAAGGCTTTATATACCCTTTTCACCGGCATGCGAGCGTTCTTACCATTCACTCATTTGCTCACTTGATGTTCCTTCGCTCGCTTTTCTCCTCGCTTGCTGGCGCGATCTGCCTCTGCTCTCACTTGTTTGACCCTGCGCTTTTGAGGAGAGAATGGCCGGCCGCGAAGAACATGCTTATCGTCCCGCGGTGGCGCCTCTCCCAGCCAGCACGGCATGTCGTCGACCCCGGTGGAGTACTCTCTGGTGGTCCACGAGCCATCGCAGGCCAACATACGGTGGGATGCCAGGGAGAAGGTGGGGACCGCTGCTCCCGCGTGTTGGGGCCGAGTCTCATGACGGAGGAGACAATCCGGTCTCTCCTTCAGGAGGGGAGGCTGGCGGACCGTGCCACGGTTCGCCTACCTGCTAGCGAATCGGAGAAGCTTTCGGCCTCGCCCTCCGTGCCGCCAAGGCCTTCGGTGACCACTGCTCCTTCGTCACCTCTCGCATCGCCTTTGCCTTGCTCCACCATCGGGTGCCAAGACGCCGTCGCAGTGGCCGACCCCTGGAGATGCTAGCCGAAGCTGGGGTGATGTCGGGTGCCGTGTGAGAAGTCTGCCCCGCCGTTCGGGCCTTTCACAACCGAATTTGGGACTATATCGGGGAGGCCGCAGCAAAGGTAGCGTTGCGGCGGACTTTGCATGGTGAGGGGAACTTCGGCCAATGGCTCAACGAAGTTCCACGACGGAACGAAGACGTTGTCGTCCTCCCGGAGCATGGTGCGGACCCACAGGTGTGATGCTGCGGTATAGTGTGTAGGCGTACGTTGGAGTGTATCCACTTTCTTTTTGTAAGCCGGCGCCCTGTGGCCCGCATCCTTTTGTATGAATTAAGTGAAATTGAACAAAGTGTTCTGATAACGTATGCTATTTTTGCTCCGGGCTGATACCTGACAAGGCCGATTACTAATTTCGGACCGCACGATTCGATGGTATCTTCGGCGTTGGGCGTGGACGGAAGACGCCCGAAACTTTTGGGCGACGCGGGCTTCGGCGGGTGATACTTCGACGCAGAAGTATATTAAGGTGGAGCCGGAAGAGTAGCGACCTTAGGCATTCGAAGGCACCTATAAACATTAGTCCTTCGCTACTATAATTGTTGAGTCTCTATAGTCATTCTTTTATGAATGCAATAAAGATTTTGGTTAGGGTACGTGTCCCTATCGCTCCTTATGATTGCGCGTCTCCCCCCAACTCGTAGGACTTGGCGCTCCATAGACGCTCGAGCGTTTCGTCCCCTACCTTTCAGAGTGGTGGCAGCGGAGTTGGCGCCTAGCCGAGGTAGACGCTCGAGCGCCCGTCTCCTACCATTCGGAGTGGTGGCAGCGGAGCTGGCGCCTAGCCAAAGTAGACGCTCGAGCGCTCCGTCCCATACCTTTTGAAGTGGTGGTAGCGCAGCTGGCGCCTAGCCGATGTAGACGCTCGGCGCTCGCCCCTACCTTCGAAATGGTGGCGGTGGGTGGCGCTAGCCAGCCAGTAGACGCTCGGCGCTCAGAGTCTTGGCGTCGTGTGGCGGGCCCCAGCGCGTCTTATTAGGCAATGTAGAGTGCGTGCGGAGGCGTGCCTCCACGCGTCTTATTTATACTCCGTAGAGTGCACGCGGAGGCGGGCCTCGGTGTGTCTTATTTAGACTCTGTAGAGTATTTATACTCCGAAGAGTGTGCGCGGAGGCGGTCCTCGGCGCGTCTTATTTAGACTCCGCAGAGTATTTATACTTCGAAGAGTGCGCGTGGAGGTGGGCCTCAGCGCATCTTGTTTAGACTCCGTAGAGTATTTATACTCCTAAGAGTGCGCGTGGAGGTGGGCCTCATCGCGTCTTATTTAGACTCCGTAGAGTATTTATACTCCGAAGATTGCACGCGGAGGTGGGCCTCGGCGTGTCTTGTTTAGACTCCGAAGAGTGCGCGTGGAGGCGAGCCTCGGCGCGTCTTATTTAGACTCTATAAAATATTTATACTCTGAAGAGTGCGTGCGGAGGCAGGCCTCGACACGTCTTATTTAGACTCCGTAGAATATTTAGACTCCGAAGAGTGCGCGCGGAGGCGGGCCTCGGCGCGTCTTGTTTAGACTCCATAGAGTATTTATACTCCGAAGAGTGCACGCGGAGGCGGGCCTCGGTGCGTCTTGTTTAGACTCCGTAGAGTATTTATACTCCGAAGAGTGCGCACGGAGGCATCCCTCCGCGCGTCTTTAGACAGAATAAGACAAGTTTTGCAAAGGCAGGGTGCTAACCTTGCTGGGGGCCTCCCTTTAGCCTTATACATAATATCATCGCAGCCTGTCTGCATTCCATGTGTGGCGAAGGGTCTGTCCTTCCAGCGTAGCGAGGCGGTAAACCCCGCGTTGCAAAGCTACAGCGATGATGTAGGGGCCCTCCCACTTGGACTCCAGCTTGCGAGCTATCTCCGCGTGAAGAGCCATTTTGAGGACAAGATCTCCTGGCTGGAGCTCTCATGATTATACGGTGCGGTTGCGTGCGCGCGCCATTTGGCGCGCATAATTGGCGACGTGTTGGGTGGCACTCACCCGATCTTCGTCAAGAAGATCGAGGGACAACTGCCGCTCTTTCGCCGGCGCCTGGATGAGAACCCTCCTCAAGCCGGCCTTAATTTCTTCGGGAGTCACTGCCTCGTCGCTGAAGAGAAGTTTGAACGGCGTGAACCCCGTCGGGCGTGTCACCATCGTGCGAAGGGACCAAAGCACGCTGTGGAGCTCGTCTGGCCATTTGCTCTTTGGCAGCCCGACGAGGCGCTTCTTGACTCCGGTGGAGATGGCGCCATTCGCCCGCTCGACAGTTCCATTGGATTGTGGTGTCCGACCGAGGCGAATCGGAGCATGATACCAATGCTGTCGCAGAACTCCTTGAATGGAGTGCAGTCGAATTGCAAGCCATTGTCCTGATGAGCTCCCCGGCACCGGCGACATATGATGTTACGCCAAAGGCGGCGCATGGCCGTGAAGATTATCCTAGCTAGAGCAACGGCTTTGGGCCACCTGGAAAAATATTCCAAGGCGACTACAACGAACCGAAGGTCACCCGGGGCCCTCGGAAGTGGCCCGACGACGTCGATGCCCCATCGTGCCAACGACCATACTGGGGGGATGGGCTGTAAGCTCATCAGAGGTCTGCGGATGATCCGCCTCATCCATTGGCAGCCTTGACATCGATGCACGAAGTTTGTGCATCAACAACGGCGGTTGGCCAATAGAAGCCTTGCCTGAATGCCTGCTAACCAGGGACCTTGGCGCAATGTGTGAGCCGCAAAGCTCCACATGAATTTCCGCGAGGAGGTGCTTTCCTTCGTCCCGTGAGAAGCATCGCAGGAGTGGGGCACAGACTCCCTTCTTGTAAAGCACACCGTCTAGTACTTGGAAGGATCTGGCGCGGTGTTGTAGACATCGCAGCTTGAGGGGGTCGTCTGGTTCGGTTATGCCCTGCAAGACACCGAGACTGGCTCCCGCCAGTCGCCCTGCTAGGTAATTTGATGGACAAGAGCCACATCACGGCTGTCCTGAGCGATGGCTGTAGCGGGCAGGACCTCGTGAAATGCTCCCTTAGGGAGGGGGAACTGCTGACTGGCAGCCTTGGCGAGGACGTCGGCTTGTTCGTTATCCGCGTGAGGGATGGCCTTGACCGTGACGCCCAGGAAATGACACTCCATCGCTTTGACTGTCGCCAGGTATTTGGCTAGTTCGGGGTCCTTGGCTTGATAAGATTTGTCGACATGGCCCGCTACCAGACGCGAGTCGGTGTGAACAAGGACCCTTTACGCGCACAGAGCTTTGAGCTTCGTGAGGCCGAAGAGTAGCGCCTCGTATTCCACCATGTTGTTGGTGGCTGGAAATCTGAGGCGCGCTGAGTACAGCAGGTCCGGTACGTATGTATGCGTGTAGAGCTGAGATATGGGCTGTGCTTTTTTGGACACGTGACGGCCGTCGTGCGGTCCGGAGACGAACGGTGGGCGGGTCGGGGCTCGAACACCCAAAGACGGTGGGCGACGCGACGCGGCACGATAAATCGTGTCGTGCTCGGGCCGACACGCAAGACGGCTGGGCGGTGGCACACGTGCGACAAGAAGACGGCGGGCGGCGGCGCAGGCGGCACGGCGGGAAGTCGGGACTCGGGAAGATGAAGGGCGTGAGCGGCGAGAACATGGCGGACAATCACACAAGCACACATACAACTATACAAGCATACACACTAGCACACCACCGTCGAGAACTTGGCATCTGTGACGCCGGTATTATCGTCACCTCGACCGGATCCGGTTAGAGGTCGTCACCTCGGCGGGAGGTGGAGGAGGAGGCGGCGGGGCGGGGAGGTGGGGGCGAGGCGGCGACGGGGCCGGGAGAGGTGGAGGAGGAGGCGGAGGGCCGGGGAGGTGGGGAGGCGGCGGGGCCGGGAGGGGGGAGGAGGCGGGGCCGGGAGGTGGGGAGAAGGCGACGCGCGGGAGGTGGGGAGGACGCGGCGGTGCCGGGAGGTGGGGAGGAGGCGGTCGCGCCGGGAGGTGGGGGCAGGTGGCCACGGGGAGGTGGGGGACGAGGCGGTGGCGGGAGCCCGGGAGAGGTGGGGAGAAGGCGGCGGGGCGGGAGGAGGCGGCCACGGTGGGAGTGGGGGAGGCGGTGGCCGGGAGGTGGGGAGGAGGCGGGCGGAGGGACCGAGGGGCGAGGGAGGCGGGCGCCACTGAGGGAGCAAGCACCGGCGAGGCCGAGGGAGGAGAGGCGCGCCAACCGAGGGAGGTGGGGTGGGGTCGCCCCGCCCACCCCCGATATGACGGACGCAACGCTCACGTGCGAGAGCGCGACCAAGGGCGACGTGGCGGCGTATGATTGGTGGGGCAGTGGAAAAGAGGGAGGAGGAGGGGGCCGAACGGGTAAAAAAGAGTGGATTGGATGGGGAAAAAGCCAGAAAAACTGAACGTTTGGATTCTATGCAGGCAATGTTCACATAACGTATGACAGGCAATATTCGGATTCAATGTTTATAAATCCGCTCCCTTCACTCTGTAGTTTCTTCACAGACAGATTCACATAGCTTCATTTCTTCGCTGCGCTTAACCATTTACAAAGCTCCATTTCTTCACTTCGCTTCACATTTTTTCATAGAGCTTCTTGTATATTTTCCGCATTTATACTCTTTATTTAGTTATTTGTTACTTCTCATTTCAGAAGCATATTTATTGTATTTGTAATTCTTATTTATTAAGTAATCACCATGTTACCAAGAAGTCGCAGTACCCGGGAGCACTCAAGCAGTATGTAGAGGAATCGAAGCTCAAAAAGGACAGCGGGACGACTAAGTGTAAGCTCTCGCCGTCGTTCCCTAGTCCTGCTCCACCCCCCATTGATGCTCGTCAGCTCTCACCAAGCATGGGAGATTACAGCATGGATGACCATCATATGGAAGGTACAGAGGACTACGAGGAGTACCAGGGCGGTCCAGAGTTAATGGGGATAACAGAATCCGAGTCGAGGCGGTGCGCACGAAGGGCGGATTCTTTGGAAGCACATGACACGGAGCCGTGAAACCGAGGCGGTGAAAGCGGTAGATATCGCAACTTGTAATTATTGTAATGCTAAATTAAGTGCTCGTACAGGTGTAGGGATAGGACACTTGAACTGCCACTACAAAGCATGCTTACACAAGATGGCGGCACAGGGCTGAGGCCGAGGGGGAGGAGGAGTACAAACACAGCTAAACTTCGAGGCTGATGGCTCTGTAAGTACTTGGGTATACGACCCGCTTAATGCCCGTGAAGAAATTGCTAGATATATTGTTTCAGAAGATCAGCCAATTAGGATGGGTGAAAGTCGTGCGTTCGAAAGAATGATCCAACGCGGCTTTTGCCCACAGTACCAACATGTTAGTAGGAGAACTAGTACATCCGATATTTTATGGATGTATCAAAAGGAACTGGTAGAGTTAAAAGGATTATTCCAACAAGTTCAGTATTCTTTTGCCACAACATCAGATATTTGGACATCATCCCACCAAAGAAGTGCATACCTTAGTGTTGTAGCCCATTATTTAGATGATAATTATAAACTAAACAAGAGAGTCATAGGATTTAAAGTAATAAATGAATCACACACGGGAGAGGCCATTGCCGAGCGTATACTATATGTACTTGATGATTTTAAGATAGATAATAAAATTGCTTTATAACTCTTGATAACGCATCGGTAAACACAACGGCTATGAATATTCTCACGCCACAATTACAAACATATATTGGTGGTTATGTCCTCCACCAGAGATGTGTATGCCACATCTTGAATCTTGTTGTTCAAGATGGTATGCAAGTAATTGGTCCATATCTGCACAGTATCCGTGATGCTATTCGTCAACTCACAAGTTCTCCACAAGTGATAGCCAGATTCTCGGAGTACTGTGCAGCTAATGGTAAAGAGCCAAGAAAATTTGGTCTTGACATGAAGGTGATGTGGAACTCAACATATATTATGTTAAAAAGTTACATGGTTACGAAAATATCATATCCGTTTTTGTCAATGTCAACTCTCAAAATAATGAATTGGTAGTTACTAATACAGATTGGCAGATTGCTAGTCGTTTTCGAGAGTTTTTAAAACCTTTTTATAAAGCAACAAAGGTTTTATCTGGTATTTATTATCCTACATCTTGCTTAGTTATAGAGTTTATTTGGTTAATTGCAGATAGAATTGCTAAATCTAGGGACGATGCTCTTTTAAGCCATGCCGTCGTTGCAATGGAAGAAAAATTTATTAAATATTTTGGTTCTCTTTCACACTTATATTGTTTTGCTATTATTTTTGATCCTACAAAATAGTTGGCAGGTTTACAGATAGATATGGAGGGGATAGGTGAATGTCTTGGCCTAGATTATTCAGAAGCTTTCGCACATGTGAAAGAGGAGTTTTTTCGTGTTTTCCGTTTGTACCATGATAAGTTTGGTAGCAGCGGAAGATCGGAGGCCTCACAACAGACGCAACATGGAAAGACAAACATGGCATCACACTTGTGGAAGAAGCTAAAGGGCAAGTCTACTTCTTCGTCCTCTCAGTCTCAGGCGGCCTCCAAGTGAAATTTTGTCTCGGAGTTGAACCACTTTTTGGAGCATGATTTTGCAAATATTGATCTGATCTTACTGATGGAGGCAAGATAGACTTGCTCAAGTGGTGGAAGAACAACAAGCGGATCTTTCCTGTGCTGTCACATTTCGCACGAGATGTTCTGTTGGTGGCAGTGTCCACCGTCTCTTCAGAAGCGACATTCAGTACGGTAGGGAGAATAATAGAATAGAGAAGATCATCCCTTACACCCAGGATGGTGGAGGCAATCACATGTGCCAAAGACTGAGAATTAGCAAAAGAGCGGGAACAACATCAACTGGAGGATCCCAAAATTGTACAGGCTTATGCTGACCTAGACATTGCCGAGTAGATATTATCTACGCATGTTGTAATAGTTAGTATATACATATATTGTTAATGTACTCTTTTTCTTACTCGGGAAACCCCACTCTGGGGCGTAAGGTTTTTAACGAGGCAGTAACATTGTATTTCCAAAATATCAAAGAAATTCCACATTTCCAGAAATATTTATGTCATTGCATGCCCATGTTTTTATGCAATTAATTCAATTATTTTAACTAGTTTTAAACGAGGCGAGTACGAGAGAAAGGAAGATGACGACCGTCGTCGCCGCCTCGCGTATAGTAATTTCGGGCTGGGCTTAGGCTGGCACGGCACGAAAGCTGGCACGGTGGGCTTTGGGCCGTGCTTGGACCTGGTCGGAGACAACGCGAGCCGGCACGGCACGGCACGATGACATGACTGGACCGAGCCGGCACGGCACGAAGCGGCACGAAGCACGATGGGCTTGGGCCTGCCGGCACAGCCCAAGTCCCAGCTCTACATGCGTGGATGGAGCTGTATATGCTATGCGTCTAAAAATTCTTGTGTATTCAATCGGAAGCACCAATTAGATAGACTGCTCAAAGTTCCATCCATGCTCAGTTACTTAAGAGTATCTTATCACTTAGCAGACAGTGACCATATACGTAGGTACGTTTATTGTATGCAAGCAATCCGTGCCATACATGCATCCATCCTTGTTCTGTGCACGTAGATGCATGCATGCATGCATGCATGTGCCAAAACACGCATGTTCGTTTGAGTCAAGCACCTGCTTGGAGTGCTACATACGTGCGGGGTCGGCTAGCTCCCTTCGCACGGTGCAGGCCGGACGCCCCATGGTGTGGTCAGGAGCCGTGCTAAGCTGGTTCATGCGCTCTCCGGACACGCAAGCTAGGGACCAAAAGCGGGAATCCTCTCGGGCGGAGGCTGTTGTGACACAAAACTGCTACTGGCAAAATTGCCCAATGTACAAAACAGTTTTTGTAACTGACACCTTTTACTTTTTCCTGGCACCCCCTCATGTTCTATAAATTCATGTACATGATGAATGGAATAAAGCAATTGTTCTTTCTCAAACACTTGTCCTAATCTCTCTTGCAATACGTTATCAGCACGAACATATATACAAGTGAAAACACTAGACAAGGTGAGAACAACCACCATGCATCCCCTCCCAGCAATCGTCAATCACGATGAACTCGGTGGAAAGCACGGCCGCCTCCACCGCGTCCAATGGTGCCGCCTCCGCCTCTGTCCCGCGGTGGCGCGGCCCGAGCCCGAGGCCGGCGTGGCCTAGCGCCACGATGCACGACCGGCTCTGTCCGGCTGGGCCGTCGGCGCCTGTGCGGTGCGGCCGACGCCCGAGGTGGCTCGGTCCGTGACTTGGCTCGGCGGCGGCGGTGGGGCACCAGTGCGGCGGTGAAGCCTAAGGCGGCCGGCCCTCGGTGCGGCCGGCGCTCGGCCAGCGGCCGGCGCATGACGCGTGGTGGGCACATGATGCGGCGTGGCGGCGGCGGCCCGGCAGCGGCGGCGCGGCGGCGGCGGCGGCGGCGGCTCACCATGAAGATGGCGGCGGCACCGGCGATCGGCGACGGTGGTTTGGGTTTGGGGGGAAACCCTAAATCCCCCCCCCTCATTTATATATGTGGCTGCCAAAATGGGCTTTTAGCCCAATAACCTCCACCTTCCCACATGGGCCAAAAGGCCAAATGGGCTGCAACCCAGGTTGCCGAAAATTTTGCATTTTCCCCCTACATTTCATGGAATATGCAGAATGTTTTTTCAATAAATTTCTATTGTAGTATTTACAGTATAGTCCTCGTGTTTATTTATAATTGTACTCGTCAATTCGTATTATTATAAATTAGCATTTCAGTCCCTACAGGACCTAAAAATTATGTAAATATTTAAATAAATGTGCATCTATATTTATATAATTTTTACATATGTAGGATTATTACTTTATTGCAATTTACTTAGAATACAAATAGCGATCATATTTAAATTTGCTATCTTTCGCAAATTTAAAATTCCTATTTAGTCAGTACCATTGTACTTAAAAATTTGGAATCTTTTGCAAAATATTATACCTACCATAAATACCATAAAATCACAATTTATGGTATTTTGCTACATTTATTTATACGCTATGCCATACAATAAATTGGTGTTCAGCACCAATATTGTGATTACATGGTATTATAAATATAACCATACGTTATATTTAATTTGGGTATATATATTCCTTCGGATTACAATCCTCATATTGTTTTCCACATATTTTGCATTTTATTACAACATTACCATACACATTAATTTACCTCATGTAAATTAATTATTTATGGTGTACTTTTCATGTAGGTTTTAAATAGCTACCAAAGATTTTGAGCCACTCGCTATCGATGGTACCAAGTACCCTACATGGGCTATGGACCTAAATATCAATCTAACCACACGTGGGTTGCAAAGGGTGATATTTGATCCTCCAGCAGATCAAATTCCTCCGGATATTGTGAAATATTCCGTTTTGAGCACAATACGGAATCACATACATCCAGATTTGAAGGCTGAATATATGTATGAGGAGAATGCACTCACATTATGGTTAGCCCTCAAAAATAGATATGAACAGCAGAAAGCTGTTATCTTACCTGAGGCTAATCATGAATGGGCACATCTTAGACTCCAAGATTTTAAATATGTTGGAGACTATAATCATGCCCTTCATACTATTTGCTCCAAATTGCGGTTTTGTGAAAAGGAACCAACGGATGCGGACAAAATAGATAAGACTCTCTCTACTATGCTCCCATCTGATAAGGTCCTACAGCAGTAATGGCGTGCTGCAAATTACCAAACTTATTTTGATCTTATACATACTATACTTCAGGCAGAGAAGCATGCTGAACTTCTTTTAAAGAACAATCAGCAATGTCCCATTGGGGCTGCTCCACTTCCTGAAGTTCATGCTAATCAAAATAACAACAAGTTCAGTGGTTCAAAAGACCACTCAAAGAACTTTAAAGGTAAACACAACCGCAACAAGAAGCAAAAACCAAGTGGATTCAAGAAATGTAAAGGCAATTCTGGTAAGAGAATTGACAAAACTGAAATTTGTCAAAAGTGTGGTTGCTACAACCATCCTAGCAAGAAATATCGCACCCCGAAACATCTTGTGAACCTCTACATCCAGTCTTTGGCTAAAGGCAAGAATACTCAAGAGAAAAGATTTGAAGCACACTTCAATCTCACATCCAACAATGATGAAGCCAGATGCTCTCACAAGTTCATTCAAGAACTCAAAGACACATGTGCTTCTACAAAGAAGGATGATCTCATGTGCACCGAGGACACACTTGAAGAATTTCATTCTCAAGACTTGTTTGGAGATCTTAGTTAGACTCCTAATCCCATAGCTACTAAATACTATAGTGTTGTAATATAAATAATATTGCCATCTATATTGTAAGCTTGTATGCTACAATCATATATCGAACATATTCGGTATTGTAAAATAAAGTTTGTATGTATTCTATATATACTACTATAAGAATTTCATTAAATTCTTCTTTTGTGTATATAGATTTTTGGAGTCGATCCAATGGAGGAGGAATTATGCCTTGTGGACAGTGGTATCACAAACTCTATATTTAGGGACACAAAATATTTTCTAACTCTTACTAGGAGGAAAGAAAATGTTTTAACAATCGCTGGACGCGATGCAACGATAGTAGGCTCTGGTCGCGCCTCTATCACTCCCCCTATGGGTACACAATTAGAAATTGAGGATGCACTCTTGTATCCCGATTCAACACGTACTCTACTTAGTTATAGAGATATCCGTCAGAATGGTTTCCATGTTGAAACCCAAAATGACAACAAAGAGGAATATCTCCTCTTAACCAAACACAACGGATATGGCAAACAAGTACTAGAGAAAATTCCATCTTTAAACTCTGGATTGTACTATACATACATCAAACCCGTTTAACATATTGCATACAAAGTAATTTTCCAAGACATTAACACATTCCAAACATGGCATGGTCGCCTTGGCCACCTAGGCATTGGAATGATGAGGAAAATTATTAGCAATTCAATTGATCATACATACATCAAAACAAAATTTCTGGAATCCTCAGATTTTGCGTGCACTTCCTGTGCCACCGAAAAATTGATTTTAAGACTCTCTTATCTTAAAATCAAAGCTGAACCAGTTAAATTCCTTGAACGCATTCAAGGAGATATATGTGATCCTATACAACCATTGTGTGGACCGTTCAGATACTTCATGGTTCTCATTGACGCATCTACTAGATGGTCACATGTGTGTCTTTTATTCACACGAAACCATACATTTGCTAAGTTAATTGGTCAAATTATCCAATTACGAGCACATTATCCTAAACATCGAATTCAATCAATTCGAATGGACAATGCTGCTGAATTTTCATCCCATGCCTTCAATGATTATTGTATGGCTCTTGGGATACAAGTTCAACACTCTGTTCCATATGTTCATACACAAAATGGTTTAGTAGAATCTCTTATCAAGAGAATCAAGCTCATTGCAAGACCATTACTACAGAATTGCAACTTACCAACATCATATTGGGGTCATGCAGTCTTACACGCTGCTGACTTAATACAATTGCGTACAACTGCATATCATAGCACTTCCCCGCTACAATTAGTACGTGGAAATCCACCAGATATTTCCCATCTGCGAAAGTTCAGTTGCGCTACATACGTACCGATCTCACCACCGCAGCGTACCTCAATGGGACCACACAGGAAACTTGGGATCTATGTTGGGTATAAATCTCCGTCAATCATAAAATACCTCGAACCCCTAACAGGATCATTTCTGACACGGCACGATGATTGCACATTCAATAGGAACATTTCCCGGCATTAGGGGGAGAAAACAAGTACCAATCTAAATGCCAGGAAATTGATTGGAATGTACAAGGCATTCCTGCCTCAGACCCACGTACTAGAGAGAACTTCAAGTTCAGAAAATCATTCATTTGCAAAATATTGCAAATAATCTACCAGATGCATTTACTGATTACAAGGGTGTCACAAAATCCTATAATCCTGTCAAAAATGTGCCTGAAAGAGTGGAGGTACCGCAAAATATCACTCAACTCCCAGTTCAAAATAAGAGGGGAGAAGTACGGTACAAATGGCGGATACAACTTCTAACAAGCGACAAAGGAAACAAAAGAATGTAAATGCAGATCAACCTCAAGTTGATAGACACCAAAGGATCCTTGAACCCAGATCAACAGTACACTCAAATTCTGATCCTAGGACATCGGAATACCCCGACTCAAATGTTTTGGGAAATAACATTGAGTCACCAGGGGTCCAAGAAATTTTTACTAACTATACTGATTCTGGAGAATCATATGATCGTAAGACTACAATTATCGGCATTTATTTCTCCACAACAATTGCAAACAACCTTCAAAATGATCCAGATCCTAAGACCATGGCAGATTGCAAACAGCGCTCGGACTGGAATCAATGGAAGGATGCAATTCTAGCAGAGTTAGCCTCGCTCAAGAAAAGAAATGTATTCACCAATGTGATACATACACCTCCCAAAGTATTCCCTATCGGTTTCAAATGGGTTTTCGTCCGCAAACGGAATGAAAACAATGAGGTGGTGAGATACAAAGCAAGACTTGTAGCACAAGGGTTCACGCAGAGACCCGGCATTGACTTCAATGAAACTTATTCTCCAGTAATGAGTGGAATAACATTTCGATACTTAATCTCATTGGCAGTACAAAATCATCTATCTTTTCAGTTAATAGATATAGTGACAGCATACCTTTATGGGTCACTTGATTCGGACATATACATGAAAGTTCCTGATGGAATTTCAATTCTGAATCCAAACGCAAATCGCAATATGTATTGTGTAAAATTGAACAAGTCTTTATACTACTTGAAACAGTCGAGTAGAATATGGTACAACCGACTAAGTGAGTTCCCATGCGTGTTCATCAAAAGATTCTCAACATGATTTTGCATTATATCTGTGTATGTTGATGATCTTAATATCATTGGTAACACACAGGATATAGATGAAGCACGTAATCATCTTAAGATGGAATTTGAAATGAAGGATTTGGGTAAAATCAAATTTTGCTTAGGTATACAGCCTATGTCCAGAAAATATTGGAAAAATTCAATATGGACAAATCATATCCATCGAAAACCCCCATGGTTGTTCGATCTCTAGACAGGGACAAAGATCCATTTAGACCCCAAGATGACAATGAAGAGCTATTGAGACTCGAGGTTCCATATCTCAGTGCCATCGGAGCGCTTATGTACCTTGCAAATTGCACCCGGCCGGATATTGCATTTGCGGTAAATCTACTTGCTAGATATAGTGCTACTCCAACCAAAAGACATTGGGTAGGAGTAAAGAATATCCTTAGATATCTTCAAGGCACTAAAGATCTCGGTCTATTCTTCCAGAAGAATAAAAATATGGATTTAATAGGATATACAGATGCTGGCTATTTATCAGATCCCCATAATGCCAGATCTCAAACAAGCTTTGTATTTTTACACAGTGGAACAACCATCTCTGGGAAGTCTTCGAAACAGACTCTAGTGGCTACATCCACTAATCATTCTGAAATAATTGCATTATATGAAGCATCACGTGAATGTGTATGGCTTCGCAGAATGATTAACCACATACAACAGTCATGTGGTATAGGTGCTATTGCATTACCTACCATTATCTACGAAGATAATGCTGCTTGCGTTGTTCAAATGCAAACGGGTTACATAAAGAGCAATATCACAAAACATATTGCACCTAAACTATTTTACCCACATGAATTGCAAGAGAATGGGAAAATAAATATTCTGCAAACTATGTCTTGTGATAATCTCGCAGACTTATTCACCAAGTCATTACCAACTTCCACATTCCAAAAATGTGTTCATGGAATTGGTATGTGAAGACTACGTGATTTGCAGATGTCAGGGGGAGAAATCTCCTAAGACTTAACCCGTTCAAATAAAAATATTGGCCCTGTTCTTTTCAGCTTCTAAAAGTCGTTTTTGACTTTTCTCAAGAACTAGCTTCTAAATAGAATATTTTTTTCAAGATAGGGTCTACTAGTTAATTGTAGTACATACTTTACTGACTTCATTTATATAAGCAAAAATCGCACATGAATTTTTATTACTCTGTAATCTCTCGTACAAACAGCCTAAAAGTCACAAGCCGCAGCCAAAAACCACAAGCCGCAGCCAAAAAGAACAGGCCCATTGTACTCTTTTCCTTTATGAGTTTTCCCTTTAAAGGTTTCTCATCAAGGTTTTTAATGAGGCAATATGACAACGTAATCATAAATATATCTCTCTTTTCCCCACAGGAGTTTTTAGGAGATATAATCAAATATATGTCATATGATTTTCTCTTTAAAATTTTCCCACTGGGTTTTAAAGGAGTTTTTCATGGCATATTTACTCTATCGGTTCTCCTCATATTTTCCCTACAGGGTTTTGAAGGAGTTTTTTCAAGATGATGAATTAAGGTGATCATATGAAGACACATTAGTCAAGGGGGAGTGTTATGACACAAAACTGCATCTGGCAAAACTGTCTAATGTACAAAACAGTTTTTGTAACTAACACCTTTTACTTTTCCCTGGCACCCTTTATGTTCTATAAATTCATGTACATGATGAATGAAATAAAGCAATTGTTCTTTCTCAAACACTTGTCCTAATCTCTCTTACAATAGAGGCTACGTTGGGCATTAAGCCGATGCACAGGGCCATATTGGCTGAAAATTCGGTGTCGAGCATGCCACGTTCGTCCATACACGTGTCCCCGTCTCTACATGAATGGAAAGACGGGCGATGAGGCTGATATGCTGACCCTGCTTGTCAGGTAACGCTAGTTGTGACGTAGTGTAGTTCCATGGTCAATTTGACGTAAATAGTTTTTTTTATAGTTTGTTAGCTAATATATGTGTAATTTTGTAAAATTTACCCTTTTTTAATTAAAGGGGATCCGGTTTCCAATTGAGTGGTGTTCTTGATGAGATTTGAACCCTTGGCTATGCTACTATAAAAGGGTCATCCAGACGGTTCGGAACTGTCATCATATACGGTTTTCTGAACCGCTGTATTTATATGTCAGTGATAATCGGAGGTTATCACAAACGGTTTGTGAGTCGTCTATGGTAAAGACAACACAAACGGTTTGTAACTAGAACCGTTTGTGAAGAAAACTATTACAGACGGCTCAAACCAAAAATTGTATGTGATACTAACACATTACAGATGGTTGGTTTGTGATATCATCTATGATAGTCCTTTATAGACGGTTTATAGCACAAACCGTCTGTGATAGTTCATTCTATACCTATGCCCTTCGAAAACATGTAAATACAGTGGGAAACATAACAACACATTCCATTTCCATCATGATTAAAATCCACCATTACTGTAATACCCCAGAAATTGTATAATTAATTGTATAATTAATAGAGAGAGGGACTTTTGTGAAATAATTAAATTTATAAGAGTTTTGAGGGTTTTCGAAAATTTAAGACAACACTGGGCCTAGGCCTTGGCCTGTGGGTTTTCTTGGCCCAAGAGGGAGGGAGGCCACCTCTTAAAACCCTAGGCAGCCCCACCCTGCGCCTCCACCCCTGCGCCTCCAGCCCGCCGCCGCCCGTCTTGCCCGACGTCTTCTTCCGGTGCGTCGTCGTCGTCTCCCGCGGCACCGCTTGGATCCGGAGGAAGGAGCGGAGGAGTTCGCGGAAGGGATCACAGGCGTGTTCTTCGTCGTCGTGTTCGTCGTCGTGTTCGTCGGCGTGTTCGTCATCGTGTCGTCAAGGGAGGAGAGCGGATTCCGGGTTGTGCCTTCACGCGTTCTTCATTTTCTCGCGGTTGAGGCAAGTATATTTGTGATGTGAAAATCGTGTGTTTATGGATTTGTTGAATTGTTTGGATGATGGTTGAATCATGATTGTTTAAATTGTGAGTATGAGTAAGTGATGAATTGAGAATGCTATTTATGTTCATTTACATTATGGCATTTATGAGATTGGTTGATGCGTAGTATGGTAAATGCTCGTTATCTTTTGATACATTCACATATATGCATCATATTGAGAATTGTTGAAGTCTTGGTCATGCGGTGATCAAGCATCGAGGTCCCCACACTTGCGAGTGTGGGCAATTGGTCCCCTGCACCGAGGGCAGTGCATGGGTGTGCATTGACGGATGCACACCCGTTACACGGTAAAATGCGAAAGAGATGAGAAAGAGGAGATTTTGATCATATTGCATAGCATGATGTTCTATGTTAATTGTTTAACTTGACAGTTAATGATCATTGGTATTGATGTTGATATACTTGCTGAGTCATTGGACTCACTCTTCTCGTTGTTTATTTGTTTTAGGTACCAATGTGAGAATGACATATATGGGATCAAAAGGATTAGCCGTTGCACGTGCACTATTCCTTCAATAAGAAATAAAGACGATCATGATAATCTTGTGGCTTGTTAGCTTAATTGGTTCGGTTTATATTCCATCGATTAAATGTAATAAAGACTTAGTATCATTGGATATTATCTTTCCGTTCATTATTTAGAACTTGTGCTATTCATGCTTATTTAAACTGCCATCTGGTTAATAAACAAAGGAGGTTATGCCGAAATTTTTAGGTAATTTATATTAGTTGTTGATATATTGTGGATAGTTAGTAGCATTTCAGGCCTATGTTAGGCTGGGGTGTTACAGTTGGTATCAGAGCGGGCTTTAGGTCCGTGGTAATTAAACTATTAAATTGACACCTTTGGTGCTGATGAGGATGGGATGGGTCAAGCATTGCATCTATACTTTTGACATGTTATCTCGATGACTTACATTATGAGATAATCTTGTATGCTTATTGATAATCTTGTATGATTATGATTTGCTCCTATATTGTTATGAGTTGGAATAGTCAATGAGATGATGTAGATGTTGTGATGTCTGCCTTGGCATTGCCAAATTATACCATTGTTTGTAGTATGAGGATTAGCAATGTAGTTACCTCAGGTAACTTAATTGCAGGTGTTGCGGGTGAGTTTCTTAGGAAAGATGTTATTATCCTTAAGTTGATTTCGGCCAATTCTTGGTGATTGCGATTAATAATTTCTTTTGAGATTGTGGTTCTTGCATTGAGGGTATGCAATTGGTCTCTACTTGTTCCTTGAAGCGATTATTGTTTCTTCCAAGACTCTTGAGATACTTTGCTACCGTGCTTATTATTGATTTGTAAGGTTAGTTTTTTTCGTGGGACTTTTGTCTTGTTGTGAATCATGACTTATTGGTTCGCTTGGTATCTTCTCTTGTTAATGCAAGTTTTGAGTTGCAAAACTCATTGATATGTGAAAGTCTTGGATCTATGTATTTCCTTATCTCGAGCGTTGAAGTTTGTTGTTCCTCTTCTTTTTGAAAGAGAGTGTTAAAATCCTTTATGTTGTTTTGCTATGCTTAAGTGGAAGGTGGTAATCATATAAACTAATTCATAAGGTTTGAATTATCAAGTTGATATGTTAGCGTGGTGCATAATTAATTCCAACTAGCATCTTTGGAAGTGTAGTGGATTAATTTGATATTGCCCTGTAATAGTTTTTAGAAGAACTATGATTAAGAATTTGTCTACTCATGATAGTAATTCATGGAGTTATTGAGGAGTGTGCAAAAAGAATTAGAATGATTGTTATGATTGTTTGAATTTATATCATGTTGGATAAATTGAATGATCATGGTCTTTAGTAATTAATCTGACCATTTGGAATGATTAAGAAGAAGGTGTGGGAATATTGTCTTGGTAATATTAATCTTTAATATGTCTTTTATTTAGATACTTTATGCGTGCACAATTGCTAGTTTCATCTATCTTTTACCATGTTAGATTGTTGAAATATGTATAAAGAAATAGATGAATGTTGATGTATAGACTTGCAGAATCTAGTCTTACAAAGCTGGTATTATTGAAGATTAAAGTTATTTCTGTTCTAATTTATGAATGTAAGGTAGGATACAGAATCTATGCTCATGATTGTTTTATGATTGTAAAACGAAGTTAGGATCATGAATGCCGTTGTGATAAAATAATAATCAATAATTACCAGTAACGACTAGAGTACAATTAATTTGTGCTAAATTAGAGTTGAGCATCCACAAGAATTGAATATACGAAATCTAGTAAGGGATTTATGCTAGAATGTTTTGTGAGATTGTCATGTTCTAGTATCATCTTGTTTAAGAGCTTTGTTCTATTTATGTGGCTTATGCACTAGGTTCTCCTAGATCAAGTAGTTGCAACCTTATTTAGATATTAGAAACATGATGAAGTGATTTCTTATGTTTCTTTTGGAAAAGTTTATGAAGGAGTTGAGGATATGATGATGCTTGTTAAGAATGTATTATTCGATGTTAGTATGTTGGTCCATTTGTGGTTATGATGGTAATGTTGAAGGTTCATTAAATAGAAGAATTTGAATAAATTCCTTGGTACTATTTAAATCAAAAGTTTTGATAGTGTGTATGCGATCTTTGATCTCATGACTTATGTAGTAGCTGAAATTGTTTAAGCAAAGTGTTTGAGGGTTTTATTAGTTCTTAAAGAATTAATGTGTTGTGGTCTTCAACTCTTCTTTGTTGGAATTGTTAAGGTGATACCGTAATCAAAGAAGGTTGTTCTCTTTGTTAAAAGGAAAAAGTTTGATGAAAGTTTTGGAGGTTGAAGTCAAGTTGTGTAATCTTTGTGAAGTGTGTTTGACTTCTTATTTTCGCCGCTTAAGAGTTTCTTGAGCTCAAATGATAATAATGTATTCGTATTGGTTGAGATTTGATGGTTTCTTCTCGAGGAGGCATGCGCCTTCAGCTGTGGTCTTAACGTTTGTTGTCCAAGATCTTTGCTCTTTCCCTTGGTCTAGTGTTTATTGCGATTGGTAACACCTTCCCATGTGTTGAATTTACTTCTTCTTGCCTCTTTTAAGAAAGGGGTAACCGATTTGGGTTGCAAGCCCTTTGAGGATATGTATGGCAACTGGTTGGTGTGGTTTTGTGATTGGTTTGGGTGAGATTGTGGGTATCAAGATGCTTGAGATTTTTGGATTGATAAATTGATGCTGTCGACTAATTCTCGGTGAGGATTTGATTTAAAAGAAGATGTTGTCCATGTGGCTCACTAGTTATATTGTCGCAACTAGAAGAACCTAGTTATGGTTCATGAGTGTTACGTTCATTTTGCTGGAACGTTGGAATTATTGAAAGTATGAGAATCTTGATCAATTTTATTGGACCATCATGATTGGGTACTTTGCAAGGATTAGAAGGACGATTATGATGGTATAGTGATGAGATTATAATTATGAAGAAGTCGGATTGTTATGGGAATTTTTGGGATAGTAGAAATTGTTGAAATTACTGTCATGTATCTTCCTACGATAATCGAGTTGAGATTATGTTTTCATGTGGTCGTGAAGGGTTGAGAATGGTTGTTGTGGAAATTTTAGTCACTGAATTTAAGAGTCTTTGTATTAAATATATGGAAGTACATATATAGGAGTCCTGGGGACGGAACTCTTGGGTTTGGTGTTCCATACTAGGACCTTGGAGGCTAATGTTATTGCGTGAGAATAGTGGAAGGAGTGGATTCTAAATAATGTGATGTTCCTTGATAGTATCCTTTGGGTGCATAAAATGAGTGTGTGAGCTGAGAATTTCAAGTTGATTATCCTTAAGGGATTGTGGTGAAGTGATGGTGGGTGAAAATAACGATGAGGTGCAATGGAAATTTTTCGCTAAAGTAACATGTGGGTAGAGGAGTTGACTAGAGTATGTTATTGTGAGAATAGTAGAGTCCCTCTACAAAAGTGTGTTGGATGCACTCGGTTTGAACATAGAGTTGATGTTGCCAATTTAAGAGAATTGAACTAGTAGGGTATGGGATGATTTGGAACCTCGTGATTCAAGAGGAAGTTTATTCCTAAAAGAAAAAGAAATGGACGGGTTTGATATTTGAGTGATTCCCCGTTTACGTATATGTTGCTTTTGTGCAAACTACCTACTTGAAAGTGGGGAGGTTTTCGTCTTGAATCCTCATTTCTCTTCTTTTGATTTGATCCTTTTATGGGGAGTTGGTTTTGTGTGGTTGCAATGAGAATTCTCTATGTTCAGTTGAATTCTATCTATGAAAAAGTGGGTTTACCTTGAGCCACGTGGTGCGCTTGTGTTTAAGGGGTGCTCATTGCTAAGGTAAAGAGATCGATTGAGCATGGAAAGCTCGAGATTTATGGGTTGTGCAGATTGTGTGGTTTGATACCAAAGGGAATGTTAACATTGTGTATTTAATTGCTTGGTTAGTTGCGAGGATTCGGAGGTTGACCGCTTTGGGTCCAAAATATAGTTGAACGAGTGGACTTGGTGAGATAGAATCATTGGCGCCAGACGAGCGAGAAAAGCTATGTGAATGTGAGAAGAAGGATCGGGAATTTGAAGTGGGGATCGGTGCTTTTGAGAGTATCTCCCACCTAGGGTGTGGTGAAGTTCGGTACAATAGGGAAGTTTAGCAAGCACGTTGGACCCTTCACCATACTAGCGAATCGGAAAGTTGGCTTACCGTTTGGATCTTCCCGAGTCTATACGCGGGTGCATAACGTGTTTCACGTGTCCATGTTGAGGAAGCACTGCGAGATCCGAACTTCATATCATTCGAGCTATTAATTATTGAGCAAGATATGTCCTTTGAGTCCAAGCCGGTCGACTCGGAAAGAGCGTAAAAGGTGTTGAGGAATAAGACTTTGCGGTATGTCAAGGTGCTCGGTCGTAGTAGACCGAGAGAGAGACAACTTGGGAGTTGGAGTCTCGCATGCTTGTGTTTGTGCCGGCGTTGTTCACGTCGGTCGTGTTTTGCTAGTTGATTGTTTGTTTCTGTTGTGGTTGCGGTTAGAATTCGGGTCGAATTGCTGTTTAAGGGGTAGAATGTAATACCCGAAATTGTATAATTAATTGTATAATTAATAGAGAGGACTTTGTGAAATAATTAAATTTATAAGAGTTTTGAGGGTTTTCGAAAATTTAAGACAACTTGGGCCTAGGCCTTGGCCGGTGGGTTTTCTTGGCCCAAGAGGAGGGAGGCCACTTCTTAAAACCCTAGGCAGCCCCCACCCTGCGCCTCCACCCCTGCGCCTCCACCCAGCCGCCGCCCGTCGCCCGACGTCTTCTTCGGTGCGCCGTCGTCGTCTCTCCTTGCGCACCGCTTGGATCCGGAGGAAGGAGCGGAGGAGTTCGCGGAAGGATCACGGGCGTGTTCTTCGTCGTCGTGTTCGTCGTCGTGTTCGTCGACGTGTTCGTCATCGTGTCGTCAAGGGAGGAGAGCGGATTCCGGGGGTTGTGCCTTCTACGCGTTCTTCATTTTCTCGCGGTTGAGGCAAGTATATTTGTGATGTGAAAATCTGTGTGTTTATGGATTTGTTGAATTGTTTGGATGATGGTTGAATCATGACTGTTTAAATTGTGAGTATGAGTAAGTGATGAATTGAGAATGCTATTTATGTTCGTTTACATTATGGCATTTATGAGATTGGTTGATGCGTAGTATGGTGAATGCTCGTTATCTTTTGATACATTCACATATATGCATCATATTGAGAATTGTTGAAGTCTTGGTCATGCGGTGATCAAGCATCGAGGTCCCCACACTTGCGGAGTGTGGGCATTGGTCCCCTGCACTGAGGGTGCAGGCATGGTGTGCATTGACGGATGCACACCGCGTCTGGGTAAAATGCGAAAGAGATGAGAAAGAGGAGATTTTGATCATATTGCATAGCATGATGTTCTATGTTAATTGTTTAACTTGACGAGTTAATGATCATTGGTATTGATGTTGATATACTTGCCGAGTCATTGGACTCACTCTTCTCGCTTGTTTATTTGTTTTAGGTACCAATGTGAGAATGGCATATATGGGATCAAAAGGATTAGCTTAGTTGCACGTGCACTATTCCTTCAATAAGAAATAAAGACGATCATGATAATCTTGTGGCTTGTTAGCTTAATTGGTTCGGTTTATATTCCATCGATTAAATGTAATAAAGACTTAGTATCATTGGATATTATCTTCCGTTCATTATTTAGAACTTGTGCTATTCATGCTTATTTAAACCGCCATCGGTTAATAAACAAAGGAGGTTATGCCGAAATTTTTAGGTAATTTATATTAGTTGTTGATATATTGTGGATAGTTAGTAGCATTTCGGGCCTATGTTAGGTCAGGGTGTTCTGATTGGTATCGAGCGGGCTTTAGGTCCGTGGTAATTAAACTATTAAATTGACACCTTGGTGCACAGAGGATGGGATGGGTCAAGCATTGCATCTATGCTTTTGACATGTTATCTCGATGACTTACATTATGAGATAATCTTGTATGCTTATTGATAATCTTGTATGATTATGATTTGCTCCTATGATGTTATGAGTTGGAATAGTCAATGAGATGATGTAGATGTTGTGATGTCTGCCTTGGCATTGCCAAATTATACCATTGTTTGTAGTATGAGGATTAGCAATGTAGTTACCTCGGGTAACTTAATTGCGTGTTATGGTGAGTTTCTTAGGAAAGATGTTATTATCCTTAAGTTGATTTCGCCAATTCTTGGTCGATTGCGATTAATGAATTTCTTTTGAGATTGTGGTTCTTGCGGTTGAGGGTATGCAATTGGTCTCTACTTGTTCCTTGAAGCGATTATTGTTTCTTTCAGGACTCTCGAGATACTTTGCTACCGTGCTTATTATTGATTTGTAAGGTTAGTTTTTCGTGGGACTTTTGTCTTGTTGTGAATCATGACTTATTGGTTCGCTTGGTATCTTCTCTTGTTAATGCAAGTTTTGAGTTGCAAAACTCATTGATATGTGAAAGTCTTGGATCTATGTATTTCCTTATCTCGGCGTTGAAGTTTGTTGTTCCTCTTCTTTTGAAAGAGAGTGTTAAAATCCTTTATGTTGTTTTGCTATGCTTAAGTGGAAGGTGGTAATCATATAAACTAATTCATAAGGTTTGAATTATCAAGTTGATATGTTAGCGTTGTGCATAATTAATTCCAACTAGCATCTTTGGAAGTGTAGTGGATTAATTTGATATTGCCTGTAATAGTTTTAGAAGAACTATGATTAAGAATTTGTCTACTCATGATAGTAATTCATGGAGTTATTGAGGAGTGTGCAAAAAGAATTAGAATGATTGTTATGATTGTTTGAATTTATATCATGTTGGATAAATTGAATGATCATGGTCTTTAGTAATTAATCTGACCATTTGGAATGATTAAGAAGAAGGTATGGGAATATTGTCTTGGTAATATTAATCTTTAATATGCCTTTTATTTAGATACTTTATGAGCGTGCACAATTGCTAGTTTCATCTATCTTTTACCATGTTAGATTGTTGAAATATGTATAAAGAAATAGATGAATGTTGATGTATAGACTTGCAGAATCTAGTCTTACAAAGTTGGTATTATTGAAGATTAAAGTTATTTCTGTTCTAATTTCTGAATGTAAGGTAGGATACAGAATCTATGCTCATGATTGTTTTATGATTGTAAAACGAAGTTAGGATCAACTCATGCGTGGCTGCCGGTGGAAAGGTGTATGGGGAGTGATTAATAAGGGCCGAGCGGTGGGAAGGTAGATGTGGAGTAATTAATAAGGGCCGAGCGATGGGAAAAACTAATGCCTGCCATCCGTTGTGGAGAGAATGGACGGGTGAGATCGAAATCCTAGAGGATATGCCATAGATCGGTGGTGTGTCATTATTAGAGACGGTTTGTTATATGAATCGTCTGTGATAATTCACTTATTAGAGACAGTTTGTTATATGAACCGCCTGTAATAGTTTCACAGATGGTTCTAATTAAAAACTGTCTGTGATAATGCGTATACCACAGACGGCTTTTAATCTTAACCGCATGTGATAGTTTCAGAGATAATTTTAGCCATCAACCGTCTGTAACAGTCAAAGCACAGATAGCTCCACATGAACCGTCTATGATGAAACATCCAATATAGCTTATTTTATAGTAGTGGTACGATGTATCTTACTAGTTGATCACATGGTTTTTGAAAAAAAAGAATAAACATTAGACATATGCTATTAGGGAAAATCAACACCACATGTATATGCACCGGTATGTAATATCATGGACGTAGATTCATGTGCTTCCCTCCAACCATGATTTTTGCAAAACAACCCTCCTATATTTTTGGACTTAAGAATACAACCCTGCTACATTTTCGAATTCAAGGATTTGGTTCAAATATTTCTCTCTGTCCTTTGAATTCAAACATTTCCAAAACAATTTGGTACATTTTTGTAGCATCTGTTAGAACGGAAGGACGAGTTCATCTGTTACAAGAATCTCAAGAAAAAATCACTATAAAATTAAAAAAGGAAAATTTTGGAAGAAGAAGCCTCGATCGGATCTGAACACCTATGCCTGGGACTCGGTGGTGCCATGGCCAACAACCTCTCCCGTTGCCTCACCGTCATGATGTGGCTACCCGTTGCCAGCCTTAGCGCTTGCCTGTGCCCGCATCACATTGGATCTAAGCTCTTTGGCTCCTGAAAGGGAGGGAGATGTTGTATTTGATGGCCAGAGGCGATGAGGAGGTGCAGACGGCCGAGGCTGAGAGAGAGGATAGAGGGAGGGAGGGGAGAGAGAGATAGTGAGAGATGAAAGGATTGAGAGAGAGATGGTTGGACAAGAGAAAGAAGGAATGAGGAGAATGAGAAAAGATGAGTGAGGGGCTTTTTTTGCAACATAAATGGTGAAAAGTGCATGAATCTTGGAGCACAATGGACGGCCACGATAGTGCATGGGGTGCATGTATATGTGGTAAAACCGCATTCTATGTTGTCATTAGTTGGTGTAATTCAAGAAGACTCAAAAGTATTGTAAATTTTAGTATTGAATAGTAGGTGCGGAAGCAAGTGAGGCTACCCGGTATCACAGGACACTAGGTCCAAAATTTTTTTGTAATACCCTGAGCGTTGTTACGGCGTAAGTTTTTAAAACAATCGCGGTTTTGTCGGTTTTTCGGTAAATCGCGGGAAGAAAAAAAATTGTAGAATATTGAAAAAAGAATGAAATATATTAAAAAAATTATTTTTAAAATCAGTTTTGGGCTACCGGGGGGTGGGCCAACCACCCATGGGCCAAGGCCCAAGGGGAGGTGCACCCCCACCCTTGCCGCACCCCTCCTCCCTCTCATTTAAACCCTACCCCTCCACCCCTCTCCCCTTTGCCCAAGCAGCCGCCCCTGCCCTTCTTCCCCTTGGTGACCGCCCCTCCCGAAAAGAACACCCCAAGAGCTGCTGCCATTGGAGGAGAAGGAAAAGGAGGAGAAGGAGAGGAGAAGGAGAAGAAGAGGAGAAGGAAGAAGAAGAAGAAGAAGAAGAAGAAGAAGTGGAGGGAAAAAGTGGGAAAATTCTTCATCGTGGTAATTTTCCCCCATCCCAAACCCTCTGTTTTTCAGATTAATTAGGGTTCTTGGTACGGATTTTGATGGTAGTTAATAGATGAATTGCCCGATTAGAGATTAGCTGTTGTCTGCCTGTAGATTGATTCGCGCAGCGTGTCTGTCCTTGCGAATTTAACCTAGTAAATGAATTTTGCTGCGGGTCTTCCCAAAAGGAAAGTTGTAGAGGACTTCCAGATGCATCTCCTGTATGTTTTTCAGATTTGTCTACCGTGGGATCTGGGAGATACGGAGTCGGCAATACCGATATTCATCAGGTAGATAGATTGGTACAGTCCGATGGTAATCCGGAGTTTAGAAATAGTAAACGAATTTTATGGTCATGGCCATAATTGAGAAAGTTGTAGATAATTTAGAGATCTAACTTATGTATAAATTGCAAAATTTTTAGACTTCTGTGCTGTCGTTGGCACGCGATTGAACACTGCTGTCCAATCTGCCAGAATAGAGTTCTTCCTCTGTTTTGGGAATTAAATTACGCCTAGCTGTGATTAAAATAAAAATAGTTGTTCTGCATGAAAATTGTAGGTTTTTAAGTCTTGAATCCAGAGATGTATCGTTTTCTGTATTTCGATTTATATTAAGATACGAAATTGTGAAGCAGTGCTGCTGCAGAGGGTAATTTGTTGGATTGTTGAGCGGAGAAGAGATTGTGCGGGTTCGGGTTTCTAGCGATGTTTTATATTTATGTCGTGCTTGTATGTTGTGGTTGTGTGCTGAGAGTTGTCCCTGGTAAGAGTAATGTGGAGCATAGCATGAAGCATTCACATGCATTGCATTGTGGAAAGATCATTTGCATACATATGCATCATATTGTGGTGATGTTATTTTGTGGAATATACTGTAATACCCTGATTGTCGGTACGGTATATTATTTTAAACAATCGCGGAATCGCCGGTTTTTCGGTTAATCACGGGAAGGGAAAAATAAAATTTTGTAGAACATTGAAAATAGAATAAAATATACAAAAAATATATTTAAATTTCAGTTGTGGGCTGCCATGGAGGTGGGCCAACCTCCCATGGGCCAAGGCCCAAGGGGGAGGCGCCACCCCCCCTAGCCGCACCCTTCCCTTCCCCTCTCTTTAAACCTAGCCTCCCTCTTTCTCCCCTCCCACACAACAGCCGCCACCCCCTCCCTGTGGTTGCGCCTCCACCTCCTCCCCAAGGTGTTTTCCTCCATTGCTACTTTGGAGAAGGAGAAGAAGGAGAAGAAGAAGGAGAAGGAAGGAGAAGAAGAAGATGAGGAAAAGATTGGGGAAATTTCATCAACTAGGTAATTTTCCCTCATCACAAATCCTCTATTTTATGGATTAATTAAGGTTCTTGGCACAGAATTTGATGGTAGATATTAGATCAATTGCCCGATTAGACTTTAGTCGCGGGCTGATTTTAGATCGATTTGTGCAGCGCGGCTTGTCACGCAGGTTTAATCTAGAAAACGAATTTTCCTGTGGGTCTTACCAAAGGAAAAGTTGTAGAGGACATCCTGATGTATCTGCTGTTTTTTTTTCAATTTGTTTTACCGTGGGATCTGGGAGATACGGAGTTGGCAATACCACTGTCCGGCAGGCGGACAGATTGGTACAGTCCGGCGGTAATCCGGATATTAAAAATAGTAAGCGAATTTTCCTGTGGGTATTTCCAAAAGGAAAGTTGTAGGATACTTCTATATTCATCTCCTGTATTTATTTCAAATGTTTATACCGTGGGATCTGGGAGAGACGGAGTCGGCAATACCGCTGTCCGTCAGGCGGACAGATTGGTTTAGTCCGACGGTAATCCAGAGATTAAAAATAGTAAACGAATTTTATGGACATGGCCGTAGTTGAGAAAGTTGTGGATAATTTAGAGATCTAGGGTCTATATAAATTTCATAATTTTTAGACCTCTGTGCTGACGTTGGCACGCGTTTGAATACTTCTGTCCAATCTGCAGAACAGAGTTCTTCCTCTGTTTTGGGCATTAAATTACATCTAGTTGTGATCCGAATAAAAATAAGAGTTCTACATGAAAATTGTAGGTTTTTAAGTCATGAATCCATAGAGGTATCATTTGCTGTTTTTCGATTTATATTTTTAAAGTTACAAAATTGTGAAGCAGCACTGCTGCAGATTATGTTGGTTTGTTGGGCGGAGTAGAGATTGTGCGGGTTCGGGTTTCTAGCGATGTTTTATATATTTACGTCGTGCTTGTATGCTGTGGTTATGTGCTGAGAGTTGTCTTATGGACATGTGGTCTTGTCCCTGAGTAGAAGTGGGAGCACATCACTATAGACTTTGTGGTTGGATTGCCGCGCTCTCCTCGAGGGCGAGACACAGTGTGGGTCATGTTGGACAGGCTTACAAGTCCGCACACTTCATTCCGATGAAGACGACCAATACAGCACAGGATCTGGCTCCGTTGTATATCAGAGAGGTGGTGAGACTTCATGGTGTACCTGTAACATCCTGAAAAATTGTAATTTGAAAATACGAAGCTCTTGAATTATTTTGCAACATATTTTATTAGAATTTGGATTTTATTGGTGTTTCCTTGAGTTTTGGTTGAGTTTCCAATAGTTGGAAATCTATGAGAAATTAAAAAAAAAGAGGAAAAGGAAAAGAAGGCAATAAAAATAAAAAATAAATAAATAAGGCACATACAGATATATATATACATATACATATACATACATGTATACAAAGAGCTTAGAGCAACACATAAAATGTATACACCAGAATATACGTGCAGGAAAATATATAAATATATATATACATAATCAATGAGTAATTAAATGGATAAATCTATGTATATACTTATATATATAAAGAATAAAATAAAATATAGAGAAATAACAAAAATAAAGAAATTTATGCAAAGAAATTATTCATACAAATATATATATACATAAAAAGGGAAAGAGAAGATCGATCTAGTAAAACGGCCGGTCCAACCCCTCTCCCGTTCTCTATCGAGCCAACCCCCACCCTGTTCCCCTTTCTTCTTTCGCCGTCATCGCGCTCGCTTCCTCCCCGGGCCTTGGCTCGCCCCGCTCGTCTCGCCGCCACCGCAGCCCAGCCCGTCTCCGCGCCTCCGCTTCGGACCAGTGGTCGCCAGTGCCACCGAACTGTCCCAACCTTTTTCCCTGCCTCGCTCCGTCACATCGCGCGGCGCGAGCGGCGCCCCTTTTCCCTGTAGCTCGGCGCGCGCAGGGCCAAAGCTGCCCCTTTGCCATGCTAAATCATGTCCAAAATCTCGCCATGGTGCTTGGTCATCTCCGCCCGTCATCATGTGCTCTGCATGCCGCCGCCACCGCCGCCGCCCGACACGATCGCCTTGCCGCCGCCGCCGATGCCAGCCCGCCGGTCGCCTATAGGAGCCACCGAGGCCCCACGGGTCTCCCACACCCACACTCCTTCCTGTCCCGAGCAATCGAACCCCGAGTACCCCAGCCGCCGGCGAGACTCCTTCTTCCCCACGGCCGGCCACCAAGCTCCCTGTCGATTCCCACCGAGCGAGCCCGATTCCTCGCACCTGAACCACCTTCGGAGCATTGCGGAGCTACTCCCGACTTCCCCCAAGTCTCTCGTTGCCCGTACCTCGCCGGCACCGAGCACCTCCCCAAGCCCGCCGCCGGCCCGTCTCGGAGCACTTCGGTCCCCATCAGTACCTCCTTCGGCATCCTCTAGGCGCCAACAACCCGTTTTGGCGGTCACCTGCTCCTCCCGGCCGCCGCCGACGAACCCGAACCCCGTCCGTCGCCGCCCAAGCTCCCTGCTTTGCCCCCTCGGTGCTTGGTTTAACAGATATCCCCACCCCTACAAAGTCAGGTAACACCCGAAGGTGCATTGGCTAGCAGCGCTGCGTTCACCCCAGGCCACCTGAGTTTGATTCCCCATCTCGCACCATTTAGATTAGGTTTTTATTTTTATTTATTTGTGGTAATTCCAGAAAAAGAAAAACCGAGGAAATATAGGATTAATCCACAGATAATACAAAAATTGAATGAGGTGTAAATGAGCTTATTAAACGTTTAATCATGGATCAAACATCATATATTAATGGCTAATGTGCTTTGAAATACTTGCTGTAAAGCTTAAACTATTAATCAAAGGCATGTTAAGAAGTTGAATAAAAATCTTGTTTAAGGATTACGCTTCCAGGGAATGATAATCTAACAAATAAGGATGGTTTAAAGAATATATCATAAGCCATTGTTTATTAATGAACATTATAGAATTAATCATTGCATAGTTTAAATCATAACCATTATATCTATGCCCACTATTTAACTTGCTTAATATTACGCATCCTTTGGAAGATTGGAAATTTGATTAGTTACCATATGTGCATAATTAATATACCTTTATTATTTACCCTCATCCAAATATTAAGTAAAGACATTAGTACAAGATGGTTCAAAAATTTATAAAGACATTCAAGATAAAGTTAAGGAAAATAAATTTGACACTATGTTCGACAAAAAAAAATAAGGATTTAGATCAAAGATTACCCCTAATTATAACCAAAACATGTGCCCTAACACTCTGCATGCCAACACTAAATAAATCCCAGTGATAAATTTTATTAAATAGCAATATCGAAATATGAACCCGAATAACAAGCTCGGCCCGAGTAAATAAATTTAAATTAAAACTAAAACTAAGCCTAATAATAATAATTGAGCTATAGACAAAATGATAATGTTGCCATTAATTAAATCTTGACATTGGATTTAATAAATAATAATGTTAAGCATAAATGCATACAACAAGGTAGGACCCGTATAAATATATCCTAATTCAAGTTAAGCTATGCCTAGTAATATCTAAGGGTGCATAAAATATCGCACCACAAAATGTTGTCAACCTGGATTCTAAAATTAATTCGGTAAGCTAACATTTGTATACATCGTGTATATAGTATATGCCCTGAATATTAACGTTCGGCAAAATAATACCTGACTAGACTTGTACACCAACTCATAGGTCTAACCTACCTCATGGAACTTCCTAAATAAATGTAAAATAATAAAAGAGATTACTAATAAAAAGATCAAGTCATCGTATTCTACCACCGGCCTTGCCTCAAATCACTCAAATCATCCATTAACTCCTAACAAAACTAAATTGAGTTTATTCGAAATTGTTGGATCTTTTGAGTTATTTGCTTTTATTTGGATTCAGTCGTTTATCGCGTAAGTAGAAATTGGAAGTCGTGAAGATTCAGTGGATCAAGCGAGGTCAAGCTCGAAGAGAAGATAGAGACCAAAAGCTCAAGAGAAAGCATTGTGTGAGCTCAAACCGCGGTAAACCGCGCCAGGCGAGTCAATACTTTGATCATGTTGAACCTACATTTTCTGCAAATTACTTTTGTTTAAATTATCAAATTGCATGCTGTTAATTTATATACAAATACATGCTTAATTCAAGATTCTTGTTATATGCCCATTGTTTGCCTTGATTAATATTACACCCCCTTGTTGAATATTTGAATATATGAACCTTGTAGCCCTAGCGAAATTATGATAGTAACCTTTTGAAAATAAGTCCGTAATTTATACGCCAAGCGTAGTGTTGCATAGATATTCATGGGCGTGAAAACGCCCAAGCATCACTTTTAATCATGAGAAAATTTGGTTGGGCAGTCATGGTGGTAATGACTGGTATATGTTCGATATGATTATTTTATGTTCCCAAAACCCTACTTGCTTAAATATCTGGGCGAATGGTTCGAGGGTGTGTGAGTGGTCTAGTGGAGGCACAAAGTGGGTTGTGGTAGAATCGCCCAAATACCACTAAGGACTGAATCTTGTCATGACCTCCTATGTAAAATAGTGCAACCACAAGTCTGTAAAGTACAACTTGGCTATGTAGTTGTATCGAAACTCCCGGACTCATCTCACTGGTAGTGGAGTGAAGTGGATACGCAAGGGCAAGGGGAGGCCTAAAGGGACACCGAGGGAGGGTGAGGTTTTCCATTGTTCTAAGCGTTGCGGGAAGTGGAGCCCATTGCGTTAGTAACTGTGGAAAACATCCCGTGCATAGATGGGACCCACCGCAAGTGGGCAGTTTCCCATAAGGTGAGATAACAAAAGGAGCTAGATACTTTGAACAGTCACTGTGATGGTCTGCTCAACCACATGACAAAGGAATTGTGTGGGGCAATGAGTTGATTGTCTCTTGTGGTGAAAGTGTACGAACTCTTCAGAGTCAAAACTATTCGAATAGCCATGCCCACGGTCATGGACGGACATGGAACTTAACTAGATATAGATCTATTTCAAAAACTTTGTGGGTGGGAATGGAAAAGTGGAGGGCAGTGGAAGGCCCTGAGTTGTGTTGCCCTGGGTGTCGTCCCAGTGATAATGTAAGCGGCTATAACGCTGAATGATTAAGCATATGGTGCAGATGCCATGTAACGGTGGATAGAATCTGAATCGCTATTGTTATTGCATTCTCTTACACATTATGTTTTTGTTCAAACTGCTAGGTCTTAGGGAATTTCTATGTATTATATTTTTAAATAATGAGAATACTAAACTGTCAAGAAGAATAAATAGAATTGTAGAGAAGGAGATAGTTATTATGGTAAAAATATAAAAGATGCTGGTGGATTCATGTCGATAAAAAAAGGGAAATGATAATGTGGATTCTGGAAGTAAATTGGTGGAATCTAAATGAATATATAGGCTACGCAGATGATTTAAATGATTCTTGGAGAATTAGGGAGCGCAAAGGTAATTGCTGGATTACGACACTGTTAACTAATATATATTCTTGGGAGATGCTGGCTATAATGAGTTTAATAGGTTTGTTCAAAAACTAGATGAACGAATTGAATTTCTGGAAATTTAGAGATATGATAATTGGAGTATAAACCTGATCAATGATATTCTTGGTAGACGTGTACTAGTGAATTAGTTGGAGACAGATAAAGGAAAAACAAGGCGGATTATTGGAAAAACAAATTATGGTTGGGATCAATAACCGAAGGGATTGGATTGTCAGGAAGTCCTAATGCAAATGATTTTGGGGGAATAAAAAGTAAATATGTTAGGGGATTATTGGAAATTACGAGGTGAAGAATAGATGAATAGCAATCACAAGATTGGATTATTAGGAAATTTTATGACACAATAGATGTCGGTGGGTACAGAATAAAGGACATCAGGTTTTCATTAGAATGAGGAGCTAATAAAATTGTTGAATAATGAGCCTAAGATTGGATTTAAGAATTGGTGGTGGATTATTAAATATTTTGGATGATGCAATGGAAATTATTAGATCAGTGGGTCACAGGTAAAGGTATTGGATTATAAATAGGTTGTATAGTTAACAAGTTGGCAAACAGTGGATCCAAAGATCGGGATTATACGGTTCTGGTGAAATTTGAAGTTGGAGGAATTAAATTTATGGGGAAAGCTAGGGTTATGCGAGAATCAGACACCCATGGCTGGATTAATGAAATGGTGGGTTGCGAAATGTAAAGTGTATAATCGGTGGATAAAGTGAATTATGATACTTGTTGTTCGGAGTTTTAGTCAGCGATAATAATACCATAATTAAATAAAAAGAATAATACGAAGAGCAATTTTTGGCAAATAAAACAACCCGAGCCTCTCCTTTGATTAGCCAGGCATATTAATTATTTGCATCCTGTGTATTGGCTCGCGGAGCACGGTGGTTAGTGTGCTCACACTTGCTCTCATAACAAAATCCAGAATCAGCAATCGGATCACTACGCATCAGCAAATACCTTGGTCTTGTTGACAAAGAGGATGAAGACGTCAAGGGCTAGGTCGCGATCCTCCAGTTGGCTGCCTGTGGGCATGTCCTGAGGGTTCACCCGATGTGCTTCATTTTCTGCTGCTGCAATTCAATGATTTCGGCCTAATCGGCCCATGTGTAAGTTTACCATTATATTTATGCTTCCGCATGGTATGTATTTGATATTCATTTTCTGTAACTGTGAGCACTATCTACTGATCCAGGGAATAGTGCATTAAATCACAGAGGATTCCAGATATTCAAATCTGGGGCCCTACAGTACCTAAGTCGATTGTTTCCGACCGGGATGCCAAGTTTGTCTCTAAGTTTTGGCAGAGTCTTCAGGCTGCATTGGGCACGACAGTTTCCCTTAGTACGGCTTTTCATCCCCAGACAGATAGTCAGTCAGAGCGGACCATTCAGACTTTGGAGGACATGCTCGTGCTTGTGTCTTGTCATGGAAGGGCGATTGGGAGGACCATCTGGCTTTGGCAGAGTTCGCTTACAACAACAGTTATCAGGCGAGCATCAAGATGGCTCCTTTCGAGGCTTTGTATGGCCGAAGGTGTGTTTCCCCTCTCTGTTGGGATGGAGTTGGCGAGAGGTCTTTGCTTGGTCCAGACCTTGTTCAGCAGACTGTGGAGAAAGTGCGGGAGGTCCGTCAGAACTTGTTGGCTGCTCAGAGCCGACAGAAGAGTTATGCGGACGTTCGACGCCGTGAGTTGGAGTTTGCGGTTGGTGACCTTGTGCTCCTTTGAGTGTCGCCAACTAAGGGCATTGTTCGTTTTGGTACCACCGGGAAGCTTAGCCCGAGGTACATTGGCCCTTTTCCAGTGGTTGCTCGTGTGGGCAGTTTGGCTTACCGTTTGGAGTTGCCGAGCTCGTTGAGTGGTGTGCACAACGTTTTCCATGTGTCGATGCTGAGGAAGTATTTGCAGGATCCCGAGCACAAGATTGACCTGGGGCAGGTCACGGTGGATCAGGATCTTACCGTGGATACATCTGAGCGGGTCTCGAGGAATAATACCATAAAGTATGTGAAGGTCCTTTGGACGTTTCAGTCCGAGAGGGAGGCTACGTGGGAGCTTGAGGAGCAAATGCGAAAGAAGTACCCCGAGCTCTTCGAGGCTGGTGAGTACTCGTGGTTGTGGTTTTGTTTTTCTGTTGATTGTTATGTTCTTTGTTATTCTCGTGCTTTGTGGTTTGAGGAGTTAGATTCGAGGACGAATCCTTTTTAGGTGGGGAGAATGTAATACACTGATTGTCGGTACGGTATATTATTTTAAACAATCGCGGAATCGCCGGTTTTTCGGTTAATCGCGGGAAGGGAAAAATAAAATTTTGTAGAACATTGAAAATAGAATAAAATATACAAAAAATATATTTAAATTTCAGTTGTGGGCTGCCAGGGAGGTGGACCAACCACCCATGGGCCAAGGCCCAAGGGGGAGGCGCCACCCCCCCCTAGCCGCACCCTTCCCCTTCCCCCTCTCTTTTAAACCTAGCCCTCCCCTCTTTTCTCCCCCTCCCCACACAGCAGCCGCCACCCCCTCCTTGTGGTTGCGCCTCCACCTCCTCCCCAAGGTGTTTTCCTCCATTGCTATTCTTGGAGAAGGAGAAGAAGGAGAAGAAGAAGGAGAAGAAGGAGAAGGAAGGAGAAGAAGAAGAGGAGGAAAAGATTGGGAAAATTTCTTCAACTAGGTAATTTTTTCTCATCTCAAATTCTCTGTTTTATGGATTAATTAAGGTTCTTGGCACATAATTTGATGGTAGATATTAGATCAATTGCCCGATTAGAGTTTAGTCGCGGGCTGATTTTAGATCGATTTGCGCAGCGCGGTTTGTCGCGCAGTTTTGATCTAGAAAACGAATTTTCCTGCGGGTCTTAACAAAAGGAAAGTTGTAGAGGATATCCAGATGTATCTCCTGTATTTGTTTCAAATTTTTCTACCGTGGGATCTGGGAGATACGGAGTCGGCAATACCGCTGTCCGTCAGGCGGACAGATTGGTACAATCCGGCGGTAATCCGGATATTAAAAATAGTAAGCGAATTTTCCTGCGGGTCTTCCCAAAAGGAAAGTTGTAGGGGACTTCCATGTGCATCTCCTGTATTTATTTCAAATTTTTAGACATGGCCGTAGTTGAGAAAGTAGAGAAAGTACGACGGTAATCCGGAGATAAAAAATAGTAAACGAATTTTCTGGACATGGCCGTAGTTGAGAAAGTTGTGGATAATTTAGAGATCTAGCTTCTGTATAAATTTCATAATTTTTAGACCTCTGTGCTGACGTTGGCACGCATTTGAATACTGCTGTCCAATCTGTCACAACAGAGTTCTTCCTCTGTTTTGGGCATTAAATTACATCCAGTTGTGATCCGAATAAAAATAGGAGTTCTACATGAAAATTGTAGGTTTTTAAGTCATGAATCCATAGAGGTATCATTTGCTGTTTTTTGATTTATATTTTTAAGTTACGAAATTGTGAAACAGCGCTGCTGCAGAGGGTATTATGTTGGTTTGTTGGTGGAGTAGATATTGTGCGGGTTCGGGTTTCTAGCGATGTTTTATATATTTACGTCGTGCTTGTATGCTGTGGTTATGTGCTAAGAGTTGTCTTATGGACAGGTGGTCTTGTCCTGGCGCTTGATTTTTTGTGCCCGCCGTCGGAATTGAGGCAAGTAAACGTAGCGGTGGTTACTACCGTTTAACCTGTTGTTCCTACTACTTTCAGTTTTCATTATTATTGAAATTTGATACAATTACCATGATTGCATGATATTTAATTGTGGTATTCTTACATAATGTTTTATTATGGATCACGGAATTAGTATGTAGTGGAGATGAATATGTTGAGAGCATGATAATTCTCCTTGCAGATGGATTAATGTGATTAATGACTTTTCATATCATTCATATCATTCATATCATATCATATCCGTTGTGTATGTGGATGTCGCCGCTTATAGCCGCGATCGTACCGGTACAGCATCGTATATTGCCGTAATATGATGCACCTCTTCGCCCGCGGGAAGCTTCGTATATTGCCGAAATACGACGCATCGCACTTCCTGCCCTGGCAAGAGTAATGTGGAGCATAGCATGAGCATTCATATGCATTTTTAATGTGGATAAAATGATTACATTCATTTATCAATTATCTCATGGAAGAGGATGGTAGATTTTTAATTGTGGACTTAAAATGTAATCGCGGTTGTATGGAATTATTAATGACGATGTTTAAATTGCTTGTAGTTTGAATAACTTGTTAAACTGTTTGCTTGCTGAGATTTTTATCTCACCTTTGCTTCCCTCTCCCTACAGGTGGACCTTGAGCATGCATTGGGAAGGGTAGAGTGGCACCGCACTGATGCACTTGGATTATTATCTTAATGTTGAAATAAAGTAGAAAGAATTCTAGTTCTTTGCTCGGTTAACATTTTGATGTTGGTTTCTGTAACACCCCAGCCAAACAATGGCCTGAAATGCTACCAAACTAACAACATAATAAAACTATGCTAAGGCATTCTATAAAATTTCGGCAGAGCCTCCTTTGTTTATGTAATACCCCGGAAATTATCTTATTAATTGTTTAATTATTAGAGAGAGGGACTTAAGTGAAAAGATTATTATTAAAAGAGTTTTGGGGGGGGTTTCTGGAAAGTTAAGACAACCTGGGCTTGGGCTTGGCCCAGGTGGGATTTTCTAGGCCCAAGAGGGAGGGAGGCCACCACTTAAAACCCGGCAGCCCCCACCCTGCGCCTCCACCCCCGCGCCCGCTCCTGCAGCCGCCGCCTCCTGCGCCTTGCCGCCTTGCCGAATCTTCTTGCCGCCTGCTGCCTTGCCGCCGTGCGCCCCGCCGCCGTCGCCCCTGCTGCCGCGCCGTCTTCTCCGTGCCGTGTCGTCGTCCTTGCTGCGCCGTGGTGCCTTCGTCTTCGTCGCCGCCGTCGTCGTCGTCGTCTTGTTCCCCGGCGCCGTCGTCGGCGTTCGTCGCTATACCGCGTGGATCCGGAGGAAGGAGAGGTGGAGATCGCGGCGTGTTCGCCGTCGTTCGTCGTCGTGTTCGTCGACGTGTTCGATCCTCGTGTCGTCAAGGGTAACTCCGTTGGTCCTCTAGATGAGTTTTAATCAAGTTGGATTTCGTCTGTTTTCTGGACCGCCGTGACAGTTTGGGTTAATCGGCTGTTCTGGGTTAGATCCGTCAGGATTAAGGTCTGGACCTCTTCTAGAAAATTGTAGAAGACTTGATTATCTTTCCAGGGAGTGCTAGCACGCGTTATTCCGAGTTGTGTACCAAAAGTTATGAATTTTCTAGTGCTGCTGTTCTGCAGATCGGAGTAGTTCTGGACAGAGTTTAGTAGATCGGTTTGTGCGACGGAAATAGTTGCGAATCAGAAATTCTTCATGTTAGGAAAGTTTTAGATAATTTTCTTAGCTTTCCATAAAGGTCAAGAAGTCCGGATTTCGAGTTTCTGGGCGAAAGTTATACCTGTTTTAGTGCGCTGTCCAGAGAGTCCAACGTGAATTTGGATGCTTTAAAAAAGGGTTTGGATCGGTTAGTAAATGGCCGAATCAGAGAGTCTCCCCAACTAAGTTTTTGTAGATAATTTAATTTTCTTTACAGAGAGTCCAAGAACGCTTAATTTGGAGTTACGTACTGAAAGTTATGATTTTTGGAAGTCGGCTATCTGTGGTTGGGCAGATTTGGCCGAGGGGAGTTGGGGATTTAATTGAGATAAATTGTTTGGTTAATTGGGGTTGCTGTTATTTTATACCTAGAAACCCGTTACTGTCATGTTAGTAATTATTAATTAAATATTCAGGAGGAGAACGGTTTGGGGTTGTGCCTTCTCGCGTTCTTCATTTTCGCGGTTGAGGCAAGTATAACCTTGCTATGATTAATCTGTGTGATTGAGTGATGATACGAGTGGTGTTTGAGTTATGAATGCTTTACTTATGAATTTGAGTAATGTTCTGAGTTGTTAATGCTATTTATGTTTTGTTTACATTATATCATTTATGAGATTTGTTGATGCGTAGTATGGTGAATGCATGATATCTTGTTGATACATTCACATATATGCATCATATTGAGAATTGTTGAAGTCTTGGTCATGTGGTGATCAAGCATCGAGGTCCCCACACTTGCGGAGTGTGGGCAATTGGTCCCTGCACCGAGGGTGCAGGCATGGTGTGCATTGACGGATGCACACCGCGTCACCGGTAAAATGCGAAAGAGATGAGAAAGAGGAGCCTTTGATCATAATGCATAGCATGAAATTCATATGTAATATGTTTAACTTGAGGGTTAATGTTCATGCTTGCATTTGATCTGATTATACTTTTGAGTCGTTGGACTCACTCTTCTTTGTTGTTTATTTGTTTTAGGTACCAATGTGAGAATGGCATATATGGGATCAAAAAGGATTAGCTTAGTTAACGTGCACTATTCCTTCAATAAGAAATAAAGACAGTCATGATAATCTTGTTGGCTTGTTAGCTTAATTGGTTGGTTTATTTTCCATCGATTAAATGTAATAAAGACTTAGTATCATTGGATATTATCTTTCCGTTCATTATTTAGAACTTGTGCTATTCATGCTTATTTAAAGCGCCATCGGTTAATAAACAAAGGAGGTTATGCCGAAATTTTTAGGTAACCTATATTAGTTGTTGTTTTATTGTGGATAGTTAGTAGCATTTCGGGCCTATGTTAGGTCAGGGTGTTCTGATTGGTATCGAGCGGTCAGTAGGTCCGTGGTAGTGAAAATATTAAATTTGACACACTTGTGCACGATAGATGGGGATGGGTTTTGCATCGCATCTGTATCATTCTTCTTGTTTCGATAATTAATTGTGTGTCATGTGTGACTCTATATTTATTTATGTTATATAGAGATGGCAAGGGTAGAGGCCGTGGTCGTGGTCGTGGCCGGCGAGAGCCGGACGAAGCAGTGTTGTGCCCCTTGATTGAACAGTCTACTGCCGAGAGAGGCGGTCCGGTGGGATCGAGAGGAAGAGGTTGCTTCACGGTTCAAGGAAACCGTCTCCACCCCCGCACCCGCAGCTGCGCTGCGGTCATTCCCTGACCTTGCCGGCGGTGGGTGTGATGGGTGCGCATCGGTGGAATGCGTTGAGGTTGGATACTTTCGATGGACTAGGGACGCCTTGATTGATCTCGCTAGCGGTTGCGTCACATAGAGACATCTAGAGGTGTTGGGGCTACCATCGGCGGCGAGCTCGGTTTGTGGCCTTCGGTTGAAGGCGGCGGATCTCGGTGGGAAGGAGTCTGTCGGCTAGATCCACGCCTTAGGGCCGGCGACTTGGGAGGTGTTCTCGGGCGGTTCGGGAAGAGGTTCTATCGACTCATTTGTGGAGAGGATGGAGGTTACATTGAATGATTACAAGCGGGGCAAGATGTCGGTGTCGAGTGCGAGGTGGGATTCCACAACATAATCCGCTTGCCCTTTGTGGCTACTAATGAGGTGGAGAAGGCCAAGAGGTTCCGCAGAGGACTTAGGCGGGAGTTTCGACGGTATTGGGAGCTTTGGAGCTCGTGACTTTAGCTCCTGGTGGAGCAAGCGAGAGGCATGGAGTTAGAGATGCGGCTTGGGAGGGGCGCATGGGACTGGTGGTCATGCGACTCCGAGAGTCTGAGAGTAGCGGAGGAAGAGTTTTGGCGGTGGTGGGTCGTGGCAAGCCGGTTCACAAGAAGTTCAAGGGTCGCAGAATTCTTTCAAGTCTAAGTTCAACAAGTCCAGGCGTCTTCCACTTTTCGTCCTTCTTGGTGGTGTTCGATGGTACGTCCGGTCCCGGTCGTGGGATGAAATGTTTCAAGTGTGGTGAGGGACATCGTGCGGAGTGTGTTTGGTGGGAGCTTGTCGCCATTGTGGTGCGGAGGGCCACAAGGCAATGGTCTGTAGCGTAATCCCGCCAAACATCATCAAGTGGGAGCAGTTCGAGCGGCTCGATCGGGCGCAGACTTCTTCCGGGTCGGTCAGATGCTAGCGGTGCCCTACTCGAACTTGGCGCCGACCCGGTCTCACTACCCTTCTCACGGAGGGATGCCTCGTGGTACTTTTGGCCGCCTCCTCCTGCGGCGTTGTTTCCAGCGATGGCGCCTTGACTCCTCTGCGGTGGCGGCTCCGCCATATCCGGTGTTGCGGCGCCCGGCACTCCGGCGTCGATCTCCCACGCCTTGCCGACGCGGTGGCCGTGAGTCGTCCCGATGTGGTGGCAGTGCGCTTTTGGTGGACTCGGTGGAGGCTTATGTTACATTTGATTAGGAGCTACTTTCTCTTTTGCTTCCATAGAGTTTGCTAGTCGGGCGAGTTGAGTTTGTAGTCTATAGCTCGATCTGTTTTGGTTCATTCACCGGGTGGAATTCTTTCTAGTTCAACAGTCTGTCCGGGTTGTACGATTACCATAGATGGAGAACATTTTGTTGCTAATCGATGGTTATGAGGATGGAGCCGTTTGATGTTATTTTGGGAATGGATTGGTTGCATAGTTACCGTCTTTGTCATATCTTGTTTTTGGAAGACAGTAACATTGCAATCGCCGTCAGGCCAAGAGTTAGTGTTTCAGGGTAGTGCACCCTCCTGTACACCCAGTGTGTTGGCTAGTCTTTTTCCTGGTAGTAGAGCAGTAAAGAGTGGATTTCTTTTATCCCTTGTGGAAAAGCCAAATTCCTCTTTGATTGCAGAGTAGATTCCGGTGGTCCGGGAATTCGTGGACGTTTTTCAGCGAGTTGCCGAGGATGCCACCTCGCGTCCGGTGGAGTTCGAATTGACTTGGTGCGGGAGCACGACCGGTTTCTATAACTCCGCACTGTTTGGCTCGACTGTTCCAAGAAGAGTTAAAGAAGCAATTGGATGATCGAAGGCAAAGGATCTTATCCGTCGAGTGTGTCTCCGTGGGGAGCACCGGTGTTATTGTCAAGAAGAAAGATGGGAGTTGGCGCATGTGTATTGATTACCGTGCTCTCAATCAGTTAACCATCAAGAATAAGTATCCTTTACCCCGTATCGAGGATTTGTTTGATCAGTTGAGGGGAGCTAAGGTATTTTCAAAGATTGATCTCGATCGGGTACAATCAAATTCTGTCCGAGAGGAGGACATTGAGAAAGCGGCGTTCTCCACGGTATGGGCATTTTGAATTTAAAGTTATGTCTTTTGGACTAACAAATGCCCTGCCGCTTTCATGGAGACAATGAACAGGATGTTACATGAATATTTAGACGACTTTGTGGTCGTATTCATTGATGATATCTTGATTTATTCCAAGAGCGAAGCGAGATCATGAGCGACATCGAGACAAGTGTTGGCAACACTAAGAGAGCATAAGTTTTATGCGAAGCTCAAGAAGTGTGAGTTCGGGTGACCCGGTGGGGTTCTTGGGTCACATCATCGCGATAAAGGAGTCTCCGTTGATCCAAGTAAAGTTTCTTGATGGTGGATTGGGAGAGGCCGACCAATGTCAAGGAGGTGAGGAGCTTCCTCGGATTGGCGAGTTATTATCGGCGCTTTGTGCAAGATTTCTCCATCATCGCCAAGCCCTGCCGAGGCTTACTCGGAAGGACATGAGGTTTTAGTGGGATGATGATTGTGGCCAGATTTTGATTTTGAAGGAAAAGCTGGTGACCGCCCCTGTTCTCACCGTTCCAGAGCCAGGGAAGCGATTCACAGTTTTCTCTGATGCATCAAGAGTTGGGCTGGGTTGTGTGCTTATGCAAGATGGTAAGGTTTTGGCTTACGCATCAAGGCAGCTGAAAAAGCATGAACAGAATTACCCTACCCATGATTTAGAGCTGGCTGCAGTTGTGTTTGCATTGAAGCTTTGGAGGCACTATCATGCGGTGAGACTTGTGACGTGTTTACCGATCACAAGAGTCTCAAGTACATCTTTACCCGAAGGATCTGAATTTGAGGCGCGCAGATGGTTAGAGTTGATCAAGGATTATGATCTAACCATTCGGTATCATCCGGGTAAGGCCAATGTGGTGGCCGATGCTCGAGTCGCAAGGCGGCGCTGCTACCGGATTGTTTGATTGCTGATTTTGATCGTATGGGGATATCTTTACGCTATGCGAGTGCGGCCAGTGGAGACCAGTTGATCTTAGAGTCGGCTATACCGAGCGAGTGCGGGAGGCTGTGATCGATCGGTTGCTTGAGAGGGTTATGGAGCGGTTGGAGATGGGAAAGAAGGGATTTCGGCATGGATATGTCGGGGCATTGCGTTTTAAAGGCGTTTATGCGTCGCATGACGGAGGTTAAGGATGACATTTTGAGAGAAGCTCATCGCACTCCGTATCTGATTCATCCGGAGAGACTAAGATGTATCGTGATTTGAGCGAAATTTACGGTGGAAAAGGATGAAGGTGGATATAGCAAATTATGTGGCCTCGTGTGGTATTTGTCGACAAGTGAAAGTGAACATAAGAGGCCACGGATTATTGCGACCATTGGAGGTTCCTCAATGGCCGTGGATGATATTTCTATGGATTTTGTGGTCGCGTTGCCTCGGTCGCCGAGAGGCAGGGCGCAATTTGGGTTGTTGTGGATCGGTTCGATGAAGTCCGCACTTCATTCCTATCCGCACAACCAACTCAATGAGTGATCGCTCCTATTTATGTTCGGAAATTGTGAGGTGCATGGTGTGCCTAAGACCATAATTTCCGACAGAGATGCCATGTTTGTTTCAAGTTTTGGGAGAGTTTGCGAGTGCTTTGGGCACTCGGCTGCGTTGAGCACGACTTTCCACCAGATCGATGGACGATCGAGGCGGACTATCCAAACTTTGGAGGACATGTTGAGATCTTGTGTCTTTGTCTTGGAAGGGTAGTTGGGAGGATTGGGTCCGAAGACCGTTGAGAGAGTGGCTTTGGTAAGGCAATTTGTTGGGCGCCGAGTAGAGAGAAGAGTTATCTTGATGTGAGAAGGAGGGACTTGGAGTTTGCGGTGGGAGATCGGTGCTCTTGAGTATCTCCTACCAAGGGTGTGGTGAGGTTCGGTACCAAAGGGAAGCTTAGCCCTAGGTGCGTTGGACCTTTCACCATATTAGCGGATTGGGAAATTGGCTTCCGTTTGGATCTTCACGAGGCTATCGCGGAGTGCATAACGTGTTTCACGTGTCCATGTTGAGGAAGTACTTGCGAGACCCGAAGTTCACATCGAGCTAGAACCTTTGATTATTGAGCAAGATCTATCCTTTGAGTCCAAGCCGTCGCGGATTCGGAAAGGTCGAGAAAAAGTGTTGAGAAATAAGACTTTCTTTGTATGTCAAAGTGCTTTGGTGCATCGCATCGAGAGGAGGCAACTTGGGAGTTGGAGTCTCGCATGCGTGAGCAAAGCACCGGCGTTGTTCACGTCGGTGCGTGTTTTTCTAGTTGGTTGTTTTGTTTCTGTTGTGGTTGCGGCTAGAATTGGGGTTGAATTCTGTTTAAGGAGGGTAGAATGTAATACCCCGGAAATTATCTTATTAATTGTTTAATTATTAGAGAGAGGGACTTAAGTGAAAAGATTATTATTAAAAGAGTTTTGGGGGGGTTTTCTGGAAAGTTAAGACAACCTGGGCTTGGGCTTGGCCCAGGTGGGATTTTCTAGGCCCAAGAGGGAGGGAGGCCACCACTTAAAAACCCGGCAGCCCCCACCCTGCGCCTCCACCCCCGCGCCCCGCCCGCAGCCGCCGCCTGCGCCTTCTTTGCCGCTGCCGCCTTGCTTTTGCATGCCGTGCCGCCGCCGTGCGCCCGCCGCCCGTGCGCCCCCTGTCGCGCCGTCTTCTCCGTGCCGTGTCGTCGTCCTCGCTGCGCCGTGGTGCCTTCGTCTTCGTCGTCGCCCGTCGTCGTCGTCTTGTTCCCCGGGCGCCGTCGTCGGCGTTCGCCGCTATACCGCGTGGATCCGGAGGAAGGAGAGGAGGAGATCGCGAGCGTGTTCGTCGTCGTTCGTCGTCATGTTCGTCGACGTGTTCGTCCTCGTGTCGTCAAGGGTAACTCCGTTGGTCCTCTAGATGAGTTTTAATCAAGTTGGATTTCGTCTGCTTTTCTGGACCGCCGTGACAGTTTGGGTTAATCGGCTGTTCTGGGTTAGATCCGTCAGATTCAGGTCTGGACCTCTTCTAGAAAATTGTATAGGACTTGATTATCTTTCCAGGGAGTGCTAGAACGCATTATTCGGAGTTGTGTAGCAAAAGTTATGAATTTTCTAGTGCTGCTGTTCTGCAGATCGGAGTAGTTCTGGACAGAGTTTAGTAGATCGGTTTGTGCGATGGAAATAGTTGCGAATCAGAAATTCTTCATGTTAGGAAAGTTTTAGATAATTTTCTTAGCTTCCATAAAAGTCAAGAAGTCCGGTTTCGAGTTTACGGGCGAAAGTTATGCCTGTTTTAGTGCGCTGTCCAGAGAGTCCAACGTGAATTTGGATGCTTTAAAAAGGGTTTGGATCGGTTAGTAAATGGCGAATCAGAGAGTCTCCCCAACTAAGTTTTTGTAGATAATTTAATTATCTTTACAGAGAGTCTAAGAACGCTTAATTTGGAGTTACGTACTGAAAGTTATGATTTTTGGAAGTCGGCTGTCTGTGGTTGGGCAGATTTGGCCGAGGGAGTTGGGGATTTAATTGAGATAAATTGTTGGGTTAATTGGGGTTGCTGTTATTTTATACCTAGAAACCCGTTACTGTCATGTTAGTAATTATTAATTAAATATTCAGGAGGAGAAGCAGTTTGGGGTTGTGCCTTCTCGCGTTCTTCATTTTCTCGCGGTTGAGGCAAGTATAACCTTGCTATGATTAATCTGTGTGATTGAGTGATGATCGAGTGGTGTTTGAGTTATGAATGCTTTACTTATGAATTTGAGTAATGTTTCGAGTTGTTAATGCTATTTATGTTTTGTTTACATTATAGCATTTATGAGATTGTTGATGCGTAGTATGGTGAATGCATGATATCTTGTTGATACATTCACATATATGCATCATATTGAGTATTGAAGTCTTGGTCATGTGGTGATCAAGCATCGAGGTCTCCACACTTGCGGTGTGGGCAATTGGTCCTGTGCAGCAGTGCAGGCATGCATGGTGCATTGACGGATGCACACTCCGCGTCACCGGTAAAATCGAAAGAGATGAGAAAGAGGGCCTTTGATCATAATGCATAGCATGAAATTCATATGTAATATGTTTAACTTGAGGTTAATGTTCATGCTTGCATTTGATACGATTATACTTCTTGAGTCGTTGGACTCACTCTTCTTTGTTGTTTATTTGTTTTAGGTACCAATGTGAGAATGGCATATATGGGATCAAAAAGGGATTAGCTTCGTTGCACGTGCACTATTCCTTCAATAAGAAATAAAGACAGTCATGATAATCTTGTTGGCTTGTTAGCTTAATTGGTTCAGTTTATTTTCCATCAGATTAAATGTAATAAAGACTTAGTATCATTGGATATTATCTTTCCGTTCATTATTTAGAACTTGTGCTATTCATGCTTATTTAAAGCGCCATCGGTTAATAAACAAAGGAGGTTATGCCGAAATTTTTAGGTAACCTATATTAGTTGTTGTTTTATTGTGGATAGTTAGTAGCATTTCAGGCCTATGTTAGGCTGGGGTGTTACAGTTTATTGATAAAAATGAAGTTCTAACAATATTATCAAAAGGTATGAATAACCGCAAGCAAAGTAATTTGGCTACTAAGCAGAAATATCTATAAATCTTAAGTAAAGCACGGAAGCAATATAAAGAAGTTCTAATCCATTATTACATCTTAATCTGAAGGTCATAATCAAATACCACTTGAACTAATCAACAAATAATAATTAGAGTTCTCTATCTTCTCCATGGTGAATATTTCATGCAAGTGCAACAATACTAATCCTCTTTATTCCCATGCATCTTGACCTCGTGAAGGTACCTAAAATAAACAAACAACAACAACAAAACAACGAAGAGCGAGTCCAATGACTCGGCAAGTATAAGCGTAACAAATGCAAGCATGAATATTAACTCTCAAGTTAAACATATTACATATGAATTTCATGCTATGCATTATGATCAAAACTCCTCTTTCTCATCTCTTTCGCATTTTACGTAACGCGGAGTGTGCATCCGTCAATGCACACCCATGCCTGCACCCTCGGTGCAGGGACCAATGCCCACACTCCGCAAGTGTGGGGACCTCGATGCTTGATCACCGCATGATCAAGACTTCAACAATTCTCAATATGATGCATATATGTGAATGTATCAAAGATAACGAGCATTCACCATACTACGCATCAACCAATCTCATAAATGCCATAATGTAAACAGAACATAAATAGCATTCTCAATTCATCACTTACTCATACTCACAATTTAAGCAGTCATGATTCAACCATCATCCAAACAATTCAACAAATCCATAAACACACAGATTTTCACATCACAAATATACTTGCCTCAACCGCGAGAAAATGAAGAACACGTAGAAGGCACAACCCGGAATCCGCTCTCCTCCTGAATATTTAATTAATAATTACCAACATGACAGTAGCGGGTTTCTAGATATAAAATAACAGCAACCCCAATTAACCCAACAATTTATCTCAATTAAATCCCCAACTCCCTCGGCCAAATCTGCCCAACCACAGACAGCCGACTTCCAAAAATCATAACTTTCAGTACGTAACTCCAATTAAGCGTTCTTGGACTCTCTGGAAAGATAATTAAATTATCTACAAAAACTTAGTTGGGGAGACTCTCTGATTCTGCCATTAACTAGCCGATCCAAACCCTTTTCTAAAGCATCAATATTCACGTCGGACTCTCTGGACAGCGCACTAAAACAGTCATAACTTTCACCCAGAAACTCGGAATCCGGACTTCTTTACCTCTATTGAAAGCTAAGAAACTTATCTACAACTTTCCCAATTTGAAGGACTCCTGAATCGCCACTATTTCCGTCGCACAAACCGATCTACTAAACTCTGTCCAGAACTACCCCGATCTGCAGAACAGTCGCACTAGAAAATTCATAACTTTTGCTACACAGATCCAACTAATGTATTCTTATACTCCCTGGAAAGATAATCAAACCCTCGACAACTTTCTAGAAGGGGTCTAGACCTGAATCCCGACGAAACTAGATCAAAACCGCCAAGAAACAACTACTGTCCCAGCAGCCCAAAAAACCGACCTGGGCCAAGGCCTAGGCCCAGGTTGTCTTAAATTTTCATAAAACCCCTCAAAACTCTTATAAATTTAATTATTTCACAAAAGTCCCTCTCTCTATTAATTAAACAATTAATTAAACAATTTCCGGGGTATTACATTCTACCCCCCTTAAACAGAATTCGACCCCGAATTCTAACTGCAACCTCAACAGAAAACAAAAACAACCAACTAGCAATTAACTAGCACCCGGCGTGAACAACGCCGGGTCTTGCTTTCAACGCATGCGAGACTCCAACTCCCAAGTTGCTTCTCTCTCGGTCTGCTGCGACCAAAGCACTTTGACATACTAAATATTTTTTTTTTCTAATTGCTTGCACCTCGCACATAGGTTCTTGAAGATCCAAGTGGTTTGCCAACCTCCGATCCTTGCTCCTTACATCGCATAACTTTTCACCCGCCTGGGCGCCAATGATTCGACTCACCAAGGCCACTCGTTGAACTTACGCCCTACAACACTTGAATTGTGTAGCTTTAATTCTTGAATGGTGGTGGTCTTACTCGTTGGTCAACGGTTTTAATGAAGCCCACGCCCGGATCTTTCAAGTTCTCCTCGATCCGGAGTCATACAAAGCGTGTGTATCCCACACTAGAACCCAAGGTAGTCCTAGTGATACACAAACCCTAAAACTTCGCAATTAACAAAAGCGATTAAATACACATCGGGTTATCATTCCCTTTAGTACCAACCCACACAATGCACAAACACATATATCTCATGTTTCCATTCTCAATCGATCTCTTTACCTTAGCAATGAGCACCCCTTAAACACGGGCACACCACGGGGTCAAGGTAAACCCACTCTTTCACACACGAATACAAGCGAAAATAAGGGATTCTTATTGCAATCACGCAAAACCAACTCCCCATAAAAGGATCAAATCAAAAGAAGAAAATGAGGATTCAAGACGAAAAACCTCCCCACTTTCAAGTAGGTAGTTTGCACATAAGCAACATATACGTAAACGGGGAATCACTCAAATATCAAACCCGTCCATTTTTTTTCTTTTAGGAATAAACTTTCTCTTGAATCACGAGGTTCCAAATCATCCCATACCCTACTAGCTCAATTCTCTTAAATTGGCGTCATCAACTCTATGTTCAAACCGAGTGCATCCGACACACTTTTGTAGAGGGACTCTACTATTCTCACAATAACATACTCTAGTCAACTCCTCTACCCACATGTTACTTTAACGAATAATTTCTAATGCATCTCATCGTTATTCTCACCCACCATCACTTTACCACATATCTTTAAGGATAATCAACATGAAATTCTCGGCTCGCACACTCATTTACTACATCCAAAGGATACTATCAAGGAACATCATAATATTCGAATCCACTCCTTCCACTATTCTCACGCAATCACATTAGCCTCCAAGGTTCTAGCATAGATCACCAACCAAAATTTCCCATCTCCAAGGCTTCTATACATATACTTGATATATTTAATACAAAGACTCTTAAATTCGATGACTAAAATTTCCACAATCAACCATACTCAATCCTTCACAACCACATGAAAACATAATCTCAACTCGATTATCTCGAAGAAGATTCTAACTCACGGAGGGTTACTTTCTAAAGCCAAGTCATACATGGCCATAATTTTCAACAATCCTTACTATCCCAACAATTCACATGTGACGGTTGGGTTTCTTCACGATTATATACTCATTAACTACACCATCATAATCATCCTACTAGTCCTTGCAAAGTACCCAATCATGATGGTCCAATAAAATTGATCAAAATTCTCATACTTTCAATAATTCCAACGTTCCAACAAAATGAGCGTAACACTCATGAACCATAACTAGGTTCTTCTAGTTGCGACAATATAACTAGTTAGCCCCAAGGACAACATCTTCTTTTAAATCAAATCCTCACCGAGAATTAGTCGTGACATCAATTTATCACTCCAAAAAAATCTCAAGCATCTTGATACCCACAATCTCACCCAAACCAATCACAAAACCACACCAACCAGTTGCCATACATATCCTAAAAGGGCTTGCAACCCAAATCGGTTACCCCTTTCTTAAAAAAAAGCAAGAAGAAGTAAATTCAACACATGGGAAGGTGTTACCAATCGCAATAAACACTAGACCAAGGGAAAGAGCAAAGATCTTGGACAACAAACGTTAAGACCACAGCTGAAGGCGCATGCCTCCTCGAGAAGAAACCATCAAATCTCAACCAATACGAATACATTATTATCATTTGAGCTCAAGAAACTCTTAAGCGGCGAAAATAAGAAGTCAAACACACTTCACAAAGATTACACAACTTGACTTCAACCTCCAAAACTTTCATCAAACTTTTCCTTTTAACAAAGAGAACAACCTTCTTTGATTACGGTATCACCTTAACAATTCCAACAAAGAAGAGTTGAAGACCACAACACATTAATTCTTTAAGAACTAATAAAACCCCTCAAACACTTTGCTTAAACAATTTCAGCTACTACATAAGTCATGAGATCAAAGATCGCATACACACTATCAAAACTTTTGATTTAAATAGTACCATAGAATTTATTGAAATTCTTATATTTAATGAACCTTCAACATTACCATCATAACCACAAATTGACCAACATACTAACATCAAAATAATACATTCTTAACAAGCATCATCATATCCTCAACTCCCTTCATAAACTTTTCCAAAAGAAACATAAGAAATCATTGCATCATGTTTCTAATATCTAAGTAAGGTTGCAACTACTTGATTTAGGAGAACCTAGTGCATAAGCCACATAAATAGAACAAAGCTCTTAAACAAGATGATACTAGAACAAGATAATCTCAGAAATCATGCTAGTATAAATTTCTTACTAGATTTCATATATTCCATTCTTTATTGGTGCTCAACTCTAACTTAGCACCAATTGATTGTACTCTATTCACTATTGGCAATAATTGATTATTATTCGGTCGTAACAACATTCATGATCCTAACTCCATTTTACAATTATAAGACATTCATGGGCATAGATTTTGTATCCTACCTTACATTCAGAAATTAGAATGGAAATGACTTTAAACTTCAATGATACCAGCTCGTAAGACAAGTTTCTACAAGTCAATGCATCAACCTTCATCTATTCCTTTATACGTATTTCAATAATTTAGCATTGTAAAAGATAGATGAAACTAGCAATTGTGCATGCTCATAAAGTATCTAAATAAAAGACATATTAAAGATTAATATTACCAAGATAATATTCCCACACCTTCTTCTTAATAATTCCAAGCAGTTAGATTAATCACTAACGACAAACATAATTCCATGTATCCAACATGATAGAATTTTAATCAATCATAATAATCATTGTAACCCTTTGCACTCTCCTCAATAACTACATGGGTTCCAATCATGTATAGGCAATTTCTTAATCAACGTTCTTTAATAAACTATTACAAGCAATATCAAAATTAATCAACTACACTTCCAAGGATGCTAGTTGGAATTAATTATGCACCACGCTAACTTCACAACTTGACAATTCATACCATACGAGTTAGCTTAGATGATCACCACCTTCTACTTAAGCATAGCAAAATAACATAAATGATTTTAACACTCTCTTTCAAAAGAAGAGGAACAATAAACTTCAACGCTCGAGATACAGAAATACAAAGATCCAAAACTTTCACATAACAATGAGTTTTGCAACTCAAAACTTGCATTAACAAGAGAAAATACCAAGCGAGCCAATAAGTCATGATTCACAACAAGACAAAAGTCACACGAAGGAACAAACCTTACAAATCAACAATAAGCACAGGTAGCAAAATATCTCAGTAGTCCGGAAAGAAACAATAACTGCTTCAAGGAACAAGTAGAGACCAATTGCATACCCTCAACTGCAAGAACCACAATCTCAAAAGAAATTCATTAATCGCAATCGACCAAGAATTGGCGAAATCAACAAGGATAATAACATCTTTCCTAAGAAACTCACCAAACACTGTAATTAAGTTACCTGAGGTAACTACATTGCTAATCCTCATACTACAAACAATGGTATAATTTGGCAATGCCAAGGCAGCACATCACAACATCTACATCATCTCATTGACTATTCCAACTCATAATGATCATAGGAGCAAATCATAATCATACAAGATTATCAATAAGCATACAAGATTATCTCATAATGTAAGTCATCAGTATAACATGTCAAAAGCATAGATGCAATGCTTGACCCATCCCATCCCTCATGCACCGGTGTGTCAATTTAATAGTTTAATTACCACGGACCTAAAGCCCGCTCTGATACCAACTGTAACACCCCAGCCAAACAATGGCCTAAAATGCTACCAAACTAACAACATAATAAAACTATGCTAAGGCATTCTATAAAATTTCGGCAGAGCCTCCTTTGTTTATTGATAAAAATGAAGTTCTAACAATATTATCAAAAGGTATGAATAACCGGAAGCAAAGTAATTTGACTACTAAGCAGAAACATCTATAAATCTTAAGTAAAGCACGGAAGCAATATAAAGAAGTTCTAATCCATTATTACATCTTAATCTGAAGGTCATAATCAAATACCACTTGAACTAATCAACAAATAATAATTAGAGTTCTCTATCTTCTCCATGGTGAATATTTCGTGCAAGTGCAACAATACTAATCCCTCTTTATTCCCATGCATGCTGACCTCGTGAAGGTACCTAAAATAAACAAACAACAACAACAAAACAACAGCAAGAGTGAGTCCAATGACTCAGCAAGTATAACTGTAACAAATGCAAGCATGAATATTAACTCTCAAGTTAAACATATTACATATGAATTTCATGCTATGCATTATGATCAAAAGCTCCTCTTTCTCATCTCTTTCACATTTTACCGGTAATGCGGAGTGTGCATCCGTCAATGCACACCATGCCTGTACCCTCAGTGCAGGGACCAGTGCCCACACTCCGCAAGTGTGGGGACATCGATGCTTGATCACCGCATGATCAAGACTTCAACAATTCTCAATATGATGCATATATGTGAATGTATCAAAAGATAACGAGCATTCACCATACTACGCATCAAGCAATCTCATAAATGTCATAATGTAAACATGAGAGACCATGTGGAGGTCATTCCATTGTGAGTGATGAGTAATTGACATCTGTTTCTGAAAAGTCGAGTTTGAGTCGGTTTGTTCGGACCCAGACGTTGCATGGTGCAACGGGCTCGGTCGGACTTTGGTCAAGCGAAGTCGTATGGGTTAGGATGTATATTCTATTATTGCGACTTGTTTGATCTTGTTTATGCTATTTGCGCGTTCATGTATCGAGCGGTGCTATGTGACGTGTTTTCTTGTGCGTGTCCGCGGGACGGCGAGGCGGAGTCGTGGCGAGACACGGTGGACGGACTAGGCGCGGTGGCGCGAGGTCGAACGGTCATGAGGTGTCGAAGACGGCGTGGACTCGGCGTGTTGCGGGCGTGCGAGGCAAGGGCGCGGAAGCTTCCGGAAGGTGCGGGGAGGCGAATCGGTAATTCGCAAGGCTGCACAAACGGGAGACGGCTCCGTTAGGGTTTAGCCGGCGTAACGGGTTGGAGACCCGTTAGCCAAGGGCTATAAATAGAGGTGAGGGGCTGCATACCCCTTAGGACACTTGTGAGCTTATTCATATCTTTGTGTGTGTTGTGTTCCTCCCAAGAAGCATGTGAGGCTCTTGGTGTTTTGAGGATTGAGAGGGAGAGGATGGATTAAAAATCTTGTAATCACTCCTATAGTTCTAATGTCCATGCGTATGGGGACTCATATGGGATCGTTTCAGTGCAATGAATTCATTTGAGTGCCTTCCTCCTCGTTGTATCAATTTGTGATGGTTTTCTTTTGCTACATTTCCCTCTTTTCTCTGGCCTTCTTTATTTTGTCTTAGTCTTATGCTTCAGTATGTTCTCTGTTATTCTCTCAGATTTCTTGTTAGTTCTTTTGTTGTGAGTTTTCGAGAAATCCCTTTGCTTTGAACTGGACATCTATTCAAGGCCTCTTGGCCAGCATATGTCTGAAAGCAATTCTTGAATTTGGTTCTGTTCAGTCTTCGACTGCTGCTGCAAATTTCCTGTGTTGTCTTCAGTCTAAAATCTGCAGCCTGCTCTTTCTCTGCATTTCTCCTTGCCGATATGCAGCAAGCCTTTTGGTTGCAGTTGATCTATTGGCTGCCTCAGGGTATTGTTTTTACAGTTCGCTTGGTTCGGTTTCAAGTCACTGCCGACTGTTTGTTTTTTCTTGTCTTTGCCGAACAAGCCTATCAATTTGGTTCTTCATGGGTAGCTATCTTTTGTAATCGGAAGAAAATAACTATGCTATTGTTTCTTGTTCAGCCGCAGCAGCATAGCTTTTTCTTCATTTAGTCTTTCAGTTTGGCTTGGTAGCTTTTGATCTTTCTCTTTCTTCAGTTGCGATTCCTCTCAGTTTTGGCATTGTTCAGAGAATGCTTTGCTGACTATTGCAGTTGGTTGATTGCTTTCTCTTTAGTTTTTGTTTTCTTTTATTTTACAGCCGAGCTTTTTCCTTTGTGGTAGCAGTCTGCTGTTCTTTTCAGTCTTTATTAGTTTCTAGCTGCAGAGTCAGTTTGCTTTTCTTTACCGTAAGAAGAACAAAGTGCAATTCATCACTTCTTTGTTTCCAGCATTGGCTTTGTCTCCTGGCTAATTGTTTTCCTTGCCGACTGCAGTGGTATGTGCTCTTCTTTTTATTCTTTTGCTAATCTTTTGACCATTTTGCATGCAGATCAATCGACATTATTTGCAGCTGAAATTTTTACTGTGTACTCTCTGATTTATGCTGAATTTTTTAGTATCGCATGCGTTTCAGTTTTCAGCAGAATTAATTTTTGGTGAGTTGCTTCATGCTGCATCTTTTTGAGTAATCAGTGTACGATTTCTCGGGGGCGATTTTTAAGAGAACGACATTCACCCCCCTCTGTCGCCAATTCGGTCCTACAATTGGTATCAGAGCCGGTTAGCTCTTCTTGATAGATCTTTAACCGGTCTCAAGAGCCATGGCGACGGACAAGTACTCGACCAAGCCCCCGATCTTTGATGGGATGGATTTTCCATTCGGAAAAGCGGATGGAGACCTACATCCGGCTCGGGCTCGCCATTTGGCGAAAGGTCAAGGTCGATTCGTTGTTCCGCCGATGAGAACATCAATGCCGGAATATGGTCGATGTTGAGGCTAACGCAAGAGCGAGGAACATCATTGTTCGGGGTTTGAGTAGAAGCGAGTTTGATCGCATCTCTCACCTGACGTCGGCCTTCGATATTTGGGTGACCCTCAATGCTTACCATGAGGGCACCACCCAAATAAAGACGGTGCGACAAGACCAGTTCAAGCGCGACTACAGCAAATTTGAGATGCTTGCTGGTGAGTCCCTAGACGAGTGCTTTTCTCGCTTTCATAAGATTACGAGCAACCTCCGAGCCGTCGGTCTCACATACTCCGACTCGGATAACGCTCGGATGATTCTTTCCGCACTCGATCTTAGGGTTTGGGAAATGAAGGTGACCACCATCAAGGACACCACGGACCTCTCGACCACGACTCTTGATGCGCTTTACTCGCGCCTCAAGACTCACGAGATTGACATAGTCTCTCGTCGGTCAAGTCTCGATCGATGGCTTTAGTCACCGATCCCACCTGCCGCTTCGGTTCTTCTGCGATTCTCTTTGCGGGTTCTCCCTATCTGCTCTCTGTGATGTAACGATGATCAGTTAGAGCAGCTAGAGGATGAACAACTAGCCCTCCTAGCTCGGAAGTTCTCCCATGCTTACAAGAGGAGGAGGATGGAAAGAGAAGAGGACCATTGATTTGCTTTGAGTGTGGTGGCCCCAACCACATTCGAGCAAACCGCCCCAAGGCGGAGAAGGGCAAGAACGACTACGGCGGTTCGGTCAAAACGACTACACCGACAAGAACCGCAACAAGAAGCCTCCGGCTCGGACGCAAGGCAAGAAGAAGTTCGCGACTTTGGGAAGGCCAAGAAGCTTTTCCACCGCGTCCTCTCCGCGTTCGACGACCTCGACCTCAGCGAGGTGGAGGGATGGAGCGACGACGACGGGACGGGTGATCAAGACCCCAAGAGCGGCGAAGACTTCTCCGGCATGTGCTTCATGGCCCTCGAGGGCGAACTGAGCGACAGCGAGCTGTACTCCGACTCGGACGAGGTATGCCCCACCTATGACCAGCTCAATCATGCTTTTCTTAAGCTAGGTGGATTTCATGCTAGAGCTAAGGCTAGGTGTCTTGAGTTAGAGAAGGAAGTAGCTAGGCATCACGAGCTTACTTCACTTACATCTGCTTCCTCTCGTGACGAATGTGATACATGCCCTGCCTTGATTGGTGATATGGAGAAGCTAAGGACTTCATATGATAGTGTGACCTCGAGCTAGATATTCTTAAGGTGGAGAATGTTAGTCTGCTCGCTGAACTAGAGATGTCTAGGATTGTTTTTCCTTCATCTACCGTTGAGACTACTTCTTGCACCTCATGTGAGGATAAGGATAATGCTTTTAGAGGTCTTTATACATTGCTTCTCGATCTGCCCGAGACTTGTGAAAGTTGTAACAATTTGAAGATGAACCTAAAACGGGCAGATCATAAAATTGTTGAATTACAAGCTTTTCTACTTGAGCCTATTGCTTCATGTGTGAATTGTCCTAAACTGACTGCTGAGCTTGAATCTGTTTCCAAACAGTTTCAAGAAATGATTGATCATGATAAGAAGTTGGCTCAGTTTGCTTCTAAGGACCCTGTTAGCTCACCATGCATTAGTTGTAACAAACTAAAATCTAACTTGATTGCATTGGATGAGAAATGTGTGAAGCTAACTAAGGACCTACTAGAGAAGCCACCTTGTGCTTGTAATGTGATTGTGGAGAAGGGGGAAAAGCCCCCGGGTAAGGTAGAGACGCCTAGCGATGCGAACCAACCTGCTAGCGATGGGGATCGTCCCTTCTCGTCGGTACGTGCGTGCACAAGCCGATCTTCCTCTCTGCATTGGTGTTCTCCTGCTCCCTTACCTTCACTGTTTCTCCTCCTCCTTGCTCTTCTTGCACCTCTCTCTTTCGGGAGTGTCAGTACCTTATGAACACTCTCGAGAAATTTGTAGGAGGCAAGAAGGATCTCAATCTTATTCTAGACCAATCAAAGATTTGCAAGTTCAAGCAGGGTCTAGGATATGATTTCCGTGAGGATGTGAGGAAACATCCACTGCCGTGCTCGGACCCATAGCGCAGGTGTGATCGAGGTCAAGCCCAAGAACAAGAAAGTTCAATTTAGATCGCGGGCTTTGTCCAAGGATTTCGGCGACAAGGTGATATCACTGCGGCTTGACCTCTCGAGGCGAAGTCATCTCATGCTACTTGACCCCTCGGAGGCGTATCATTGCACCTTCATCGGAAGGATGGGCATTTATTTGACCATTGCTTCAAGCGCGCCAAGATCGCGCGTAGAGACCGTGTTGCAGCTCTTAGGCGTATTCAGGGTCAGCCCCAGACCTTGAGTGCACGTAAGACCAACACGAGGTCTAGGCTTGCTCTTGTTGGTAGCTTTGGGCGACATCGAGGACTTGGTTCTTCCGAGTTTTCTTTTTCGTTCTCATGCTCCTCACGGTCGTGACTTCGCCGTCACGAGGGTAGATCTCGTTCCATCGAGATAGCTACCGCGGCGTGATCGGCGTCTTCGCCGGTGCTCGACTCGCTCTCCGTAGCGGTCGGACCCGGCAGCGACTTCAGTGCGCACATAGACCCTCCGCTTCTTTGAGCGACGGAGGCGAGGGTAGTTAGAGGTCGATCGTCTGTGACTACTTCTTACGCTCGACGTGTGACTCGGTATTGGGTGCCAAAATCTATGTTGATTTATCCCGATCGAGACTTTGCTCTCTTGTTGACTCGGGTTCACGGGCGAGGAAGGAAAGGTTTGGCTTGTAGACTCGGGTGTTCACGACACATGACCGGAGATTCCGTTGGTTTTCTTCCTTGCCCGAGCTCCGGTGATGAGACGATCACCTTCGGAGATGCCTCTTCAGGCGAGTCATCGCCAAAGGTACAATCGCATTAATGATTCATTTGTTTTAAAAGATGTTGCCTTGGTTAGTAAGCTGCGGTACAATTTGCTTTCGGTCTCTCGACTTCTGATGAGCGATTTTGAGGTGAGTTTAAGAAAAACAAGCGCAAAATTCTTGATTCTTGGTAGTGCGGTTTATGGATTTCTCGTTTTGGGAGGATCTTCGTGCTGATTTTTCCGAGTCTTCGGTGATCCTCTCCGTTGTTTGCTTGCTTCGAGTCCCGCGACCTTTCCTTCGGCATAGGAGACTTGGTCATATTGGATTTGACCATTTGACTCGAGTTAGCGGCCACGATCTCATTCGTGGTGCGCGAAACTCAAGATGGTCAAAGATCTTGTTTGCGCTCCATGCTTAAACACGGCAAGATGGTTGCCGCTTCTCATCCTCCGGTCCACAGTTACTATGACCGATGCAGGACAAGCGCTCCATATGGATACGGTTGGACCGGCTCGAGTCTTGATCGGCAGGAGGAAGTGGTATGTTCTTGTCGTGTCGATGACTTCTCGAGGTACTCTTGGGTGTTTTCTTAGCCTCGAAGGATGAGGCGTTTTCACATTTCGAGGTCTTTTCAAGAGGCTTTCTGTTGAGCTTCCGGTGCCTTACGAGCGATCCGCGATGACAATGGCACGGAGTTCAAGAATTCCTACTTTGAGAGTTTCGTGGTGAGGCAGTGTAGAGCACCGTTCTCTTCTCCATCGTCCCTCGTGAGAATGGCGTTGTGGAGAGAAAGAACCGTACCTTGGTCGAGATGGCGGGCGATGCTTGATGAGTACTCTACACCGCGGAAGTTTTGGGTGAGGCTATAGCCACCGCGTGCCATGTTTCCAATCGAGTTTTCTTGGGCACACTTGCACCGCACTTCTTATGAGTTGAGATACGCAAAGCCCGGTGTTTCTCATTTTCGTGTGTTTGGTTGCAAGTGTTTTATTCAAGTCCGGAACCTAGATAAGTTCGAGTCACGTTCTTGTGATGGACTTTTACGGGCTACTCGACTTCTTGGCGGGCCTATAGGGTGCAGGCTGAGTCTAGTAAAATGGTAGAAACACGTGAGGTAACTTTCGATGAGGCCGGTCAGGGACTAGGCCCGATATCTCGAGTTCACTAGAGCGATCCGAGACCATCTTTATGGATGATGAGGATGATGGAGATGAGGGTTGTCTACCCGATCCGGTCCCTTCTCCACCCCTTGAGGTGCCTTCTTCCACCGCACCTCGAGGCGATCGCCCTACCTACGCTTCGCTTCGGAGCTAGTGGCTCTGTTCCTACCCGTCGGTAACGAGGTAGAGGCCACTTCTTCGTCTCATCCAGGACCTCCAAGACATATCCAAAATCTCATCCTTCGGCGGATGATTGGAGATCTCTTTGAACGAGTCACACGCTCCAAGTCTGGCGTGTCGCTTTTCTGTCTCCACTCTGCCTTCGTAGCCTCCTTTGAGCCCAAGGACATTTGCCATGCTTTATCTGACGAGTCTTGGGTCAACGCCATGCATGAGGAGCTAGAGAGTTTCGAGAGAAACAAGGTCTGGACGCTTGTTGAGCCCCCTCGAGATCACAATATCATTGGAACCAAATGGGTGTTCAAGAACAAGCAAAGTGAGGATGGGGTAGTCATTCGAAACAAGGCTAGGCTGGTTGCACAGGGGTACTCCCAGGTTGAGGGTCTGGATTTCGAGGAGACCTTTGCCCCTGTAGCTCGTCTTGAGGCCATTAGAATTATGCTTGCCTTTGCAGCTTCTAAGGGTTTCAAGCTTTACCAGATGGACGTCAAGAGTGCCTTTCTCAATGGCTTCATTGAGGAAGAAGTCTATGTCAGACAGCCTCCAGGTTTCGAGAACCCCAAATACCCTAGTCATGTCTTCAAGCTTTCCAAAGCATTGTATGGACTTAAGCAAGCCCCTAGAGCTTGGTATGAGAGGCTTAAGTCCTATCTATTGAGACATGATTTTGAGATGGGTAAAGTTGACAAGACCTTGTTCATTCGCCGGCAGCAATGACCTTCTGCTCGCCCAAATTTATGTCGATGACATTATTTTTGGCGGCTCTTCTCATGCTCTAGTTTCACAGTTCTCGAATGTCATGAGCACCGAGTTTGAGATGAGCATGATGGGTGAGTTGACTTTCTTCCTTGGCTTCCAAATCAAGCGAGACTCGGGAGGTACCTTCTTGCATCAAGGCAAGTACACCGTGATCTCCGAGACGTTTCGACATGAGTGATGGAAAGCGGTGTCGACTCCGATGGGTTCTCTACCACACTTGACCCGAGATGAGGACGGCGAGCAGTTGATCAAAAAGAGTTCAGAAGTATGATTGGCTCTCTCTTGTACCTCACTGCCTCGAGACCGGACATACACTTTTCTGTGTGTCTTTGTGCCCGGTTTCAGGCTTCTCCTCGCGTATCTCACCGCCAGGCGGTGAAGCGCATCTTTCGGTACCTTCGAGCTACCATTGACTATGGTATCTGGTACTCTTCCTCATCTTGTCTATCCCTTAGAGCCTATTCGGATGCGAGACTTTGCTTTGTAGGATAGATAGGAAGAGCACCGGCACTGCCGGTTCATTGGCACTTCTCTCGTTTCTTGGTCTTGAGGAAGCGATCCGGTGTTGCACATCCACCGCAGAGGCCGAGTGCGTTCTTTGCGACCGATTCTTTGTAGCCAAGTGCTGGATGGTCTCGACTCTGCGGGACTTTGGGTTAGCTATCGATCGTGTTCCGCTCTTTTGCGATAACACGTCTGCGATTAGCATTGCTAAGAACCCAGTGCAACACTCTCGGACCAAGCACATCGATATCAGATATCATTTTCTTCGAGACCATGTAGAGAAGGGTGACATCGTGCTCCAGTTTGTGGAGAGTGACCACCAGTTGGCTGATATCTTCACCAAGCCTTTGGATAGCACGAGGTTTTCGACTCTGACGGGAGAGCTTGGGGTGGTTTGTCCTTATGGACTGTTGTGAGGGGAGCTTGAACTTTCTTGCTTTACTATATTGATTATGCTTGTCTCATTTACATTGCATTGCATTTGCGGGTGCATTGGGCTTAGTCCTTCTAGCATAGGTTAGAGTGTGTCTCTTGCTGAGTAGCTTAGACTTCTTGCTCTTATCTTGTGCTTTCAGGATAGCTGTTTCTTATCTCACTAGGTTGAGCTCACTCACTTCTTTTAGGTTCTAGCGAGGTTGGGCCACCCTCGGGTAGAGCAGTGCGTGTTTGCTCTCTAGTGTGTGTTTTCTCGACATTTGTTGTCACAGAGTCATATGGGGTAGATGAGAGTCGATCGAGTCATAGTATCCTCTATATCCTATCTATGCTTTAAGGACTGCCTTTCTTGATTTATTTGCCAGCTCTTTCTTTTATTGCTTTGGTTCAGGGGGAGCTCATTTGGGAACTTCTAGATCTTAATATTGACTTAACTCAACTTGAACTAAAAGCTGCATCACATGTTAAGGGGGAGCTGGATGTTCTTCTTTGTATTTGTAACATAACTTAATGGAGCCATGATTATTATCCTTTCATGACATGTTTTCATTATAATACATTTTGCCATGACTTATGCTCCATTGCTAATTTGATCATGACTTTATATGTGTAGTCAAGTCTTTGCCACGATAGGTTAATTAAAATGCTAAATTTGACCTAATTCTGTCATGTTCATATTTGAGACTAGTCGACTTTGTGTTATCTTTTATGGTTCTTGCCATGTCAAATAGGTGAGTTGAGTCTTGAATCTTAGTTGAGCAATAGATTGAGCTATATAGTTTCTTGATGACACATAAGTTAGTACAATCTATAAAAAAGATCTCTTCGTATGAAAAAGCGATCTCACCAATTCCTTCTCATGAGACGGCTTGCCATTGCACAAGGCATGAACTCGGGAGATTTGGATGACCAAGATCATTTCCTTAAGCTTCTCGCTTGGAATGATCGCATAAGGCTTGAGGTCTAGCACATGACAAAATATGATTGAAAACAATCATGAGATCTCAAAGAAAAATGTCAAAAGTGCTCAATTAAAAAAAATTCAAAGTACTTCAACAATTGTATCATTCTTGAACAAATAGCACTCTAGTTGGCTCAACACTAGCTTCTTGATTCCATTTAGCTCATTGACATGGCTTGCATCATTTGTGGATATCATTAGCTAGACTAAAATCATGATTGACTTGACTTGCTAAGCACTTCAACTAAAATTCAGAATATGCCTTATGTTGCTTAGCTTCTCTTTAGATACTTAGTCATGATCTTTGTAGCATATTTGTATGATATGGCTTGATGTAATATATGTTGGTCATTTTGGATAATTCTCATGGCTCTACATACTTAAAAAAAAATGATCAAATCAGCCTTTCATCCATTTTCATGATTTTTTTTCTCCTTCTGTCTTTCTTGATGGGTTTATTGTCAAAAGGGGGAGAATAGTGGTAGAAAAAGCCACTTGGGAGCTCTGAGGAAAACTTGTTCTTTCTTTTGCTCCTACATCGACATGGTCATTAGCTTCACTCTTGCTTTTATGGACCATGTTAGACTCTTCAAACTCAACTTGGTGCTTTTTGGTGTTTGTCAATATACTCATCAAGGGGAGATTGAGAGACCATGTGGAGGTCATTCCATTGTGAGTGATGAGTAATTGACATCATTTACGAAAAGTCGAGTTTGAGTCGGTTTGTTCGGACCCGACGTTGCATGGTGCAACGGGCTCGGTCGGACTTTGGTCAAGCGAAGTCGTATGGGTTAGGATGTATATTCTATTATTGCGACTTGTTTGATCTTGTTTATGCTATTTGCGCGTTCATGTATCGAGCGGTGCTATGTGGCGTGTTTTCTTGTGTCGTGTGTCCGCGGGACAGCGAGGCGGAGTCGTGGCGAGACACGGTGGACGGACTAGGCGCGGTGGCGCGAGGTCGAACGGTCATGAGGTGTCGAAGGCGGCGTGGACTCGGCGTGTTGCGGGCGTGCGAGGCAAGGCGCGGAAGCTTCCGGAAGGTGCGGGAGGGGCGAATCGGTAATTCGCAAGGCTGCACAAGCGGAGGCGGCTCCGTTAGGGTTTAGCCGGCGTAACGGGTTGGAGACCCGTTAGCCAAGGGCTATAAATAGAGGTGAGGGGCTGCATACCCCTTAGGACACTTGTGAGCTTATTCATATCTTTGTGTGTGTTGTGTTCCTCCCAAGAAGCATGTGAGGCTCTTGGTGTTTTGAGGATTGAGAGGAGAGGATGGATTAAAATCTTGTAATCACTCCTATAGTTCTAATGTCCATGCGTATGGGGACTCATATGGGATCGTTTCAGTGCAATGAATTCATTTGAGTGCCTTCCTCCTCGTTGTATCAATTTGTGATGGTTTTCTTTTGCTACATTTCCTCTTTCTCTGGCCTTCTTTATTTTGTCTTAGTCTTATGCTTCAGTATGTTCTCTGTTATTCTCTCAGATTTCTTGTTAGTTCTTTTGTTGTGAGTTTTCGAGAAATCCCTTTGCTTTGAACTGGACATCTATTCAAGGCCTCTTGGCCAGCATATGTCTGAAAGCAATTCTTGAATTTGGTTCTGTTCAGTCTTCGACTGCTGCTGCAAATTTCCTGTGTTGTCTTCAGTCTAAAATCTGCAGCCTGCTCTTTCTCTGCATTTCTCCTTGCCGATATGCAGCAAGCCTTTTGGTTGCAGTTGATCTATTGGCTGCCTCAGGGTATTGTTTTTACAGTTCGCTTGGTTCGGTTTCAAGTCACTGCCGACTGTTTGTTTTTTCTTGTCTTTGCCGAACAAGCCTATCAATTTGGTTCTTCATGGGTAGCTATCTTTTGTAATCGGAAGAAAATAACTATGCTATTGTTTCTTGTTCAGCCGCAGCAGCATAGCTTTTTCTTCATTTAGTCTTTCAGTTTGGCTTGGTAGCTTTTGATCTTTTCTCTTTCTTCAGTTGCGATTCCTCTCAGTTTTTGGCATTGTTCAGAGAATGCTTTGCTGACTATTGCAGTTGGTTGATTGCTTTCTCTTTAGTTTTTGTTTTCTTTTATTTTACAGCCGAGCTTTTTCCTTTGTGGTAGCAGTCTGCTGTTCTTTTCAGTCTTTATTAGTTTCTAGCTGCAGAGTCAGTTTGCTTTTCTTTACCGTAAGAAGAACAAAGTGCAATTCATCACTTCTTTGTTTCCAGCATTGGCTTTGTCTCCTGGCTAATTGTTTTCCTTGCCGACTGCAGTGGTATGTGCTCTTCTTTTTATTCTTTTGCTAATCTTTTGACCATTTTGCATGCAGATCAATCGACATTATTTGCAGCTGAAATTTTTACTGTGTACTCTCTGATTTATGCTGAATTTTTTAGTATCGCATGCGTTTCAGTTTTCAGCAGAATTAATTTTTGGTGAGTTGCTTCATGCTGCATCTTTTTGAGTAATCAGTGTACGATTTCTCGGGGGCGATTTTTAAGAGAACGACATTCACCCCCCCTCTGTCGCCAATTCGGTCCTACAAAACAGAACATAAATAGCATTCTCAATTCATCACTTACTCATACTCACAATTTAAACAGTCATGATTCAACCATCATCCAAACAATTCAACAAATCCATAAACACATAGATTTTCACATCACAAATATACTTGCCTCAACCGCGAGAAAATGAAGAACACGTAGAAGGCACAACCCCCGGAATCCGCTCTCCTCCTGAATATTTAATTAATAATTACCAACATGACAGTAGCGGGTTTCTAGATATAAAATAACAGCAACCCCAATTAACCCAACAATTTATCTCAATTAAATCCCCAACTCTCCTCGGCCAAATCTGCCCAACCACAGACAGCCGACTTCCAAAAATGATAACGTTCAGTACGTAACTCCAACTTAAGCATTCTTGGACTCTCTGGAAAGATAATTAAATTATCTACAAAAACTTAGTTGGGGAGACTCTCTGATTCTGCCATTAACTAGCCGATCCAAACCCTTTTCTAAAGCATCAATATTCACGTCGGACTCTCTAGACAGCGCACTAAAACAGTCATAACTTGCACCCAGAAACTCGGAATCCGGACTTCTTTACCTCTATTGAAAGCTAAGAAACTTATCTACAACTTTCCCAATTTGAAGGACTCCTGAATCGCCACTATTTCCGTCGCACAAACCGATCTACTAAACTCTGTCCAGAACTACCCCGATCTGCAGAACAGTCGCACTAGAAAATTCATACCTTTTGCTACACAGATCCAATAATGTGTTCTTATACTCCCTGGAAAGATAATCAAACCCTCTACAACTTTCTAGAAGGGGTCCAGACCTGAATCCCGACGAAACTAGATCAAAACCGCCGAGAAACAACTACTGTTCCAGCAGCCCAAAAAACCGACCTAGGCCAAGGCCTAGGCCCAGGTTGTCTTAAATTTTCATAGAACCCCTCAAAACTCTTATAAATTTAATTATTTCACAAAAGTCCCTCTCTCTATTAATTAAACAATTCATTAAACAATTTCCGAGGTATTACAGTTTCATCGTATGAATGTTGAACTTGGAATTGTTCCTTTGGTTATTATTGATTATGAACAATGAATCGTTATCTTCATTCTGTTTATCTTAGTTGTTTACGCTTCCGCTTATACTATATTGTTTAGTAATTGTTGCTAGTTTATTTTATTTTTTGTAAATTGGCTAGCTGTAGAGCAGCATTAGTAGCATCCCGGGGCATTGTGGGTCCTGGGGTGTTACATATACAACTTTCTAGTTGTAATGTGGAATTGGCTTATGTGAGCTATTTGTGGTATGAAGATTGTGGATGTGGTCGTGGAATGGGATTCGTTCCTTGTGTATGGTAAGAGTTGTGGTTGTGGCTCGAGATTATTTTCACTTGTATTAATTGTTGTTAGTAATTGTGGATGTGAGAATTAATAAAATAGTGAGATGATCATAAATATGTTTAATTGTTTTTTATGGTAATTTGAAGTTGAGGATATAACATTCTTATTATGGAAGATTAAATATTGATAATTAATCTATTGTAGTTGTGGTAGATTAAATGTTTCATTTGCATTTAGTTGTGGATAAAATGACTGCATTCTTATACCATTTAAATCTCAAATTGAAGAGGTATGATTCATGGAAGTTTATGGTGATTACGAATTATGGACATGAATTGTGGTTGTAGTTGTATGGAATTAAATGATGATGTATAATTGTTTGTAGTTTGAATAGACTGTTAAACAGTTTGCTTGCTGAGATTTTTATCTCACCCTTGTTTCCCCCTTCCTACAGATGGACTTTGAGCATACATTGGGAGGGTAGAGCAGCACCACATTGATGCACATGGATTTCGTTTTAATACTGAAATAAAGTCGATAGAACTCTAGTCTTTGCTTAGGTATCTTGTTGATGAATGTTTCATCTCATTAATGTTTATTTCGGAACCGTTCCTTTGGTCAATATGTTGAAGATGATTATGAATATTAAATTGTTATTGCTGTTCTGTTATCCTTTAGTTGTTTATGCTTCCGCTTGTATTATCTTGTACTATCTTGCTTAGAATGTTGCCAGTTTATTTTATTTTGTAAGTTGGCTAGTTGTAGAGTAGTTTTAGCAGCATCCCAGGGTAATGTGGGTCTTGGGGTGTTATAGTTGGTATCAGAGCGGGCTTTAAGTCCGTGGTAATTAAACTATTAAATTGACACACTAGTGCACAGTAGGATGGGATGGGTCAAGCATTTTATTTATGCTTTTGACATGTTGTATTGATGATTTATATTATGAGATAATCTTGTATACTTATGATTTGCTCCTATGACTGTTATGAGTAAAGGTAACCAATGTTAAGATGTAGATGTTGTTTGTCTTTGCTGGCTTTGCGATTATATCACTTGTTTGCGATGCAGGGATAGCAATGTCGTTACCTCAAGTAACTTAATTGCAGATGTTGCGGGTGAGTTTCTTAGAAAAGTTGCTATTATCCTTAAGTTGATTTCGGCTAATTCTTGGCCTATTGCAGTTAATGAATTTCTTTTGAGTTTGTGGTTCTTGCAGTTGAGGGTATGCAATTGGTCTCTACCTGTTCCTTGAAGCAGTTAATATTTCTTTTCGGACTAATGAGATACTTTTGCTACCTGTGCTTATTGTTGATTTGTAAGGTTAGTCCCCTCGTGGGAGTTTTGTCTTGTTGTGATTCATGACTTATTGGTTTGCTTGGTGTTTTCTTTTAGTAATGCCAGTTTTGAGTTGCAAAACTTATTGATATGTGAAAGTCTTGGATCTATGTATTTCTTTTAGTTTCATCTATCTTTCATCATGCTAGATTGTTGAAATACGTATAAAGAAATAGATGAAAGTTGATGTATTGACTTGTAGAATCTTGTCTTACAAAGCTGGTATTATTGAAGTTTAAAGTTATTTCGTTCTAATTTCTGAACCTAAGGTGACATACTGAATCTATGCTCATGATTGTTTTATGATTGTAAAACAGAGTTAGGATCATGAATGTTGTTATGATAAAATAATAATCAATTATTGCCAGTTATGACTAGAGTACAATCAACTTGTGCTAAATTAGAGTTGAGCATCAATTAGAATTGAATATATGGAATCTTATAAGAGATGTATACTAGCATGTTTGTGAGATTGTCATGTTCTAGTATCATCTTGTTTAAGAGCTTTGTGCTTGTGCAATAGGATTTCCTAAATGGAGTAGTTGCAATCTTATTTAAATAATAGAAACATGATGAAGTAATTTCTTATGTTTCTTTTGTAAAAGTTTATGAAGGGATATGAGGATATGTTGATGCTTGTTAAGAATATATTATTATTTTGATGATAGCATGATGGTCAATATGTGGTTGTGATGATAATGTTGAATGTTCTATAAATAAAGGAATTTGATAACTTTCATGATACTATTTAAATTAAAAGTTTTGATATTTGCGTACACGATCTTTTGATCTCATGACTTATGTGGTAGCTGAAATTGTTTTAAGCAAAGTGTCGTGTTGAGAGGTTTTATTAGTTCTTAAGGGATTAAGGTGTTGTGGTTTTCACTTCTCTTTGTTGGAATTGTCAAAGTGGTACCGTAATCAAAGAAAGTTATCCTTTTTATTAAAAGAAAGAGTGTGGTAAAAGTATTGGAGGTTGAATTCAAGTTGTGCATTTTTTGAGGTGTGTTTGACTTCTTATTCTCGCCGCATAAGAGTTACTTGAGCTCAAATTGCAATATTTGCGCCTCATAAGAACTTCTTGAGCTCGAATGGCAATACTGTATTCTTAATGGTTGAGATTTGATTTTTTTTTCTTCTTGAGGAGGCATGTGCCTTCAGCTGAGATCTTACCTTTTGTTGTCTAAGTTCATTGCTTTTTTCTTCTGGTCTTGTGTTTTTCGTTGATGGTAACATCTTCCTTTGTGCTGTAATTTACTTCTTTTTGCCTCTCCAAAAAAAGGGTAATTAATTTGGGTTGCGAAGTCTTTTAAGAGGTGTATGGCAACTAGTTGGTGTGTTGGGCGATGATTTGGAAATCCTTGGTTCAAGGAAGTTAATTTTTTAAGGGGAATGAATTGGGAAATTACTAATATCTCAAGCAGTAATATGCTCTCTTGATTCTTGTTTAAATTGTGTGTTTATGTCAGAGGTCATCTGCAAATTGAGTTGTTATATGTTGTGGCGTATTCTTTTCCAGTTAGGAAAGGAAAATGATTGTTTTGCAGTGTGGATTCTCCAAATGTCTATTTGGAGAGTGTGAATGGTTTTGTTGTGAATCCTTTGATTTGGACCGTGGTCCTTTGAAGGAGAGCTGGTTGCTAGTGTGTTGCTTAAGAATGATTCATTCTTCTTATGGTTATGTTACATTTGTAACAGCTATTGTTTGTGCTTCAAGTAATGTTATGAGTGAAATGTGTGGTTGAATTCTTAAAAAGGGGTACAATGTATTATCCTGATTATAATATATAGAGAAAAATATTCTAAGAAGGAGGATGGTATTAGATAAGTGGCTTGATGGTTGGGCGGGAAATTTTTATGAGAACGACAAGATTTGTTGGTCGCTCAGAGTCGGTAGAAGAGTTGCGAGTGCTCGGCGTTGACCGGCACGTGTCGTGGACTCGTCGGAGCTGATGTGGAGGCCCTCTTGACGAATCAGTCCGAGCGGAGGTGATGTGGGAACTTGAAGTTCAAATGCAGAAGAAGGACCCGAGTTCTTCGAGGCGGGTGAAAACCGTGGTTGTTGTACCCTTGGGATGTTCTATCCTTGAGATGCTCTATTCTTTGGTGGTTCTTTTCTTGATTGTTCTTAGTCTCATGGGTTGAGGAGCGAGATTCGAGGATGAATCCTTTTAAGGTGGGGAGAATGTAATACCCTGAGCGTCGTTACGGCGTAAGTTTTTAAAACAATCGCGGTTTCTTCGGTTTTTCGGTAAATCACGGGAAGGGAAAAAAATAAAATTTGTAGAACATTGAAAAAAGAATGAAATATATTAAAAAAATTATTTTTAAAATCAGTTTTGGGCTGCCGGTGGGTGGGCCAACCACCCATGGACCAAGGCCCAAGGGGGGAGGCGCACCACCCCCACCCTTGCCGCACCCTCCTCCCCTCTCATTTAAACCCTACCCTTCCACCCTCTCCCCTTTGCCCAAGCTGCCGCCCCTACCCTTGTTCCCCTTGGTGGCCGCCCCTCCCGAGAAGAACACCCCAAGAGCTACTGCCATTGGAGGAGAAGGAAAAGGAGGAGAAGGAGAGGAGAAGAAGGAGAAGAAGGAGAAGGAGAGGAGAAGGAAGAAGAAGAAGAAGAAGAGGAGGGAAAAAGTGGGAAAATTCTTCATCGTGGTAATTTTCCCCCATCCCAAACCCTCTGTTTTTCAGATTAATTAGGGTACTTGGCACGGATTTTGATGGTAGTTAATAGATTAATTGCCCGATTAGAGATTAGTTGATGTATGCCTGTAGATTGATTCACGCAGCACGTCTGTCCTCGCGGATTTGACCTAGTAAAAGAATTTTCCTGCTGGTCTTCCCAAAAGGAAAGTTGTAGAGGACTTCCAGATTCATCTCTTGTATTTTTTTTCAGATTTTGCTACTGTGGGATCTGGGAGATACGGTTTCTACCGTGGAGCGGATAGGAGATTGTGCGGGTTCGGGTTTCTAGCGATGTTTTATATTTATGTCGTGCTTGTATGCTGTGGTTGTGTGCTGAGAGTTGTCTTATGAACAGGTGGTCTTGTCCCTGAGCGCTCTTGATTTTTGTTGTACTTCGCTTCATCGGATTGAGGCAAGTTGTAATACCCCGGAAATTGTTTAATTAATTGTTTAATTAATAGAGAGAGGGACTTTTGTGAAATAATTAAATTTATAAGAGTTTTGAGGGTTTTATGAAAATTTAAGACAACTGGGCCTAGGCCTTGGCCGGTGGGTTTTCTTGGCCCAAGAGGGAGGGAGGCCACCTCTTAAAACCCTAGGCAGCCCCCACCCCTGCGCCTCCACCCCTGCGCCTCCACCCAGCAGCCGCCGCCCGTGCTGCCCGACGTCTTCTTCCGGTGCGCCGTCGTCGTCTTCATCGTCGTCGTCTCCTCCCCGGTGCGCCGTCGCCGATGTTCGTCGCTGTACCGCGTGGATCCGGAGGAAGAGAGGAGGAGATCGCGGGCATGTTCGTCGCCGTGTTCGTCGTGTTCGTCGGCGTGTTCGTCGTCGTGTCGTCAAGGGTAATCCCTGGTAGTCTCGATTGGTTTTAATCAAGTTAGATTCGTCGGTTTTCTGGGCTGCTGGGACGGTAGTTGTTTCTCGGCGGTTTTGATCTAGTTTCGTCGGGATTCAGGTCTGGACCCCTTCTAGAAAGTTGTAGAGGGTTTAATTATCTTTCCAGGAGTACAAGAACACATGATTCGGATTTGTGTAGCGAAAGTTATGAATTTTCTAGTGTTACTGTTCTGCAGATCAGGGTAGTTCTGGACAGAGTTTAGTAGATCGGTTTGTGCGACGGAAATAGTTGCGATTCAGGAGTCCTTCAAATTGAGAAAGTTGTAGATAAGTTTCTTAGCTTTCAATAGAGGTAAAGAAGTCCGGATTCCGAATTTCTGGGCGAAAGTTATGCCTGTTTTAGTGCGCTGTCCAGAGAGTCCGACGTGAATTTGGATGCTTTAGAAAAGGGTTTAGATCGGCTAGTTAATGGCAGAATCAGAGAGTCTCCCCAACTAAGTTTTTGTAGATAATTTAATTATCTTTCTAGAGAGTCCAAGAACGCTTAATTTGGAGTTACGTACTGAAAGTTATGATTTTTGGAAGTCGGCTGTCTGTGGTTGGGCAGATTTGGCCGAGGGGAGTTGGGGATTTAATTGAGATAAATTGTTGGGTTAATTGGGGTTGCTGTTATTTTATATCTAGAAACCCGCTACTGTCATGTTGGTAATTATTAATTAAATATTCAGGAGGAGAGCGGATTCCGGGGGTTGTGCCTTCTACGTGTTCTTCATTTTCTCGCGGTTGAGGCAAGTATATTTGTGATGTGAAAATCTGTGTGTTTATGGATTTGTTGAATTGTTTGGATGATGATTGAATCATGACTGTTTAAATTGTGAGTATGAGTAAGTGATGAATTGATAATGCTATTTATGTTCTGTTTACATTATGGCATTTATGAGATTGGTTGATGCGTAGTATGGTGAATGCTCGTTATCTTTTGATACATTCACATATATGCATCATATTGAGAATTGTTGAAGTCTTGATCATGCGGTGATCAAGCATCGAGGTCCCCACACTTGCGGTGTGGGCAATTGGTCCCTGCAGGGTGCAGGCATGGGTGTGCATTGACGGATGCACACTCCGCGTCACGGTAAAATGCGAAAGAGATGAGAAAGAGGAGCTTTTGATCATAATGCATAGCATGAAATTCATATGAAATATGTTTAACTTGAGAGTTAATGTTCATGCTTGCATTTGTTACTGATTATACTTTGAGTCATTGGACTCACTCTTCTTTATTGTTTTGTTGTTGTTGTTTGTTTATTTTAGGTACCTTCACGAGGTCGCATGCATGGGAATAAAGAGGATTAGTATTGTTGCACTTGCGAAATATTCACCATGGAGAAGATAGAGAACTCTAATTATTATTTGTTGATTAATTCAAGTGGTATTTGATTATGACCTTCAGATTAAGATGTAATAATGGATTAGAACTTCTTCATATTGCTTCCGTGCTTTACTTAAGTTTTATAGATGTTTCTGCTTAGTAGCCAAATTACTTTGCTTGCGGTTATTCATACCTTTTGATAATATTGTTAGAACTTCATTTTTATCAATAAACAAAGGAGGCTCTGCCGAAATTTTATAGAATACCTTAGCATAGTTTTATTATGTTGTTAGTTTGGTAGCATTTCAGGCCATTGTTTGGCTGGGGTGTTACACAAGTAAACGTAGCGGTGGTTGCTACTGTTTAACATGTTGTTCCTACTACTTTCAGTTTTATATTATTATTGTAATTTGATACAATTGCCATGATTGCATGATATTTTAGTTGTAGAATTCTGGCTTAATGTTATAATGTGGAACATGGAAATAACATGTGGTGGTTGTGGATATGTTGTGAGCATGATAATGCTCCTTGCAGATGAATTAATGTGATTAATGAACTATCATATTATTCATATCACTCAGTCATATCGTGTCCTTTGTGCATGTGGATGTCGCTGCTTATAGCCGCGACCGTACCGGTACAGCATCGTATATTGCCGTAATACGATGCGCCTCTTCGCCCGCGGGAAGCATTCGTATATTACCGAAATACCATGCATTGCATTTCCTGCCCTAGCAAGAGTAATGTGGAGCATAGCATGAAGCATTCATATGCATTGCATTGTGGAAAGATCATTTACATACATATGTATCATATTGTGGTGATGTTATTTTGTGGAATATACAACTTTCTAGTTGTAATGTGGAATTGGCTTATGTGAGCTATTTGTGGTATGAAGATTGTGGATGTGGTCGTGGAATGGGATTCGTTCCTTGTGTATGGTAAGAGTTGTGGTTGTGGTATGAGATTATTTTCACTTGTATTAATTGTTGTTAGCAATTGTGGATGTGAGAATTAATAAAGTAGTGAGATGATCATACATATGTTTAATTGTCTTTGATGGTGATTTGAAGTTGAGGATATAACATTGTTATTATGGAAGATTAAATATTGATGATTAATCTATTGTAGTTGTGGTAGATTAAATGTTTCATTTGCATTTAGTTGTGGATAAAATGACTGCATTCTTATACCATTTAAATCTGAAATTGAAGAGGTATGATTCATGTAAGTTTATGGTGATTAATAATTATGGACATGAATTGTGGTTGTAGTTGTATGGAATTAAATGGTGATGTATAATTGTTTGTAGTTTGAATAGCCTATTAAACAGTTTGCTTGCTGAGATTTTTATCTCACCCTTGTTTCCCCCTCCCTACAGATGGACTTTGAGCATGCATTGGGAAGGGTAGAGCAGCAACATATTGATGCACATGGATTTCGTTTTAATGCTGAAATAAAGTGGATAGAACTCTAGTCTTTCCTTAGCTATCTTGTTGATGAATGTTTCATCTCATTAATGTTTAATTCGGAACCGTTCCTTTGGTCAATATGTTGAAGATGATTATGAATATTAAATTGTTATTGCTATTCTGTTATCCCTTAGTTGTTTATGCTTCCGCTTGTATTATCTTGTACTATCTTGCTTAGTAATGTTGCCAGTTTATTTTATTTTGTAAGTTGGCTAGTTGTAGAGTAGTTTTAGTAGCATCCCAGGGTATTGTGGATCCTAGGGTGTTACATTTTTAGTAGGGATTAGCACCTCCAGATCATGTGTGAACCTCTCAGCCCAAACTCAGTGCACCCGGTTTCTTCTTTGAAGTCCAACAAAGAGAGCACTTGCAGCCTAAATTTCCGTAGTTAGTAGCAGTCCACAGGAGCCTCCACTTCCCTCAGCCTATCAGGCAACTACAACAGGGCAACCTAGCCCTTGCGTCAGCCCAAGTGGGAGGACTACATCAGGCCGTGGTATCCATTTGATCGATCTTGATGCATATCACCTCATAGCAGCCCTTGACACCTGTTTGTCTTGTACGATCAACCTGGAGATGTGCACCATGCTCGTCAACCGGTCGATGGAGAACAGAAGAAATCTGCACCACCGGCAGCCTCGCCTACCATCTCACTACAGTGCCACTTGGTCCCTATTGCCTAGTGCTCTCGTCAGTCGAAGGAAGCTTAGGGCCACCCGATTAATATGTAGTTTACTCTAAATTTCTCTCAATTCTTGCAATTTGTTTCAAGGACATAGGCTAAATTTATGAGTTAGGGTTTCAAAAGTGATGATTGTTGATTGTTTTTTGTTGAATTGTATGATTAAGACTTAGGGTTTCAATTTTAATGTTTGGAATACCAACCTAGCTCGTTGGAAATCGGAGGCAAAATTTTAGTATTTGATGACAATATCAAGTAAGCCACTGGACGTAATCTTCTATTATATTATTCTTGAAATGTTGAACATGTAAATATCTAATTGACCTTTTCAATTAATTGATGGTAATTTCATGAATGATATAATTATTTACTATGTGGAGAAACAAGAATTGATAAAAATTACTAATGATGTTGTAGTTCGTTGCTTTATGAACTTGAAAATGTAAATACTAAAAGTTAATTCTTTAACTTAAATTTGATCATTCTACTTTTTTTACTTGAAAACTTTAACGAATTTTGTTCTCTTTTAATTGGTCATTGAGGTCGGATGATGTATTTTACCGATGCCAACCAACGTTTGTCTGTGGTTTCGCCGTTAGTTCCTTTAATTTGCTGTAACTAACCAATATTATTATCGAGCTTCTTCATTTTGGTAAACATTTCGATCACTGCTTATTATCATACACTGTCATCAATTATATTAAAGTATTGATGCTAAACATTACCAGATAAATTACTATTTAGCATAATATTGCTTGAAAAATATATATGTTATATGTATAGTAAGTGGTGAACCCCGGTCATATTCATTCTAGTTTCGCCCCTGTTGAATATGCAACAATGACAAGTCTTATAACAAAAATAGCTTGTCGACGTTTTAATATCGATCTTATGTATGATTTGTTTGGATTCAGGGAAACTCTTAGAAGACCCGGTGTATGCACATGCAGAGTAGAGACCCGTGAATTTTTATACAGGTTTTGGCCTTCTCCTAAGAGAATAACAACTCTACGTCCTGTGTGATCACTAATCACCAGAAAAGGATTACAATTGAGAGTAATGCGAATGCCTAGCACTATCCCCTCCTTCGATCCGAATGCCTCTCCCTTCCTCTCTTTGACATTAACCTTTATATAGCCAGTGAAGCAATGGCAGATGTCCCGCGCCAGAAGATGCCTCAACGCTTCAGATAATAACCGCCTGACGGAAATTACTGTTAGAGAGACGTATAAGGCCGTTCTTCGTGTAGCGATTATTGTCAGAGAGAGATTGTGTGTGGTTATTGGATAAACGGACGTTCTAACTACCTTATTAGACAAACCCATGATGTAGTTGTTTGTCATAAACAAGTTAGTCGGAGATAGGTTGGTCGCAGGAAGGTCCATGACCATAAGGTAGTCACAAGTCAACTTACGACTATGTAGTCGTAGAAGGACTTACAACCATATGGAGTACTCGCAGTAAGACTTACAACTATTTCGTTATAGAAGGACTTAAAACCAAGGGGAAAGCGGCAGTAAGAATTACGATAATTTGGTCGTAGAAGGACTACGATCAAGGGGGTAGTTGCAGTAAGACTTACGGCTATTTGGTTATAGGACTTACGACCAAAGGGGTAGTCGTAGTAAGACTTACGACTTCGTGGTCATAGAAGAACTTACGACCAGGGGATAGTCGTAGTTAGTCTTACGACTATATGGTCGTACAAAAGCTTACGACCATATGGTTGTAGAAGAGCTTACAACCATCATGCCATATTTACCTCTTATCGATAAGGAGTATATTCAAGGAATATAATGACGTAATAATTTGAGGATTATTCTATCCTCGTCATAGCTAAATTTTAAATTTTCAACCCAAACTAAACTCACAAAACAAGAATATGCGAATATGATGTAAATTTTTATCTTAGAATTCGTGAAATCAAGCTACTCTATTAAAAAAATTTAAAGATGAATTAGCTCAAAAACATCAACAAAAAAGTGATCAGATGACTTTAAGAGAGAACTAGCTTTGCAAGGCCCGAAAATGAGTGTTTCTTTTGCATGGACAAAAATGAGTGTTTGACAACTTTTTTAAGGGAAAATTAGCTCAATAATATTAAAAAGCATGATTATAAAAAGGGACATTAGATAGGTATGATTTCTAGATATTGTCTAATGATGTATTTTCTACTCACTTTTTTTGAAGACTATGGCTGGTCACATTGACTTCTATTGGCATTATGTAAATGGTGTCGAGTATTAGTTTTTTGCTTGTCATGGGACGCACATGACCGTTTTAGTTATTTCTGACAGCAGCGATGTCCTCCCATGGAACATAGATTAGTGAGAGCCACTAAACACCCAATATGCTTAGTTGATATGCAATCAGTTGAATAATGTGAATGGTCTTCTTGATTGTTACACCATTTGAGTGACATCTGTAATGCCCCCATTTTTGCATAGGAGTTTAGTTGCGGACAAAAAACTAGCTTGATTAAAATATGACCTACCGGCTAAACTTTAAAAACTTTATGGGCGACCAAGCCCAAAGCTTAACTTGCATTCAGAAGATCCAAACAAACCCAACAGTAACACTTAAAGTGTGGCCGTAACCCTAACACGAGAGCTGAAGCATCCTTTTCTCTTCTGGTATCTGCTTTAACAAAAATAAAGCAGGATTGAGTACACTAGGTATCCAGTAAGCCACATGGGAAGGCTATATAGCTAATATGCAGGAGTTCAATTGGATAGTCACCAGTTGTAATGTAATACTAGTGGATGCAAGTTTGTTGGTAAAGAATCTTTGCATTTAAAACAGTAACACAATATTTAATTAATAAGAGGGTTTTGTTATCCACAATTTTCTATATGAAAATCCTCTAAACTCTACTTATGCCTTATTGTTGGAATTACCCATGAAACATAGCTCCCGGTTTACACCATCTATCTAAATTGCTCTAGTAGCTTCTTTGTTGGCCAAATAATCGAATCTAGACGCTAGTGTAAAAGAACAAATACAACAAGTTCCTGCATTGCATAACACAAGCTGGGAACAAAATGTAATAAAATAATTGGAAGCACGTCCGAATAATTGTATCCTCTACTGTAAAGAGTATACAAGCTTACATATTTGTTCGGTATGCAAAGCATCCCGATACAATCGTAAAAATGACTTCGATGATGGGGAGGGCATCGAGGTGAAGCAAGGACCTCCTGCTAAGATATTATGGTATCTTCCTGTAATTTCTTATTTGAAGCATTTATTTGCAAACCTAAAGGATGCAAGATTGTTGTGCTGGCACTCGGAACAGCGTAAGAAAGATCGAATGATAAGACACGCAGTTGATTCTACCAAGTGGAGGAACATCGATAGGATGTTTGTAGACTTTGGTGCGAAACCGAGGAATATAAGGTTTGGATTGAGTACAGATGGAATGAATCCTTTCAGTAATATAAGCAGCCGACATAGCACCTGGCCCATGACTGTATGCATGTGCAACCTCTTCCTTGGCTGTGTATGAAGCGAAAGTACATTTTGATGTCACTACTTATCCAAGGGCCGAAGCAACTTGGAATGATATTGATGTGTAGCTAGCACCATTAGTGAAAGATCTAGTGATATTGTGGAACGAAGGGGTATAGGTATAGGATGCGGACAAATGAGAGAACTTCACTTTGTGCGCCATGTTGTTCTGCACCATCAATGATTTTTCTGCCCTTAGTAACCTGTTAGGGTTGAGTACAAAAGGAGCCAAAGCCTATCCGCATTGCTTAGATTATATCGAGAGTGTGTGGTTGAACAACTCATACGAAATTGTGTACATGTGTCACCGTAGGTTCCTTCCAAAGTATCACCCATATCACAAGATGAAGAAACAATTTGATAGAAAAAAGAGGACGACTCAGTACCAAGGCCTTTTTGCGGGAAATAGATCTATGATATGGTCAAGTATGTCAATTTTGTGTTGGAAAGGGACATAAGTAGAGGACCTATCAGAAGAACATGTGGAAGAAGAGGTCAATATTTTGAAAATTACCTTATTGGGAGCACTTAGAAGTTCACAATTGTATCTATGTCATGCACATAGAGAAGAATGTGTGTGATAGCTTGATTGGTCTCTTACTGAATATTTGTGACAAAATAAATGCTGGTGTCGACACAAGGCGTGACTTAGTCATTATGAATATCAGGATTGAGTTAGCATCGATAGAGACCGATAAAGACTAGAAGTACCTTTCCCCAGCTTGCTACACTCTGCTTAAGTCCGAGAGAACTGAACTATGACAGTGCTTGCATGGTGTGAAAGTTTCGTCTGGTCATTACGCCAGCATAAAGAAACTTCTTTCCATGGAAGATTTGAAATTAATTAGCATGAAGTCTCATGATTGTCATGTGCTAATGACACTAATGCTTCCTGTTGCACTTAGAAGTATTTTGTCGAACAAGCTTCGAGTGACAATCATGAGGCAGTGTTACTTCTTTAACGCAATTGCTCAGAAGGTCATCGAACCCGATGGACTAGATGCTCTGCAGACTGAAGTGGTGATGACTCTATGTCATCTTGAGATGTATTTTTTTCCATCATTTTTCGATATCATGGTCCATCTCATTGTCCACCTTGTGAAAGAGATAAAGATATGCGGCCCCGTGTTTCTACATCATATGTACTCGTTCGAGAGTTACATCGGAATTCTCAAGTCCTATGTACGCAATCGATCTCAGCCAGAGGGTAGCATCACTGAAGGTTATACAACCGAAGAGGTCATTGAATTTTGCATCGATTACATGGCTCGTGTCAAACCGATAGGTGTACCTCTATCTTGTCACAAGGGGAGGCTAGAGGGTATCGGGACCATCAGAAGAAAAGTAATAACTCCGGTTCTAGATACATATGCTCAAGCCCATTTCACGGTTTTACAACACATGACTAAAGTGTCCCCATATATTGAAGAGCACAAAGACATGCTACGCTAAGAGAATCCAAGCCAGTTAGAAATTTGGATCACAAGACAAGACAACTGTCAGTTCAACGAATGGTTGAAGGTGCAATTGCCTAGGAGGTCATCAAGTGAAATGCTACAATGGTTGGCAACATGGCCAAAATTTATAATTGTGACATGCCAAGGATACAATATTAATGGGTACACATTTTATACAACAGATCAGGATAGAAAGAACACAGTGCAGAACTCAGGTGTCCGCATAGATGCATTTCATGCACGCATCAGTACCGCTGGCCCAAGCTCATACTACAGGCTTGTAGAGGAGATTTGGGAACTTGACTATGTAATTTTTAAGATCCCTCTATTTCGGTGCCGTTGGATCCAACCCCCACGGGGTGTAAAGGTTGACTAGTACGGCGTCATTACTGTAGACCTCAAATATGTAGGATACAAAGATGAACCATTCGTACTCGCGAGGTAATTTGTTCAAATTTTTTATGTAACCGACCCGGTAAATAAGAAGCACCACATAGTTCTTCATGGAAAAAGAAGGATTATCGGAGTTGAGAATGTCGTGAATGAGGAAGAATACAATTAATTTAATGAGTTGCCTCCATTCAGAGATAGCATCAGGCTCGAGGAAGAACAAGGCGATGAAGCAAGCTATATGTGTGTCGATCATCGTAAATGGCTTTATTTAAAAGGAAATAGTCAAGTGTAATCAATGATCCCACACAGCGAACACCTATTTGGAAATTATTGCAATGTAATTATAATTAAGAAACTCGACATGTAATTATGGAACTATTCCATTTATGATTATGCTTCCTTTTTCATAGGGCATGGCTAGCATGCATTTCTTGAGCTAGTTGAAAAAGAGGGAACTATCACAGGCAGTTCAGCGGAACAAATCGTCTGTGATAATTCTATCACAGACGGTTCTAATATAGAACTATCTATGATATGTGTTTCGTAATAGAACCGTCTGTGATAGTTCCTCTATAATTATGCCCTACTAGGTTTTGCACTCATGTACTCCATCTCCTCTGCTGTAACACCCCAGCCAAACAATAGCTTGAAATGCTACCATCTTCTAGCTAATAATAAAACTTCTAACAATTAATCCAAAATAATTAAACAAAGCTTAACTAAACAATGCCATTCATGTCCCCATGTATGTTGATCTCACATTGGTACCTAAAATAAACAAACAACAACAAGGGTGAGTCCAACGACTCAGCAAGTATAACTGTAACAAATGCAAGCATGAACATTAACTCTCAAGTTAAACATATTACATATGAATTTCATGCTATGCATTATGATCAAAAGTCCATTCTCTCTTCGCATTTTACCGGTAATGCGGAGTGAGCATCCGTCAATGCCCACCCATGCACTGCACCCTCGGGTGCAGGGACCAATGCCCACACTCCTACAAGTGTGGGGATCTCGCAACTGATCACCATGTGACCAAGACTTCAATAATTCTCAGCATGATGCATATATGTGAATGTATCAACAAGATAAACAGGCATTCAACATACTATGCATCAATTCAATCTCAAATAAATGCTATAATGTAAACAGAACATTCATAGCATTAACAACTCATAACTTTACTGAAATTCATAAGTAAAGCATTCATAACTCAAACATCACTCATAACATCCAAATCATCCAATCACACAGATTATAATAACAAGGTTATACTTGCAATAGCAATAAACCATAACATGTACCACATATCATTTTCATAAGCATGAACACACGTAATCATATCATAAATCACACATCCACATTCATTATTCATCCACAATCCATACTATAAGAATTAACCATTATTATACTTGCCTTAACCGCGAGAATACGAAGAACGAGCAGAAGGTGCAACCCCTGGAATCCGCTCTCCTCCTGAATAATAATTAATAATTACTAACGTAACAGTAACGGGTATTTAGATACAAAATATCAACAACCCCAATGAGCCCAATAATTTATCTTAACTAAACCCGAAACTCTTTAAACTCCTCTCCGCTCAAAGAAACGGCAAGAACCCTTCTGCAGCAGCGCTGTTTCACAATTTCGTATCTTTAAAAATAATGATCCAAATATAGTAAACAATACCTCTCTGGAATCATGACTTAAAAACCTACAATTTTCATGTAGAACTCCTATTTTTATTCGGATCAGAACTAGATGTAACTTAATGCCCTAAATAGAGAAAACTTTATAATCTGGCAGACTGGAGAGCGAAACCAAATCGCATCCCCACGACCGTACAGAGGTCTAAACATCCCGAAAATTACACATCAACTAGAAATCTGAATTATCTACAACTTTCTCAATTACGGCCCTAACCATAAAATTCATCTACGATTTTTAAAATCCGAATTACAGTTGGACTGTAACAATCTTCCCGCCAGACGGACAGCTGTAATCCCGACTCCGTATCTCCCAGATCCCATGACAGAACAATCTGAAAAAAATATAGCAGATGCATCTGGAAATCCTCTACAATTTTCCTTTTGGGAAGACCCGCAGAAAAAAATTTTTTACTAGATCAAAACAGCGAAACAAGACGCGCTGTGTGAATAGATCTAAAATCAGCCCGCGAATAAACTCTAGTCGGGCAATTAATCTATAATCCTCCATTAAAATCCGTGCCAAGAACCCTAATTATTCCTAAAAACAGAGGGTTTGGGATGAGGAAAAATTACCAATCTAAAGAATTTCCCCAAAATTTTCCTCCTCTTCTTCTTCTCCTTCCTTCTCCTTCCTTCTTCTTCTTCTTCTCCTTTTTCTCCTTCTCCTTCTCCTAGCACCAAGGGACAAGGGGGGTGGCCGTGGGGAAAAGAGGGAGAAGGGGGCTGCGCCCAAGGTGGGAGAAAAAGGGAGAGGGGGAAGGGAGGGGGTTTATAAAGGGGGTGCTAGGGTTTGGGAGTGGGTATGGGCCCCCATTTGGGCTGGCTGGCCCAAATCGGCTGGCCCACCCCTCCGGACAGCTCAAAATATTCAAATTAATTGTTTTAGTTTATTTAATTTATTTTACAATATTCTACAATTTATATTTTTCCTTCCCATGATTCATCGAAAACCGCGATTCGCGATTGATTTAAAATCATATGCCGTAACGACGTTCGGGATATTACAGCTGCCCCTGCTAGGTTTTTCTCACTCACGACACCGCCTCTCCTCCCGACGTCACCTCTCCCTCCCGACACCGCCTCTCCTCCCGACGCCGGCAGCCTCTCTGATGTGGCCCCAAGTAGCATTACAACTTTGGTTAGTGCTTGCAGTTCTGTGCACAATGTTTAAGAAGCTTTGAATACCAATTCTGAGGTTTCTAATGTGCACAAGAGACATATTTGGAAAGATAATGAAGTCTATTTTCCAACGAATCAAACGGCACTTGATTGGAGGTTCCTACATAAAGTTATGATAATTTCATTGGATGCTGCACGAGCTGTCCGGAGAGACGCGCGAGACTTGCCAAACATAAAGAGTTCGAGTATTATAATACAAATAAAAGTAAAATCCGACCACACCATGACTTTCTAAAGGTGGAGAAGGACTCTTTTTCAGGTTCCAAATGGATTTGGAAGCCCCTTGAACAAGAAAACAAAACATATAAAGATTTGAATCCGATTCGGACTCGGATTTGGACAGCTGGCAAGACCGATACTAAAACGTCCATAACTTTCACAAACAGAGTCCGATTTGGGCGTTCTTGGACTCGTTGGAAAGCTATTTTGAAGCCCCACACAATGGATAAGGTGCCAGCTACGGAATCCTCACGGTCAAGTCGCAAATTAAGAGAGAAACCAAAGGTAGTAGTTTAGGTATTTCCTTTTTAGTTCGTATTGGAGTTTGTTTCGGCCTTAGGTCAAGTAGTGCGTGAGTTGTAATCAAAGCCGTGCATTATGCACCAATATAAGGCCAGGGCCTTAGCCCCATTGGAACTCGGGCTATGATTTGAGAAATAGAAACCAGAAAATCACCATGGTTTGGTGGCCATTGTTGGGGTGTTCTTGAGATTTCCATCGAGGAATTGCTCTTAGTGTGTTGAATCTAATTGTGGTGTTGGATTCTACTCGCTGAAACTTCGGTTTCTCTACCATTCGTTCACGTGCTGTGGTGTGCGTGGGAGAAGGCTTATCTTGGAGGGCATCCAACAAGGCGTATCGTGAAAGATCAGGGCCAAAGCAACGGGGTTCAGCTAGCTTGCTAGGTGGATCCACATCACTCTCCCTACCAACGTTGTCTCTCCTCCTGATGCCACCTCTCCCACCCGACACCAGCGTTCTCTCCCTCCTAATGCCGCCTCTCTTCCCAACGCCGCCCCTCCCTCCCAACGTCTCCTCTCCTCCCGACGATGCCTCTCCTCCCTAAGGTATGAATCCCAAATCCCACTGTGGGTTCGGATATTAGCTCGATGATGATATTGGCCTAATACTGAAATTGAATATTCAAGCTTGAGCTCTAAATTGTTACTATTACTATCATTTGTCGATCTTATGGTCTGTCACTTTTGGAATAATTGACTAATTTGTTTTGTGATATTTAGTACTTCATGATATATGTTTCACTTGTTAGCTAATTCGGTTTTCTATCAAACTTGTTGAATCTATAATTGTATTGTCGGGAGTATATTAAGTTGATGTACTGTCCTACAATCACTACCTTTGCCTTCCTACAGGGCGAAAGTTTAATTGATGAATTTAAGGTTGCTAGATAAGTAATTTGTTATTTAAGAGCTCAAGGGTTGAATCTCATTTGGTATATCCAATTAGTGAAGAGTATAGACCATAGTAGCTTTGATCATATTTAATTATGCTGGAATTAAATCTAAATATATAAATTACTACATGATGAGGAGGATTTTGTGTTATTGCTACAAGATCTATTTGGAATGGCATGTTACCCTTCCAAAGGGACCTTTTAGCAATAATATATGCCACATAGACCTTCAAAAGGTGTGAAGGAAATTACACACTTTAGTGTGTCAGGTTTTATGAAGTAGGTTATGGCCGTTATCCCAGTGCACAGCATAATGAGGAGGAAGAGACTGCGGCCATAACCATCTTCATAGAACTTGAGACACTAGTGTGTGTCATTAGCTTCATAGAACTTTGTTTACGCTCATAGCTTACTGTAATTAGTTTTTCTTGTAAGAGAGATGACATCTGCATAGTCATCATCATTGTCATCTAGGTTTGATGCTCCGAAGACTGGGGTAACTAAGCGTGGCAGAGGAGTATCGAAAAGGCCAGAGGGCTGAATGACCATCACGGTGGTCTCTCCGGATGGGGTCCCTCTGTAACAGAAGAAAGCAGTGCTAGCATTTCAATGTACCTGCGGGATAATTGGAAGGCAACGAGTCCTCATCACCATAGCACGATGGAACGATTTGACAAAGGTTTAGAAAAATCAGCTATGGGTGGAAATAACAAAATCGTTCGAGATCAGAAGTCCACTCACTCGTGCAACAGCAGGCGCTCCTCACGATGGGAAAACATGGAAGAACTTCAAGCTCGCGCTTGTCACATAGTACGTGTCCAAAGATCGCATGCCCTTCATGAGATATTCATTCGTGTCGCCGAAAATATGGGACACCTTTGTACAGATGAAGACAATGACCGAATTTGAACAACAGAGTGTAGCGCACAAGGCTCTCCAGGCACAAAACACTTACCCTCACAGACTCGACACCGCTGGGTACACGAGTAAAATGCCGCAATGGAGGATGCAGGATGAGGTCACAATCCGATCGGATGTCTCCCCGTCATTTGCTGGGATCGCAAACAAGCACGCCTAAAACTGATTAAGAGTGAGGTCATCAACCACATCTTCGGGTGTCTCCCCTTTCAGAAACCTTGTAGATGAGGAAGTGTCCCAATGCTTGGTAAGATATGTTAAACTACATAGTTGTTAATAGCTCTTGAACTTTATGGGGTCTAAAATAATATGATTGCCTCTTATAGTAAGTATTGACTACCGAATCTGTAATACCCCGGAATGTTTTAGTAATTATTTATTTAAATAAAGAGAGGGGTGTCGCAAGAAAGAATAAAATAAACTGTTTAGGGGGTTTTTCTGAAAAATTAGGACAACCTGGGCTGGGCTTCGCCGGTGGGATTCCATGGCCCAAGAGGGGAAGGAGGCCACCCTTTTTAACCCCAAGCCGCCTCCCCCTGCCCTAGCCGCCGTATGCCCCTGCCCCCAAGCCGCCGCCCCTGCTGCGCGCCTCTGCCGCGGTGTGCCGTCGCCCTCCGGTGCCGTGGCGTCGCTGCCTCGACGTCATCTCCTCCCCCGGTGCGCCGTCGTCTTCGTCCGTCGCTGCACCGCGTGGAATCCAGAGGAAGGAGAGGAGGAAATCGTGGACGTGTTCGTCGTCGTGTCGTCAAGGGTAACCCCTGTTAATCTCTAGATGAGTTTTTAATCGAGTTAGATTCGTTGGTTTTCTGGGCTGCCGGGACAGAAGTTGCTAGTCGGCAGTTTTGGGCTAGATTCGTCGGGATTCAGGTCTGGACCCCTTCTAGAAAATTGTAGAGGACGTGATTATCTTTCCAGGGAGTACAAGAACACGTGATTCGCATTTGTGTAGAGAAAGTTATAAATTTTCTAGTGCTGCTGTTCTGCAGATCGGGGTAGTTCTGGACAGATTTTAGTAGATCGGTTTGTGCGATGGGAATTGTGGCGATTCAGGAGTCCTTCAAATTGGGAAAGTTGTAGATAAGTTTCTTAGCTTTCCAGAGAGGTAAAGAAGTCCGGATTCTGAGTTTCTGGGTGGAAGTTATGATCTTTTTAATGCGCTGTCCAGAGAGTCTGACGTGATTGTTGATGTTTTAGAAAAGGGTTTGGTTCGGGTAGAAAACGGCAGAATATGGAAGGCTCCCCAACTAAGTTTATTTAGATAATTTAATTATATTTCCAGAGAGTCCAAGAACTCTTAAGTTGGATTTACGTACCGGAAGTTATGAATTTTTGAAGACGGCTGTCTGTGGATGGGCAGATTTGGCCGAGGGGAGTTGGGGATTTATTTGAGATAAATTGTTGGGTTAATTGGGGTTGCTGTTATTTTGTATCTAGAAACCCGTTACTATCATGTTAGTAATTATTAATTAATTATTCAGGAGGAGAGCGGATTCTGGGGGTTTTACCTTCTGCTCGTTCTTCGTTGTCTCGCGGTTGAGGCAAGTATAACCTTGTTATTATAATCTGTGTGATTGGATGATTTGGATGTTATGAGTGATGTTTGAGTTATGAATACTTTACGTATGAATTTCAGTAAAGTTATAAGTTGTTAATGCTATGAATGTTCTGTTTACATTATAGCATTTATTTGAGATTGAATTGATGCATAGTATGTTGAATGCCTGTTTATCTTGTTGATACATTCACATATATGCATCATCTTGAATTGTTGAAGTCTTGGTCACATGGTGATCAGCGTCGAGATCCCCACACTTGTAGGAGTGTGGGCATTGGTCCTTGTGCCGAGGGTGCAGGCATGGGTGGGCATTGACGGATGCTCACTCCGCATTACCGGTAAAATGCGAAGAGAGAATGGACTTTTGATCATAATGCATAGCATAAAATTCATATGTAATATGTTTAACTTGAGAGTTAATGTTCATGCTTGCATTTGTTACAGTTATACTTGCTGAGTCGTTGGACTCACCCTTGTTGTTGATTGTTTATTTTAGGTACCAATGTGAGATCAACATACATGGGGACATGAGTGGCTAGTTCAGTTTCACGTGCACAATTCCTTCATTAAGAAATAAAGACAGTCTTTATTAGCTTGCTGGCTGGTTAGCTTAATTGGTTCATTTTATTATTCATCAGTTTTAATTGTAATAATGATTAGAACTATTTGTTATCGTTTCCGCTGTTTATTATGGAACTAGAACTATTTCTGTTTATCCAGATTTATTATTAAGCATTGTTTAGTTAAGCTTTGTTTAATTATTTTGGATTAATTGTTAGAAGTTTTATTATTAGCTAGAAGATGGTAGCATTTCAGGCCATTGTTTGGCTGGGGTGTTACAGTTGGTATCAGAGCGGGCTTTAGGTCCGTGGTAATTAAACTATTAAATTGACACACCTTTGGTGCACATGAGGATGGGATGGGTCAAGCATTGCATTTATGCTTTTGACATGTTATATTGATGATTTACATTATGAGATAATCTTGTATGCTTATTGATAATCTTGTATGATTATGATTTTGTAACACCCCAGCCTAACATAGGCCTGAAATGCTACTAACTATCCACAATAAAACAACAACTAATATTGGTTACCTAAAAATTTTGACATAACCTCCTTTGTTTATTAACCAGATGGCAGTTTAAATAAGCATGAATAGCACAAGTTCTAAATAATGAACGGAAAGATAATATCCAATGATACTAAGTCTTTATTACATTTAATCTGTTGGAATATAAACTGAACCAATTAAGCTAACAAGCCAACAAGATTATCATGATCGTCTTTATTTCTTATTGAAGGAATAGTGCACGCAACAAGCTAATCCTTTTGATCCCATATATGACATTCTCACATTGGTACCTAAAACAAATAAACAAAGAAGAGTGAGTCCAATGACTCAACAAGTATATCAACATCAATACCAATGATCATTAACCGTCAAGTTAAACAATTAACATAGAACATCATGCTATGCAATATGATCAAAATCTCCTCTTTCTCATCTCTTTCGCATTTTACCGGTGACGCGGGTGTGCATCTGTCAATGCACACCCATGCCTGTACCCTCGGTGCGGGGACCAATACCCACACCGCAAGTGTGGGGACCTCGATCTTGATCACTGCATGACCAAGACTTCAACAATTCTCAATATGATGCATATATGTGAATGTATCAAAAGATAACGAGCATTCACCATACTACGCATCAACCAATCTCATAAATGCCATAATGTAAACAGAACATAAATAGCATTCTCAATTCATCACTTACTCATACTCACAATTTAAACAGTCATGATTCAACCATCATCCAAACAATTCAACAAATCCATAAACACACAGATTTTCACATCACAAATATACTTGCCTCAACCGCGAGAAAATGAAGAACGCGTAGAAGGCACAACCCCCAGAATCCGCTCTCCTCCTGAATATTTAATTAATAATTACTAACATGACAGTAGCGGGTTTCTAGATATAAAATAACAGCAACCCCAATTCACCCAACAATTTATCTCAATTAAATCCCCAACTCTCCTCGGCCAAATCTGCCCAACCAAAGACAGCCGACTTCCAAAAATCATAACTTTCAGTACATAACTCCAAATTAAGCGTTCTTGGACTCTCTGGAAAGATAATTAAATTATCCAAATAAACTTAGTTGGGAAGCCTCTCTGATTCTGCCATTTTCTACCCGATCCAAACCCTTTTCTAAAGCATCCAAATTCACATCGGACTCTCTGGACAGCGCACTAAAACAGGCATAACTTTCGCCCAGAAACTCGGAATCCGGACTTCTTTACCTCTATTGAAAGCTAAGAAACTTATCTACAATTTTCTCAATTTGAAGGACTCCTGAATCGCAAATATTTCCATCGCACAAACCGATCTACTAAACTCTGTCCAGAACTACCCCGATCTGCAGAACAGTAACACTAGAAAATTCATAACTTTCGCTACACAAATTCGAATCACGTGTTCTTGTACTCCCTAGAAAGATAATTAAACCCTCTACAACTTTCTAGAAGAGGTCCAGACCTGAATCCCGACGGATCTAACCCGAAACTGCCGAGAAACAACTACTGTCTCAGCAGCCCAGAAAACCGACGAATCTAAATCGATTAAAAACTCATCTAGAGACTACCAGGGATTACCCTTGACGACACGACGACGAACACGTCGACGAACACGACGACGAACCCGCCCGCGATCTCCTCCTCTCCTTCCTCCGGATCCACGCGGTACAGCGACGAACGTCGGCGACGGCGCGCCGGGGGAGGAGACGACGACGGCGAAGGCGACGACGACGACGACGCAGCGACGACGATGACGACGACGAAGTGCAGCAGCACCACGGCGGAGCGGCGACCGCGCGGCAACGCAAGGGACAGCGGCGGCGGTGGCGGCGGCGAGGGGGAGCGGCAGGGTGGCGGCTTAGGCGGGGGGGGCTGCCTAGGGTTTTAAATGGTGACCTCCCTCCCTCTTGGGCCTAGAAAATCCCACAGGCCAAGGCCTAGGCCTGGTTGTCTTAATTTTCCGAAAACCCCCAAAACTCTTTTAATTTTTAATCTTTTCACTTAAGTCCCTCTCTCTATTAATTAAACAATTAATAAAATATTTTTCCGGGGTATTACAGATTTGCTCCTATGACTGAGAATAGTCAATGATATGATGTAGATGTTGTGATGTGCTACCTTGGCATTGCCAGATTATATCATTGTTTGTAGTATGAGGATTAGCAATGTAGTTACCTCAGGTAACTTAATTGCAGGTGTTGCGGGTGAATTTATTACAAAAGTTGCTATTATCCTTAAGTTGATTTCGCCAATTCTTGGTGATTGCGATTAATAATTTCTTTTGAGATTGTGGTTCTTGCAGTTGAGGGTATGCAATTGGTCTCACATTTCCTTGAAGCGATTATTGTTTCTTTCCGGACTACTGAGATACTTTGCTACCTGTGCTTATTGTTGATTTGTAAGGTTAGTTCCTTCGTGGGAGTTTGTCTTGTTGCGAATCATGGCTCATTGGTTCGCTTGGTGTTTTCTTTTATTAATGCGAATTTTGAGTTGCAAAACTCATTGTTATGTGAAAGCTTTGGATCTATGTATTTTTTTATCTCGAGCGTTGAAGTTTATTGTTCCTCTTCTTTTTGAAAGAGAGTGTTAAAATCCTTTATGTTGTTTTGCTATGCTTAAGTGGAAGGTGGTAATCATATAAATTAATTCATAAGGTTTGAATTATCAAGTTGATATGTTAGCGTAGTGTATAATTAATTTTTTTTTACTAGTATCTTTGGAAGTGTAGTTGTTTAATTTAATATTGCCTTGTAATAGTTTTTAGAAGAACTATGATTAAGAATTTGTCTATTCATGATAGTAACTCATGGAATTATTGAGGAGTGTGTAATAAGAACCGGAATGATTATTATGATTGTTTAAATTTCTATCATGATTGGATAAATTGAATTATCTGTGTCTTTAGTAATTAATCCGACCGTTTGGAATGATTAAGTAAGGAGGTGTTAGAATATTACCTTGGTAATATTGACCTTTAATATGTCTTTTATTTAGATGCTTTATAAGCATGCACAATTGCTAGTTTCATCTATCTTTTACCATGCTAAATTGTTGAAATACGTATAAAGAAATAGATGAAGGTTGATGTATTGACTTGTAGAAACTTGTCTTACAAGCTGGTATTATTGAAGTTTAAAGTCATTTCGTTCTAATTTCGAATGTAAAGTAGGATACGAATCTATGCTCATGAATGTTGTTATGACCAAATAATAATCAATTATTACCAATAGTGAATAGAGTACATTCAATTTGTGCTAAGTTAGAGTTGAGCATCAATAAAGAACGGAATATATGAAATCTAGTAAGAAATTTGTACTAGCATGATTTGTGAGATTATCTTGCTCTAGTACCATCTTGTTTAAGAGCTTTGTTCTATTGTGTGGCTTATGCACAAGGTTTCCTAGACCAAGTAGTTGCAATCCTACTTAAGTATTAGAACATGATGAAGTAATTTCTTATGTTTCTTTTGGAAAAGTTTATGAAAGGAATTGAGGGTGTGATAATGCTTGTTTAGAATGTATTATTCTGATATTAGTATGATAGTCAGCATGTGGTGTGATGATAATGTTGAATGTTCAATTAATAAAAAGGATTTGATAACTTCCATGATGCTATTTAAATCAAAAGTTTTGATAGTTGCATACGCGATCTTTTGATCTCATGACTTATGTGGTAGTTGAAATTGTGTTAAAGCAAAGTGTCGAATTGAGAGGTTTTATTAGTTCTTAAAGAATTAATGTGTTGTGGTCTTCAATTCTTTTTGTTGGAATTGTTAAGGTGATATCGAAATCGAAGAAAGTTGTTCTCTTTGTTGAAATAAAGATTGCGGAAAGATTGTTTGAAGTTGGAGTCAAAGTTGTGTAACTTTTAGAGGTGTGTTTGACTTCTTATTTTTACCGCATAAGAGTTTCTTGAGTTTAAAATAGCAATGTTGTGTTTTATCGGTTGATATTGGTATTTCTCCTTGAAGGGCATAAGCCTTCAAGCGTGATCTTATATTGTGTTTTCCAAGATTATCGCTATTACCCTTGGTCCGGTGTTTATTGCGGATGATAACGTCTTCCCATGTCTGAAATTTACTTTTATGTCTCTTCTAAGAAAAGGGTAACCGATTTGGGTTGCAAGCCCTTTTAGGATATGTATGGCAACCTGGTTGGTGTGGTTTTGTGATTGGTTTGGGTGAGATTGTGGGTATCAAGATGCTTGAGATTCTTGGAGTGATAAATTGATTCTGTCGAATAATTCTCGGTGAGGATTTGATTTAAAGAAGATGTTATCCTTGGAGCTAACTAGTTATACTGTTGCAACTAGAAGAACCTAGTCGTGGTTCAAGAGAGTTACGTTCATTTTGCTGGAACGTTAGAATTATTGAAAGTATGAGAATTTTGATCAATTTTATTGGAGCATCATGATTGGGTACCTTGCAAGGATTAGTAGGATGATTATGATGGTATAGTGATGAGATTATAATTGAGAAGAAGTCGGATTGTTATGGAAATTTTTGAGATAGTAGAAATTGTTGAAAAGTATGGCCATGTTTGACTTGGCTTCAGAAAGTAACCCTCCAGGAGTTAGAATCTTCTTACAAATAATCAGGTTGAGATTATATTTTCATGTGGTTGTGAAGGATTGAGTATGGTTGACTGTGGAAATTTTAGTCACTGAATTTAAGAGTCTTTGTATTAAATATATGGAAGTACATATATAGGAGTCCTGGAGACGGAACTCTTGGGTTTGGTGTTCCATACTAGGACCTTGGAGGCTAATGTTATTGCGTGAGAATAGTGGAAGGAGTGGATTCTGAATATTATGATGTTCCTTGATAGTATCCTTTGGATGTAGCAAATGAGTGTGTGAGCCGAGAATTTCATGTTGATTATCCTTAAAGATATGTGGTGAAGTGATTGTGGGAGAAAATAACGATGAGGTGCATTGAAAATTATTTATTAAAGTAACCTTGTTGGTAGAAGAGTTGGCTAGAGTATGTTATTGTGAGGGCAGTAGAGTCTCTCTACAAAAGTGTGGTAGATGCACTCGGTTTGAGCATAGAGTTGATGTTGCCAATTTAAGAGAAATGAGTCAGTGTGGTGTGTGCTGATTTGGAATCTTGTGGATCAAAAGGAAGTTTATTCCTAGCAAATATATATACATATTCTCGGGTAGTAAAATGCTCATTGATTCTTGTTTGAGCTATGTGATGATAGCAAAAGTCTTGTGTGGTTTGGAAAAAAAATAATGGATGGGTTTGACACTTGAGTGATTCTCCTTTGACTTATATGTGTTGCTTATGTGCAAACTACCTACTTGAAAGTGGGGAGGTTTTCGTGCTGAATCCTCATTTTCTCTTCTTTTGATTTGACCCTTTTTATGGGGAGTTGGTGTTGTGTGGTTACGATGAGGATTCTTTATGTTCAGTTGAATTCTATCTGTGAAAGAGTGGGTTTACTTTGAGCCCTGTTGTGCGCCCGTGTTTAAAGGGGGTGCTCCTTGTTAAGGTAAGAGATCGATTTAGAGTTGGAGTAAGAGTTACTTGTGTTGTGCAGATTATATGGGTTGGTACTAAAGGGAATGATAACCCGATGTGTATTTTAATCGCTTTTGTTAATTGCGAAGTTTTAGGAGTTTGTGTATCACTAGGACTACCTTGGGTTCTAGTGTGGGATACACAGCGCTTTGTACGACCCGGTATCGAGGGAGAACTTGAAAGATCTGGAGCGTGGGTTTCATTAAAACCGTTGACCAACGAGTAAGACCAGCCACCATTCAAGAATTAAAGTTGCACCATTCGAAGTGTTTTTAGGGCGTAAGTTGAACGAGTGGCCTTGGTGAGGCAGAATCTGTTGGCTGCCTAGAGCGGGCTGAAAAGTTATGCAGATGTGAGGAGCAAGGATCGAGAAGTTGGCAAACCACGTGAATCTTCTAGAACCTATGCGCGAGGTGCAAGCATTTAGAAAATTTTTTTAGTATGTCAAGGTGTTCTAGTTGCAGCAGACCGAGAGGGAGGCAACTTGGGAGTTGGAGTCTCGCATGCGCGAGCAATACCCAGAGTTGTTCACGTTAGGTGCGTGTTTAATGCTAAGCTTGGTTGAATTTATTTCCAGTTGTGGGTGTGGAAAGAATTCGGGGTCGAATTCTGTTTAAGGGGGGTAGAATGTAATACCCCGGAATGTTTTAGTAATTATTTATTTAAATAAAGAGAGGGGTGTCGCAAGAAAGAATAAAATAAACTGTTTAGGGGGTTTTTCTGAAAAATTAGGACAACCTGGGCCTGGGCTTCGGCCCAGGTGGGATTTCCATGGCCCAAGAGGGGAGGGAGGCCACCCTTTTTAACCCCAAGCCGCCTCCCCCTGCCCTAGCCGCCGCATGCCCCTGCCCCCAAGCCGCCGCCCCTGCTGCGCGCCTCTGCCGCGGTGTGCCGCCGCCCTCCGGTGCCGTGTCGTCGCTGCCTCGACGTCATCTCCTCCCCCGGTGCGGCGTCGTCTTCGTCCGTCGCTGCACCGCGTGAAATCCAGAGGAAGGAGAGGAGGAAATCGCGGACGTGTTCGTCGTCGTGTTCGTCGACGTGTTCCTCGTCGTGTCGTCAAGGGTAACCCCTGTTAATCTCTAGATGAGTTTTTAATCGAGTCAGATTCGTTGGTTTTCTGGGCTGCCGGGACAGAAGTTGTTAGTCGGCAGTTTTGGGGTAGATTCGTCGGATTCAAGTCTGGACCCCTTCTAGACAATTGTAGAGGACGTGATTATCTTTCCAGGGAGTATAAGAACACGTGATTCGGATTTGTGTAGCGAAAGTTATGAATTTTCTAGTGCTGCTGTTCTGCAGATCGGGGTAGTTCTGGATAGATTTTAGTAGATCGGTTTGTCCGACAGGAATTGTGGCGATTCAGGAGTCCTTCAAATTGGGAAAATTTTAGATAAGTTTCTTAGCTTTCCAGAGAGGTAAAGAAGTCCGGATTCCGAGTTTCTGGGTGGAAGTTATGATCGTTTTAGTGCGCTGTCCAGAGAGTCCGAAGTGATTGTTGATGTTTTCGAAAAGGGTTTGGTTCGGGTAGAAAACGGCAGAATATGGAAGGCTCCCCAACTAAGTTTATTTAGATAATTTAATTATCTTTCCAGAGAATCCAAGAACTCTTAAGTTGGATTTACGTACTGGAAGGTATGAATTTTTTAAGACGGCTGTCTGTGGATGGGCAGATTTGGCCGAGGGGAGTTGGGGATTTATTTGAGATAAATTGTTGGGTTAATTGGGGTTACTGTTATTTTGTATCTAGAAACCCGTTACTATCATGTTAGTAATTATTAATTAATTATTCAGGAGGAGAGCGGATTCCGGGGGTTTCGCCTTCTGCTCGTTCTTCGTTGTCTCGCGGTTGAGGCAAGTATAACCTTGTTATTATAATCTGTGTGATTGGATGATTTGGATGTTATGAGTGATGTTTGAGTTATGAATGTTTTACTTATGAATTTCAGTAAAGTTATGAGTTGTTAATGTTATGAATGTTCTGTTTACATTATAGCATTTATTTGAGATTGAATTGATGCATAGTATGTTGAATGCCTGTTTATCTTGTTAATACATTCACATATATGCATCATGCTGAGAATTGTTGAAGTCTTGGTCACATGGTGATCAAGCGTCGAGATCCCCACACTTGTAGGAGTGTGGGCATTGGTCCCTGCACCGAGGTGCAGGCATGGTGGGCATTGACGGATGCTCACTCCGCATTACCGGTAAAATATGAAGAGAGAATGGACTTTTGATCATAATGCATAGCATAAAATTCATATGTAATATGTTTAACTTGAGAGTTAATGTTCATGCTTGCATTTGTTACAGTTATACTTGCTGAGTCGTTGGACTCACCCTTGTTGTTGATTGTTTATTTTAGGTACCAATGTGAGATCAACATACATGGGGACATGAGTGGCTAGTTCAGTTTCACGTGCACAATTCCTTCATTAAGAAATAAAGACAGTCTTTATTAGCTTGCTGGCTGGTTAGCTTAATTGGTTCATTTTATTATTCATCAGTTTTAATTGTAATAATGATTAGAACTATTTGTTATCGTTTCCGCTGTTTATTATGGAACTAGAACTGTTTCTGTTTATCCAGATTTATTATTAAGCATTGTTTAGTTAAGCTTTGTTTAATTATTTTGGATTAATTGTTAGAAGTTTTATTATTAGCTAGAAGATGGTAGCATTTCAGGCCATTGTTTGGCTGGGGTGTTACAGAATCTTCCTAAGGCTCCTTGGAAGAAGACAGGGAGAGGGATATACTATCACAGGCCCTAGGAAATAAGGAGCATCCAGGTTGTACATAAGGCCTAGGGATTTACACTGAGGCGTATAGGCGTAGGAAGAGATCCAAGGCAGATGTGGGGGATTGCCCGATCTTCACGACGTAGGATCGATGGAGATAAGTTGGATCCGTGCAACCTGACGAATCGATGGCGCCAACCACTGTTAGAACAGCAACCTACAACAAAAGAATTCGTCCACCCACACGCTCGTGATCCCGTCTACCCGACCACCAAGTAGACGCGTCGTCGCTTTAGCCAATCACAAGGAAGCACAAGAACGACAGAGAAGAACGTCCGATTCCCTTGTAGGTTGCAATCGTATGCCAAACCCTAGGAAGAACAAACGTATAGCTCTCTGAAAATAATAGATTAATTTTCTGTGGTCTATCCCGAGACTCACACACGCCACACGTCTTTTTTTAAGATCAGCTCGGAAGGAACTGAGTCTCATATCCGAGACCGACTCAACAACAAAAAGAAAAAACAACCAATGTATCAACTAATCTGAGACCTTACAGCACTTTGAGAGCTTCACGTTTCTGAATCCACCTTCACATGACTGAACAGCACCTTTAGTGCTTCACGTTTCTTAATCCACCTTCACATGGGTTCCACATTGCATGCATGTAGTCTCTCTCTCCTTCCATTAATTTCTTCACGGGATGGTTTCATGGTTTGTACATAAATGTTGTGTTTGGAATAATTCTTCTCCAAATCTTTAAGCCTGACTCCCTCCTCATACCTAAGTATACATAAAACACTAGAATTAGATAGTAGCAAATTCTCATATAAATTAAAATGTAGCTAAGCAAGAAATGAATTCACCTGTTCATTAATCTTTTTAGCTCGTGCTCGTGTAATCGGACCAATCGGGATGTTGTAATATCCCGAACGTCGTTACGGCGTAAGTTTTAAAGAAATCGCGGAATCGCCGGTTTTTCGGTAAATCGCGGAAAGGGAAAAATATAAATTGTAGAACATTGAAAAATGAATAAAATAAATTAAAATAATTAATTTGGATATTTTGGGCTGTCCGGAGGGGTGGGCCAGCCGATTTGGGCCAGCCAGCCCAAATGGGGGCCCGTACCCCCTCCCAAACCCTAACACCCCTCTTTATAAACCCCCTCCCTTGGCCCCTCCCCTCTTTCCACCCCAAACCAGCCACCACCACCCCCTTGGGCACCCCCCTTCTCCCCCCTTGCTGTTGTCATGATGCCAAGGAAGAAAAGAAAGGGAAGAGAGGAAGGAGAAGGAGAAGGAGAAGAAAGAGAAGAAGAAGAGGAGGAAAAATTAGGAAAATTCTTCATCTAGGTAATTTTTTCCCATCCTAAATCCTCTGTTTTATGGATTAATTAAGGTTCTTGGCACGGAATTTGATGGTAGATATTAGATCAAATGCCCGATTAGAGATTAGACGCTGGCTGCTTTTAGATCGATTTGCGCCACACGGCTTGTCGTGCAGTTTTGATCTAGCAAACGAATTTTCCTGTGGGTCTTCCCAACAGAAAAGTTATAGAGTATTTCCAGATGTATCTTCTGTATTTGTTTCAAATTTTTCTACTGTGGGATCAGGGAGATACGTAGTCGGTAATACCGCTATCCGTCAGGCGAACAGATTGGTACAGTCCGGCGGTAATCCAGATATTAACAATAGTAAGAGAATTGTCCTGCGGGTCTTCCCAAAAGGAAAGTTGTAGGGGACTTCCATATGCATCTCCTGTATTTATTTCAAATTTTTATACCGTGGGATCTGGGAGATACGGAGTCGGCAATACCACTGTCTGTCAGGCGGACAGATTGGTACAGTCCGACGGTAATCCAGAGATTAAAAATAGTAAACGAATTTTGTGTACATGACCGTAGTTGAGACAGTTGTGGATAATTTTGAGATCTAGCTTCTGTGTAAATTTCATAAGTTTTAGACCTCTGTGCTGTCGTTGGCACGCGTTTGAATACTGTTGTCCAATCTGCCAGAACAGAGTTCTTCCTCTGTTTTGGGCATTAAATTACATCTAGTTGTGATCCGAATAAAAATAGGTGTTCTACATGAAAATTGTAGGTTTTTAAGTCATGAATCCAGAGAGGTATTATTTTGTATATTTCTATTTATATTTTTAAAGAAACGAAATTGTGAAGCAGCGCTGCTGCAGAGGGTATTATGTTGGTTTGTTGGGCGGAGTAGAGATTGAGCGGGTTCGGGTTTCTAGCGATGTTTTATATATTTATGTCGTGCTTATATGCTGTGGTAGTGTGCTAAGAGTTGTCTTATGGATAGGTGGTCTTATCCCTGAGCGCTCTTGAATTTTGTTGGTCTTCGCTTCGTCGGATTGAGGCAAGTGAACGTAGCGATGGTTGCTACCGTTTAACTTGTTATTCCTTCTACTTGCAATTTACATTATTATCTTAATTTGATACATGATGCCATGATTGCATGATATTTTAATTGTGAAAATGATAGCAAACATTGATATGTTGATATTATGCTAGTAGACATGTGGAATTCTTGCTTATTGATATAATGTGGACATGAAAATAACATGTGGTGGATGTGGAGATGATCAGAGCATGAAAATGCTCCTTGTGGATGAATTAATGTGATTAATGAATTATCATATCATTCATGTCATATCATGTCATTTGCATATGTGGATGTCGCCGACTTAGCGCGACCGATCAGTCTGACAAAGATCGTATATTGTCAGAATACGATGCACCTCTTCGCCATGAAGCATCGTATATTGTCGTAATACGATGAACTACAATTCCTGCCCTGGCAAGAGTGATGTGGAGCATAGCATGAAGCATTCAAATGCATTGCATTGTGGAAAGATTCATTTGCATACATATGCAACATATTGTGGTGATGTTATGTTGTGGAATATACAACTTTCTAGTTGTAATGTGGAATTGGCTCATGTGAGCTACTTGTGGTATGAGGATTGTGGATGTGGTCGTGGAATGGGATTCGTCCCTTGTGTATGGTAAGGGTTGAGGTTGAGGCATGAGATTCTTTTCTCTAGTGTTAATTGTTGATAGCAATTGTGGATGTGAGAATTAATAAAGTAGTGAGGTGATCATACATATGTCTTATTGTCATTGATGGTAATTTGAGGTTGAGGATATAAACATTGTTATTATGGAAGAATAAATGTTGATGATTAATCTATTGTAGTTATGGAAGATTAAATGTTTCATTTGCATATAATTGTGGATAAAATGACTGCATTCATATGCCAATTAAATCTGAAATTGAAGAGGTATGATTCATGAAAGTTTATGGTGATTAATAATTATGGACATGAATTGTGGTTGTAGTTGTATGGAATTATAAATGATGATGTGTATGTAATACCCCGGAAAATATTTTATTAATTGCTTAGTTAATAGAGAGAGGGACTTAAGTGAAAAGATTTATTAAAAGAGTTTTGGGGGGGTTTTCTGGAAAGTTAAGACAACCTGGGCTTGGGCTTGGCCCAAGTGGGATTTTCTAGGCCCAAGAGGGGAGGGGAGGCCACCACTTAAAAACCCTGGCAGCCCCCCAACCCTGCGCCTCCACCCCCGCCCGCTCCTGCAGCAGCCGCCGCCTCGCGCCTTGCAGCCGCGCCGTCTTGCTTTGCGCCAGGCCGGCCGCCGCGCCCCGCCGCCCGGCGCCCCTGCTGCCGCGCCGTCTTCTCCGTGCCGTGTCGCCGTCCTCGCTGCGCCGTGGTGCCTTCGTCTTCGCCGCCGCCGTCGTCGCGTCGTCTTGTTCCCCGAGCGCCGTCGTCGACGTTCGTCGCTATACCGCGTGGATCCGGAGGAAGGAGAGGAGGAGATCGCGAGCGTGTTCGTCGTCGTTCGTCGACGTGTTCGTCCTCGTGTCGTCAAGGGTAACTCCGTTGGTCCTCTAGATGAGTTTTAATCAAGTTGGATTTCGTCTGTTTTCTGGACCGCCATGACAGTTTGGGTTAATCGGCTGTTCTGGGTTAGATCCGTCAGGATTCAGGTCTGGACCTCTTCTAGAAAATTGTAGAGGACTTGATTATCTTTCCAGGAGTGCTAGAACGCGTTATTCCAAGTTGTGTAGCAAAAGTTATGAATTTTCTAGTGCTGCTGTTCTGCAGATCGGAGTAGTTCTGGACAGAGTTTAGTAGATCGGTTTGTGCGACGGAAATAGTTGCGAATCAGAAATTCTTCATGTTAGGAAAGTTTTAGATAATTTTCTTAGCTTTCCATAAAGGTCAAGAAGTCCAGATTCCGAGTTTCTGGGCGAAAGTTATGCCTGTTTTAGTGCGCTGTCCAGAGAGTCCGACGTGAATTTGGATGCTTTAGAAAAGGGTTTAGATCGGTTAGTAAATGGCCGAATCAGAGAGTATCCCCAACTAAGTTTTTGTAGATAATTTAATTATCTTTACAGAGAGTCCAAGAACGCTTAATTTGGAGTTACGTACTGAAAGTTATGATTTTTGGAAGTCGGCTGTCTGTGGTTGGGCAGATTTGGCCGAGGGGAGTTGGGGATTTAATTGAGATAAATTGTTGGGTTAATTGGGGTTGCTGTTATTTTATATCTAGAAACCCGCTACTGTCATGTTAGTAATTATTAATTAAATATTCAGGAGGAGAGCGGATTCCGGGGGTTGTGCCTTCTACGCGTTCTTCATTTTCTCGCGGTTGAGGCAAGTATAATCTTGCTATGATTAATCTGTGTGATTGAGTGATGATACGAGTGGTGTTTGAGTTATGAATGCTTTACTTATGAATTTGAGTAATGTTCGAGTTGTTAATGCTATTTATGTTTTGTTTACATTATGGCATTTATGAGATTTGTTGATGCGTAGTATGGTGAATGCATGATATCTTGTTGATACATTCACATATATGCATCATATTGAGAATTGTTGAAGTCTTGGTCATGTGGTGATCAAGCATCGAGGTCCCCACACTTGCGGAGTGTGGGCAATTGGTCCCTGTACCCGAGGGTACAGGCATGGGTGTGCATTGACGGATGCACACTCCGCATTACCGGTAAAATGCGAAAGAGATGAGAAAGAGGAGCCTTTGATCATATTGCATAGCATGAAATTCATATGTAATATGTTTAACTTGAGGGTTAATGTTCATGCTTGCATTTGATACAGTTATACTTGCTGAGTCGTTGGACTCACTCTTGCTGTTTGTTTATTTGTTTTAGGTACCAATGTGAGAATGGCATATATAGGATCAAAAGGATTAGCCGTTGCACGTGCACTATTCCTTCAATAAGAAATAAAGACGATCATGATAATCTTGTTGGCTTGTTAGCTTAATTGGTTCATTTATTTTCCATCGATTAAATGTAATAAAGACTTAGTATCATTGGATATTATCTTTCCGTTCATTATTTAGAACTTGTGTTATTCATGCTTATTTAAACTGCCATCTGGTTAATAAACAAAGGAGGTTATGCCGAAATTTTTAGGTAACCTATATTAGTTGTTGTTTTATTGTGGATAGTTAGTAGCATTTCAGGCCTATGTTAGGCTGGGGTGCTACAGTGTAATTGTTTGTAGTTTGAATAACTTGTTAAACTATTTGCTTCTGAGATTTTATCTCACCCTTGCTTCCCCTCCCTCTGGTGGACCTTGAGCATGCATTGGGAAGGGTAGAGTGGCACCGCACAGATGCACTTGGATGATAACCTTAATGCTGAAATAGAGTAGAAAGAATTCTAGTTCTTGTTTAGTTATCATATTGATCAATGTTTCTCCTTATTAATGTTGAACATGGAAATGTTCCTTTGGTTATTATTGGGGGTGTTCTTTTTGGCTTCCAAAAGCGGCTTTTGGCTTTTGCTACAGTACCTAACTTTTAAATAGAGTATTTTCTCAAGATGAGATCTATAAGTTAATTGTAATACACGTTAAAAGCCTAACATTTGTATCAACCAAAATTGCAAGCGCGTCTCTCTCTCTCAGCAATCTCTGTCGCAAACAGCCAAAATTCAAAAATTTCAGCCAAAGGCCATAAGCCGTAGCCAAAAAGAACAGGCCCATTGTTAAGTTGATTATGAATATTAAATTGTTCTCATTATTCTGTTATTTACTAGTTGGTTATGCTTCCGCTTATATTATCATGTTAATTAAATGTTGGCAGTTTAATTTATCTTGTAAATTGGCTAGTTGTAGAGCAGTTTTAGTAGCATCCCAAGGTATTGTGGATCCTGGGGTGTTACAGATGTCCTCATCATCCTTCCCCTCTTGAGAAGGAGTCATCCTCGACTCTGATTCTTCTAACCCAAAAATGGTGACAAATCAGCAACGTTGAATGTAGAACTCACAGCATAGTCATCACCTAGAAGCTCGATTTTATATGCATTGTCATTGGTCTTCTCAAGTACTTTGAATAGACCATCTCCTCGTGGCATTAACTTGGACTTACGCTTGTCTCGAAAGAGTTCTTTACGTAGATGCACCCAAACCAAATCACCTGGTTCAAATAACATCTTCTTTTTTGACTTGTTCGCCTTCTCAGCATAGTAACGTGCCTTCTTTTCAATTTCTTATTTAGTCTTGACATGAATTTTCTTCACATATTTAGCACGTTTTGACGCCTCCATATTAACTTGTTCATGTAGTGGGAGTGGCAGAAAATCAAGTGACATGATTGGTTTAAAACCATACAACACCTTGAATGGGCACAATTGAGTAGTAGATTGTACCGTCCTATTGTACGCAAACTCCACATGAGGTAAACAATCTTCCCACTCTTTGATATTCTTCTTGATCATCGTTCGTAGCAGCATTGGAAGTACTCTATTCACCACCTCCGTTTGTCCATATCCTTGTAGTATTCCTCCACCGAGCGACTTCCGTTTATAAAAAAGATCACGTTTATAAGTGTTAGGAGCAAAGTGTGTTCGCAGCTCTTGTTTCATTTCAGTCCATGATGCAATTGGAGGTTCTCCATTCTCTTCTCTTTGGTTCAACACTTGCTCTTACCAAATCAATGCATACCCATCAAACTCAAGTGACGCCATGTGTAGCTTCTTCTCCTCCGAATAATTGTGCATCTGGAAGATTTTATCTACCTTGAGCTCCCATGTGAGATGGCATCTGGATCGGAAGCACCTACAAATTTGGGAATAGTGAATTTGAGTTTCCCAAATTTCTCCTCCACGCGTGGGCCATCATGATGATGGCTATGGCGTTGGTAGTTGTCATTGCGATGTAGCCAAAAGTCGTCATCGAAGTCCTCATTATGGGCGGCACCGCTGCGCCCATGGCCATGACCTCTCCATTGGCCATGGTCAGCATCCAAAACATCTCCCCTACGCCCGGGAAAGGGTGGTCGAACCGCGTTGGCAGCGGCTCGATCTGCTTGAGCTTCTCTAGCGACTCGTGCAGCCCTCTCCTCATCTATCTCGTCAAGCTCAACACCTCCGCCATGGACGCCAACTGGGCCCCGTTCTCTGCGAAGATCCTCTAGTATCTCCCTTCTCAAGACGCTCATATTGTTATTCAACTGAGTGTTGAAATCATTCATGAGCTTCTCAAGGTCCGCCTAGGTCACATATGCTTGTTCTCCTTCTTTCCCTACCATGGTTAGCGCAAACAACAAGAAAAGCTATGTATGTAGATGTGGAAAGTTTTATTTGTAGAATTCACTCAACCTCACCTTCTCTTACCAACCGAAGTTCTTATGCGTCCTTGATGAAATTGAAGAGATGCACGTACTTTGGTAACGGTAGACACCACAAGGTAATAGATTAAGCGAATTCAATTGCGCAAGTACTGTTATAACAATGGCTTATATGTGGAGCTTGGAGGGAAAATATTAACCTATGCAATCTGAAATTTTTGATGTTGTTAAGTTAAGTAATAGTCTAAGCTAGAATACTTTGTCTAAGTGTTGATCCAAAAGGTTTAAGTGAAGTATATGAACACACATGCAAAGATCAATGTGACTCAATGCAAACAAAGGAATGAGCTAAATAAAGATGATCTGAAATTGAGAATTAATTAGCTCGTTTTGCACCAAGTACTAGAAGAGACGCTAGCCAATTGCAATGATATGAATGTAAGGGCATAAGATTGCTCAAGAAATTAATTACACAATCTGAATTTATGGACTAAAAACTCACCCAAATTCGGCCAATGTTTTTCTTTTGTTTCTTTTTTCTCTTTTTTTTTTGCTGAAGCTGTGGCTTCCTTTTTTGTTTGTTGTTTTTGCTCAATCTGAATTTGCAAGCCATGGAACATCGTTAGCTTAAGGCAGCCAGATACCTCAAAGCATTGTAAGAGCAAGTCTGAACCATGTTATCTCCTGTAAAATAAATAAGCAAGAAGAAGAAGAAGATTGATTTGGATCTCGTAACTGGGGAAGGCTCAAGGCCTCTGTACTTATATTATGACTGTTGTCGTATCATGAATAGTACACAATTTCAGTTTTTGGTACAAACTCCACAATCACAGATTATAGGGAAATCATGATATTTGCAATAACCAACGCACACTCAATCTCTTTTATATGGATAGAGATCAAAGTAGGTATGTTACTTAACACTTCCCCTCAATCACAGCCTATCAAATTAAGATTGCGTCGAGAATTAGAAAATAGCTAAATTGAAAGCGATTTTGTAAACACATCTGCAATTTGATCGCGCGAAGAGATGAATCAAATCTCCAGGGCTTTGCAAGCCACACGCTCTCTAACAAAATGAAAATCAACCTCAATGTGCTTTGTTCATGCATGAAACATAGGATTTGTAGAGAGGTATGTTGCGCCAAGATTTCACACCATAGACATGGTGCCTAGAAATGAAATACTCCCAATTCTCCCAATAAGGATTGAATCCACACTACTTTAGCCGTTGCATTTGCTAGAGCTTTGTACTTGGATACAGTGCTTGACTGAGAAACCATAGCCTACTTCCTAGAGTTCTAAGATATGAGATTGGCTCCAAAGAACACAGCAAAGCCTCCAGTTGAATGCCTGTCATCGGGACACCCTGCCCAATTGGCATCGAAGAAGGCACTCACCAGAGATGATGCTGACTTATGAATCAATAATCCCATGGGCAATGTGGCCTCCAGATATCTTAGTATCCATTTAACAGGAGACCAATGTTGATCTGTTGAGCTGCTCAAGAACTAGCACACTTTATTCACTGAGAAGGCTATGTCAGGTATTGTTAATGTCAAATATTTCAAAGCACCTACTATACTCCTGTAAGTAGTTGCTTCATTTGTTAACAAGATCTTCCCTCCTGCCTTCAAGTGTTCTCAGTAGTTGCCATAGGAGTTGACATCAACTTGTAGATATGCATATTGGCACGAAGCAACAACTCATTGATATACTTCTTCTGAGTCAAGACAATGCCATCTGTTTTGTTGTGCACCTCAATACCAAGAAAGTAGTAAACATTACCCAAGTCCTTTATAGCAAGCTATAAATTTTTCAGATGAACTAGCCACAACAATGTCGTCCACGTAGATTAGCATATATGCTATGTCTCCATGATGTTTCTATATGAACAAAGATGAGGCTGCCTTTGACGGTATGAATCCCACTTCTTGCAACTTTGAATTCAACCTTGAATACCAGGCTCTAGGAGCCTTCTTGAATCCATACAAATCTTTTACAGAGGTGATTAGGATTACCACTATCCTCGTATCCTTGTGGCTGACGCATAAAGACTTCTCCTTCTAACACACCATGCAAGAAAGTATTTTGAACATCAAGTTGACGAAGATTCCAGCCTCGAGAGATTTCCAAAGAGAGAACAAGATGAATTGTCATAAGCTTGACTACAAGACTAAATGTGTCCTCGTAATCAATTCCATAATGTTGCTTGAACCCTTTCGCTACTAATCGTGCTTTGAATCTTTCAACCAATCCATCTGTCTTCTTGATTTTGAACACCCATTGTTGTCAATGATAGTAATCTTTTGTCCAGGGTGAGGAACAAGGTGCCATGTATCATTCTTGAGCAAGGCATTGTACTCATCATCCATGGCTTTCTTCCACCTTTTATCATCCATGGCTTCAACGTGGCTCACTAGTTCAACATCCACAGCTGGAGCTTGTCGGCCATCAGCTGGATACATGATTGTCCTATTGTGGTGTCTTGGGTTAACATATATTGTCATGCAATTGAGTGCGCATCACATGTATAGGTTGCGGCTGCTGCTGCACATGTTCTAAAACTACTTCCACAATGCCATTGGTTGTACCTCCTTCCTATAAACCTGAGAATGAATCATGCTGCAACAAGCCATCAGTTTGTATAGGAGTATGTAAATGTTCATTACTCAATTGGTCACCCCCTGCTTTTGAATTAAAATATTATTAGGATGCAATAAAGGAAGAAAAACCAAGGGAGATACAGGTTTATGACCAGTTGATTGAAGCTTGTGAATGGAAAAAAAGGGATTCATCAAAGACTACATCACGTGAAATGTATATCCGACCTATGGGAACATATAAGTGTTGTATCCATTATGAAGAGGGCCATACCCTAGAAATACACATTGTCTTGAACGGAAGTCAAGTTTGTGCTTGTTATAAGACCGCAAATTCAGCCAACATGCACAACCAAAAGCTCTCAAGAACTTGTAGTTAGGTTTCAACCCTATAGGCTATTCCAAGGAGTGGAGGAGTTGCTAGTTTTACTGGGAAGACGATTGATAAGAAAACAAGAAGTCAAGAAAGTTTCGTCCCAAAATTTGAGAGGCATTGCAGCTTGAGCCAAAAGACATAGCCCTACTTCAACTATATGGTGATTCTGTAGAGCCATTTTGTTGATTAGCATAGGGACACAAAACGTGATGCACAATGCCTACTTTGTTAAAGAAGGTGTAGAGTTTACGATATTCACCACCCCAGTCAGTTTGGATGCAAACAATTTTCCTATTGAGTTGACGTTCAACAAAAGATTGGAATGCATGAAAATAGGAAATACTTCAGCTTTATTGTTTAGTAAATAAATCCAAGTAAACTTACTGAAGTCATCTATAAAGCTAACATGGTACTTATAACCTTCGACAGAGATAGGGGCTGGACCCCATACATCTGAAAAAATAAGTTCTAAAGGAAAAGTAGAAACACTAGTGGATATGGGGTAGGGCAACTGGTGACTTTTGCCTGGTTGACAAGCATCACAAATTGAGAAACTACTTGTACTACCGACACAAGAAAGATTATTATGTTGAAGGATTTGTTGGACAACTGAGGTGGATGGATGACCCAAGCGATAATGCCATTGCTCCTGAGAGGGCTTGGTAATGGTGAAGATGATCTTTGAATGATTAACACCATGGCTCGGCAAAGGATATAGGCCACCCTTACATTCCCCTCGTAGAAGAACCTTCTTCGTGATTTGATCCTTTACAAGCAAAAAAATCAGGGTGATACTTAAGAAAGGTATTGTTATCAGAAGTGAGTTTGTGCACAGAAAGAAAGTTTTTAGAAGTGTTAGGAACATGAAGGATGTTGTTATATGAAGAGTTTGATTAGGGGTATGAAACTACAAGTGACCAACATGAGTAATAAACATACCGGCTCCATTTGCAGCATGCACTTGATCCTTGCCATGGTATTTCTCCTTTACAATCAACCAATCCAAGTCACTTGTGATATGATTTGTTGCACCTAAATCAGTATACCAATTGGAATCAATGGTATAGGTCGGCACAATTTTGCCACAGATTTGGTGAGTAGGTATGTCTGAACCTCTATTGTAGTTGTTCGGTGCCTTATCAAATCCTTGAGTTGTGCTTGAACCTCTGTTGCAGTTGTTTGGCATCTAACCGAAACCTTGAGTTGTGCTTTCCGGCAAGTTGCATCTATTTCGGTTCTTACCACATCCTCGTGTTGTCGAGTTCACCGAGCTTCTTGTATTATCGTGGATCTATATCATGCAGGTGTTCTGCTCTTGCCTCATCTCATAGTTCATGAGGTGAGCATACATGTCACTGAGTGAGACTGATTCAGCCTGTGTGATGATGGTCACCAGGGGATCATAGTCAGCATCAAGCTCACAGGGGAGATAATTGACGACCTCGTCATCTGGAAGAACAACTCCGATGGATCCTAGCATATCTGCCAGGGATTTGACCTTGTTGAAGTACTCTAGTGTTGTCATGTCTCTTTTCTAGATATTGGACAGTTGACGCCGAGCTACATAATCCTTGCGCTCGAGCCCGATGAGAGGGATTGCTCCAATGCTTGCCAGACATCAGTAGTAGTGTTTAGGAGCATTACTTGCACTAGAATATCCTCAGTGAGGGATGAGAGCAGAGCGCTTAGGATCATCTGGTCCTATTGGAGCCAGGTGATGTCTTGTGGATTAGGTAACAAACTCGATCTTCCTTCTTGCTCCTGGACGATCGTCTTGGTAGGATGCACGATCGATCTATTGACATAGCCAAGTAATTGTTGGCTATATAGATACGGGAGTAGCTAAGCCTTCCACATCAAGTAATTCTCACGACCCAGCTTCACATTGATCAGATGACCAAATGACGGGGACGGGAGAAGGCCTGCACTAGTTGGCGCAACACCGATAACTGCTGAGGTAAGAGTTGGTGAAGAGGAGCCGGATGCAGTTCTGGAAGTCATCATGCTATGGTTGTGTGGAGAGATGGATCAGGACTATGATACCAAGTAAAATAAATAAGCAAGAAGAAGAAGATTGATTTGGATCCCACAACCGGAGAAGGTCAAGACTGTATACTTATATTATGTATGTTGCCATATCATGAATTTTACACGGTTTCAATTTTCGGTACAAACTGCAAAATCACATATTATAGGGAAACTGGGATATTTACAATAACCAACCCACACTCAATCTCTTTTATATGGAGAGAGATCAAAGCAGGATATGTTACTTAACATCTCCAACGTCGCACTGCATAACCTATTTCTTTAATAAGCCTGAATTTCAACGTCGAGATTTCATTTAAAGAGAAGAGGTCTACAACATTCTGTTTTTAGTTTCTTTTTAAAGTTTAAAATAAAAATAACCGTTCGGGTTTTTCTTGAATTAATTAAAGCTTAATTTGAATTTTTAGAAATTACAAAGATTTAATATGAATAAAATAAACATTAATTAATTCATAACCATTTTTAGATGGGTTCCTTGTGTTGCAAGGAATTTTTATATATTTTATTAGATTTTTGGAGTTTATGTACTATTTATTGGAGCTCAATTTGATTTATCTTGATTGCTAATAATCATAAATTCTTTAAAATTCTGAAGTTCCCTGTGGGCCAAATTCCTTTCTCCCAGCCCAATTTCCTTCATCAGCCCATTTTCCTTTTGGCCCAGCCTTATCTCGCCCGGTCTAACCCATCCCTACCTTATCCTTCTCACCGCCATGCGGGCCCTTCGTGTCATCTCTACCCTATCGTGTCCTATTCATCTTCTACCTCATGCCGACTCCGGATCCTTCACGTGTCAGCCATGTCAACATTTTGCTCCCATGTCATCCTATGTGTCAGCCACGTCACTATGCCACATTAGCCAAATCTCTGCATCGGTTCGGTGGACTCAGTCTACCGTGGACTAAGCCACAAACATGTGGACCCCATTGTCAGACTTTCTTTTTCTTAATCTTATTTTCAAAGGGAATATTCCAGAGAATATTTTTCCTTTCTCTCAATTTTCGTGACTTTATTTTCTTAGCAAATCTTCTAAGAGTCCATTCTCCTTCATACGAAATCCGATTGACCTAATTCTTTATTCTAAAGTCATCTAAAATTGAGCTCTACCTTTTAGTTCTTGTTTTGTTGTTTTTGGATTTTAATTGGATTTATTTATGTTTTATTCGTTTTCTCTCTCTCGTTAGATAACGTTTTCGAAGGAGCAGAAGTAGAATTTGAAGATCAAGAAATGGTAACTGAGTAAGGCCAAGCCAAGTCGTGACATTTGATCATGTTAAATCTATTATTTCAAATCTAAATAATATTATTTTGTTTTAAACTATTATGCATTGCCAATTTATAACAAACACTTGTCCTTAGTAGTTATCAACCAATTTTGATTAAAATTCCTCCTTGATAATTTGAACGCCACAATTTTATTGTCATTATAGGATGGTTAATTATCTGATAATACAATATTACTATCCTCTTAGGTTGAACACCACCTATACAGTCCGTTACTTCAAAATAAGAGGATGCCAAATTTGGGAAAACAAAATAAAATCTATCATGTTCCCCTTGCCCTATAGTTCTTTTTCCTTCTTTTTTTTCATTTCTCCTTTCAAAGAGTTATAGCAGGGATGGATATAAAGGCCTTATCTTATCAAGTTTTTCTCGAAATTAGTACAATTTTATATACTATTATTTTATGTATAGTTTAAAAGTATTTTTAAAAACAAGCTAACTAGCCGAGCTAATCAAAATCCAAATTCATTTAAAATCAACTTATTTCAATACTTAACCAATTAACAAGTATAATTGTAGTAATTTTGAACCAAGCCAATAAGCTCCACTAATGAGCTTTTTTTTCCACCACTACTTAGTAACTTTCAGATTGACAAACAACATCATGTATCCACAATCCACATACATGATACGTGCAAATATCTGCTTACAAATTCTATGCTCCAGGCCTGGTCTAAGAAACATAAAAACAGACCTACCTAGTCATGGAGGGAACAAACAAATAGTTCACAACAGCGGTAATTCGATTTAGTTACTCGTGCAGTATTAGTCAAACATAAGAGAGCTCACACCTCCTTTAGCTAACGATGTAAAATTGTGAAGCTTGGCGTACACAGAAAGGAAACTCTGCACACCAAACTCATATATCAACATCACCACCGGAGCTGGCTGAATCGCCATCACTGCCATCACTGTCACTGCTGCTGCTCCCACTTCCGCTCCCGCTACCACTGCTGCTGCTACTGCTGCTACTCCCGCTAGAGCTAGACGTGTCCTGCTCCTCCTGCTGCCCTTCTGCATTGACTTGAGCTCGCAGCGCCTCAGCTGCATTGAGTCCCTCATTAGTTTCGTCATTTACATCTACATCAGCTATTTCATCATCCATGTCGAGCTGATTTGGTAAGTTGATGTCAAAACCCCGAACAGACGTCCCTTGCCCTGACGCCATATTATTTGGTGAGCAATTGTCATCATCACCAAGTATGTCTAAGTTCTCCTCTTGATCATTTGGATCAGGTGAAAAGGAAAATGGGTTTGTGGTAACTGGCTGATATGTAGAGCTCCTGCTGTTTCTTGGTGCTGCAATGGGGAAGGGAGCAAATGAGCATAAATGATAAATCTTGTCTGAGAAATCAAAATTAAGCATATCGTAGACAACATGGTAATCTTTAGCAATTTTTTTTAAAAAAATTGTCTTTCACATTACTCCCTCTATTTTTAATAGATGACAATCTTGCTTCTAGCATGGGAAGTAAGGTATGGAAAAGAATCACCGTGATAACCTTATGTAATACTCCTATAAAACGACAATTTTTAGTACTCTTCCATCTATAAGCTGTTGGCTTTTTTCTTGGAAAAGTAAACTATAAGTATTGAAGGAATGATATGGTGCAGAAAAATGCTTAAATATGCCTATGAATTGTAGAATGACAAGTATTTGGTGACCTAATGCTGTGTTATCTGTACAAGCTCGAAGGCCAAGTAGAAAGGGGAGGCTAGCGAAAATTTGGGACGGACTCCGAACAACTAATGGAAATTACCTTTTACGAAATCATAACCAATCCAACAATATGGAAACTATCATGTTTCCAAGCAGCTATCATTTGCCCTTTATCTCCCCATGCACGCCTGGTTCCACGCTATAACATTACACCCCTCCTAGTGAAACAACTACTCTCGTGCTGTAATGTAGGACAAACTCCTTCGGTGGGATGGTGGCCAAGGTTGAAACCCTAGGTGGTCACATGGAAGTAACCAGGTTGCAGCCATGATGATGTTCGAGGTTAGCATCATGTTGGTCATCTTGAAGGCGTCTCCCTGGCTTGATATTCCATTGAGCACCTTCTTGGGAAGACAGCCTCTGCAACTGGTGTTACTGCAAGCAACTCCTTAGAGATATGACCAACTTTGCAGTAGACTTCATCGTGCTTCTCAGTTCGGGTAGGTCAATCGCAGCCTTCTTGCATTGCGGCAAGACCAGTGCCAGTATGGCCGACTCAATCAAGTTGTTGGGCCAAGTAAAACATGATTGCAGAAATCTAAACAAGTGTCAGATTTAACTACAATCATGCAAATGCATTCATTAACCTCTAATAGAAAAGCAGGCTAAGAAACTCTAAAACAAGAAAATAAATGAGTTGTTTGCCACCAAATGAACTTGTACAAGAACACGCAGAGCAAAGAAAGGAGTGCACATATGGGGTCACTGACCTGGATTTTCAGGTTCACGAATGTCAATGCGCTCAACCTCAACCTGCAAAATGATCATCAAAGGTCAGAACCATGATTAAATACAAGGGTCTTTTGAAACATCAAACATTAAATTAAAACTGTACAACATCAGATCATGAAGGTTGGCAAAGATTTCATATGATGCTTCCGTAAACATATCAATATCTTCATCAGTTGACAAATTTGACTACGAATTTAGGACATACATTTTCAGAGGAATCTAGTCTTATGACATACATGCCAGAGTAAATTAGAAATATGGCAATTATATAGGTCTAATTCCCAAGCTTTACGAAGTTTGCCTAATGCATGTTAAACAAGGATTGGGGCAAGAATGCATCTCCCATCCCAATGCCCATCTTCATAATTACTCTATTTAGAGCCCACCACAAGGCTGAAGTCACTGTTGATACCAAAAAATAGAGCAGCAGAATCACACAATCAGTAGCATCAGCTGCAATGGTTTAGTGGTATGATAATAAACTCAGAAATAAAAAGTGTTTGGTGTCATTATGCAAATAAAGAATGATTCCGCGGCATGTTAACAAGTTCCCACATCAATTAACCCGTTTTATTGGCCAGGTAATGGTACTAACAAAATCCCCATCAGGGACAGCGATTGGATAAGGCTTTCTTCGATAAAAAGAATGGAGATGAGCATAGGAAAATAATCTCTGGGCCAGTTGGCCCCAGTCCATTTGCCATCCCAACCAGAGTTAATTAGGATCTCTGAAGCAAGTAGAGTAGCTGAACATGGTCATTTTTTTATCAAGTCACCAGGATCTACATTTAAAGAAAGGGAATGGAACCAAGTACCTTATTTTGGCAAATAAACCTTCATAAGTGATAAACATTGTGCAAGTGATCTTATTATCCAACGTTTGACCTTCTAAAATATCAATTGATTGAATGGCTAAAATCAAACAAAAAGGAAAGTTAAAGGCTTAAAGCAATGGGTTTGTGGTAACTGGCTGATATGTAGAGCTCCTGCTGTTTCTTGGTGCTGCAATGGGGAAGGGAGCAAATGAGCATAAATGATAAATCTTGTCTGAGAAATCAAAATTAAGCATATCGTAGACAACATGGTAATCTTTAGCAATTTTTTTTAAAAAAATTGTCTTTCACATTACTCCCTCTATTTTTAATAGATGACAATCTTGCTTCTAGCATGGGAAGTAAGGTATGGAAAAGAATCACCGTGATAACCTTATGTAATACTCCTATAAAACGACAATTTTTAGTACTCTTCCATCTATAAGCTGTTGGCTTTTTTCTTGGAAAAGTAAACTATAAGTATTGAAGGAATGATATGGTGCAGAAAAATGCTTAAATATGCCTATGAATTGTAGAATGACAAGTATTTGGTGACCTAATGCTGTGTTATCTGTACAAGCTCGAAGGCCAAGTAGAAAGGGGAGGCTAGCGAAAATTTGGGACGGACTCCGAACAACTAATGGAAATTACCTTTTACGAAATCATAACCAATCCAACAATATGGAAACTATCATGTTTCCAAGCAGCTATCATTTGCCCTTTATCTCCCCATGCACGCCTGGTTCCACGCTATAACATTACACCCTCCTAGTGAAACAACTACTCGTGCTGTAATGTAGGACAAACTCCTTCGTGGGATGGTGGCCAAGGTTGAAACCCTAGGTGGTCACATGGAAGTAACCAGGTTGCAGCCATGATGATGTTCGAGGTTAGCATCATGTTGGTCATCTTGAAGGCGCTCCCTGGCTTGATATTCCATTGAGCACCTTCTTGGGAAGACAGCCTCTGCAACTGGTGTTACTGCAAGCAACTCCTTAGAGATATGACCAACTTTGCAGTAGACTTCATCGTGCTTCTCAGTTCGGGTAGGTCAATCGCAGCCTTCTTGCATTGCGGCAAGACCAGTGCCAGTATGGCCGACTCAATCAAGTTGTTGGGCAATAAAACATGATTGCAGAAATCTAAACAAGTGTCAGATTTAACTACAATCATGCAAATGCATTCATTAACCTCTAATAGAAAAGCAGGCTAAGAAACTCTAAAACAAGAAAATAAATGAGTTGTTTGCCACCAAATGAACTTGTACAAGAACACGCAGAGCAAAGAAAGGAGTGCACATATGGGGTCACTGACCTGGATTTTCAGGTTCACGAATGTCAATGCGCTCAACCTCAACCTGCAAAATGATCATCAAAGGTCAGAACCATGATTAAATACAAGGGTCTTTTGAAACATCAAACATTAAATTAAAACTGTACAACATCAGATCATGAAGGTTGGCAAAGATTTCATATGATGCTTCCGTAAACATATCAATATCTTCATCAGTTGACAAATTTGACTACGAATTTAGGACATACATTTTCAGAGGAATCTAGTCTTATGACATACATGCCAGAGTAAATTAGAAATATGGCAATTATATAGGTCTAATTCCCAAGCTTTACGAAGTTTGCCTAATGCATGTTAAACAAGGATTGGGGCAAGAATGCATCTCCCATCCCAATGCCCATCTTCATAATTACTCTATTTAGAGCCCACCACAAGGCTGAAGTCACTGTTGATACCAAAAAATAGAGCAGCAGAATCACACAATCAGTAGCATCAGCTGCAATGGTTTAGTGGTATGATAATAAACTCAGAAATAAAAAGTGTTTGGTGTCATTATGCAAATAAAGAATGATTCCGCGGCATGTTAACAAGTTCCCACATCAATTAACCCGTTTTATTGGCCAGGTAATGGTACTAACAAAATCCCCATCAGGGACAGCGATTGGATAAGGCTTTCTTCGATAAAAAGAATGGAGATGAGCATAGGAAAATAATCTCTGGGCCAGTTGGCCCCAGTCCATTTGCCATCCCAACCAGAGTTAATTAGGATCTCTGAAGCAAGTAGAGTAGCTGAACATGGTCATTTTTTTATCAAGTCACCAGGATCTACATTTAAAGAAAGGGAATGGAACCAAGTACCTTATTTTGGCAAATAAACCTTCATAAGTGATAAACATTGTGCAAGTGATCTTATTATCCAACGTTTGACCTTCTAAAATATCAATTGATTGAATGGCTAAAATCAAACAAAAAAGGAAAGTTAAAGGCTTAAAGCACAACAATCAGCCTATTATTCAAACATTGTCTCAGTCTCTTTTTCCTCAATCTAAAAGTGCATAGCTAACAAATGATAGAACAATGACCAAGATTTGGCTAGGGCATCTAAATGCTAATAGAACTTACAGGAACTGAGTGTACAGCAGGTTTGCTCATAGTCTGCGACTTGCCAACTTTCGCTAATGGAGGAGAATGAGATTCACCCATTCCGGTAGTTGTAGCTGTCAAAGTAGCTGCCGCAGACTCTCCTGGAACTCGGACATGCCTTAATCTCTTGACAGCCCGATGTAACCGCTCCAAGCGAAAGGTCACACCATCAAAAAACAAGACGCCATCATTATCCTTGTACTCTTCTTGGCTTCCCTCGAATGTCACCTTCGGCTTGCCAGGCTGATTATTATGGAATTCCACAGTAACCCGGTTATCTTTGGTCTTCTGCAGAGACCCAGCTTCAGTCTTATCAATAGATGCTGGCTTAAATTCATCTGTCAATTCAAAACATAAGAAAATAGTTCAATGAACAACTTGATTTTGATTTATAACATAAAAGAAAAGGACACATGAGCTTCCACAGATCACAAGACTATGCACAGGATGCTGTAGAGGAACTAGCTTTGCTTGCTTCCTAGTCAATTATGCCCACTGTAATAATTTTTTGTAGTAGGAAATTCACATACAATGCACAAGAAAGAAATAACTGAAGGTATGATAATTTGATTAACAACCAGTTAATGACTGGAAAGAGAGATCAAATGGCCTCTAATGCCTCATAGACATAGCCAACAGCTGAATGCACAGATAACCATGAAGTAAGTTTTAAGGTCAGTGTGCATGAATCAACGCATTACTTATATCGATAGCATGTGCCTTTCTGCCAAAAAAAAGTGTGCTTTAGAACTCAGTTGTCAAAAAATGGACTATCCCATGGAAGAGAATGCTGGAAAGCGGCAAACAAAAAGGCGTTTGCATTGGACATGCAGTGAAGACTGAAGCAATATGCCCAAGCTCAGCACTGGAGAATGACAAGCATTGCAGGACAGCAAATTACTGGTTTGCAGTAGAATTACACAGCCATGGCAACCATTTCAAACCATCAGGGTGAAGGAAAATATTAGAAAAATAATTCCTCCCAGTTTGGTGAACGCCAATTTTGATTCTTTTGGATAGCCATTGACTTATTTTCTGGGGCCTAGTAAAAAAATAATACTAAAAAGGTTTCATATGGCCTATTAGAACAACCACAAAAAGGAGGTACAGTAAAGAAACTACTAGCAAGATCGGTTTCTCTGTTTGCGTAAAAAAAAGTTCATAGAGCCAAAAAAAAAAGGCGCCCCAAATTAATGTGTGCAAACTGCAAAACCCACCATTGTTTCATTGAGGTAAATTTAACTTCTAATAATTCTAACGGGATTGAGCTAAATCTTGCCTGACTTGGGACTTAAAATTGGCCAAGCCGAATGGCTCAGGGATGCCAGTTCACAATCTCCCATTTAAAAGGGAGTCCTACCTGATGAAAACCATGACTTATGGAATAAGAAGGCCAACAAGATGTATAAACCAAAAGACAACAGAGAGAAGAAAGGCATAATCTCCCATTTAAAAGGGAGTCCTACCTGATGAAAACCATGACTTATGGAATAAGAAGGCCAACAAGATGTATAAACAGAAAGACAACAGAGGAGGAGGAATACTGAGACTTAACTGACTAGAATTACTTATAAAAAGGGAGGATAAAGGACACATTCTTCGCCACAAGCCTGTTATGGTGACTATTCATACGGAATGAAACTGGGAATATTTTCTCCACCATAACAAATCTCAATTATGCAAACATTGCCACAACAATAGGGATCATGATATTACAGCTATTATGAATAGCGCTTGTATTCATTATGAGGCCAACGGGCCAATATATATACATGTACAGGTGTGGCATATATGCAGGAAACCTCTCATACAACAGAATAAATACATAGCTATGTAAGACATATCTAACAACAGCAATATATATATATATAGGAAAAATATCTTCTACACCCGGGTGTAGTTACACCCACCTCTAATATACCACCTAAACAAATTTGAAATACTCCTTTATCACTTTAGGTACATTTGTATACAAATTATAAGATACTCCAATGTGAACCACACGAAAAATTTGTAAAGGAGTTCATAGTTTTTAGCGTATTTTGTAAATACCCTTATATACGCGCATAAAAAGAAGTATGTCGAAAACATATACATACCACTTCTGAAAAATTGTTCATACCACCTAGATGGTCTTAAATACTTGTATACTACACGTACATACCCTCCGTTACACGAGATACTCCCTACATTGCGAAATACGATATAGGGTGTAACTACACCGGTGTAGAAAAGAGACTTCCTATATATATATATATATATATATATATATATATATATATATATATATATATATATATATATATATATAGGAGGATGTTCTCCTATACTATGTTACTAAGAAAGCACTGAACCAAACAACTAAGAAATCAATGTAAGAGACCCAAATAAAAAATCCTGATTCCTTACTATCTACCAGGAATACAGAAAACATACCATATTATTAGGCAAAAGAATTTTATTGTGAGTTTAATCCTTTGGAATAATTGTTTTGCGGTTGTCATATAACAACACCATAGTTTTAGGGGTTCAACAATCGCTACCTGATCTACCAAACGAGACGTATTAAGGAGAAACCAGTGAACAGCCGGAAAGCCCAGAAAGATGACTGATGACGAGTTCCACATCTAGAATTAAGAGCACCATGCCGTATTCACAACCCAAACGTTGGTACCAGCCTACCAGGGAATGCTGCGGCCACCAATTTGATGAGTTCCAGACCTCGAATTACAACACATGACGCTCCCCGAACCATACCTACACTCGGTCCAAGAAACCCTACCTCCCATCCCACTAAGCAACGCTCGAATTATCGCCGATACGTATCCTACGCTACGGCGGTGTTGCGCTACACATGCAATTTTGACGAGATGCTGATGCGACTCGCGTGTAGCAACAAGGGAGGGAGGAGGAAGGGAGGAGGAATTTGAGATCGTACAGCGCAGGGTGCAGTACTTGGCGGTGGGGGAGGGGTCTCGGCAGGAGGAGCCAAGCCGGAGCTCGTACCACTGGTTCGGTTGCGGCGCCGTGCTCGGCTCACCGCTGTTGCTGCTCGCCATCCCGCGCCGCCCGACGCCGGCGCCGGCGCACAATTCTATTCGGTCGAGCGATGGATCGATCCCTGGGCCGGTGCCAGCGGGGATTCTCTGACGTAGAGGAGCTAAGTCACAGCGTGACTTAGCTCCTCCAAGCCGTCCATTCCACCGATCAACGCTCCAGATTTCTAGTTTTTTAGTTTTGATTTTTTTACTTCTAATTTTTAGTTTTTTAATTTTATCTTTTTCTAGATTTTTTTTTATATTTTTTTATATTATCTATGTTAAAATAATCTATTTTTAAAAATAAATTTTTAAAAAATAGGTTATTTTAATACGAATAATATAAAGAAATATAAAAAGAAAAATCTAGAAAAGATAAAACTAAAAACTAAAACTAGAAGTAAAAAATCAAAACTAAAAACTAAAAACTGGGCGTTGATCATGAATGGCACTTGAGGAGCTAAGTCACGCTGACTTAGCTCTCTCACACAATCACCGCCCGGCGTCTTGCCGCCCCTCAAGTTTCCGAGGCCCCTACTTTTGGGGTGGTTTCTCGCAATTCTGATGAGAAATGTGAAAACGATACTGTTCGTGGCTATTTGACGGGATCCGCAAGCGACCTTCTTTTTCAACTTTAGCGTTACCCTCTATCTCCTTTTTTAACTCCGGCGTCACCCTCTCCTCCTTCTTCATCTCTGACGATAAATTCACCGTGCCCCCAGGACATATAGGGAGGTGATGATCCGACGGTGGGCGACAGTGGAGGATGTCGGGCGGTGGTGGAGAGCGGTGGGCGGTGACGAAGGGAGGCACGGTGACGACGGCACACTAAATATTAGATTAGGCGAGATGCTAGCGGCGGGGGAGGAGAAGATGGTGGCGTGACTAGGCGGCGAGCTTGCCACCGGCCGCGGTGACGGAGGAGGGGACAAGGAGAGGCGGAGGGGTGCGGAGCTACCCGTGCCGGAGAAAAGAGAGAAGGGGGCACGGCAGCGACAGCGGGGAAACGGCTAGGGAGTGGTGGGAAGGGAGGCCGGGGAGCGGCGATAGGAGGGAGGCCGAGGAGCGGTGTTGAGAGGGAGTGGAGGGGAGCGTCTATCCCATTGGATTGGGGACTAATGGAATATTGTGTGGTAGTTGTCCTCTTACAGTAAACCCTTCAAGTTATGTTAATTTTAAAAATATGGTTAAACATGTGTTATAGACTTTTTGAAAACCAGAAATGGGCAGTGCCTGGGACGAGACTACCATGCGCCTATGTGCGCGTTAGTCCTATTGCGCGCGCAGACGCTGATCACTGCTGTCCAACCTGCAGGCTCCCAAGTCTCAATGCTAATTAAGACCGATGGAACAAAACAGAGCTTAACTTGTGTGCAATCCAAATACTCGGTAACTAGACTAGCCGGAAAGATACGTAGTTCTAAATTAGTGGATGAGGTACAACTACAAATCATACAATTGATTATAACTGATCATTGTACTAATCATATATGTGAATTAAGTTACTATTATGTACTTGTGTACACATTAGTCCAAATGTGCAAGCGAACAATATGGCTCCAAGTACAAAAGTTTCCATCATTTTTAGGCCCCGTTTGTAACACAAGAATTTTTCCCTATTCGTGTGAGAGCTGAATTATTTTCTATAAAATTCCTGTATTCCAAACCTAGCCTTAACAAATTCACTCAAAGTATCATCTACAATTTTGACAAATTAACACCTTGTTTCTTAAAAAAAATAAGACTTCAAAAGTTATCTCGGTCGAATCCCTAAGTTGACGTGTACATATTTCACATAGTACCACCCAAGTCCAAAATTATCATTAGCTACAGGTTCTTTGTACCCTAAGTTACCATATGAGATTTTAATAAATTACTAGTCTAAGTTCAAAAAGTTATCATCTACTTTTAAAATTCGAAAATGTTCAAAAATTACCATCAGTTTTCTTAATTTCAAAGAAGTTCAAAAATGACCATCAATTGTGCCTTATGTTGCCATATGCAGTTCAAATTTTGACCACTAAATTAGCTCGTGTAAGCCAAAATTTTCAAAAATGCAATTGAAAAAGGAAAGTTATATAAATTACCATCAATTGGGCTATAAGTTACCATTGGTAGTTTAGCAAATTGCTATCATAAGTTAAAAATTACCAATAGTTTACGATTTTATAAAGCTAAAAAAACCATCAGTTGAACCCTAGGTTATCATTATAGTTTTAAGAAATTACCACACTAAGTTTAAAATTGCCATCAGTTCTTTGAATCTAAAAATATTCAAAATTTGCCATTAGTTGCACTTAAGTTACCATATGAAGTTTCAACAAATTACGAATCAAAAGTTCAAAAAATCACATACTATCACTTTTGTGAATTTGGAAATTTCAAAAATTACCATCAATTGACTCCTAAGCTACCATCTACATTTTCAACAAATTTTCACCTTAAATTTAATATTACCATACCATTAATAAGAAGTTTAAAATTAACTTATGACCAGTTAGACCCTAAGTTATCATCTATAGCTTTTTAAAAATATCACTCTAAATTCAAAATTACCATCAGCTTTGTGCATTTTGAAAAGATTCAAAATTACCTTCAGTTGTATGCTAAGTTACCATCTATGACTTTAACAAATTACCAACATAAGCTCAAAAATAAGCCAAATTTGCTATAGAACATCGTACTTTGATGGCATTTGCCGAAACACATTGCAAAATCATTTTTCGACTAATGGACATTGCAAAATCATGTGCATTTGCTACAAGACACTTTGAACATGAAAATATTATATTTTTAGGGATTTGGAAACAGTTCAAAATTCCTGAGCTACTCCAGCTATTTTCCTAATCCATTCTAAGATGGTAGACCCATATGTCATGAACACGTGCCTTTCTTCCTAGCTATGAAAGAGAATGAATTACGGGGTATTAGGATGGTACGAGGGCACCTTAGGTGACATTAATCGGCACAAGGGGAGTGGCCGTGAGATAGAGGACGAGAGAAAAAAGGCAGCTGAGTGTGTAGCCGCATCACGTGAGTACATAGTGCAGCACGGTCACACACGCAGCCAGGTCATAGGCTGTAAGGTCGAGGAGACCGACTAGAGGGGGATGAATAGATGCTTTTAAATTCTTTTTCCCTAAAACTGAGTTTTAGATGCAGAAGCGTAAATCAAATTGATTTTGCTCAATGAAGACCTAAATCATCTAGTTTCGTTAAGTGCACTAACAACCTAAGTTAGTGTCAAGGTTTGCAATCATAATGTGACAAGCAATCAATACAATTCTAGAAATATAAATTGCACAAATGTAAATGAGTACAAGGAAGCAATCCACAATCTTCACGGTCCCTTTTTACCATGGTATTTGGAGGCTTGCTGGTGTCCCTTAATCTACGTTGAGATAAGTCCAAACAAATTAGACTAGCTCCATGAATTAAGCTAAATACCTCAAATCTAGTGGTAACTCTTTTCCACTTCGAATAGATGAGCTCCAATCTTCACACTAATACCGGGCCTCTTCATAACCTTCTTAAAGAGATCATTGGTTCTCACACATCCAAGCTGTCTAAGAGTTGGTAACCTCCAAGAGTAACAAGTCAGAGACACATACTTAAATGAATGTGCCAAAGCTCAATGGATACGATATCCACCACCAAGTGCAACATACCTTCAGTTTGGTTTTCTTTGTCTCATCTTGTGGCTTTATGATATTGTTTATTAGTTGCTCTCTTCTCACTAAGTTGAGCTCACTCACTTCTTATAGGTCTAACAGGTGTTGGCCCCTCTGGGTAGACAGGGAACATGTTTACCCCCTTGTGTTTAGATGATCATCTAATTCCAGAGTCATATAGGGTGGATGAGAGCGAATCTAAGACATAATCATCCCACTATTTTATCTATGCTTTATGGATTGACATTTCTTTATTTTTCAAGTTTTTTCTCTCTTGCTTATAACTTTGGTTCAGAGGAAGTTCATTTGAAATTTTCTTAATATTAATTTTGACATAACTCAACTTAAATCAAAATGTCTCTAAAACTAACTCACTTGTTGAGAAAGAGTTTGGATCTTTATTTTGTTCATCATGCATATCATGTAGGTATGTGTGATATACTCATTTAGATGATAATGAGCTTTGTATATTATTCACGATGAAATTTTACTTCATACCATTTACACCATGATACTGTAATGAAGTGCATTGGTAGCTTGTTTATGTCTAGATATGTGTCATTTAGCTTATCAATGCTTGCTGAAAATTAAATGACAACATGAGCTTTATTGAAAACTAAATGAAACTTGTAGCTTTTACTTGCTATTTCGACTCTTAATGCTTATGCGCGCAGACGCTGATCACTGCTGTCCAACCTGCAGGCTCCCAAGTCTCAATGCTAATTAAGACCGATGGAACAAAACAGAGCTTAACTTGTGTGCAATCCAAATACTCGGTAACTAGACTAGCCGGAAAGATACGTAGTTCTAAATTAGTGGATGAGGTACAACTACAAATCATACAATTGATTATAACTGATCATTGTACTAATCATATATGTGAATTAAGTTACTATTATGTACTTGTGTACACATTAGTCCAAATGTGCAAGCGAACAATATGGCTCCAAGTACAAAAGTTTCCATCATTTTTAGGCCCCGTTTGTAACACAAGAATTTTTCCCTATTCGTGTGAGAGCTGAATTATTTTCTATAAAATTCCTGTATTCCAAACCTAGCCTTAACAAATTCACTCAAAGTATCATCTACAATTTTGACAAATTAACACCTTGTTTCTTAAAAAAAATAAGACTTCAAAAGTTATCTCGGTCGAATCCCTAAGTTGACGTGTACATATTTCACATAGTACCACCCAAGTCCAAAATTATCATTAGCTACAGGTTCTTTGTACCCTAAGTTACCATATGAGATTTTAATAAATTACTAGTCTAAGTTCAAAAAGTTATCATCTACTTTTAAAATTCGAAAATGTTCAAAAATTACCATCAGTTTTCTTAATTTCAAAGAAGTTCAAAAATGACCATCAATTGTGCCTTATGTTGCCATATGCAGTTCAAATTTTGACCACTAAATTAGCTCGTGTAAGCCAAAATTTTCAAAAATGCAATTGAAAAAGGAAAGTTATATAAATTACCATCAATTGGGCTATAAGTTACCATTGGTAGTTTAGCAAATTGCTATCATAAGTTAAAAATTACCAATAGTTTACGATTTTATAAAGCTAAAAAAACCATCAGTTGAACCCTAGGTTATCATTATAGTTTTAAGAAATTACCACACTAAGTTTAAAATTGCCATCAGTTCTTTGAATCTAAAAATATTCAAAAATTTGCCATTAGTTGCACTTAAGTTACCATATGAAGTTTCAACAAATTACGAATCAAAAGTTCAAAAAATCACATACTATCACTTTTGTGAATTTGGAAATTTCAAAAATTACCATCAATTGACTCCTAAGCTACCATCTACATTTTCAACAAATTTTCACCTTAAATTTAATATTACCATACCATTAATAAGAAGTTTAAAATTAACTTATGACCAGTTAGACCCTAAGTTATCATCTATAGCTTTTTAAAAATATCACTCTAAATTCAAAATTACCATCAGCTTTGTGCATTTTGAAAAGATTCAAAATTACCTTCAGTTGTATGCTAAGTTACCATCTATGACTTTAACAAATTACCAACATAAGCTCAAAAATAAGCCAAATTTGCTATAGAACATCGTACTTTGATGGCATTTGCCGAAACACATTGCAAAATCATTTTTCGACTAATGGACATTGCAAAATCATGTGCATTTGCTACAAGACACTTTGAACATGAAAATATTATATTTTTAGGGATTTGGAAACAGTTCAAAATTCCTGAGCTACTCCAGCTATTTTCCTAATCCATTCTAAGATGGTAGACCCATATGTCATGAACACCAGGCCTTTCTTCCTAGCTATGAAAGAGAATGAATTACGGGGGTATTAGGATGGTACGAGGGCACCTTAGGTGACATTAATCGGCACAAGGGGAGTGGCCGTGAGATAGAGGACGAGAGAAAAAAGGCAGCTGAGTGTGTAGCCGCATCACGTGAGTACATAGTGCAGCACGGTCACACACGCACAAAGTCATAGGTCAAGGTCGAGGAGACCGACTAGAGGGGGATGAATAGATGCTTTTAAATTCTTTTTCCCTAAAACTGAGTTTTAGATGCAGGAGCGTAAATCAAATTGATTTTGCTCAATGAAGACCTAAATCATCTAGTTTCGTTATGCACTAACAACCTAAGTTAGTGTCAAGGTTTGCAATCATAATGTGACAAGCAATCAATACAATTCTAGAAATATAAATTGCACAAATGTAAATGAGTACAAGGAAGCAATCCACAATCTTCACGGTCCCTTTTTACCATGGTATTTGGAGGCTTGCTGGTGTCCCTTAATCTACGTTGAGATAAGTCCAAACAAATTAGACTAGCTCCATGAATTAAGCTAAATACCTCAAATCTAGTGGTAACTCTTTTCCACTTCGAATAGATGAGCTCCAATCTTCACACTAATACCGGCCTCTTCATAACCTTCTTAAAGAGATCATTGGTTCTCACACATCCAAGTCTGCCTAAGAGTTGGTAACCTCCAAGAGTAACAAGTCGAGACACATACTTAAATGAATGTGCCAAAGCTCAATGGATACGATATCCACCACCAAGTGCAACATACCTTCGCTTTGGTTTTCTTTGTCTCATCTTGTGGCTTTATGATATTGTTTATTAGTTGCTCTCTTCTCACTAAGTTGAGCTCACTCACTTCTTATAGGTCTAACAGGTGTTGGCCCTCGGGTAGACAGGAACATGTTTACCCCCTTGTGTTTAGATGATCATCTAATTCCAGAGTCATATAGGGTGGATGAGAGCGAATCTAAGACATAATCATCCCACTATTTTATCTATGCTTTATGGATTGACATTTCTTTATTTTTCAAGTTTTTTCTCTCTTGCTTATAACTTTGGTTCAGAGGAAGTTCATTTGAAATTTTCTTAATATTAATTTTGACATAACTCAACTTAAATCAAAATGTCTCTAAAACTAACTCACTTGTTGAGAAAGAGTTTGGATCTTTATTTTGTTCATCATGCATATCATGTAGGTATGTGTGATATACTCATTTAGATGATAATGAGCTTTGTATATTATTCACGATGAAATTTTACTTCATACCATTTACACCATGATACTGTAATGAAGTGCATTGGTAGCTTGTTTATGTCTAGATATGTGTCATTTAGCTTATCAATGCTTGCTGAAAATTAAATGACAACATGAGCTTTATTGAAAACTAAATGAAACTTGTAGCTTTTACTTGCTATTTCGACTCTTAATGCTTATGCCATGTCCTTATATAATCTGAATTTCTACTAGATTCCCTAGAATATCTTAGGCTTGAGTTATTTTGAATCATGCTTGAACCTTGTGTAAATATGCTCATAGTTAAAATGCAAAAAAAAACTGAAAAAATAAATACTATAAACATGTAAGGTCAACCTCACCGGAAAAAATAAAAATATTAAAATTTACAAAAGATGTGGTTCAATCCCACCTTGCAAAAGATGTGGTTTGATCCCACCTTGTAAACAAAAATATGAAATAAAAATAAGCTTTAGGTTCTTTCATGAACTTGTAGCATGCCCAAAGTGTTGACTAGGTTGAACTCTAAGTTTTTCTTTGCATCTTGGACATGACTCTATATTTTTAGTTAAAATTATGCTAAGGACTTTCTACTTGTGTAATCATGCAAAATTTGATCTTAATTTATGCAAATTACTTATCTTGCTAGCTAGTCTTTACTTTATGCTATATATTTGGTCATGGACTAGTTTAGCAAGATCTAAATTGAAGTGGTTTGGTGTAATACTTTGAGCTTCATACATGCCCTTTAGTCATCTTGAATAATATACAAAGCTCTTTAGATTTGCATTCCCATGCATTTCACGCATGCATGCTCTCTTTTGTGCTCATTGAAATTAACTAGTCCCTTGATGACTCACTTGACAAAGGGGAGAAAAATGTACGCAAAATGCATGTTAATTAGGCTAAAAATGAAAAATTAAAAACCTTGAATAAGCAAAAATGGAAAAAGAGCCAAAATGAGCATTGTTGGGCTTAATGTTGTGATATTTTTTTTTCAAAAATGCTAATATCAACCATAATTAAGCTTAAATGTGTATTAAAAATATTTTCAAATGCAATTTAGGTCATTCAATATCATGTTCTTCATTTGATCATTTTTGAGCTTTTTTGTGGATTCTGGTGGTCTTGGAACTTTTGAGTAAAATCTATTTTTTTCTAGCATTGAGTTACTTTTTACTTTAGCAACTTAGTCATGATATTCTTGCTTCATTTCTGGACAAAGTTAGTCTCTTCGCAAATTTCTTTTATTTTAAATTTTTTTCAATTTGTATTTTGATGTGGGTTATAAATATATTCTCGAGAGGGAGATTGAGAGACCATGTAGAGACCCTCTCTATATTATAATGAATATTTGACATCGTTTAGGACTTATTGGTGAAAGTTGAGAGTTGTTGAAGTTTGTAAAGTTGAGTTTTGAGTTTCAACTAGGTTGCATGGGATGCTACGATGTATGATTTCACTAATGATGGTTAAGTGCGTGGCACTTATGCCAAGAAAATGATTTCTTTATCTTTATTAACTGCAGGTTGACTTGATGGTTTAGATGATCATTGGCCAGGATTAGGCATAAGCTTGAAGAGCTTATCATCCAGAACGATCATGGAGGTCGAGGAAATCATCGGAGATCAAGTCTAGTCATAAAGATAGAGTCTTCGTCAAGATGGCACCAGACGGGTCCGTGTAGTGACTTAGGGTGACTTGGCAGTGTCGAAGTGTCGGCAAGGTATTCTGAGGGTGTTCAAAGCTCGAGACATAAGGCGTGGACATGACAAGTCAACGAAGAGTGAAGACTGTTAAGGTGGAGCTGCGTGGTAGCTCTGGTGGCTTATGTTGACCAAAATCATCATAAGGGCATTGATGTAATTGGCATATTACCGGGAATCTTGGAGATGGAGAATACTATGGTGCACTCTTGGAGATGGTTTAGGGCTAGATAAACCGAGTGCGTTGAGATTGTAGAGCCAAGAGCTCAGATTATGTAATAGCCATTTTGTAATACATGCTAAGTGATGTGTTATAATTGCAGCAAGCCTAGAAGGGTATTCTAGGTAAGACAAAGAGTTAGTTAAATCCTAAGTGGATATAAATGAGTGGAGAGAGTTAATCTCAGCTTTTGAGGTAATCCAAGGGTTGAGGTTGCTCCCAGAGTGCTACAAATAGAGAGGTGGAGGTATGCCTCTATGACAGTTTTTTAGAAGGATTTAGGGTTTTTATTTCCTTTGAACTTTGCCTACCAAGAAGTGTGGCTTTATAATCCTTTCTCTCAAAGTAATAAAAGTCCCAAGTTCATGTATGTTCTGAAATTTATTTTATTTCTTACAATTTCTTACTTTTCATTATTGTAACTTGAGTTTCTCTTCCCCTCCTTCTACTTATTGTAGTTCTATTAGATTTAGGACATGTAAAAGGTTGATGAGTTCTTTAAGAATATATCCCTGCCCAGTAAGATCCATTAGAACTTATTGTTGCTTAAGTTGTGTTTGCATAACTGTATTCTTGAGTTGAAATTGTTATTTTTATGCAACTTGAATTATTTGCATAAAATGTTGATACTTTAGGTATATCCTTGCAATTTCTTTTGGAATCATAGCCCTAAAATTATTTTCTAACCATGGTTCAAGTTTCATCAATTTTGGATAAATATATCTAGAGTTTTTGAGGTTTCTTAACGGCCAAGTCGTTGAAATTCCAGTTTTGATGCAATATGAACTTGGAGCAAGAAAAATCTCTCGCTTGCGTTTTATTTTACAATTCCTTTTGGAATCATAACCCTGATGACCTTGGGCCTGTTCGGCAAGTGACAAGTCGGACGGCTTTTGACTTTTGCTACAGTACCTAACTTTCAAACGGAGTATTTTCTCAAGACGGGGTCTACAAGTTAAATGTAGTACACGTTAAAAGCCCAATATCTGTACCAGCCAAAATCGTAAGTGAGTATCGGTCTCTCCGTAATCTGTATCGTAAACAGCCAAAATTCAAAAATTTCAACCAAAAGCCATAAGCCACAGCCAAAAAGAACACCCCCTTATCATGCTATGGTTAAAGTTTCATCAATTTTGGGTGAGTAGAACTTAAGTTTTTTATGTTTCTTAGTGGCTAAGTTTCTGAAATTTCAGTTTTGGTGCAACGTGACCTTGGAGTAAGAAAGATCTCTTCATTAGGCTTTACTTTGTAATTCCTTTTAAAATCATAATCTTGAGGACCTAATCTTGCTACGGTTCAAGTTTTATCAATTTTGGTTAAGTATATCTTGAGTTCTTGAGATTTCTTAACAGCTAAATTTATGAAATTCTTGTTCTATTCTTGGTATATTATTGGTGTTCTTAAACATGGTATCTTACTCATAGCACTAGAGTTCAAGAGAAGAAATACTTTAGTTGGAGAAATTTAATTTGCACCTATTCACCCCTCTCTAGTCGCCATAGCTGATCCTTCAATTATAGACGTATGATCATTCCCTTCAACCGGGTTATTCTATTTCACTTCTAGATAGAGAAAAAACTAAAGGAGAATACTTAATAATATGGCAAAATATTTATACAAAACATTATCTTTCTTGACTATCGTCAAAAAGTCCTTCCAACTTATATTCCAATCAAACGATTCTAAGTCATGAATTCACTTAGAGTTCAGAGGCTAGCTGATGAGAATTGAATAATCCATTAACATCTTTAATATATAATTAAGGCTCTAAGCTATTGTTATCATAGATCACTTGAAGTAATACTGCCTGATTACCCCTAGTCAGAGGATTAATGTCTAAGTACCTTGGTCGGAGAATTACTGCTCGACCAGCTGCTACATGGAGATCCTATGATCCGATAACAGGCTTAACTTCAGACAGTCTCCCATGTGGTGAAATAGAGCACGTGCACCCCTATCCCCAATAACCACACAACGATTCGGTCCTATGCCTTCAATAACAACTGTTTTACGGTTGTTGCTATGATCTTCTCCCACTAACAAATAACCAGTCGACAATTATTTTTCAGATCTATCTCACTGATAGTAACTGCTTGCTCAACCAGACATGAGGAATCGATAAGGTGCCTGTTCCAGTAGAACAATCGGCACTTCTTCGGTGCTATTTAAGCATTACAGGAGAAGATGAATGAATAGAGGGAGAGATAGATCAAGATAGATCTCTCAATTAAGCAATAGGCAACGGGGGAAAGAAGTAACAAAGTTAGGGCTAATAGCATCTATTGTAGGGTGGCCTCACCTAAGCCTAGCCAGGTATGTTAGAAGGTTGTAAAGCCCAATACGGACATATGTAATGACATAAATACCCTAGAGGAGTTACTTAGGTGTAAGGGTAGGGTTGTAAGAACACTCCCCATATGGATATATATATATATATATATATATATATATATATATACTACGATACATGCCATGGGAAACCCTAAGTATTGCTCACCTAACTCTCCACGACCATATCTCTCTCTCTGCTTGGTCGTAGCCACAACAAGATCCCTTTGTAATCTCTTTATGAGAGTAGGCTTTAATCCCAATATAGCAATAAATATAGTCCCTTTCTCCTCTTTAATCATCTTGAGAGACTTGATTTTTTTCGAAATTTTGTAAGATCAACAATTTGATCATCGACATATATACTCTAGGCTAGGCTAAGTTTTGGAAGGAATTAACTCATTTGAAAGAGCATTTGACTTTAAATTACTTGCTAACAAAGCTACACATTATGTGTCATTAATCGTCCAAAACTTTCTATTAACACAATGTTTTCATTAACACATAATGAATGGACTAGATTCTTCATAGCGCAAGTGGAAATCGTGGGCACAATGGAAAGACAGCACGAGGCATAGCGTGATGATGCGGCTAGGCACTTGAGAGAGAACAGAAGAGGAGGAGGACATGTCTGACATTACACTATCCTTCTATCGAAGAAATATTATTTTACAAGCAAAGTATATTATGGTAAATACATGTGATTTTTCGGTGTCTATTAGTCGAATATGACTTTTGCAAGGTGCTTCACAAATGTCATCAAAGTGCATATCTAGGAGCCAATTTTACCTATAATCATCATTGTTTTTGCAATTTCATAACTAGTAGGGGTGCAAACGGATCGGATTCGGACGGATATTGTTGTTACCATATCCTAACCCATATTTTTTCTCCGGATTCGGTACCAATCGGATTCGGTACCAATCGGATTCGGTGTTATCTGTCGGGATTAACCCGAGCCGTTTGCAGTTCTTGTTTGTAAGGAATGCATGCGACAACAAATGGAGTAGGAGGACGATCTGTCAAGAACTTGATGTTACTACTTAATAGCGGATGTGGAAGATTTTATTTTACCATTGCAAAAGAAAATGAGACATCAAATAGTAGCACTAACCGAAATCAAACTTGAAGACATATCGGATTCGGACGGATATTTCGTTACCATATCCTAACTCATATTTTTCTCCGGATTCGGTACAATCGGATTTGGTGCGGATCGGTTGGGATTAACCCGACCCGCTTTGCACCCCTAATAACTAGCGCCTTTAGTTATCATTTGTGTTTTTTAACAAGTTACCACCCAAAAGTTAAGATTTGTGCATAATCACTAGGTCCATCCGGTCAAAAACAATAAGTTGGCCCATTTGGAACACATGATTTTTTTCCCGAGTTCTATATGGATTGAACTTTCCTATAAAATTCCTACATAATTTATATAAAATTTATACGTGCCAAAAGGCCATTTTCTACTACTGCTTGCCCACCCTCTATGTAATAATTTATTACATGGAGATCCTATGATCCGATAACAGGCTTAACTTCAGACAGTCTCCCATGTGGTGAAATAGAGCACGTGCACCCCTATCCCCAATAACCACACAACGATTCGGTCCTATGCCTTCAATAACAACTGTTTTACGGTTGTTGCTATGATCTTCTCCCACTAACAAATAACCAGTCGACAATTATTTTTCCGATCTATCTCACTGATAGTAACTGCTTGCTCAACCAGACATGAGGAATCGATAAGGTGCCTGTTCCAGTAGAACAATCGGCACTTCTTCGGTGCTATTTAAGCATTACAGGAGAAGATGAATGAATAGAGGGAGAGATAGATCAAGATAGATCTCTCAATTAAGCAATAGGCAACGGGGGAAAGAAGTAACAAAGTTAGGGCTAATAGCATCTATTGTAGGGGTGGCCCTCACCTAAGCCTAGCCGGTATGTTAGAAGGTTGTAAAGCCCAATACGGGACATATGTAATGACATAAATACCCTAGAGGGAGTTACTTAGGTGTAAGGGTAGGGTTGTAAGAACACTCCCCATATGGATATATATATATATATATATATATATATATATATACATACGATACATGCCATGGGGAAACCCTAAGTATTGCTCACCTAACTCTCCACGACCATATCTCTCTCTCTGTTTGGTCTGTAGCCACAACAGCATCCCTTTGTAATCTCTTTATGAGAGTAGGCTTTAATCCCAATATAGCAATAAATATAGTCCCCTTTCTCCTCTTTAATCATCTTGAGAGACTTGATTTTTTTCGAAATTTTGTAAGATCAACAATTTGATCATCGACATATATACTCTAGGCTAGGCTAAGTTTTGGAAGGAATTAACTCATTTGAAAGAGCATTTGACTTTAAATTACTTGCTAACAAAGCTACACATTATGTGTCATTAATCGTCCAAAACTTTCTATTAACACAATGTTTTCATTAACACATAATGAATGGACTAGATTCTTCATAGCGCAAGTGGAAATCGTGGGCACAATGGAAAGACAGCACGAGGCATAGCGTGATGATGCGGCTAGGCACTTGAGAGAGAACAGAAGAGGAGGAGGACATGTCTGACATTACACTATCCTTCTATCGAAGAAATATTATTTTACAAGCAAAGTATATTATGGTAAATACATGTGATTTTTTCGGTGTCTATTAGTCGAATATGACTTTTGCAGTGTGCTTCACAAATGTCATCAAAGTGCATATCTAGGAGCCAATTTTACCTATAATCATCATTGTTTTTGCAATTTCATAACTAGTAGGGGTGCAAACGGATCGGATTCGGACGGATATTGTTGTTACCATATCCTAACCCATATTTTTTCTCCGGATTCGGTACCAATCGGATTCGGTACCAATCGGATTCGGTGTTATCTGTCGGGATTAACCCGAGCCGTTTGCGAGTTCTTGTTTGTAAGGAATGCATGCAGTACAACAAATGGAGTAGGAGGACGTACTGTCAAGAACTTGATGTTACTACTTAATAGCGGATGTGGAAGATTTTATTTTACCATTGCAAAAGAAAATGAGACATCAAATAGTAGCACTAACCTGAAATCAAACTTGAAGACATATCGGATTCGGACGGATATTGCTGTTACCATATCCTAACTCATATTTTTTCTCCGGATTCGGTACCAATCGGATTTGGTGCCGGATCGGTTGGGATTAACCCGACCCGTTTGCACCCCTAATAACTAGCGCCTTTAGTTATCATTTGTGTTTTTTAACAAGTTACCACCCAAAAGTTAAGATTTGTGCATAATCACTAGGTCCATCCGGTCAAAAACAATAAGTTGGCCCATTTGGAACACATGATTTTTTTCCCGAGTTCTATATGGATTGAACTTTCCTATAAAATTCCTACATAATTTATATAAAATTTATACGTGCCAAAAAGGCCATTTTCTACTACTGCTTGCCCACACCCTCTATGTAATAATTTATTTTGTGTCTTGCTATGTGTGGAAGTAGTGATATTACCGTGATGGTGTTAAAAAATGATACGGGGAAATTCATGTGTAGAGCAAAGCATTACGAAATGATCTTTCATTGACCTTGGAGCTGAGAAGCAGCGTATACTGTAGGCGCTTGAGCTTCCTAACACGTGACTCGTGGTGGCTCGCAAGACCGAGCGCACAAGGTCGCCTCAGGGTCGGCTGGGCCATCAGTATGGCTTGCACACAGTGCATAAGAGCAGCACTAGACACAGTGTAGTCATATGGAGCAACAAAAAGCAGCGCAGGATCCACAGCAGAAAGACGCCGATGAAAAGCTGCTGCATTGAACGAGTGCGGGAAGCATTGGAATCGAACGGACGCGATGCGGGACCCAGAGCAGAAAGACGCTGATAAAAAGCTCCTGCATTGAACGGACGCGAGATACATAAGCGCTATAATCAAACGTACACGACACGGGTGAACGCGCATCTAGATGTGCAGTAGATTTTCGGAGCTCCAAACAGCTAGCCCCGTATAAGGTGCTGGTTAAACAGCCGGCTACTCCAGTAGTGCCTGGGCTCCCGACAGCAGCCAAGCACGTGTCCTCTTTAGATATTTTGCCCCAGGTCTTGTTGTCCTGATGGAGATTCCTTGGAAGGCTGCAACGCTCCATGCCATCCACACTTCTTAGGTCACCTAAGAGGGTCCATTTTCTCCTTAAACTGGCTTGGTCCTCATCGTATAAAAGACTATGGGCTATTTGACACGGCTACGGTTTATAATTTTTAACTGAAATTTTTGAATTTTAACTGTTTACGACAGAGATTACAGAGAGAGATACTCGCTTGCGATTTTGGTTAATACAGATATCAGATTTTTAACGTATACTATAATTAATTTGTAGACCTCGTCCTGAAAAAATACCCCGTTTAAAAGTTAGATACTATAGCAAAAACCAAAAGCTGCTAGCTTCCATCGAAAAGAACATGCCCTATTTGGCATTGTCGAAACCATTGATAAAGCAGCAAACAAAAGTGTCGCAACAAAAGAAACTAATTGGGATCTGAACACGATCGTGTGCGTGCTTGCTGGACCAACGCAGCAAGGGTCTTCACTTCTAGTCGTTGTCTACCGACGCCCGTGGCTTCCTATGAGGCTGCTGCACTAGCCTCATGCTCGTCTCACCTGCCATGTCTGGTCCTCCATGTTAAATGAGAGCTTCGTCCACTGCCAGAGCCAACGTCGAATCAAAACGGAGCAGAGCGTTGAGCGATTTGATTGCTTCCTGCTGCATCGGGCCATCGAACACATGCCACGGTATTCATTTAGCGACTTGTCAGTCAAGGAGTTGCTCGTCCAAAGAACACCAAGCCTGCGACATAGCTGTTCTTGTGCTCGTTGGGTCATCGTGACTGGACGCACCTTTCGCAGCTAGTGGTGCACTGCGGCGTACCGTGGTCGGCATCGCCCGCTTGCGAGGGCGCTTCACCGAGGCTGACTTCAAGCTAAACGTAATCAGGCCGATCAAATTTCGCTATCAAGCAGCCAAAGAAATCTATCATTTCAGTGCCATCATGCTTGAAGTAAATGTCATGCCTTTCAGCCCTTTGAATCGAATTACATATGAAACTGAGCACAAGGAACAAGTGAAAAGTCAACAAAACATCAGCTGCTAGAAGATGCAAATGCACGCATAAGCTGTAAGCGCAGATGTTAGTAGCACAGACACTGCATTAACAGCGTCGTTATCCAGGATAGTCATTCCAGAAATCTTGGTGACAGTAGGACCCCGTTTACTGACCACCTGCACGAAAAGAATCAAGAAACTACTAAATTTCATGGAACTAAAATTCCCATATGATTTGTGGCTCAAAATTTATTAAATGCCAAAGTAGATCACGCTTGTCCATGCTTGCAAAAGCAGCAAAACCATCTTTCAAATTGGAGCAACATGCGGTATAAAGGGTGTGCTGTATGAGTGTTTATAATTTGAGCTTTCCAATTAAAATCTTTACATCAGAATATCTAACATGGATAAGAGAACTGTTGGGAGAGTCCTATATTATATTATACTTTAAGAGTGGAAATAACATGAACATTTATCTTTGTGCACATTGCCACATTCCTAACATCACCGACTGAATACACTAAGTGTTTGCTAAAAAGGCGTAGCGAAGTCCCACAAACTGATCAGTACTATGTTTTCATGATCTCTTGATGCAATCTTCAATGAAAAAGCATGGCTCTTAAATGCCTTTTACTGAAAGCGTGATTCCAACATAAATCTCACAGAAAAGTTTACCTTCTTCCGTACACTGCAGTATCCACTGAACTGAAGTGTGGCACCCAACAATGAATCAATTAGACTCCCAAGCAAACCGGAAGCAGCAGAGATGGGTATTGCTAGAAGCTGTCGAAGAGCCATATCAAAAGAACATTCAGCAGTCAACAGTCCAACAACATTGAAAGTCAGACCAATGGTCAGGCCACCTGCTGTGGCAGCGAGAAGTCCTTGTAAGGTCACTCCACCGTTTGTACCTTTCCTGACAGGCTTATAAGTGATACATAGAATTATTAGCTCACACAGATAAACACACACAAGACTAACAAGAACTTTTATAAATTCACTATAAATAAGAAAATAAGAAGAAGATGGAACAGAAAATATTTTGTGATCTAACGTGTGTGAGATGCAAAAGATGATAAGTTATACTAATCCATTAAATTGTAGCTAATATAGACTCCTGTTGTGACACATATCCATCCACTTCAACCTAAGTTTAAAATACTCAGTAGTGACATCTAAAAGTAACTCTTAGGCTTAGCAATCAATTGTCCAGTTACCGTAACTGGGAAAACTTTTTAAAATTTATAGTCATACTGTGTCAGGCTGCCAGCTATGTTCTGTGCCTTTTTCTTTACATCCACCTTCTTTACAGAACATTATATTTGAAAAAAAAACTAGAACAAATTTGATGGTTGGATGACCAATTCCCCAGAAACATGGCCCATAATTAGAAACTACAATCAAGGTCCTCTAAGGGCATGATTGGATGATTGAGTATGCAGTTTTTGACCCTGAGTTTCATTCTACATCTAGAGCAGGTGCACACAATTATTAAAAAAATGCCATATACATTTACGCATTGCACGCAGTATGTAGATCAGTCTATGAGCATCTGCATGGTCATATACAATGGTCATTTTACTAGTACCACTAGATCTGTACATATAGGTAGGTTTACTTACTGTGGTGACTTGATTTTTTTTTTTTTTTGCTAATGTGTTGATTTGATGCCAAAGACAATTTGGTCATGGCCAAATGTATGACATGCCAAAAGTTTTGCCACTTCAGATCATTTTATTGGAAGTTGGAACTCAAAGGTGGTGGGATTATGCAGTTAAATGTGAGGTGAACAAATCATGCATGGCAGGTTTGGCTAAGAACAGTTCATAAAAGTTGCCGTAAGTAGCCAAATCTGGCAGGCTGTCCAAACATACCCTTAATATATCTGCACAAATATGGCAGAAACTAGAATTACATAGGTAATCATGACTGAAAGGAACATCTGGAGCACAAAAGAAACACAAACCTTCAGAGTAGTAATAAGCCGTGGTTGTTCATCACTAAGCACACCAATTTCAGATGACCAAGTGTCTCCATTGCAGCAGCAATAGTGGCCAATAATACCACCTATTATACCAGTTATAACCTTTGAATCATTCGAGTCCAAGCATTGATCTTGACCCCCAGTCATTATCGCCAATACGATGACCAATATAGTAGCTATTGCACTATTCGCCAGAACTTGGATCCTTTAAGGTATAAAACAAAATATTAAGATACAGTAGCAAAATCAAGTTTTCAGATCAGCAGCTATTGTGTAAGCACGATGCCATCCACAGAACACGTCACCTATTTACAAGAAAATAAGGTCCACAAGATTCGTCAACTTCTGCTAAATATAATGTGACAAACTAAAATCCATAATATGTTTTTACATCAATTACACGATGGTTCTAAGAAAGCATATTACCAATTCAAGAACAGTTCCGAGGTAATAGATTAACTAATTCATAATGTATTTTTCATCAAAGCAATTAAAATGTAAGAATTTTGGGGAATTATCCTTTAAATGTAAGAATTTCAGGGAATAATCTTTTAACATACAATAGTTTTACTTTGTTAGGAACCGGAATTGTGTTTCCACTGCATGCATGCTGACGACATACAACAGTATTAAAGTGTAACTCTGAACATAAACATTGACATGATGGCGTCTTTGGCCCAGTTTGGAGCGCAGGAATTTTCCCAATTTCCATTGGGAACTGAACTGTTTCCTGTAAAATTCCTTTCTTCCAAACAGGCCCTTAATTAAATTACTTGAGTTCTAAATCTTAAAAACTGGCTTCCAAACAGCTGTAGACTTGGACATTATTGTTGCCATTTTGTGTAGGATTGTCCTTGTTGCGTCAGTTCTGTTTCTGTACTTCTTCTGAGTGAAATTGCAAGCTTTTCTAGCTAGTTATAGAGCTAACAGGGAATCCATTCTAGATATAACAAAGTAAGATAAGTAAATATGTAAGGCAACAATGCTGAATAATAAAGCAACTTATGAAATCAATTAGCATTGTAATAATTCTTATAGTATTGTTAGCAGGCTATAGTTTACACAATTACAATTAGAGCCAATATATAAAAACCAAAGAAAAAACAGAAGTCATCTCGATAGTTTTCACACAACTTTGGTCACTTCAAATTTAATATAAGTATAAAAAACTATCTTGCATGCAAAAACCAACCTCATACTTGAGGAGTACTTGGGAACCATGTCAGCCGCATTGGTTGTGTTAAGCCAATCATTAGTTGTTTCGTCATAGCAATCTTTTGCACAGTGTGCTAACAGGTGGCAGGTTAGTCGAACTACTGCGTTATGAGAAAGCGGTGTATAGTACACCATTTGTAGTGGCAGTTTTGTATTTCTATCGAGAATACTGATTATCTTACTCTTCTTTTCTTTACATCATCCACTAATAACTTAGCAATTGTTCAGGACATGTTCTACAGAAATGATAATAATAGACAAAGAGAGCACCCGTCTGACCGTGGAAGCTGAGCTCAAATGCAAAGCAGAGAGTAGATTTTTGCTGGGATTCGTTGGTTGCTTGCCAATCTGAGAAATACCTCTACTAACATCGCCAATCACTGAAATTCCCGGTTCCCTTACCAGTTGCGCTGGCCGCCCTCCTTGAAGTCCTCCTCGACGCGGCGCTTGCGGTGCTCGCCGATCTTGGTCACCTTGGACGACGTGAAGAAGAAGGCCAGCAGCAGCGCGCCGTACCTGTAGCCGCAGGCGAGGTGGATCGCCATCACGGCGAAACCGGCGGCCCCGCCCGAGGCGTCCAGGGAGCGCCGCCGGACGGCGCGCATGGCGATGACGGCGGCCAGCGCCGCGGCGACGGCCGACCGGACCGCGAGGGAGGCGGCGGGGATGGCCATGGCGGGTTGGTGGGCTCAGCTGCGGTCCGTGATGGGAGCCGTCAAGGGGGAGCGAATTTGGTGGGGGTTGGGAATTTTGGATGCGACTTTTGAATGGCAGGCGACGGAAAAAACAAGGCGCTAACAGCCCACTGTTCCACGATTCCATTCCACCGCATGCCCACGATTCTGAAGATAGCCCAGTGCTCCACGATTCCACCGCATGCCCACGACTCTTGAGCTCCCAGCGTTGTACTTCAATATCTGCACTGCACTGCTGCAGTGCCGGAATTTTGGATATATCTAATACTGTAGAATTCTAAAATTTCAAATCTAGCCCTCTCCGCACGAAAATTCCAAATGTATCCCCCTTCCCGACTACGTGTTTCCCAAGAGCGACACCTGGCCGGTCGTGCAATCCCGGGACCGCACGACCGCACTGTAGCATTAGTCGTGCGGTCCGGCACCGCATGACCGTATTGTAGCTAGGTCGTGCGGTGCTGGACCACACGACTCCACTGTAGCAATGCCCATTTGTGCGGTGTCCAAGCGCATGATTGCCGGCCGATCGCACGTCTCTCCTCCCGACCGCACGTCTCCTCTGCTGTCATTCCGTCCACCGAAAGCACCGTGCTCTGGCCTCTCGCACGCCTGCTAGCACACGCGTCTGCAGCTCATTTTCATGGCCCATCTCCGTGAGCGAAAGATGCGCAGATATATTCAGCGCGCATGTTCTGATACCAAGCCAGGAAGCTCATTTGCAGTTCGTTCAAGCGAAGACAGAGCGAGGGAGGAAGTGAAGGGAAGTGAGCAGCGAAAACACGAAATTTGAGTTGTTTTCGTTTGGATTCAGCGGGTTTGGCAAGTAAAAAAGTTGTAGATCGTCTCGTGAGCTAAGAAGAGGTAAGTCTTGTACCCGTGTAACTATATTTTTTTGTATGTCATTGGTTCGTAATTAAGCAAATCGTCTTTTGTTAATGTTATTTTGTGTCAATCTTTGATACGCTATGAATTTGTAGCAAAACTTTCATATGTAGTTATAGTGTATGTAATGTTGTAGTTTATTTTTTTGTGAACATACGTATTGTAATATAGTTTCATTTGTGTGAAAATATGAACTTGTAGATGTGTAGGCATTGAGAAAATACATATTTATGTTTGAGTATTTGTAGATGATAACAATAGTAGCAGGATTAGAAACATAAAATTAGTACGCTTACGGAAGCACTGGGTACAATGCGGGAGGCGGTAAAAATAAATTAGAAATAAATTTTGTACATTAGAATTAAAATACAATAAGTGTAATACAAAGTTATAGTAGAATTAAATAAAGTAAGGACATGAAATTAGAATGATTTTTCTATTTATGTACGAATCCGTAAGTGAAAGCCCACATTAAGTAAATGTTAGAAAAGAAATATATAAAATTAGTAATTGGATATTTGCATTAATTAGAAAAAACATGCAATACAAAGTAGTAGCGAAAAAAATTAGATTGAGAAATTAAAAAAGTACTAATCGATTCTGTAGATGACAGGAAGAGGTACGAAATTAACATGTAAATCTTAAAGTACGGTAGTGAGTGTTTGATGGTACTATTATTGCATGCTGTGTACGAAGATAGTTTATTACCATGTCATAAAAGTGATGATGCTACAAATGTTGCTGATTTGTTCTTTAAGGAAATTGTTCGCTTGCATGGTATTCCGAATACGATAGTTTCAGATCATGATGCTAAATTTCTTAGTCATTTTTGGAGAACCTTGTGGGGTAAGTTGGGAACTAAGCTGTTATTTTTCACTACTTGTCATCCCCAAACCGATGGACAAACTGAGGTAGTCAATAGAACATTGTCTACTACGCTTAGGGTTGTGCTTAAAAGGAACTTAGAAATGTGAGAGGAATGTTTGTCTCATGTGGAATTTGCTTATAATCGTTCGCTGCATTCTACCACAAAGAAATGCCCTTTTGAGATTGTTTATGGTTTTATACCTCGTGCACCTATCGACTTGTTGCCTCTTCCAGCTTCTGAGAAGGTAAATTTTGATGCGCAACAACGTGCTGATTTGATACGTAAGATGCATGAGACAACTAAAGAGAACATTGAAATTATGAATGCTAAATATAAAATTGGTGGTAGTCAAGGATGCAAGCGTATTACTTTCGAACCTGGTGATCTTGTGTGGTTACACTTGCGTAAAGAACGATTCCCTGAATTGAGAAAGTATAAACTTATGCCTCATGCAGATGGTCCTTTTAGAGTGCTTGAATGTATTAATGATAAAGCATATAAGTTAGACTTGCCTGCCGAGTTTGGGGTTAGCCCCACCTTTAACATTGCAGATTTGCGATCTTGCTTGGGCGCGGAAGATGAGTTTGAGTCAAGGACGACTCCAATTCAAGAAGGGTAGGATGATGAGGACATCCTTTCTATAGATACAACTATGCCAACTGCACAACAAACTCAACAAACTGAAACTATGATACAAGGACCAATGACCATTAGGTGAATGCGTTCCTAAGTTTGCATACAAATATTTCAAAGAATGGCATATTACTTAATTTTTGAGATGATTTAATTGTCCTTAGGAACCATGGGAAAGAACCACGCGAGCTCAAGTGTAGAAGTGGAACCGTCAAGCGTAATCCAAGTTTTATTCGCGAGTTCGATTCAGATTCGACCATTGTAACATCTTCTACTTAAAACGGCCATAACTTTTGATCCAGAAGGTTTCTCGGGGTCCATGAGTACTCGTTGGAAAGATCTTGGAGTCTACTTTCAGATGGATCTGGTCTCACCTCCAACTCTATACGAGCAAATCATAAACTGCGAAATAAGTCACGTGACTTTTTTAGTCCGAGTCAAAGTGGGCCTTGGACCTTGTATCACCACTTAGTCTATTTAGCCCAGCCGTACTATTCATGTGAACATTAATATGTGAATAGTACCGCACCCTTTTACTTAGGAGGCCATACCCCTTTAGTTTTTCTCGGGTTTTTCTTAAGAGATTGTTCTGCTTAGCAGTTTCACCGCATGTTCGGCTGAGAAACCCCAACTTGTGAACTTAATCTTTATTCGCAATACAATTTCAGATTGCATCTTGAACTCTCTTGCTTGTGTTCTCGATTCGCTTGCAGGAGATAGCCTTCTTGGCGAGGTCAACCGTGTTCGGCACGGTTGATAACCAACGGAGCAGTGGTATAGTGATTGCGAGGGGTTAGATCTGTTTTGGTCGGAGCCTTTGGATCATCAACGTCGAGATCTCCACAATCGACTTTGTAGGATCGGAAGTGGCAACAGAGGGGGGGTGAATGGTGCCTTTTTAAATTTCCCCTTCAAAGTATTCATGAGAATATCAGTTCTCCGATAGCTATAGAAAGCTATGAAGAGGAAGATACACACCTCACAACGATCAAGAGACTAGAGAATGAAGACTACAACACAAGACCGAAATCTGAAATTTTGGTGCAACCAGCCAGCAGAACCGAGACTTGAAAAACTGAAAACTAGACAACCTAAAAACTGAATGGCTGCAGAAAACCTGAAAATTGAAAGCACTAGAGAACAAATTTTGCAGAAAGTAGAAAACTGAAAACAGAAGATGTGCTTCAATTTCAAATTCTGCTACTGAAAACTGGAGACGTGCTTTAATTTCAAATTCTGCTCACAGCTGTTTACTAGAGAAGAGACTAGCTGACTGCAGCCTGTCCTTTGATGCATAACCGAACTGAAACAACCAGCCGGCAAAAAGAACTGCTAGCCGAACACTATAAGGGCTGAAAGAAGAAATGCAGTGAACCTGAGAGCAGAAAAGAGATGTAGAGCAATTCGGCTGATGTTACTCCTATCGCCGAACAAGACATAAGACCGAAAAACGTATGATGATTTCGATGTAACCGAAAACCGGAGAATTTGATGCATGCTTGCTTAGCCGAAACCGCAGATCTTTGTCAATACACGGAAATATAGCACTCACCAAAACCCGCAGATGTAGCATTTCGGTAGCAAAGAAAGAACGACAAAAGAAACTTTCGGTTCAGTAGAACAGAAACCGAAAAGTGCAGACTGAATTTTCCCAGACAGCAAACTCAAGATTCCAGATGCAAAGAAAATTGAGACTTCCCTCTTGTTCTTCTCAGCCTAAAAGAGAGTGAACTTGAACTAAATAGTATGGTGATATCACTCATCCAGAGAATTCAAGATAAGAGCAAGGAATCAGATTTTTATCCTCAAGTCTGAAAACTACAGAGTCTTTACCACAAACTAAATTTCCATTTATCCTTTTGAAGGACCGAAATGGCAACAGAGGGGGGGTGAATGGTGCCTTAAAAATTTCCTCCCCAAGTTCTTCTTCTCCTTTAGCTAGAGAGCTAAGAAGTCGAAAACAAAGATCAACCGAACAAACAACAATAAAACAAGAAGTCGTAGTCAAGACAACCGTAGTCGTAAATGTGAAATCAGATCGGGTTTTGACCGTGGTCGTATGGGGTGAGACAGACCGACATACGCAAGACCACCGCTACACGACGAGGTTGAATGACCGAAGCAGAGGATATCATTGGTGAAAACCGAACCGAAAACTTATGCCGTAGTCGATCATCCGACAATGAATGTATACAGAAATACTCGTTGTCGCGCACGACCGAGGAGCAAGAAATTAGAGATCTTTTTGCACAGAGATCCAAAATGAATGAAACTTGAAACTTAGTTCGACGAGATCTCCGGAAGTAAAATACCAAGAACCTCCAAAGTCTTCACAATGTAAGAGGAGAAACCAAAGTCGAAATCGAAACAGAGAGCTCCGGTGGCAGAACCACGAGCTCGGTTTTCTGATTTTGCTTTTGCTCTCGGGAATGATCTTAGCAAGCGGTCATAAAACAATTTCCCGATCCGAGCAAGTGAAGCACAAGCCAACTCTCGGACAAAACACATATGATCGAAAGAACACGAGAGGGCAAACAGATCAAACAAATCATCTCAAGAACAAAAAGCGAGAAAGATACGAGAGATGAATCCAATCTTTTCTATTGCACATGGAGGTTTCTCTGACCACTCCATCGGAGGTACACGAGCATCCATGCTCTTACCGAGACAACTCACACAAGATAGAGAGGAACACTCAGAGCACTCAGGGGACAACCTCACTTCGCTCCTGAGACCTAACCTCTCTATTTATAGTCTCACACGCTAACGGGTCTCAACAGACCACCGTTCTGAGAGTCCAGTGCTGCGTGCCTCCGGTGCTTTGCCCATTACCCAAAGTGCAACGGCTCCTTTGCTTGCCCAATAGCACCACCAACTCCAAGTGCTTTCCCAGAGGACACGGCTTCCTTTGAGGCTTTGGCATTTCTCCAAAATGCCCTTCGCCACCTCCCAAGCTTCCTCCTCATGCCTTGCTGTTTTCTGGTTACACCACTCGGGCAAGACCACGTCCTCTTCGGCTTCCACGTCGTTCTGGACCTCAACATCTCCTATGTCTAGTCCCGACCTCTCTAAGCCTCACCAAGACATGTCTCCCAGTACCTGCAACCATCACAGACAACAAAACCATCACATAGCACTGATCCATACTGCGACGACTCACGAGCTCAAGTCTCTTTCCACAGAAATTAGACTTTACTAAACCTTGTCAAAATGTAGAACAAACCGTCTACAAGGTCCACAACATCACAAGGAACCCAACCGACCAAACCTCACCGTAATCGGACATGAAATGCACCCTCACGACCAATTTTAGTGATCCCGCACGACCACGGTCATCCAACCGATAACGTGGTCGAACGCGGTTTCGACCACGTTCAATTCTCGCGCTAACGTGGTCGTAGTTCTCCGAGCGCACAACGCGGTCGCACCACCGAGTGCCATAACGTAGTCGTGGCTCCTTTCCCACAACGTGGTCGAGGCCTCGAGCTCCCTGGCGTGGTCGTGGCGCCCACCGACCACGGCCAAAGTGGTCGAACGCCCGACCGCCCAACGTGGTCGAGGCTCCGATCCCACAACGTGATCGTAAACCCTAGCGCCGAGTGCCGACCACGGTCAAATCTTCCGAGGGCTCCGCAACGTGGTCGAAAACCCTAGCGCCGAGTGCCGACCACGGTCAAATCTTCCGAGGGCTCCGCAACGTGGTCGTATAAGCTTCCGATCACTCGTACGCTGCTCGACCGCAACCCGATTACCACCAACGTGGTCGTACGCTACCCGATATGCGCCAACGTGGTCGTAACGCCTTCCGACCACTGTCAGTTTTGCCGAGAACACCTCAACGTGGTCGTACGCTCCTGAACGAAATTCGACCACGACCAAAGCGTGGTCGTATGGCATCCTACATGGTCGCACGAGCGGGGACAAGTCGCATACGACTTCATTTCGACCAGAATTAAGACTTTGCAATAAAAGCCCAAAACAAACTCAATTTTCCTTCAACCAAGAGTCAATTACTCATCATAAAGATGGGATCATCTCCACATGATCTCTCAATCTCCCCCTTGATGAGTATATTGACAAACACCGTGAAATAAGAAGTTGAGTTTGTAGAAGACGACATGGTCCAAAGAATAAAAATATTATGACCATGTCGACAGAGAGAACACTAGAGTAAAGGAATAAAGAGCAAATTGATCTCCAAAGCTCTAGCAAGTTCCCAGAAAGAAATTTTCTCTTTTTCTCCAATCTATTCTCCCCCTTTTGGCAATAAACACATCAAGTATGCAAGAGAGAATAAGTCAAAATGATGGATGGAATGGTGATTTGATTAGTCAAAGTATGCGAGCCATGAGAATTATCCAAAATGACCAAATGTATTACACCAAGCCATAACATACAAGTATGCTACAAAGATCATGACTATGTATGTAAAGAGAAGCTAAGCTAACAGATGGTATAATCTGATTTTTTTTTAATTTGAAGTGCTTAGCAAGTCAAGTCAAACAAGATTTTAGTCTAGCTAATGATATCCACAAATGATGCAAGCCATGCCAATGAGCTAAATGGAATCAAGAAGCTAGTGTTGAGCCAACTAGAGTGCTGTTCGTTCAAGAATGATACAATTGTTGAAGTACTTTGAATTTTTTTTTTAAATTGAGCACTTTTGACATTTTTTTTTGAGATCTCATGATTGTTTTCAATCATATTTTTGTCATGTGCTAGACCTCAAGCCTTATGCGATCATTCCAAGCGAGAAGCTTAAGGAAATGATCTTGGTCATCAAAACTCCCCGAGTTCATGCCTTGTGCAATGGCAAGCCGTCTCATGAGAAAGAATTGGTGAGATCAGTTTTTTCGCACAAAAGAGATCTTTTTGCTTTTAATAGATTGTACTAACTTATGTGTCATCAAGGAATTGTATAGCTCAATCTATTGCTCAACTAAGATTCAAGACTCAACTCAGCCTATTTGACATGGCGAGAATCATAAAAGGATAACACAAGGCTGACTAGTCTCAAATATGAACAAGACATGAATTAGGTCAAATTTGGCATTTTAATTAACCTATCATGGCAAAGACTTGACTACACATATAAAGTCATGATCAGATTAGCAATGGAGCACAAATCATGGCAATGTGTAAAGCATTGAAAGCATGTCATAACCGGATAATAATCAAGGCTCAATGTGGTTATATTACAATGCGAGAATGCAATGCGAAAATCCACTCCCCTCAACATGTGATGCGACTTTTAGTTCAAGTTGAGTTTAAGTCAAAATTAAAATCTAGAAGTTCCCAAATGAACTCCCCCTGAACCAAAGCAATAAAAATCAAGAGTCGGCAAATAAATCGGGAAAAGCAGCAGATCCTTAAAGCATAGATAAGATATAGAGGATACTATGGCTCAGACTGACTCTCATCTACCCTATATGTCTCCAGGACCAGTGCACCCGCAAATGCAATGCAACAGAAATGAGACAGAAGCATAATCAATATAGTAAAGCAGTAAAGTCCAAGCTCCCCCTCACAACAGTCCATAAGGACAAACCACCCCAAGCTCTCCCCGCAGGTGAAAACCTCGTGCTATCCAAAGGCTTGGTGAAGATATCACCAAGCGGTGGTCACTCTCCTGGCGGAGCACGATGTCACCCTTCTCTACATGGTCTCAAGAAAATGATATCGATATCGATGTGCTTGGTCCGAGAGTGTTGCACTGGGTTCTTAGCAATGTTAATCGCAGACGTGTTATCGCAAAAGAGCGGAACACGATCGATAGCTAACCCAAAGTCCCGAGTCGAGACCATCCAGCACTTGGCTACGACAACTAGCTGCGAGAACGCACTCGGCCTCTGCGGTGGACGTGCAATACCGGATCGCTTCCTCAAGACCAAGAAACGAGAGAAGTGCCAATAAACCGGCGGTGCCGAGTGCTCTTCCTATCTATCCTACAGGCAAAGTGCGCATCCGAATAGGCTCTAAGGGATGACAGGGATGAGGAAGAGTACCAGATACCATAGTCAATGGTAGCTCGAAGGTACCGAAAGATGCGCTTCACCGCCTGGCGGTGAGATACGCGAGGAGAAGCCTGAAACCGGGCACAAAGACACATAGAGAAGTGTATGTCCGGTCTCGAGGTAGTGAGGTACAAGAGAGAGCCAATCATACTTCGAACTCTTTTGATCAAGCGGCTCGCCGTCCTCATCCGGGTCAAGTGTGGTAGTAGAAGCCATCGGAGTTGACACCGCTTTCCATCACTCATGTCGAAACGTCTCGGGAGGTCACGGTGTACTTGCCTTGATGCAAGAAGGTACCCTCCGACTCGCTTGATCCGGAAGCCAAGGAAGAAAGTCAACTCACCCATCATGCTCATCTCAAACTCGGTGCTCATGACATCCGAGAACTGTGAAACTAGAGCATGGGAAGAGCCGCCAAAGATGATGTCATCGACATAAATTTGGACGAGCAGAAGGTCATTACCAAGCCGGCGAATGAACAAGGTCTTGTCAACTTTACCCATCTCGAAATCATGTCTCAATAGATAGGACTTAAGCCTCTCATACCAAGCTCTAGGGGCTTGCTTAAGTCCATACAACGCTTTGGAAAGCATGAAGACATGACTTGGGTATTTGGGGTTCTCGAACACGGAGGTCGTCGACATAGACTTCTTCCTCAATGAAGCCATTGAGAAAGGCACTCTTGGCGTCCATCGGGTAAAGCTTGAAACCTTTAGAAGCTGCAAAGGCAAGCGTAATTCTAATGGCCTCAAGGCGAGCTACGAGGGCAAGGTCTCCTCGAAATCCGGACCCTCAACACAGGAGTACCCCTGCAACTTGACCTAGCCTTGTTTGAATGACTACCCCATCCTCACTTTGCTTGTTCTTGAACACCCATTTGGTTCCAATGATATTTTGATCTCGAGGGGCTCAACAAGCGCCCGGACCTTGTTTCTCTCGAAACTCTCTAGCTCCTCATGCATGGCGTTGACCCAAGACTCGTCCGATAAAGCATGGCAAACGTCCTTGGGCTCAAAGGAAGCTACGAAGGCGAGTGGAGATGAGAAAAGTGACACGCCGGACTTGGAACGTGTGACTCGCTCAAATAGATCTCCAATCATCGCTCGGAAGGATGAGATTTTGGATATGTCTTGGAGGTCTGGATGAGATGAAGAAGTGGCCTCTACCTCGTTACACGACGGGTAGGAGCAGAGCCACTAGCTCGAGAAGAAGCGAAGGTAAGGGTGGTCTCCTCGAGGTGCGGTGGAAGAAGGCACCTCAAGGGGTGGAGGAGGGCGGATCGGGTAGACAACCCTCATCTCCATCATCCTCATCATCCACGAAAATGGTCTCGGATCGCTCTAGTGAACTCGAGATATCGGGCCTAGTCCCTGACCGGCCTCATCGAAAGTTACCTCACGTGTTTCTACCATTTTACTAGACTCGCAGCCTGGACCCTATAGGCCCGAAGAAGTCGAGTAGCCCGAAAAAGTCCATCACAAGAACGTGACTCGAACTTATCTAAGTTCCGGACTTGAGAATAAAACACTTGCAACCAAACACACGAAAATGAGAAACACGGGCTTTCGCCGTATCTTAACTCATAAGAAGTGCGGTGCAAGTGTGCCCAAGAAAACTCGATTGGAAACATGGCGCGGTGGCTATAGCCTCACCCAAAACTTCCGCGGTGTAGAGTACTCATCAAGCATCGCCCGGCCATCTCGACCAAGGTACGGTTCTTCCTCTCCACAACGCCATTCTCACTGGGGACGATGGAGAAGAGGCGGTGCTCTACACTGCCTCACCACGAAACTCTCAAAGTAGGAATTCTTGAACTCCGTGCCATTGTCCTGCGGATCGCTCGTAAGGTACCGGAAGCTCAACAGAAAGCCTCTTGAAAAGACCTCGAAAATATGTAAACGCCTCATCCTTCGAGGCTAAGAAAACACCCAAGAGTACCTCGAATAGTCATCGACCACAACAAGAACGTACCACTTCCCTCCCGCCGATCGCACTCGATTTGGTCCAACCGTATCCATATGGAGCAAGCGTCGGTGCATCGGTCATAGTGCTGTGTGGGAGGATGAGAAGCGGCAACCATCTTGCCGTCTTAGGCATGGAGCGCAAACAAGATCTTTGACCATCTTGAGTTTCGCGAGACCACGAATGAGATCGTGGTCGCTAACTCAGTCAAATGGTCAAATCCAATATGACCAAGTCTCCTATGCCGAAGGAAAGATCGCGGGACTCGAAGCAAGCAAACAACGGAGAGGATCACGGAAGACTCGGAAAAATCAGCACGAAGATCCTCCCAAAACGAAATCCATAAACCGGACTACAGAAGAATCAAGAATTTTGCGGTTGTTTTCTTAAAACTCACCTCGAAATCGTCATCGGAAGTCGAGAGACCGAAAGCAAATTGTCCGCAGCTTACTAACCAAGGCAACATCTTTTAAAACAAATGAATCATTAATGCGCCTTTGCACCTTTGGCGATGACTCGCCCGTAAGAGGCGTCTCCGAAGGTGATCGTCTCATCACCGGAGCTCGGGCAAGGGAAGAAAACCAACGGAATCTCCGGTCATGTGTCGTGAACACCGAGTCTACAAGCCAAACCTTTCCTTCCCCGCCCGTGAACACGAGTCAACAAGAGAGCAAAGTCTCGATCTTGGGATAAATCAACATAGATTTTGGCACCCAATCTTGAGTCACACGTCGAGCAGAAGAAGTAGTCACACACGACTGACCTCTAACTACCCTACGCCCTCCGTCGCTCAAAGAAGCAGAAGGTCTATGTGCGACACTGAAGGCATTCCGGGTCCGACTACTACGGAGAGCGAGTGGAGCACCGGAAGACGGCGATCACGCCGCGGGTAGCTATCTCGATGGAAGCGAGATCTACCCTCGTGACGGCGGAAGTCACGACCGAGAGGGAGCACGAGGACGAAAAAGAAAACTCCGAAAAACCAAGTCCCCAGACGCCCAAAGCTACCTGTGAGAGCAAACCTAGACCTCGTGTTGGTCTTAGGTGCACTCAAGGTGCGGGCTGACCACGAATACGCCTAAGAGACTCGGCCACGGTCTCTTCGCGCGATCTTGGCGTGCTTGAAGCATTGGTCAATCAGATGCCCATCCTTCTGACCGAAGGTGCAATGATACCGCCTTCCGAGGTCAAGTAGCATGAGATGGCTTATCCGAGAGGTCAAGGCTGCGGTGAAATCACCTTGTTGTCGAAATCCCTTGGACAAAGCCCGCCGATCTAAATTGAACTTTCTTGTTCTTGGGCTTGACCTCGATCACACTGCGGCTATGGGTCCGAGCACGACGGTGGATGTTTTCTCACATCCTCACGGAAATTATATCCTAGACCTGTTTGAACTTGCAAATTTTTGATTGGTCTAGAATAAGATTGAGATCCTTCTTGCCTCCTACAAATTTCTCGAGAGTGTTCATAAGGTACCGACACTCCGAAAGAGAGAGGTGCAAGAAGAGCAAGGAGGAGGAGAAGCAGCAGAAGGTAAGGGAGCAGGAGAACGACCAGCAGCGAGAGGAAGGCGGCTTGTGCACGCACGGTAGGACGAGAAGGGACGATCCCCATCGCTAGCAGATTGGTTCGCATCGCTAGGCGTCTCTACCTTGCAGGGGCTTCTCCCCTTCTTCACAATCACATTACAAGCACAAGGTGGCTTCTCTAGTAGGTCCTTAGTTAGCTTCACATTTCTCATCCAATGCAATCAAGTTAGATTTTAGTTTGTTACAACTAATGCATGGTGAGCTAACGAGGTCCTTAGAAGCAAACCGAGCCAACTTCTTATCATGATCAATCATTTCTTGAAACTGCTTGGAAATGATTCAAGCTCGTGATCGATTTAGGACAATTCACACATGAAGCAATAGGCTCAAGTAGAAAAGCTTGTAATTCGGCAATTTTATGATCCGCCTGCTTTAGGTTCATCTTCAAATTGTTACAACTTTCACAAGTCTCGGCAGATCGAGAAGCAATGTATAAAGACCTCTAAAAGCATTATCCTTATCCTCACATGAGGTGCAAGAAGTAGTCTCAACAGTAGAAGATGAAACAGGAACTACCCTACTCATCTCAAGCTCAAGAAGAAGACTAATGTTCTCCACCTTAACAATGTCAAGTTCCGAGACGACTATCATGCGAGGTCCTTAGTTTCTCCATGTCTCCAAGCAAGGCAATGCATGTATCACATTAAATCACGGGAGGGAGCGGATGTAAGTGAAGTAAGCTCCGTGACAATCTAGCTACTTCCTTCTCTAACTCAAGACACCTAGCCTTAGCTCTAGCATGAAATCCACCTAGCTTAAGAAAAGCATGATTGAGCTGGTCATAGGTGGGGCATACCTCGTCCGAGTCGGAGTGCAGCTCACCGTCGCTCGGTTAAGCCCTCGAGGGCCATGAAGCACATGCCGAGAAGTCGTCGCCGCTCTTGGGTTCTTGATCACCCGTCCCGTCGTCGTCGCTCCATCCCTCCACCTCGTCGAGGTCGAGGTCGTCGAAGGCGGCGAGGACGCGGTGGAAGAGCTTCTTGGCCTTCCCAAAGTTGCGGAACGGCTTCTTTCCTTGCGTCGGAGTTTGGGCCTTCTTGTTGCGGTTCTTGTCAGAGTAGTCGTTCTTACCGGAACCGCCATAGTCGACTTTGCCCTTCCCAAGCTTGGGACAGTTTGCTCGGATGTGGTTGGGGCCACCACACTCGAAACAAATCACGGGTCCTCTTTTCCTTCCGTCCCTCCTCCCTTTGTAAGCATGGGAGAATCTCCGTGCGAGGAGGGCTAGCTGCTCATCCGCAAGCTGCTCTATCTGATCATCGGTTATGTCACAGAGAGCAGCAAGGAGAATCGCAAGATGGCTCGGAAGAACCGAAGCGGCGGTGGGATCGGTGACTAAAGCCATCGACTGAGACTTCGACCGACGAGAGACTATGTCAATCTCGTGAGTCTTGAGGCGCGAGTAAAGCGCATCAAGAGTCAAGGTCGAGAGGTCCGTGGTGTCCTTGATGGTAGTCACCTTCATCTCCCAAACCCAAGATCGAGTGCAGAAAGCATCTGTCGAGCGTTATCCGAGTCGGAGTATGTGAGACCGACCGCTCGGAGATTGCTCAAAATCTTGTGAAAGCGTGAAAAGCACTCGTCAAGGGACTCTCCAAACAAGCATCTCGAATTTGTCAGATTCGCTGAACCGATCTGTCGAACCGTCTTGATCCGGGAGGTGCCCTCATGGTATGCATCGAGGGTCACCCGGATGTCGTGAGCGGACGACAGGTGAGAGATGCGATCAAATTCGCTTCTGCTCAATCCCTGTATGATGATGTTCCTTGCCTTTGCATTTGCCTCAACATCGCCCATATTCCGGCATTGATGTTCTCATCGGCGGGAACAACAAATTGTATTTTCACCTTCCGCCAAATAGCATACCCCGAGCACGGATATATGTTTCCATTCGGCTCTTCGGAAGGGGTAATCCAGCCATCGAAAATAGGCGGCTTGGTGGAATACTTGTCTGCTGCCATGGCTCTTTGAGACCGGTTAAGATCTATGAAGAAGAGCTAACTGGCTCTGATACCAATTGAAGGACCAAAATGGCAACAGAAGGGGGTGAATGGTGCCTTAAAATTTCCTCCCAAGTTCTTCTTCTCCTTTAGCTAGAGAGCTAAGAAGTCGAAAAACAAAGATCAACCGAACAACAACAATAAAACAAGAAGTCGAGTCAAGACAACCGTAGTCGTAAATGTGAAATCAGATCGGCTTTTGACCGTGGTCGTATGGGGTGAGAACAGACAAGATACGCAAGACCACCGCTACGTAGACGAGGTTGAATGACCGTAAAGCAGAGGATATCGTGGTGAAAACCGAACGAGAAAACTTATGCCGTAGTCGATCATCCGACAATGAGAATGTATACAGAAATACTACGTTGTCGCGCACGACCGAGGAGCAAGAAATTAGAGATCTTTTGCACAGAGATCCAAAATGAATGAAACTTGAAACTTAGTTAAATACGAGATCTCGGAAGTAAAATACCAAGAACCTCCAAAGTCTTCACAATGTAAGAGGAGAAAACCAAAGTCGAAAATCGAAACAGAGAGCTCCAAAGCGAGAACCACGAGCTCGGTTTTCTCTGATTTTGCTTTTGCTCTCGGGAATGATCTTAGCAAGCGGTCATAAAACAATTTCCCGCCCCGAGCAAGTGAAGCACAAGCCAACTCTCGGACAAAACACATATGATCGAAAGAACACAGAGAGGGCAAACAGATCAAACAAATCATCTCAAGAACAAAACCGAGAAAGATACGAGAGATGAATCCAATCTTTTCTATTGCACATGGAGGTTTCTCTGACCACTCCATCGGAGGTACACGAGCATCCATGCTCTTACCCGAGACAACTCACACAAGATAGAGAGGAACACTCGAGCACTCGGGGACAACCTCACTTCGCTCCCGAGACCTAACCTCTCTATTTATAGTCTCACACGCTAACGGGTCTCAACAGACCACCCGTTCACAGAGAGTCCAAGTGCTGCAGGCCTCCAGTGCTTTGCCCATTACCCGGTGCAGCGGCTCCACCGCTTTGCCCAATAGCACCACCAACTCCAAGTGCTTTCCCGGAGGACTGACTTCCTTTGCGTGCTTTGGCATTTCTCCAAAATGCCCTTGCCACCTCCCAAGCTTCCTCCTCATGCCTTCTTTTTTCGTTACACCACTCGGGCAAGACCACGTCCTCTTGGCTTCCACGTCGCTCGGACCTCAACATCTCCTATGTCTAGTCCCGACCTCTCTAAGCCTCACCAAGACATGTCTCCCAAGACCGCAACCATCACGAGACAACAAAACCATCACATAGCGATCCATACTACGCACGACTCCACGAGCTCAAGTCTCTTTTCCACGAAATTAGACTTTACTAAACCTTGTCAAAATGTAGAACAAACCAGTCTACAAGGTCCACAACATCACAAGGAACCCAACCGACCAAACCTCACCGTAATCGGACATGAAATGCACCCTCACGACCAATTTTAGTGATCCCGCACGACCACGGTCATCCAACCGATAACGTGGTCGAACGCGGTTTCGACCACGTTCAATTCTCGCGCTAACGTGGTCGTAGTTCTCCGAGCGCACAACGCGGTCGCACCACCGAGTGCCATAACGTAGTCGTGGCTCCTTTCCCACAACGTGGTCGAGGCCTCGAGCTCCCTGGCGTGGTCGTGACGCCCACCGACCACGGCCAAAGTGGTCGAACGCCCGACCGCCCAACGTGGTCGAGGCTCCGATCCCACAACGTGATCGTAAACCCTAGCGCCGAGTGCCGACCACGGTCAAATCTTCCGAGGGCTCCGCAACGTGGTCGAAAACCCTAGCGCCGAGTGCCGACCACGGTCAAATCTTCCGAGGGCTCCGCAACGTGGTCGTATAAGCTTCCGATCACTCGTACGCTGCTCGACCGCAACCCGATTACCACCAACGTGGTCGTACGCTACCCGATATGCGCCAACGTGGTCGTAACGCCTTCCGACCACTGTCAGTTTTGCCGAGAACACCTCAACGTGGTCGTACGCTCCTGAACGAAATTCGACCACGACCAAACGTGGTCGTATGGCATCCTACATGGTAAATGCGAGCCAGGGACAAGTCGTACACGACTTCATTTCGACCAGAATTAAGACTTTGCAATAAAAGCCCAAAACAAACTCAATTTTCCTTCAACCAAGAGTCAATTACTCATCATAAAGATGGGATCATCTCCACATGATCTCTCACCTTTGATCCTTTGTCCACGAAATTTTGCAGATATGTTAGCAATAGCCATGGGATAATCCAGATCAAATTTCATGCCATTTCTTCAAGGGAAACAAGAAATTAATCAAAACCTTAGAACTGGAAACTTAAGAACAGAGAAGCTCAAGATGTGAAAACTGAAATTAAACAAGGTTTGCTCTTGGAGAAATTGATCAAATGATCTTGTGGCATCATCCCAATATAGAGCAACCCATTTTGCACCTTTCGGACAAGAAACAACGAGAAATCGAAAAACTCAAGAATTGGTGCAGAGAGGTATCGAAGGAAGAACTGGGAGCACACGGGATAAACTCAGAGATTTTAATTCCAAAACAACAAGGATCACAAAGGAGTCTCCATACGCGATTACAATCAGAGAATGATTACATGAGGTCTCAACTCATCTTCTCCCTACTCAAACACAAGAAATGCAAGAACACACATAACACACTCCTTTTTGCTAACTCATTTCCTGGATTACACACGAATCATGTTTTGCTGCCTCCCTCTCCTCTCTTTTGAGGGCATGACCTCACCCCCAAATGGAAAATCAAGAAGTGGCATACCATACCCACTCCAAGCCTTTCATCCACATGGGGCATGGGTCAAAGTCAACCCATTTTAGGAGGGAAAACAGTCTCCCACTTCGAGCTTGAGTCAAATCCCGAATTTGCCCCACAAGCACCTTCCCGGAAGTTTCCCACGTCCGGTACCTTGACCGTCTGGACCTCGACTCCTCCCTGAGTCTAGTCAGATCCGCTGCAGCCCGTCGCTACCATCCGACATCGACCGAGACCTCCGACTCCACCTGAGTCTAGTCCTGGTTCTCTCGTCGTCGCTCGTTGTGTCCATCACCGGTAGCTCCAGCTTCGGTTCCTCGTCTCCCGACTTGCAACCACCTCGAGTTCACGTCGTCTTCGACACATCCCGACCGTTCTGACCTCAGCGCCACCTGCGCCTAGTCCGGTCCACCATGTCTCGCCACGACACCGCCCGAAGTCCTGCAGTCAACACAGATAAGAAATACATCAAATAGCACCGCTCGATATATGTAAGCATAATCAAATCCAAACCTGTCGCATCAATAGAATACGCCTCCTAAACCCGTACGACAAGTTCGACCAGGTCCGATCGAGCCTGTTACGCCACGCAACGTCAAGGTCCGAACCAACCGACTCAAACTCGACTTTACTAACCTGATGTCAATTACTCATCATACACAACGGGATGACCTCCACATGGTCTCTCAATCTCCCCCTTGATGAGTATATTGACAAAACCAGAAAAAGCATAAAGTTGAGTTTGAAGAGTCCAACATGGTCCAAAGAAAGAAATGAAACTTATGACCATGTCGACAGAAGGAATCACTAGAGCAACTCAAGAAAGAGTAAAATGGTCTACAAGCTCTAGATTCCCAAAAGACTTTTTCTCCAATCTATTCTCCCCCTTTTGGCAATGAACACATCAAGAATGCAAAAGAGAGAATAAGTCATGATGATGGATGAAATGGCTGATTTGATCATTTTAAGCATGTAGAGCCATGAGAATTATCCAAAAAGACCATAATGTGTTACACCAAGCCATAACATACAAGTATGCTACACAGATCATGACTAAGTATGTAAAGTGAAGCTAAGCTACATGAGGTATAATATGAATTTTAATTGAAGTGCTTAGCAAGTCAAGTCAAATATGATTTTAGTCTAGCTAAAAGTATCCACAAATGATGCAGGCCATGTCAATAAACTAAGTGGAACCGAGAAGCTAGTGTTGAGTCAACTAGAGTGCTATTTGTTCAAGAATGATACAATTGTTGAAGTACTTTGAACTTTTTAGCAATTGAGCACATTTGACATATTTTGACTTTAGAAATCATATGATTGTTGCCAACCATTTTTGTTGTTTTGTCATGTGCTAGACCTCAAGCCTTATGCGACCACTTCAAGCAATGAGCTTAAGAAGATGATCTTGGTTATCCAAACCTCCCCTGAGTTCATGCCTTGTGCAATGGCAAGCCGTCTCATGAGAAGGAATTGGTGAGATCAGTTTTTTTCGCACAAAAGAGATCTTTTTGCTTTTTAATAGATTGTACTAACTTATGTGTCATCAAGAAACTAATATAGCTCAATCTATTGCTCAACAATGATTCAAGACTCAACTCAGCCTATTTGACATGGCATGTACCATAAAAAGATAACATAAAGCTGACTAGTCTCAAATATGAACATGACATGAGTTAGGTCAAATTGAGTAGATTTAATTAACACATTATGGCAAAAGCTAGTCTATACATATGAAGTCATGATAAATCTAGCAGATAAGCAGAAATCATGGCAAGATGTAAATCATCGTAAGCATGTCATAACCGGATAATAATCAAGGCTCAATGTATTTATATTACAATGCAGAATGATATGTAGAAAACCCAGCTCCCCCTCAACATGTGATGCATCTTTTAGTTCAAGTTGAATTACGTCAATATTAAGCTCCAGAAGCTCCCAAATGAACTCCCCTTGAACTAAAGCAATAAAAACAAGAAGCTGGCAAAGAAAACAGAAAACAGGCAGTCCTTTAAAGCATAGATAAGATGTAGAGGATACTAATAGCTCTGACTAACTCTTATCTACCCCATATGACTCCAGGACAAACAGCTGTCGAGAAAAACACACACTAGAGAGCAAACACGCACTGCCTCACCCGAGGGTGGCCCAACCTCGCTAGAACCTACAAGAAGTGAGTGAGCTCAACCTAGTGAGATAAGAAACAGCTATCCTGAAAGCACAAGATAAGAGTAAGAAGTCTAAGCAACTCAGCAAGAGATACACTCTAACCTATGCTGGAAGGACTAAACCCAATGCACCCACAAATGCAGTGTAATAGTAAGGAGACAGAAACATAAATAATATGATAAAGCAGTAAAGCCCAAAGCTCCCCCTCACAACAGTCCATAAGCCCCAAGCTCTCCCCGCAGAGCTAAAAACCTCGAGCCATCCAAAGGCTTGGTGAAGATGTCAGCCAACTGGTGGTCACCCTCCACAAACTGAAGCACGATGTCACCCTTCTCCACATGGTCTCTAAGGAAGTGAAAGCGAATGTCGATATGCTTGGTCCGAGAATGTTGCACTGGGTTCTTAGCAATGTTAATCGCAGAAGTGTTATCACAAAGGAGCGGAACACTGTCGATAACTAACCCAAAGTCCCGCAGGGTCGAGACCATTCAAAGCACTTGGCTACAGCAACTGGCTGCAGCAACGTACTCGGCCTCTGATGTGGACTGTGCAACACCGGACTGCTTCCTCGAGGACCAGGAAACAAGAGAAGTGCCAATGAATTGGCGGTGCCGAGTGCTCTTCCCGCTATCCTACACCAAGAAAATCGCATCCGAGTAGGCTCTTAAGGAAAGACAGATGAGGAAGAGTACCGATACCATAGTCAATGGTAGCTCGAAGGTACCGAAGGATGCGCTTCACCGCCTGGCGGTGAGATACGCGAGGAGAAGCCTGAAACCGAGCATAAAGACACACAGAGAAGTGTATGTCCGGTCTCGAGGCAGTGAGGTACAAGAGGGAACCGATCATACTTCGATACTCCTTCTGATCGACTGGCTCGCCGTCTTCATCTGGGTCGAGTGGAATTGATGTAGCCATAGGAGTAGACACCGGCTTCCCATCACTCATATCGAAGTGCTTCAGGAGGTCTCGAGTGTACTTGCCCTGATGCAAGAAGGTACCCTCCCGAGTTTGCTTAATTTGGAAGCCAAGAAAGAAGCTTAACTCGCCCATCATGCTCATCTCAAATTCCGAGCTCATGACATCGGAAAACTGGGAAACGAGAGCATACGAGGAGCCGCCAAAGATGATGTCATCCACATAGATCTGGACGAGCAGAAAGTTAGTGCCAAGCCGGCGGATGAACAAGGTCTTGTCAACTTTACCCATTTCGAAACCATGACTCAACAGATAGGACTTAAGCCTCTCATACTAAGCTCTGGGGGCCTGTTTAAGTCCATACAAAGCTTTGGAAAGCCCGTAGACATGGTTTGGGTATTTGGGGTTTTCAAAACCAGGAGGCTGTCTCACATAGACTTCTTCCTCAATAAGGCCATTGAGGAAGGCACTCTTGACGTCCATCTGGTAAAGCTTGAAACCCTTAGAAGCTGCAAAGGCAAGCAGGATTCTAATGGCTTCAAGTCTAGCTACATGGGCAAAGGTTTCCTCGAAATCTAGACCCTCAACCTGGGAGTACCCCTGAGCTACCAGTCTAGCCTTGTTTCTAATAACCACACCATCCTCGCTCTGCTTGTTCTTGAACACCCACTTAGTTTCAATGATATTGTGACCTCGAGGGGCTCAACAAGCGCCCGCACCTTGTTTCTTCGAAACTCTCGAGCTCCTCATGCATGGCATTGACCCAAGACTCGCCGATAAAGCATGACAAACGTCCTTGGGCTCAAAGGAAGCTACAAGGCGAGTGTAGCGAGAAAAGTGACACGCCGACTTGGAGCGTGTGACTCGCTCAAAGAGATCTCCAATCATCCGCTCGTAAGGATGAGATTTTGGATATGTCTTGGAGGTCGAGATGAGATGACGAAGTGGCCTCTACCTCGTGACTGACGGGGTAGGAACAGAGCCACTAGCTCGTAAGACGCAGAAGGAAGGGGCGATCACCCGAGGTGCGGTGGAAGAAGGCACCTCAAGGGGTGGATGAGGAACTGGATCGGGTAGACAACCCTCATCTTCATTATCCTCATCATCCACAAAGATGGTCTCGATCGCTCTAGTGAACTCGAGATATCGGGCCTAGTCCCTGACCGCCTCATCGAAAGTCACCTCACGTGTTTCTACCATTTTGCTAGACTCAGCCTGCACCCTATAGGTTCGCCAAGAAGTCGAGTAGCCTAGAAAAGTCTATCACAAGATCGTGACTCGAACTTATCTAGGTTCCCGGACTTCAGAATAAAACACTTGCAACCAAATACACGAAAATGAGAGACACTCGGCTTTCGCCCATATCTCAGCTCACAAGAAGTGCGGTGCAAGAGTGCCCTGAGAAAAACTCGATTTGAGACATGGCACGCGGTGGCTATAGCCTCAGCCCAAAACTTCCGCGGTGTAGAATACTCATCAAGCATCGTCCTGACCATCTCGACCAAGGTACGGTTCTTCCTCTCCACAACGCCATTCTCGCCGAGGGACGATGGAGAAGAGAACCGGTGCTCTACACTGCCTCATCGCAGAACCTCTCAAAGTAGGAATTCTTGAACTCCGTGCCATTGTCATGCGGATCGCTCGTAAGGCACCCGGGAGCTCAATAGAAAGCCTACTAAACAAACCCCGAAAATGGGTAAATGTCTCATCCTTTGAGGCTAAGAAAAACACCCAAGAGTACCTCGAGAAGTCATCGACTACGACAAGAACATACCACTTCCCTCCCGCCGACCGCACTCGATTTGGTCCAATTGTGTCCATATGGAGCAACGTCACGGTGCATCGGTCATAGTCACCGTGTGTGGGAGGATGAGAAGCGGCAACCATCTTGTCGTGCCGACATGGAGTACAAACTAGAACTTTGACCATTTTGAGTTTGGCGAGACCACGAATGAGATCGTGGCCGCTAACTCGGGTCAAATGGTCAAATCCTATATGACCAAGTCTCCTATGCCAGAAGGTGAGGTCACGGGACTCTGAAGCAACTAAACACGGAGAGGATCACCAGAAGACTCAACAAAATCAGCACGAAAGATCCTCCCATAACGAGAAATCCCACAAACCAAACTACCCGAAGAGTCAAGAATTTTGCAATTGTTTTTCTTAAAGCTTACCTCGAAATCGCCATCGAAGTCGAGAGACTGAAAACAAATTATATTGCAGCTTACTAACCAAGGCAACATCTTTTAAAATAAATGAATCATTAATGCGCACAGGACCTTTGGCGATGACGCCCAGATGAAGCATCTCCAAGGTGATCGTCTCATCACCGAGCACGGCATGGGAAGAAAACCAACGGGAATCTCCGGTCATGTGTCGTGAACACCCGGAGTCTACAAGCCAAACCTTTCCCTTTCCTGCCCGGCGAACCTGAGTCAAACAGAGAGTAAAGTCTCAGTACTGGGATAAATCAAGAGTGATTTTGGCACCCAATACTGAGTAACATGTTGAGCAGATGAAGTAGTCAAACACGACTGACCTCTATCTACCTTACGCTCTCTGTTACTCACAGTAGAAGGTCTAAGAGTAGACCTGAAGCTTTTACTGGTTCCGACTACTACGGAGGAGCGAGTCTGAGAGCCCAGTAAAGGCGATCGCGCTGGTGGGCGTGCATCTCGATGGGAAAGCGAGATTTACCCTCGTAACGCCAAGTCACGACCGGAGGGAGCATGAGGACGAAGAGCAGAAAACTCGGAAGAACCAAGTCCTCGATGCTGCCCAAAGCTACCAACAGTAGCAAGCCTAGACCTCGTGTTGGTCTTAGGTGCACTCAAGATCTGGGGCTGACCCTGAATACGCCTAAGAGACTCAACACGGTCTCTTGGCGCAATCTTGGCGCTTGAAGCGATGGTCAATCCAATGTCCATCCTTCGATGAAGGTGCAATGATACTTCACCTTCTGAGGGGCTGAAGTAGCATGAGATGGCTTCGCCTTCTGAGAGGCCGAAGCTGCAGGTGAAATCACCTTGTCGCCGAAATCCCTTGGACAAAGCCCGCCGATTTAAATTGAACTTTCTTGTTCTTGGGCTTGACCTCAATCACACCTGCGGCTATGGGTCTGAGCACGACAGGTGGATGCTTCCTTCCGTCTTCTAGAAAATCATATCCTAGACCTTGATTGAATTTGCAAATCTTCGATTGGTCTAGAATAAGATTAAGCTTCTTCTTGCCTCCGACAAATCTCTCGAGAGTGTTCATAAGGTACTGACACTCCCGAAACAGAGAGGCACAAGAAGAGCAGTGAGGAGAAGAGACAGCAGAAGGTAAGGGAGCAGAAGAAGAACCGACAGTAGAGGAAAGTATGGCTTGTGCACGCACGTACCTACGATGGGACGATCCTACTATTAGCGCTTGGTTCACGCCCTAAGCTGCCTCAACCTTACCCTTAGGCTTCTCCCCACACCAGCAATCACATCACAAGCAGTTGATGGCTTCACTAGTTGGTCCTTAGTTAGCTTTACACATTTTTCATTTAAAGCAACGAATTCAAGTTTTAGTTTATTACAACTATTGCATGGTGAGCTAACAGGATCCTTAGTAGCAAATTGAGCCATTTTCTTGTTATGATCAACAATCTCTTGAAATTGCTTAGAAACCGATTCAAGCTCAAAGGTTAATTTAGGACAGTTGGTACAAGAAACAATAGGCTCTAACAGGGAAGCACGCAATTCAGTAATTTTATGGTCTGCCCATTTTAAGTTCATCTTGATTATTGCAAGTTTCACAAGATTCGGGCAGATCAAGTAGCATGGCATAAGGTCCTCTAGCGAAGTGTCCTTATCCTCACATGAGGTGGGAGAAATAGTCTCATCAAGAGTAAGTAGGGTAATGACCATCCTACTCAATTCTAATTCAGTAAGCAGACTAACATTCTCCACCTTAACAATATCAAGCTCGGAGGACACACTATCATGCGAGATCCTTAATTTCTCCATGTCACTCAAGATAGCACAGCAAGTATCACAATCATTATTTGTGGGAGCAGATGTAAGAGCAATAATCTCTAGAGACAATCTATCTACTTCCTTCTTCAACTCGCTACACCTAGTTTTAGCTCTAGCATGAAATCCTCCTAGTTTAAGAAAAGCTTCATTAAGTTGGTCGAGGAAGGAAATACCTCGTCGGAGTCGGAGTGCATTTCATTGTCGCTCGGTTCGCCCTCAAGGGCCATGAAGCACATGCCTGAGAAGTCGTCGTCGCCTTTGGGTTCTTGATCACCCGTCCCGTCGTCGTCACTCCATCCCTCCACCTCGCTGAGGTCGAGGTCGTCGAAAGCGGTGAGGACGCAGTGGAAGAGCTTCTTCGCCTTCCCAAAGTTGCGGAACTTCTTCTTGCCTTGGACCGGTGCTGAGGGCTTCGAGTTGCGGTTCTTGTCGGTGTAGTCGTTCTTGCCCAAACCGTCAAGTCACCTTTACCCTTCCCAAGCTTGGGACAGTTTGCTCGGATGTGGTTGGGGCCACCACTCGAAACAAATCACGGTCCTCCTCTTTTCCATCCCTCCTCCTCTTGTAAGCATGAGAAAATCTCCGTGCTAGGAGGGCTAGTTGTTCATCCACAAGTCGCTCTAAGCGATCATCGCTATGTCACAGAGAGCAGCGAGGGAGAATCCGCACAAAGGCTCAGCAGAAGAAGATCCAGAAGCGGGATCGGTGACTAACGCCATCGACTGTGACTTCGACCGACGAGAGACTATGTCAATCTCGTGAGTCTTGAGGCGCGAGTAAAGCGCGTCAAGAGTTAGGGTCGAGAGGTCCGTGGTGTCCTTGATGGTAGTCACCTTCATCTCCCAAACCCGAAGATCAAGTGCAGAAAGGATTTGTCGAGCGTTATCCGAGTCGGAGTATGTGAGACCGACGGCTCGGAGGTTGCTCATGATTTTGTGAAAACGCGAAAGCACTCGTCTGTGGACTCTCCAAGAAGCATCTCAAATTCATCAGATTCGCTTGAACGGTCCTGTCGAACCGTCTTGATCTGGGTGGTACCCTCATGGTATGCATTGAGGGTCACCCAGATGTCGTAGGCGGACGACAGGTGAGAGATGCGATCGAACTCGCTCCTGCTCAAACCCTGAATGATGATGTTCCTTGCCTTTGCATTCGCCTCAACATCAGCCATATTCCCAGCATTGATGTTCTCATCGGCAGGAACAACAAACTGAATCTTCACCTTCCGCCAGATGGCATACCCCGAGCACGGATGTAAGTTTCCATTCGGCTCTTCCGAAGGGTAATCCAGGCCATCAAAATGGGCGGCTTGGTGGAATACTTGTCTGTCGCCATGGCTTGCGGATCGTTAAGATCTATAGACAAGAGCTAACCGGCTCTGATACCAATTGTAGGATCGGAAGTGGCAACAGAGGGGGGTGAATGGTGCCTTTTTAAAATTTCCCCTTCAAAGTATTCATGGGAATATCAGTTCTCCGATAGCTATAGAAAGCTATGAAGAGGAAGATACACACCTCACAACGATCAAGAGACTAGAGAATGAAGACTACAACACAAGACCGAAATCTGAAATTTTGGTGCAACCAGCCAGCAGAACCGAGACATGAAAAACTGAAAACTAGACAACCTAAAAACTGAATGGCTGCAGAAAACCTGAAAATTGAAAGCACTAGAGAACAAATTTTGCAGAAAGCAGAAAACTGAAAACAGAAGATGTGCTTCAATTTCAAATTTACATCTTGGCGGAGACATGCTTTAATTTCAAATTACGCTCACAATTTGTTTACTAGAGAAGAGACTAGCTGACTGCAGCCTGTCCTTTGATGCATAACCGAACTGAAACAACCAGCCGGCAAAAAGAACTGCTAGCCGAACACTATAAGGGCTGAAAGAAGAAATGCAGTGAACCTGAGAGCAGAAAAGAGATGTAGAGCAATTCGGCTGATGTTACTCCTCCTGCCGAACAGCACATAAGACTGAAAAACGTAACAGTAATTACTGACAGAACCGAAAACCAGAGAATTTGATGCATGCTTGCTTAGCCGAAACCTGCAGACTGCTGTCAATACACAGGAAATATAGCACTCAGCCAAAACCTGCAGACTGTAGCATTTCGGTAGCAGCAAAGAACAGCAAAAGAAACTTTCGGTTCAGTAGAACAGAAACCGAAAAGTGCAGACTGAATTTTCCCAGACAGCAAACTCAAGATTCCAGATGCAAAGAAAATTGAGACTTCCCTCTTGTTCTTCTCAGCCTAAAAGAGAGTGAACTTGAACTAAATAGTATGGTGATATCACTCATCCAGAGAATTCAAGATAAGAGCAAGGAATCAGATTTTTATCCTCAAGTCTGAAAACTACAGAGTCTTTACCACAAACTAAATTTCCATTTATCCTTTGATCCTTTGGCCACGAAATTTTGCAGATATGTTAGCAATAGCCATGGGATAATCCAGATCAAATTTCATGCCATTTCTTCAAGGGAAACAAGAAATTAATCAAAACCCTAGAACTGGAAACTTAAGAACAGAGAAGCTCAAGATGTGAAAACTGAAATTAAACAAGGTTTGCTCTTGGAGAAATCGATCAAATGATCTTGTCGCATCATCCCAATATAGAGCAACCCATTTTGCACCTTTCGGACAAGAAACAACGAGAAATCGAAAAACTCAAGAATTGGTGCAGAGAGGTATCGAAGGAAGAACTGGGAGCACACGGGATAAACTCAGAGATTTTAATTCCAAAACAACAAGGATCACAAAGGAGTCTCCATACGCGATTACAATCAGAGAATGATTACATGAGGTCTCAACTCATCTTCTCCCTACTCAAACACAAGAAATGCAAGAACACACATAACACACTCCTTTTTGCTAACTCATTTCCTGGATTACACACGAATCATGTTTTGCTGCCTCCCTCTCCTCTCTTTTGAGGGCATGACCTCACCCCCAAATGGAAAATCAAGAAGTGGCATCCGACATCGACCGAGACCTCCGACTCCACCTGAGTCTAGTCCCGGTTCTCTCGTCGTCGCTCGCTGTGTCCATCACCGGTAGCTCAGCTTGGTTCCTCGCCTCCGACTCGCAACCACCTCGAGTTCACGTCGTCTTCGACACATCCCGACCGTTCTGACCTCAGCGCCACCTGCGCCTAGTCCGGTCCACCGTGTCTCGCCACGACACCGCCCTGAAGTCCTGCAGTCAACACAGACAAGAAACACATCAAATAGCACCGCTCGATATATGTAAGCATAATCAAATCCAAACCTGTCGCATCAACAGAATACGCCTCCTAAACCCGTACGACAAGTTCGACCAGGTCCGACCGAGCCTGTTACGCCACGCAACGTCAAGGTCCGAACCAACCGACTCAAACTCGACTTTACTAACCCGATGTCAATTACTCATCATACACAACGGGATGACCTCCACATGGTCTCTCAGACTTACCAGTACCTTTCGGAAGATCGGGCCATCGTCACATTAGAATATAGCTGTAACACCCCAGCTTCCACATTACCCTGGGATGCCACTAAAACCATTCCACAACTAGCCAAATTATAAGATAAAATAATCTGGCAACAATTTCTAAACAAGATAGGATAAGCAGAAGCATAATCAATTAAGCGAACAAGCTAATGATAATCAATTTAATAATTTAACATCAACCTCCAACAATCTAACCAAAGAATAGTTCACAAGTTCAACACTAATATGTTAAAGTAAACTATGACGAGATAGCTAGGCAAAAGACTAGAATCACTTTGTCTTTATTACATCATAAATCTATGATCCAAATGCATTATTGTGGTGCCGCTCTACCCTTCATGCATGCTCAAAGATCACCTGTAAGGGGGGAAACAAGGGTGAGATAAAAATCTCAGCAAGCAAATTGTTTAACATGCTAATTAAACTATAACAGTTTAATCATCAATATTTTATTTTCCACAATAACCATGTTTATATCCTCAATCTCAAATTTCCATCAATGACGGTAAAGTATTAGCAAATAAATCTTGTTTGACTACTTTAAAACCTCATCCACTACCACCACCAAAGACAATAAAACACATGTATGTTTTACCTCACTACTATATTATTTCTCACATCCAGAACTGCTATCATCAACTACTACAAGAGAAAATAATCTCATGCCATAATCACAACCTCTACCATACCACAAGGGACGAACCCCATTCCATGACCACATCCACATTCCTCATACCACAAGTAGCTCACATGAGCCAATTCCACATTATAACTATGAAGTTGTATATTCCACATTACAATTATGAAGTTGTAAATTTCCACATTAAAACTATGAAGTTGTATTTGCCTGCAAAATATCTTCACCACAATACATTGCATATGTATGCAAATGATCTTTTCACAATGCAATGCATATGAATGCTTTCACGCTATGCTCCATATCACTCTTTCCCAGTAGGAGAAGAGGTACATCGTATTACGGAAATATACGATGTTGTACTGGTATGATCGCGGCTAGGTGCGGCGACATCCACATATGCAAATGTCATGATATGATATGAATGATATGATAATTAAACCACATGAATTCCATCCACAAAGGAGCATTAACATGCTTACAACATATCCACAACCACATATCCACCACATTTTAGTTTTCATATTCCGCATTAGCACACTAAAAAAATTTCCACATGATTACGAGCAATTTATCCAAACCTTATCACTGGGGCAACACATATCAGGGTTTTTCACTGCCCACCACTTTTCCAATCCCACCCATAAAGTTTTTCAAATAGAACTATATTTGGTTAAGTTCCCATGTTCGCCCTTAATCGTAGGTATGACTATTCGAATATTTTTCACTTTGTAGAGTTTGTACACTTTCACCACAAGAGACAATCCGCTCGTTGCTCCACATGGTTCCTTAGTTATGAGATTGAGTAGATCATCACAATGACTTTTCAAAATATCTGACCCATTTTGCCATCTCACCCTATGGGCTGCTCTCGCTTGCGGTGGGTCTCATATATTGCGCGGGATGTTTACCATGGATACTAGCATATTTGGACTCTGCTCTCCACAACGCTAGTACGACAGGCAAACTTCACCCTCCGCTCGATGTCCCTTTAGCCCCACATTGCCCTTGCACTATTCCACTCCTTCCCCTACCTGTGAGATGAATCCGGGGGTTCGATAGATTTACTTAGCCATGTTGTAATTTGTAGACTTGTGGTTGTACTGTTTTACATAGGAGGTCATGATAAGATTCAGTCCTTACAATTTTCTGGTTAGTTCTACCACAATCCACACTCTCGTACCTCCACTACACCAGCCCCTCTTACCATCTGTCGGGACCCCAGATTTCTGAATCCGGACCCTCTGTGTATTACAGCACTAGTCCCAAATCAAAGCTAGTGCACACAATCAAACAGTGATGAATACATAACTAACCATGCTTTATTACAATAATAGAGAGTGCAGACCAAAATGCCTCTTTATTACAACTGAGGTTTCAAGACCTCACAACCATACAAAACACAGCGGAAGCAAAATAAACTCTGATGAAGACCCATCAATACGCCACAGGTAATTGACTGGGGAAGCGCAACCTAGTACTCCGGGAAGCCTTCGTCGAATCCATACGCGCCGTAGTCGTAATCTCCCTCTTGAGCTTTATACTCCTCTGAGTTGATTTTTAGTGCAGCATGTGAGTAGAAAAAGTACTCCGCAAGTCTTGGTAATATGCAGTAGATGCAAGGCTTTAACCAAGGAGGGTTATATGGTTCTTTTTCACAAAGCAATATTTTATTTCAAATACCATTAAATATTTTCGAAAGCATTAATTTAATAAAGTAATTGTTTTAACAGAAACTATCAATAATTTTCTAGTGAAGGTTCCATCCACTAACACTATTTAACTGGCTCCAACCGCCAAGGTTCAGGACTACGGGTTCCATCCACCCGCACTGGCTCCATCCGCCAAGACACAACCCCGAGAGTTCCATCCACTCTGGGGTTCCCAAAACTTTTACTTTAAAATCAAAACCAAAGATCTATCATGTGAATGCATTCCTTGCCCGCCCTTGACCGTGGGCACAGTTATTCGAATAGTTTTACACTCTGCAGAGGATGTACAACTTTATCCACAAGAGATAAGTCATCTTAATAGCCAACATGCTTACTTAGGCATGAGACCCAGATAAAAAATCACAAAGCTTTTACCTTACTCTAATCTAGCTAGACACCACCCGCTAAGGTTTCACCGCTGAAGGGTTAAATCCACCCAGTCAGCAGCCCCCTCTTGCGCCATATGAGTACAAGAAATCACATCCCTCACTGTGAATAACCAGTAAATCCCTAGTACCCACTTTCCACTGGTGGTACCTAAACTAGACTATCGTAAGTTAATCAGCTAGGTCGTACCCATATAGACTTGTGGTTGTACGGTTATGCTCAGTTTGGACAAACACAAGCGTCGGTCCTTAATTGACTAGGGCGGAATATACACTTTACAAGTTCTCATGCTAAATCCGCACCAATCCAAACTTACCATCCGCCCAAGTCTAAACCAATTTGCACATTTTGTTTTAGTTTAAAAACAACAGCAATACTTATTTCCACTAAATAAAAAGATGAAATCATTCATATCAATTTTTCACCCGAAGGGTTATACTGATCGACTAGTTGTCTAAGCAATTACTACCATTCTAAAATTAACAATTACATAATAATCTCAATACTGAGACAAGAGAAACCTATGGTGACAAAGGTACATGGTTGTCAATATCAAATGAGGGCATAACAATTATCGGTTTAACTATTATCCTTACAACAGAAATTATCATTTTATGTAACATAGCCATGCATTAAATTTAAAATAATAAAACGATTTTGGTAAACATAGGTATAAGATGTTCAAAGGTAAACTCCGGCAGCGGCGACCGAGGCGCGCATGAGGGAGAGGAGGTGTAACATCTTGAAAATTTAAATTTGGTAAAAAGAAATATTATGAGTTATTTTGCGATATATTATTTGTGACTGGAATTCTTATTGCATTTTCTTTGGAGTTTGGTTAAGAAGCCAGGAAAAGAGCACACCTGTTTAACTAATAGAAAACAAAATTTTAAAATGCGAATCTGAAAAGATGATCCAGTAAAAGAGGATATGGTTTGGTCCCAAAAATTTAGAAATTCTATTTAGTATCTGCAATAATGAATTGGTAGATAAAGTAAAATAAAGAAATGCATATATATATATATATATATATATATTCATGTATGCATGGATGATATATATAAATATGTAAATATAATGTAGAGAAATGATAAAATTATATGCAAATAAGTCTCCCTAAAATAGGTCCGAAATACATGTAGGTGTAGATATATATGTATATATATGTACATATATGCACATAAATAAAATAAAGGGGAGGAAAAGAAAAAAAATAAAATTAGATCAGCCGACGCCCACCACGGCCAACCCAACCCCCGCCACCCCAACGTGCCCTCGCGCATTGTTTTCTTCCTCCCCGCCTCCTCCTCGCGCCGCTTCCGGCGGCGCGCGCCGCGCCAGCACACGCCCGCGGCCCGGCCAAGACGGGCGTTCGGACCGGCGGTCCTCCCTTCGGACCGGCGGACCGCCGCCTGTCCGAACGCTCCAGTTCCCCTGCGCTCTGCCGCCGTCCCTCTTTCTTGCCGCCGCGCCGGTGGCAAGCACGCGCACACGGCTCGAGCCACTATCGCCACACCACGCTGCCAGCATCATTGCCGCATCTGCGCCAAATCCCGTGCCCCGCCTCCGCTGCCCGCCGCTTGCCGACATGACCGCACGGGAGGCCTCCCGATGCCGGCCCTCCTCGCGCACCTATAAGAGACCCCGTGCCCCCCTTCGTCCTCCCCACGCTCCCAGGACACTCTCCCAAGCGAGCAATTGGCCTAACACCCCAAATCGCCCGGCCGACCTTCTTCCCAACTCCGGCCGCCGGACAATCCGCCGAGCCAAGCCACCTCACCCGATTTCCACACTCCCACACCACCTCCGAGCACCGTGAAGCCGACCCCACCGCCGCCGAGCTTCCGCCGTCAGAGCTCGCCGGCCAAGCCCTTCCCGGTCATCGCCGCCGACGCCGCCGACCGCCACTGCACCACGGTCCTCGCCACCCCTCCTCGGCTTCACCGCAGCTCGGGGGAGCTGTTTGACCTTCCCCAAGACCTCCCGGACACCCTCGTCGCCGGCGCCACCGCCTCCCGCCGGCCTCGGCCTCCTCTGTCCAGCCTCCCTCGCGGCATACCTTAAGAGGTAATAGCGTGCATAAGGGGTAGGCAAAGCCTCCCCGCTCACTTGGTTACTATGGCCGATTCTTTCCTCCCCAGCTCCCCAAGGCTCGAGCCCCAGCTCGCGCAAGGGGTTGAGCCATTTCTTTTATTTCGTGGTCGACGGTGGGCCCCTTTGTCACCGCATGCTGTCTCTGTGGGCTCGTTGACAGTGGGCCCCACTCGTCGTGACGAAAGAAGAGACCCGAACACGCCATGTGGGCCCCACAGCGAGACTCGAATGAAAAATAATAAAATAAAACGAATGAATTAAAAATAGCAGTGGGCCCCACCTGTCAGAAATTTAATAATTTAGGGATTTATCTGGACTGAGAATTTTAAAATGGCATAACTTCTTCATTTTAACTCCAAATTGAGTGAGACAAATTTTTAAATTCATCTAAATTCAAGATCTATCGAATGGAACTGGAATCATAATTTTAGAGTTTATTTGAATTTCTGGTGTTATTTGGAGTGATTTATTGCTTTTCTTTTTATGCAAATCTTCGCGTACGATTAAAATAGCATACGAGGCTCAGGATGAAGACACTGAGGCAGCCAACCTAGCAACCCCAGATCATCAAGAGCCAGACCACTGTGACCATGTTTATGCAAATTAATTTCCTTTAAATTATCCATGTGTATGCTATTATTTTATGTGATAAATTATGTTCAGTTTTATAGAGCTTAGATATACACCCGTTATTATGCTTGTTAGTATTGCATATAAAACTCTTGGGATATGTGAACTTTGTCACCATAGTAAAGCTATCATAATGTAGTTTTTCACAAATAGAGTTATGATATACCGTACTGCTTAGTATTGCTAGATAAACGGGGACGCTTAGCTGTCCCAAAATATCTCACTTGCAAATATGATAATGATTTGGGCAGTCATGGTGGGAATGACTGGAAATAAATTTAGAACTGTTATTTTATGCTCCAAAAAGCCTCAAACTTGTTTAGTATCTGGGTGGATGATTTGGGGGCTGGTATGTGGTGCAGGGGAAGCACAAAAAGTATGGGTGTGGTAGAACCACTCAGATAACCCTAAGGACCGAATCTTGTCATGTTAGCAGGTGTAAAACAAGACAACCACAAGTCTCAGAAATACAACCTGGCTAAGTAAATTTATCGAAACCCCGGACTCATCTCACCGGTAGTGGATAGGAGTAGATCTGCAAGGGCAAGGCAAGGCCTAAAGGGACACCAAGGGGAGGGTGAAGTTTTCGAGCTGTGCTAGTGCTGCGGGGAGTGGAGCCCAGCTACGCTAGTGACTGTGGAAAACATCCCGTGCAACGTATGGAACCCACCGCAAGTGGGATAAGCCCATAGGGTGAGATGACGAAAGAGGCTAGATATCTCGATAAGTCACTGTGACGGTCTACTCAACCATATGACTAAGGAATCATGTGGGGCAACGAGTTGACAGTCTCTTGTGGGGAATGTGTACAAACTCTGCAGAGTCAAAACTATTCGAATAGACGTGCCCACGGTCATGGGCAGACATGGGGACTTAACTAGATATAGTTCTGTTTTAAAAATGATTTGTGGGTGAATGGGGAAATGAAGGGCAGTGAGAGGCCCAAGTTTGGAATTGTCCTGGGTGTCGTCCCAGTGGTAAGTTAAGCGACTATAACGCTGAAAGAAGATATATGGTACAGAGACCATGTAATGGTGGATGGGCTCTGTATCACTATTAAGACGATTACATTCCACTAAACTTGTGTCTTTCAAAAACTGCTAGGTCATAGGGATTTCTAAGTACTGTATTATAAAGGCAATTTCCGGCAAAATAACATAAACCTAAGCCTTCCTTTGGATTAGCCCAGCATATATTTATTGCATTCTGTATGATGGCTCGCTGAGCACGGTGGTTAGTGTGCTCACATTCGCATTACCAAAAACAGAAACAGGGACGCAGGATCATTATGAATATGAAGACGCCCCGACCACAGAAGGGAGGAAGGACGATGGGAATTAGGTCGCCGTTCGTAATTTTCCGAACCTAGACAAGCTAGACCTAAGGCATTGTGTGCACATATATTATCTAAATCTAGGTAATATATACTGCACACATTACCCGCCGCTTGCTCGAGGTTATGGTCCTACTTTGCTTTCTCTTCCACGCTTGTATGTAATGATGACATTCGGCCTAAGTGCCCCTTTTGTAAACTATCGCCCGACGTGGTGTAATTTGAACCATGGTTTGTAATATAACTGTTTAAGCGATGTATGAAATGATATAGCAATGTACCTGTGCGCATTATCTACTGATCCAGGGAATAATGCAGTAATCACAGGAGATTCTGGATTGAAAAATCCGGGTCTGACAAGAGGCGACAGGGAACCAGCCGGTACCTACGGCGGTGCTCGGCGGTGACCGGAAGGTGGTCGGCGACGAGTCAAGGCGGCGGCGGCGGAGAAGCTCAGTATGGCGGCGAGGGAGAAGTCGGGAGGTTCGGCCGACGGGCGGAGATTGATCACCGGCGCGTGGGGAAGGCGAAGAAGGCGGCGGGGGGAACCAAGGAGAACCGAGGCAACGGCGATTGCTCGCCGGGGTTGGGTGCGGCAGAGGCGCTCGGGCAGCGGCTCCGGTGGCGAGGAGGCTCGGGTGAGGAGGGGAGGCGGTGCGGCGGCGAGAGGAGAGTCTAAAGGAGGGGAATTTATAGGCGGGGAAGCGAAAGGGAAGGCCGACAGTTTTGAAGCTTGCCAGAGTTATTGCAGCCGGCGAATTAGAGGGAATTAAAAGAGGAAAACGACCGGTGGATCAGAGGGGAGTGATTAGGGCATTCAAATGCGCACTCAAACGGGAGTTAAGGAGGAAGAAACGGCCAAAAATCAAAAACTCGGTTCGGCATTAATGGAGGAGAGGAGAGAGAAGGCTAGAGGAAGAAGAAAGGGAGGAAGAAGAAAGAGATGATAGGTGGGGCCCACCCGTCGGTGAGAGAAAAGGGATGAAGGGATATGCCGGCCGGATGAACGACACATGGCGCAATCTCGGCCGTTGAAGTGAATGAAGGGCTAAGTGGCTACGGGTGGCTAGGATTAGATCAAGAAATGGATGGATTTAATCCCGGCGGCGGCGACGGGGAACCGACCGGTACCTACGGCATCGCTCGGCGGTGACCGGAAGGTGGTAGGCGACGAGTCAAGGCGGCGGCGGTGGAGAAGCTCGGTGCGGCGACGAGGGAGAGGTCGGGAGGTTCGGCCGACGGGTGGAGAGTGATCACCGGCGCGCGGGGAAGGCGAAGAAGGTTGTAATACCCCAAAAGCGATTCGAGAGTTAATCGATTAATTGGACGGATGGAGCTTTTAGAAAAGAATTAAACAAGATTTTTAGAGAGGGGATTTATGAAAAATCCTAGCAACCTGGGCCTGGGCCTTGGCCCAGGTGGAGGCCAGCCAAAAAGGGGGGTGGTAATGGAATGCGCGAAGGCTACGATAGCAGAAAACAAAACTTTTCTACCGCACACAAGAACATCATGCTTAAGGAGGATCATGGATCGTTACCACTAGACGTGCAACAGCAATGAAGAAGAGTTGGAGAAGCCGATCCAACCACGCGTCGAGGTAGTAGTGGAAGTAGTCGATCGTCCCGAACCGATCGTCTCCTCCACGCGATCAACCACACCACGAGCGGATCCAATCAGTAGGTTGTTGATGCCGATCAACGCCGCAACGAGCGGCGCCCACCGGTATCCACACGTCCCGGATGGAACGCCGATCGCGAGTGTACCAAAGACTCATGAGCGCCTAGGGTTTGGCTCGGAGGTGGCGGCTAGGGTTTAGCTCGGGATTATCATATGCCTTCCCTCAGCCCCTCGCCTCCATATATATAGACCTCCTCACTTGGGCCTCGTGGACCGAGGCCCAATAGGAGTCTATCCAGGATCTCTATCCGAATTGAGCCCATATCCCAATCACATTCGAATTAGTGTTCCAACCCGTTAAGTGTGCGACAGAGGTTCACGTATACTTGGTCGCGACCGAAACACCTTCCAGGTCACCGTGTTAATAGCGGCCTCTAGTAAGACATATTAACCCCAAAGTATACGTAAAGATCATATCTACGAACACTGTAATGTTCTCATGTTCTAATCCCTTTGCCTCACGATATAGATTAAGCTCAAGGCGAGACCGTGTCATCCTCTTAATAGCTCAATCACTCTCTCGATTCCGTGATGGATTATAAACTCGTGATTGACTCCTCAATCATCTTGGTATGGCCATGCACTTTCATAATCCATTACATCGAGGGGCCAGAGATATCTCTCCCACAAGGGGGCAAATTCTATCTTGATCATTCACATCCCACTACATGTTTCATGGCAAACCCAAAGACTACTTTTATGACTACCCGCCACGGAGTAGTGTTTAGTAGTCCCAAAGTAAGCTACTACGCATCTTTGGGAACCATGATGATCTCAAGTCTAAGGATTCCACATAAACACTACTTGAGACCAACCGATGACACATGGAATCTCTGCGGTGTCTCATGGCGGGTCTATCCAACATATGTTCACTAACACATGTCCATATTATTGATTTTGTATCTCCATACCATGATCCATGAGACATGATCATCAATCAATACATATCTTGATCTTTGAATCATATTTGTTCCTCATATGAAATATAATCGGGGATCATTTAGAAATAGCAACATTTTGGCATTAAGAGTCTCATGAATAAGTCACATACTCATTGATCAATAATGATAATGTCTATTTCAAGGAACAAAGCAATGTATCATAAACATAGTATGTGATATATTCAAAATCTCCATGTTGCCTCTAGGGCATATCACCAACAGTGGCGCCCTCCCCAACACTAGCCGCACCCCTCTCCCCTTGAGCCGCACCCCTTTCCCCTTATGCAGCCGCCACCCCATCTCCTCCTGCGCCTCCACCTCTCCCCATGGCTGCCCCTTGGTGCTAGGAAAAAGCGAGAAGGAAGAAAGAATGGAGGGAAGGAGAAGAAAGGAAGGAGGAAGAAGGGGAAGAAGATGTGTGATTCTAAGGGGATCCTCTAGGTAACTCTCACTCATCTCAAATCCCTCTGTTATTGTTGTAATTAGGGTTTTTAGCCTAAGAATTGGAGGGGGATTAGCAATTAGATTCCACGATTAGGGAATTCTTGCTGTCTGTTTGTATATCAATCCGCGCAGTGCGACTGTTTGCGCAGTTTATACCTACAAAATGATTTTTCCTGTGGGTCTTCCCAAAGGAAAATTGTAGAGGACGACGAGATATATTTTCTGTAAATTTTCCAGAATTTTAGGCCACGGGATTTGGGCGCAGCAGAGTCGGGAACATCGCTGTCTGTCAGGGGTGCAGATTGGGGCAGATTGTTGTTCAAGTGTGATTTAGAGATAGTAGATGATTTTTATGTTTTTGGTCACAATAGAGAAAAATGTAGGGAATTCAGTTTTCTACCTACTAGCTTACACTGTGGTTGGGATGCTTTAGAATCTAGCTGCCCAGATTGCCAGAACAGTGAACGTCCTCTGTTTTGCTCATTAAGTTACACCTTGCTAGGATTAAAATAAAAATATGTGATCTACATGAAAAGTGAAGGTATTTAAGTGAGGAATCCAGAAATATATCATTTTCTGTAAATAGCTTAATATTGTTAAAGATACAAAAAATAAAAGCAGTCTTCTTTGCTGCAGAGAGTGTAGAACCGTTAAGCGGAGAGGGAGTTGCGGGTTTTGGGCATAGAGGCGTTTACTTCTCAGTTGTGAATATTGTATTATGATTTTGTGCTGAGTGATGCCTTGTGAATCGGTGGCTTCGCTCCTGATCATGCTTGATCCCTTCGCTCCTTCGGTAAAAGCAAGCATATTGATGGTTTAAATTGATATTGTGGAATGCCGATATTTGATCTATATTGTGAGTATTTCTGTTCATGGATGTGGTTAAGATGTGCTAGTGATGTTCATGGTTGTTTGCAAGTTATGGTGTTCATGAGTATTTCTTATGCATAGCTATTGTGGATGCAAGCTTTTATTAAATTGAGACATTCACACATATGCATCATGTTGGCTTATTGAAGACTTGATCACGTGATGACCAAGCATTTGCTGAGGTCCCCGTCATGTTGGTGACGGGCTAAAGGTCCACATACTTGAGGAGTATAGGCAATTGGTCCCTGTACCAGATGGTACAGGCATGGGTGTGCATCGACGGATGCGCACTTTGTATTACTGGTAAAATGCACAAAGAGAAAGAGATAAAGATATTGTTGATCATATTGCATAGCATGATTTATATGAGTTGTTGTTGAAAAGATTTATGAAATGATGTTCATGTATGTTCTGGTTACCATCTATTATATTTACTGAGTCATTGGATTCACTCTTGTTGTTTGTTGTTTTTTTAGGTACCTTTATGAGATTGGCATGCATGGGGAAAAGGAAATATTAGCCTTGTTGCACTTTGCACGATCTACCCACAATGGAAAGAAAGGAATAAAATTAAATACTAGATGCATGAACTACTTAAGTAATGGTTGATTATTGCTTGTTGGGTTTAAATTGTAATAAAGGATTAGACTTTTTTATGATGCTCTTGTTCTTTATCTAGATATTATAACTATGGTTGTTCTAGTAACCTTTAGTCAATTTTGCCTAGTCTTGATCATATTACTTGATGACAGTCATTTCTTATTAATATTGCTCGTTGAGAATCTCTGGTTTAGACATTTAAACAAAGGAGGTTCTGCCAAAATTTTGTATGACATACTTAGTTATTATTGTTTTACTTTTAGTTTAGTAGCATTCCAGGTCATTATTTGGCTAGGGTGTTACAAAGGCGGCGGCGGGGACCAAGGCGAACCGAGGCGACGGCGATTGCTCGCCGGAGTTGGGTACGGCGGAGGCGCTCGGGGCGGCCGCTCCGGTGGCGAGGAGGCCCGGGTGAGGAGGTGAGGAGGTGCGATGGCGAGAGGAGAGTCTAAAGGAGGGGAGCCGGACTCGGGGAGGGGAATTTATAGGCGGGGAAGGGAGAGGGAAGGCTGACGGTTTTGATGCTCGCCGGAGTTATTGAGGCCGACGGATTAGAGGGAATTAAAAGAGGAAAACGACCGGCAGATTAGAGGGGAGTGATTAGAGTATTCAAATGCGCACTCAAATGAGAGTTAAGGAGGAAGAAACTGTAACAACCCAACCAAACATTGGCCTGAAATGCTACTAAACTAACCATAAAACAAATCTAACTAGTTGCTTACTACAAAATTTCTACAGAGTCTCCTTTGTTTATTGACTAAACCGAGTTCTAACAATTATAATCAAGAGGTATAAATAATCATAAGCATTGTAATTAGTAATAAATAAAACTACTATCAAGCTTAACCAAAGCGGAAGCAATTTAAAAATTCTAAACCTTTATTACATTTTAGACCTAGCGGTCATAAAACAATTACCACTCTAGCAAAAGAATAATTAATGTCGAAAGTTCTCTATTTCTTCTATGGTGGATAATTCGTGCAAGTGCAACAACGCTAATCCTCCTTTATTCCCATGCATGCTGTCCTCATGAAAGTACCTAAAACAATCAACAAACAACAACGACAAAGAAGAGTGAGTACAAAGACTCAAAGCAAATATAATAAGCAGTAATAAGAACAATCATGAACATCATCTCACAAATTTATCCATCAATCATATAATGAAACATGCTATGCAATATGATAAAAAATCTCTTTATCTCTTCTCTTTCGCATTTTAGGTAATGTGGAGTGTGCATCCGTCAATGCACACCCATGCTCGTACTATCCGGCGGGGACCAATTGCCCATACTCCACAAGTATGGGGACCTTTAGCCCGTCATGACATCAACATGACGGGGACATCGGCGCTTGGTCATCTCATGACCAAGACTTCAATATATCGGCATGATGCATATATGTGAATGTCTCAATAAAATAAAAATTACATTCACCATATCCATGCATCATAAATTCTCATAATCACTTTCAAATGCAATCGACCATAAACGATATCAACATATCATTATCATATCATGAACACATATACTCACAATTTAGATCAAATATCATCCATTCATCAAACATCAGCAATTCATCAAACATCAATAATCCACACCATCAATCATAAACCATCATTATACTTGCCTTAACCGCGAGAAAACGGAGGATGGGTAGAAGGTGCCACCCCGGGAATCCGTCCTCCTCCTGAATAATAATTATAATATTTGCTAAGACAACAGTAGTGGGTCTTTAGATAAAAATAACAACACCCTTAAACTAACCCAACATATTTAACTTGACCCAAACTCAAATCTTCCTCGCCAACCCCCGACTTCTACAGACAGTCACCTTGAAAAATTTATAACTTTTGATAAAAAGGTTCAAATGAGGCGTTCTCAGATTCTATGGAAATATAATTAAATTATATAACTAAACCTATTTGGGGAGCCTTCCAGATTCGGCCATCTTCTACCCGATCTAACTAGTTTTCCTCAATCTGTATTTATCTCGGGACAGCGCACTAAAAACGCCGTAACTTCCACCAAAAAAATTGGAATTTGGACTTCTTGACCTTTCTGGAAAGCTAAGGAAATTATCTACAACTTTCCTAATACGAAGATCCTCTGATTCGCCCGTTTACAAATTTCTAAAATCGATCTACCGAAATCCATCGGGAAACCCTCCGAGATGCAAAACAGTCAACTTAGAAAAATCATAACTTTTGCTACGCAACTCGGAATCACGCGTTCTAGGACTTCATGGAAAGACAATTTCGTCCTCTACAATTCTCTAGGAGGGGTCCAGACCTGAATCCCCACGGATCTAACCCAAAACCGCCGTCTACCATATTCTGTCCTAGCAGTCCAGACTGACGAAAATTGCTATCAAGATCAAAGAATATTATTCTAATGGGAAACAAGGATTACCCCTTGATGAATGGATGAAGAACACGAAGATCTCCTCCCGAATTCCTCCTTTCCCCCTTCTCCTCCTTTTCTTCTCTTGATCTTCTCCTCCTCCGGATCCGAATGTCTTGCGCGAACGATCTCCTCCTCTGCTTGATTGGCAGCACAAGAGAGCTTCTTCATCAACAATGGAGGGAGGGGAGGGGAGGGAGGGTGCTGCTAGAGGAGGGGAGGCGCAAGAGAGGATGGGGGGCGCAATCGAGGAAAAGAGGGAGGGTGGGCGCCAAGGGGAGGCGGCTAGGGTTAGGGAGGAGGCGCCTCCCTCCCGTTGGGCTTAACTTCCCACAGGCCAAGGCCCGAGCCCAGTTCTCCTATTTTATTCAGAAAACCCTCGGGAAAATACTATTTCATTCTTTTCTTTTAAAGGTCCTTCTCCCCGATTAACCGATTAATCGCAAAATCTTTTCCGGGGTATTACACAATTAATCGTTCAACTCTCGAATCGCTTTTGGGGTATTACAGAAACGGCCGAAAATTAATAACTCGGTTCGGCATTAATGGAGGAGAGGAGAGAGAAGGCTGGAGGGAGAAGAAAGGTTATGAAGGGGTATGGGCGGCCGGATGAACGACACGTGGCGCAATCTCGGCCGTTGAAGTGAATGAAGGGGTAAGTGGCTACGGGTGGCTAGGATTAGATCAAGAAATGGATGGATTTAATCCGGGCGTGACACGTGTCAGCCCGAGATTAAATCCGGATTTAATTTTCGGATTAATTTTTCAGAAAATACTATAAACATTATAATTTCTTAGAAAATAATAAATAATATCTAAAAATTCCAGAAAATTCATACAATATTCCTGGAGCTATTGTGAGTTGATAAAAATATTTCTAAATTCAAATTTGCCTTTAATAATTTTATAAAATACCTTTTAACTTTTAGAATTGATTTTTAATTCCAGAAAATTCTCAAAAATTAAATAAAAATTCAGGGAAGGTTGGGGAAAACAAAATGAACTCTTTTTAGGTTTAATAAAATATTTAATACACATTTTCTTGCTTTAGATTTTGAAATAAATTTGAGATAAATCCAAATAAAGTTCAAATACTTTCAAATAATTAATTTGAAATTAAATTTTTTCAGAACTTGAATTTTTGGGATGTTACACCATCTGCCTAGACATTTACGCAAGTTGGGGTTTTTGGGAGCATAAAATATTCATGTCAAAATATACCTGCCATTTCCACCTATGACTTCCCAAATCAGTTTCTCATTATTAAAAGCGATGCTTAGAGAATTTTGGTGCCCCCGAGTATCTAAGCAATACTAAGCATGACATGTAATTATAGATTTATTTTTGAAATGTTACCAGTATAATTCCCCTAGGGTAATAAGGCTAAAAGGCTCAAATGTTCCAAAAGAGTGTAATACTAACAAGTTAAATAATGAGCACGTAACTAGAATATGAAAACAAACATAGATTTGCATATGAAGTAACATCATGCAATTTGATAATTTAAAACAGAAATAATTTGCAAAAAATATAGATTCAACATGATCAAAGTATTGACTCGCCTTGCATGGTTTACCGTAGCCTTGAGCTCACTCAAAGCTTTCTCATTCGATGGTCTTGAGCTCCTGGTCTTCATTTTCATTTGGATCTTGGTCTCGCTTGATCCATTAATTCCTCAGGACTCCAATTTCTAATTACGTGCTAAGCAACTTAATCCAAATAAAGGAAAATAACTCAAAAAGCCCAAATAAATCCAAATGAATTCAATTTTAGTTTTATTTTGAGTTAATAGGTGATTTGAGTCAAGGTTGATTGGGTGTAGAGTATTGGCAGAGTCAAACAGGATTGAAGCGAAGTGATGAATGGCAGAGGGAAATTCACTGAGAGGGATGCCAATGAAGGTTTATCGATAAAGGAGTATTCACGGGAATATTCTACTTTGGATTGAAGATGGCTAGGTTTAGCCGACTATTGAATACCATTGCTTGACCCATTTTATTAATAGCTTCTTTTATAATTTTATATTTATTAAGTAAGTTCCATGTTTCAGGCTAGACCTGTGGGAACGTGTATGAATTTAGCTGAACAGTATTTTGTCGAGCATTAATATTTATGAATTATGGCATGTGTTACATACGTGATGTATACAATTTTTTGTTTATCAAATTAATCTTAGTGTTTGTGTTTTATGTGATATCTCGCGGAATGCTTTAGGTGATGTATGTTACATAGCATTTCATGAGGTGATATTTTTATGTGGTTTTTAGCTATCAAATAATCAAATAGTTAACTGAATGATCCGTTCACCAATTCATTAAAGCATGTGTTTATTTAATTTTAGAATTGCTATTTACTAGTTAACTTTAGTTAACTATTATTTACTAATGCCCATAGTCAATATGTAATTGCAGGGTTTAGATACATTTTTTTAACTAGGTTGCGACTCTTCAACTTGGTCTAGGTATTACCAGCCTTCGTGTTATCGCCTATTTATGCGCCAACGGGTTATCTCAATTATGGTCTAATTAGTTGGTTCTACCATCACATTGTTTCTCTAATATATAGATTATCAAGATTTTTCTAATGGTTGATGACCTAGGGTTTTCATGATAACCAATTATACTTTAATCGATGCATGATATTACATTTTAACGTGATCTTTGATTTGAGACGCTGTCGAAATTAAACGTTGTTGATATTTTATGTGCCCCTACTTATCATCTGGCATAGTTTAATTTTTAATTAAATTCATTTACGTGGGGACGAGCTACAATTATCTTTCACTATCATCATTAATTAAACCCACCATTAAAGGTTATAGTTATCAGTGTCATGTTAATGGCCAGGATTAGGTTTTAATAGAGCCTACTACTACATGAGCTCTCACAAAATAATATTGGTTGCCTTTATAATTTTATTTCGGATTTCCGTAATTAATGACAATGACAATTAATTTGCTAATTTCTATTGACAAATAATTAATTAGGACTTAAGTCTCTTAATTAACTTGCACATGTCATAATTATAATTTAACCTTTCTTTATTTTCATTTACAACCAACTTAATCAATCAACATTACATTCTATTTAAATTTATGTAATTATTTTAATTTCTCGAATTACCTTCTACTGGGAGATGAGAACGGACACTGGCCCATGGGGCTAGTGAATAGCAGTTGGGGCCTACCTGTTATCGGAAGGAAGAGAGAAACAGTGAGCAGCAAAAGAAAGAGAGGAAGCAGTGCTGAAGCAGAGGAGCAAGGGAGGAAACCAGAACAGGGGAGCTCCCTAGGCAGTGGGCTGCATTGGGCAGATGGCGGCGCCGCTAGCGGGGGTTTGCCGGAAGGGCTAGGGGGACTACAAAAATGGGTCAAGGGGGAGGCAAGCAAGCCACATGAGGCAGCGCATCAGCCGAGGTGACGTCATGGGCGGCCGACAGCGGTGGGAAGTGACATGACAGCTCCCTGCAAAGTAAGATGTGACATCCTCATCCTCAGGTTTTCAGACCCAAAAGAAATGACTCTGCAAAACAGGATGTGACAAACACTCTGTAGAGTAAGATGTGACAATACTCTGCCTCGCTAGCTTTTCAGATCGACAGGACAACACTATACCTCCTCAGCTTTTCAAACCAAAAAGACAGAACTCTACAAAGTAGAACGTGACAGCTCCCTATAATATAAGACGTGACAACACTCTGCCTCGCTAGGAACTTTTCAGAAAGGCAAGGCAACACTCTGCCCGTAGGCTACTCACATGAAATTAACCACACCGTGCCAACCCTTTGGCTTATAAAACAAGGTGGAAGAGATCTGGGAGAGAACACTACATAACCAAATCCAACACTATACCAGAGCTTGGTTCACCACGTCGGGATGGATAAGAGACAGCAGAAGCAATGGGACAAGATGTTGAAGCAATGGGAGGATACCTGCGAACTAGTAAGGTCTGCTGCAGCCCGTGACAAACAAGCAAGGGCTGCTGTGGCCCAGGACGAACAAGCGGAGCGTGTCAGGAGGTCACCTCCCCGTAATGACGCCCCCCGTAGCAGCAACCCCGTCCTGAACGTTCCAACCAAGCGTTCGCTACAACACCCGCCTGAGAGGGAGACACCACCACTCTGTTAATGCAGGGACCCATGAAAGTTCTCTAAGTCTAAGCAGCGGCTTAGCCTAGGCATGCGTTACTAGGGTTGCACGAACTACTTCTATGACTATCCCGACCACCATTGGGACACGAGCAGCTCTCGGCAGACGGTAAGGACCAGTTACAATGTGTTTTTCTACTATTTCTCTTTCAAAGTACGAACTAGCAACATCACCATCTACCTGTAGTGCCCGGAACCACTATGTGTCTACCGTAAGTGGATCGACCAAGAGTTCTACCCACATGACAAGTGGACTCTCAACTAGGAGGGGTGGGATGTCAAAAGGGCCTGTGAGATCCAGGAGAATGAGTGCCGCAACAACGAGCAAACCGAGCGTATACGTCGGGAGACGAAAGCTCATCTCAAGGCGTGCACGCGTAGTGAGCCCAAGAAAGAGGGAAATGGGGGCCAAGGCTAAAGAGGCCACCGAGGAGTTCAACACCGAGTTTGCAAGGAAAGGAAAATAGCATCGGTCCATGCAGTAGGTCGAACCGTTCCAAACTAGTCCCCTAAATGTTAAATTTACTTCTATTCCAAAAAGGCGCATATGTATCGTAGGAGTACATTGGTTTGTTGCATCATGTATGATGCTATTTCTTATGCACGTAATCAAACCCTGTGTGTCGTTTTTCCCAGCTTTATTATCAAGTCTATTTTAATTCGCAACATCAAATCTCGTCGTCTTTTTGCATTCAATTCTTCGCGCAGTAAGGCATCCAACAATATAAAAAAACAAGTTCTGGAAGTAGCTACAAAATGTCTACGCATATTTCATCGACGGTACTATCTAGCATATGTCTATCCTTGTGCCTCATATTGTACTACATAGTCCACATATTAGTCATTTTTTCTATAATGCAATATGTATCACTTCTAGGACAAGGTCTGGAAATATTGTGCGGGTATTTATGATGGATATATATGCTGAAGTGAGGTTATCAATCCACAAAAGATTATCAGTTCATATATGTATTTACGCTCAGTTAAAAGGATGGTATCATATATGGTTCACAGATCGATTCTCTATTTTTAAGTTATAGATTGTTAAATGTTACATGTACATGGTGTTATGTATCACCGTAATTTTAATTGTTTTTTATCTTTCAAAAGGAAGTCACTTTGTCACTATCTTACCACCAAATTCTAAGGTTCTAAATTCATAAATCAAGTTCGAACTAAATTCAATTATTACATCGATTTATAATTTACAAACCAACTACAATCACGCATGTAAAAGCAAAACACGGCAGACCCTGTCACATCACATATCAATGCTTAACAACTGTCATGCCATGGGATTTAGCATAACTACTGCCACACAAGACTTCACGCTGGCACGACGGTTGGACAACGGATTGCGTGACATGTTTTGTCACACCGTAGAGTGTGTTGTGAAGTACGGTTTAGCCACGCCACGGGTAGTGGCATGGTCAAAATGATCAGAATTGAAAATAATGTTCACGAGGGATTAACTTTAAAATATTTAAAAATGATTAAATAATAAAGAAGTAGGTTCCAGTAACTCAACCGTTGGATGACTGGAGGTGTTGTCGCCTAGCGGTTAAGCAACACCTGTCGTCTAACCGTTAGGTGACTACATCCCTATCGTCCAACGATACAGCTACTGCTTAATAGGGGGCCAGTCGTCTAGCAATTCGACAACAGAAGACTACTTTTGTAAAAAAAAAAGTAACAAGTATAATTTTGCATTTTAAAATAAAAAACAGATTATGTTAAAAAAATTCAGCCTATTTGGCTCTTTGCTCAGAGCAAAGAATATCTCCGTCTGAGAACCGAATAGAAATTGTTCTGCTCACGTTCAAGCATTTGGCGCTCGCTAGTACAATTCGTCAACAGTCAAAATCCAGCGGTTGGTAGCTACTGATAGCTTTTTCGGCATAAATAAACAAATTATATTATCTTAATAATACAAAGAAATAAAGACAAAAAGACAAAAAGTCTAAAAACAAAAAAAAACAGGAAAAATGAAATTATTTGCCTAGAAGCTCCAACGAGCACACGATGCCAATATATCGACACAGCGGACAGAGAAACAAAACCACAAAAAAACATGCAGATGCCATTTAATATTTATTCCGTGTGGAAAGTACATATACTTGCCGAATCATTCATTACACACATGGATCACATGTGGCATGGCCGGAAAACCATTGCTGGGAAAACAAGAAAATAAAGTCCTCCACGATACTTACTAAAGTACAAGAATAATATGTACATCCACATCAACAAGAGAAAGTTTCTGGTTGTCTCGCTGCTGCTAGATGCATGCATCTTCCATCGAAGATACACAAGTCAACTGAGTGTGCTTAGCTGAGAAGGATCTTGCTGCATCATTCAAGTAAACTGTTAGTGCAAAAGAAAAGTTAAGATAAAAAGAAAGAACAGAAAACCCAACTAGCAAGATACTTCTGAAAGAAACTAATCGTACTGCTTACATGAGCAAAATTGTGCAACGAATTAATACTAAGGAAAAAAGAAATAGAGAGGCCATAGCCCAACTTTTCACTCTTTAAAGCTGCCTTTTTTCGACGACTTAAATGCGATGAATCCAGCACTCAGACGCGAGAACAGCAGGAATCCAAGGGATCTAGAGCTTTTGCGCAAGGGACAACCAAAAGCGGAAGGATAAGCATGACAAAGGAACCACTTTTCCAACAAGGGAAAGGGGCACTAGATGCTGGTGACCATGTCTGCACCTAGAAGAAATTCCTAGTACCACCCATGCTTGCAAGAATATTACTTGGCATATATCATCAGCATGTGCACATATACTAACATGCTATTAGCAAAAGGTCAAATCGATTAAGGCGACAAAAAATTATAAACACCAACAGAAAGCGATCAAAGATGCAGAGCTCCCTTCAATCCAAAGAGGGTCCATGTAGGGCTGATGCAGCTCCTGGGGCATGCAAGCCATAAGCTTATCCCAACAAGAACTGCAGCCATACATCTCACCTTCTCTCTCATCTCTCTCTCTCTCTCTATGTATGTATGTATATATATCTCATAATATCACTCAGATCTCAAGCCAAACAGGTGAGGATCCATGGAATAGGCTAACGGGATCCATGACCCAGCAGCTCAATCCACCCACAGCAACACCCCTTTTTGGATCGAAAGGAGCTCCACCTCCGCCACACCTTCCAAACAACACAACACAAAGCAAACCTAAGTACAAGTCCACCCGAAAGAAAAGCACAATCCATTGACCAACACGAAGAAAGAGAGATGAGCTGAAGCTGCTCAAGACAAAACACGGCACACTTGTCGCTGCTGCCTATGGCTGTGTGGGGAGACGCTAGGTGCTGGTCCATGTTTAAGAGGAGAGAGAGAGGAGGAGAGGGGGCTGAGGAAAAGGGTTTGGGGGTTGGCTCGAATCTTGAAGAGGAGGGGTTCTCTCGGGAAGCGAGCAGTGCCATAGATGCCAGCGCTTCAGCCTTCACATGGCCGGCTAGCTTGGCTGCTGGGCTACTCGCGCCCCCTCCTCTCCCCACCATGGTTTGTCTACCTATTAATCGCAGTCGCAGCTGCAGGGTTTTTCCAAGTGTCGTGCGTGGACTTGGACTCTTCAACAAGAACGGCTAAAAGCAAGGAAGCGTGTTTAGGTGGTGATCGGTTCGGCTGAAAGCTGAAAGCTTATGGTTGAAAACACTGTAGTTGGCTGAAAAAACACTGTAGCTGAGGGATGCTTATTTAACATAATTAAATTTAAAAAATTAAAAAATATAAAAAATATGTTAGTCCAGCACAAACAACGCAAACGAATACGAGAAAAAAAGAACCGACAAAAAAGCTAAAAAAAATCAAAAATTCAGAAAAAACGAAATTATGAATAGTGTAAAATAAGCTTAAGCCATAAGCTTAAGCTATGTTGAACATTAGCAGCCCGCTCATTTCGGATGAGAAAAATAATTTATAATTAAAATTATATTATAATTGATGATGACTTATTTAATATAATTAAATTTAAAAAATTAAAATAGAAAGAATAGTTTTTTCAATCACGAATAATACAAACGAATACGAAAAAAAGAACCGACAAAAAAACTAAAAAAAGTCAAAAAAATCGGAAAAAGACGAAATTTATAAATAGTAAAAAATAAGCCAAAAACTTAAATCGAAATGAGCGGACCCTGTTTGAACTACTTGAGCTCTCGACGGTAGTAAGAGTTTTTAACTAAAATTACATTGTAAAGGTTATTAAATTTTTTCATCTATTTAATTAAAAAAATAAAAGTATAAAAAAATAAAAACACTGTTATATCTTCACAAACAATAGAGAAATAAAGAAAAAGAGAGAAAGTAAAAAATCAAATGCTAAAAAACTAAAATTAAAAAACTGATATATTCTAAATCACTTTTGATTTCTAAAAGATGAAAGCCAGAACAGTCCCTCAGAGCACCCCTCTACATGGACCATGGTGGCTGTGCTTGTACGGTGCTTCTGGTAACTAGTTGTTGTTGCTGTCATGCGTATGTACATATGTCAAGGCAAATTTGTGTGACTATTTTTTTTAGCTGCAGTTTATAGCTTTTGACTGTGATTTATGATTTTTAAACTGTTTGTATGAGAGATTACAGAGTAACAGAAACTTACATGTGGTTTTTGTCAATATAAATAAAGTCAGTAAAGTATATATTATAATTAACTAGTAGATCCTATCTTGAAAAAATACTCCATTTACAAGCTAATTATTGTTGAAAAACCGAAAATCAGTTTTTAGAAGCTGAAAAGAACCGGGCATGTGACTACTCCCTGTGCAACTCTCGCAATGCAAAACAAAATCTGTTTGATTTGTGCTGTGGGCCGTTGATCTTTCCGTATTAGGGTTTTCATGTGCAGCTATACGCTGATGCAACTTCAAACAAAACGATATATCATATGATTAGGGGTGTAAACGGATCGGATTCGGACGGATATTACTGTTACCATATCCTAACCCATATTTTTTTCGGATTCGATACCAATCGGATTCGGTACCAATCGGATCCGGTGCCGGATCGGTCGGGATTAACCCGAGCCGTTTGCACCCCTACTTGTTTGTAAGGAATGCATACAGTATAACAAATGGAGTAGGAGGACATACTGTCAAGAACTTGATGTTACTACTTAATAGCTGATGTGGAAGATTTTATTTTACCATTGCAAAAGAAAATGAAACGTCAAATAGTAGCACTAACACGAAATCAAACTTGGCGTGATCGATTCGGGACGGATATTGCTGTTACCATATCCTAACCCATATTTTTTCTCCGGATTCGATACTAATCGGATTCGGTACCAATCGAATTCGGTGCCGGATCGGTCGGGATTAACCCGACCCGTTTGCACCCCTACATATGATAGAACATATAAATGTTGATGTGTATACGCGTTATTATTTCATGTAAAGCAAAAGATGTTATTCAATCTACGTATCCTAAAGTTAATCTTCTAAACATGCCATTAAACAATGCGATCCAAAAAATTTATACTCCTTCAGTAACAAAAAGTTGTTTTAGAATTACGTACAGTTAAATATTATAAAATTTAGCCATTAATATCTTTTTGACTATTTAGATTGGACATATAAAAATAATGCATTTATATTTATCTCGAAAAATGTTTCCATAAATTATATTTTTTAGGTTTTATAAAATATAGTGCAATAGAAACTAGTGATCAAATTAGTATTTTGAGGACAGTGTCGACGCCTAAAACAACTTTCTTTTGTGACTAAAGGAAGTATATCATTTGTTATTTTTATTTGATATTTTTAGGTGTTGAGTTTTTTTTCTTACTTGAGGTTATACATTGAACAAGGTTCAAATCTCTTTGCTCATTTGGCACTAAGATTAAAGATGGGCAGTTTAGGATATAAACAAATTTAATGAGAGAAACAGGCACAAGTTTAATAGAGGCATGAAATCATCTTTTTTTTCTTAATAAATGCTTGCAAAAATCTAAAACATAAAAAGTGAGGGATGGAGTACGGAAGGAGTAGCGGTTTAAATTGGAAGTGATTATACGTAGAACAAGCGATTGTATTTCTATACACTTAACATATACGTTTTTTCACCATTCATTATTATTTTATACTTTCTCGGTTACAAAAGAATATCGTTTTGGAATACGTGCAATTAAACTTTTTAAACTTGGTCTATCAATATCTTTTTTAATATTTACATTGAGCATGTAAAAATAGAATGTATAGATTTATCTCGAAAAGAATTTTTATAAAAGTATAATTTTACTATGTTTTATAAATATATTATAATAGAAATTAATAGTCAAAATTATGTGATAATGGTAGACATCACAGACGGTTTGTATTAAAAACCGTCTGTGATAATGAAGTTATTATAGACGGTCCGTATTAAAAGCCGTCTGTGATATGTTTCACGCCTTACAATCCCCCAAAATTTCATAATTTCCCGCTTGAATCCGAGTAGGATTCAGTTTTGAGACACTTTCAGTAAAACGGGCATAACTTTTGCATACGGTGTCCGTTTTCAACGTTTTTGTACTCGTTGGAAAGCTAACGACGAGCCCGATCCAAAAAAAACCGACCAACTCGCGCTCGTCGCCCTCCAAGACCCCGAAAATCGGCCATCTTTGGACCTAAACCTACATCGTAAGTTTTTTGTTTCTATTTTTGCCCTTTTTCTTGGTCTTCCCTTCGAAATTTGGATTCTGCTTCAACAGAAAAGTTGTAGATCTCATCGAAACCTTTCAAATGAGTATACATAAGCCATATTGTTTTTTTATCTTTTTAGACTAGTTGTTTATATTGCATCGGTATATAAAATTTTGTGTTCTAATTCACAGACGGTTGGTATATAGAACCGTCTGTGATATTCATTCATTACATACGGTTCTAGCTACCAACCGTCTGTGATAGAGAGTATCACAGACGGTTTTTATTAAAAACCGTCTGTGATAATCTGACCGCTGAGTCCGTCGATCCTCCTCAACCTAATCCTAGTCAATAGAAATCTACCAACCCTCACCCCACAGATCGTAGCTCCACCTCTCCATCGTCGCGCCAAAAATTTTCGCACTCCCGCCTCTCCCTCCCCTATAAATAATAACGAAAACCTAACCTCCTTACTGTTCTCCTCCTCCTTGCTGTCCTCCTCCTCTTGCTGTTCTCGTCCTCCATAGCCTGCACGAAGCAGACGACGCACAAGTCTACAGGAGGCAAGACACCGCAGAAGCAACTAGCTTGTGCTAACCGTGCAGACGCTCAATCAACACAGACGATGGTGGGCGTCAAAGACATCTAGCTCGTGTGTTGCATCAGGGGCGAGAAGGCATAGAGGATCTTTGTTTTTTCTCCATTCTTGTTGTGTTAGTTAGATGAGTCTGCTCGTCGTTTAGTCATATTGTAATGGTAGACTCTAATCTTAATAAAAATAGAATGTGTACTATGTTTCTTACTGTATTTGCTTGATTTCAGATAGCATAGTTAACATTTCCTGAGGCTGGCTGAAAAAAGGGGAAAAAATAGGTATAGAATGAACTATCACAGATGATTTTGTGATATAAACCATCTATGAAGAATTATCACAGACGGCTCAAACAAAAAACCATCTATGACACTAGTATTACAGACGGTTCTATCTACCAACCGTCTGTGATGAAAAAATATCACAGACGGTTGGTAACTAGAACCGTCTGTGATGTGTGAATATCACAGAAGGTTGGTAGCTAGAACCATCTGTGATATGTGAGTATCACAGACGGTTCTAGTTACATACTGTCTGTAATTTGATTATCACAGACGGCTCACAAACCGTCTGTGATAACTTCTGATTATCACTGATCCATAAATTCAGACGGTTCGGAAAACCGTTTGTGATGACATTTTTTTAGTAGTGATGGAAATTCTCATTAGATTTCAGTTTCTCCATTTTGGATCGATTTCAAACTTGTACTTAGAAATTAAGTATCAAGAGAGATATATACGTAGTTCACCCAGAGATAAAAATTTAACAAATCCCATTTTAGAACATAGAAATGACAAAACGCAGAAATTACCAGGACAATTTCCGTGCACATATATGCAAAATATTATTAGTCTTTTATTTCCTCCAAAAGATTTTACCGACCTTTATTTTCTAGTGAAACACACGTGACATGGAATAAATAAAAAAAAATTGAAATCGTCGACGGATGTCTACACGAGTGAGAAAAACTAGCTTAAAGGACGTGAGATAGCGACAACACGAGACCGGAGGGAAAGCGTCTTCCGTTTATCACGGCACTCACTCTTTCCTTTTTGTCTCCGGCTTATTAAAAAGTCAAAATATCTTCACCTCGGGGTCTCTAATGGTTACTATGGTCTCATGTTGTAATGTAAAAACTATCAATTATAACATAAATAAATAAGATAAAAGCTATCAACAGTAACATAAATGAACAATCTAAACTACTTATGCTAGTCCGGGTATGCACAAAATAGAACATATTTTTGTAGAAATTACGGTTTTTTAGTTTTTATAAACTGAAATCAAATTCCATTATTTATATAGGAATTTTATTGTTTCCATAAATTTCTCATCGAATTATGTGTTCCAAATGCTAAAAATTTGAAGTCCAAAAAATGCTAGAAAATTGGTGTAAGACATGTTAATAATTTAAGCACCATTTGGAATGCAAATTTTAGGCCCGTTTGGAACACAATAAATTACATGAATTTCACAAGCGCATCAGCTCACCAGCGCGTGCCAATGCTCCCGCGTTGGCGTTGCATGCCCACATGCCGACGCTACACTCGCCAGGAGCCAATTGCTATGCGCCAAGTGCCAGCGCGTGGTATCGAGCGCTCGAATGTAGCTTCGCAGCCCTTTGGTGCGCCGGCCAGAGGAAAACGAGGAAATCAGGGAAAAGATTGGAGGGGAAGAGAAGGGGAAAACCCAGAAATAGCTCGTAGTTTTACGGTTCGTCGCCAGGGTAACGATCTAAGTGCTTCTTCTTTATTTTACTAATTTTATTATAGATTAGAGTTAAAATTATAGAGGGAAGTACTAAGTGATCATCAGGGAATCAACTAGTAGATCGGTTAATTCGCTTTATAGTTCTACTATGATTTTGGGATATCGTATGGACTGTAAGTTCAAGCTATATTAAATTAGTTTTGGTGATAATGAGAAATATAATTATAAGACTAACTTATTTATTAACTATGATATTATCTAATCTCATTTGGATATAATTAATGATAAATGCAATCATGAGACTAACTTATTTATTAATCATTATATTGTTTAGTCTTATTTGGATGAAAAATTGAAAATCATAGAGGTATGCACTCGATATCATATTCTTATATCTTATTACATTCCTCGGATCCAAAATATAGGTTGAACTCTACCAAAGGTCTAATTTGAATATGTTTATTATACATTATTGTATGCGTACATTTAGGGAGAGTTCATTCTATGTTTTATGATTTTATTAAATATTGATTTATGTTTCCCTTTCAACACATATTATGATCTATACTTTGAAACATATCCCTTGAGTATATAAAACTTGTGTAATTCATATATACACATGATTAATTTAAAAAATTCAGCGAAGTATATATTATTGATTGATTTGAAACGTATCCCTTGAGTATATATAATTCATATATACACATGATTGATTTAAAACTTGTGTAATTCATATATACACTTGTGTAATTCAGCGAAGGAAAAGATTGATAAATCTAGTTCCTCCATTATGTGTTAATGATTAGATGATTAATAACAACCGGATGAGTAAGCTTTGCTAGTAATTAATCTCAAAGATAAACGCTCACATTCAAATGAGTTAATTACTTAAGAAGCTTATCCGAGAGTATACAATTATTGTATACATGATGTATACTCGTAAATCATTTTCTATCTCATTATTTGTTGAGATTGTCATGAATTATCAAAAAAGGGAATATGTAGAATATAATCCCTCCATTATTACTTAATGGTGAAGTTTTGGTAATTAATGGCAATTGATTTGTGAACTAACATTTTCTATGAGTTAGATAAATAGATTGGGTTTCACAAATAAGGATAACTTAGGATGACTTCATATCTTAAAGATCATCAAGTTAAGATACAGGATGGAAGATGACTTCATGAGTTGAAGGCCATTAAGAAAATGATACATAATGAGTTGATGCATGTCCAAGAGGAAATGGTCATAACCTGATTAAGATCCTAAAGAAGGGATACATCATGTAGTGATGCACATCAAGATTCCCAAGATAAAACGATTATGACTTGATCATCAAGTCAAGAAAAGACACATCATGGGTTGATGGAGTTCAAGTGAAGGATACATCATGGGTTAATGCATATCAAGACAAAGACCCGAACTTGAAGTTGAGATGTGCGTCATCAAGCTTCAAGAGGATACTCAAGGCAAATATATGACTAGTTAGGGCTAAGGATATGTTCTAGTATTTTACCGGTCTTGGTATTTGGTTGAAAGACCGGATTGCTAGTATAGGTTGTCGTACTATTAAGAGAGGTCATGTCTAACAGTTTGAGTCTCATCATGTGTTGATAGTTCAAATCTCACTTGCTCTAATTCTCCATGGCATAATGTTTATATTTGCAAATGTGTTTTGCAAATAGTTAAGACTCATATGTTAAATCCTTGTAGCATAGGACTATACATTACGAATGTATTTTGCAAGTGTTTGAAGTCTATGTTTCCTACTCCTTATGGTATGAGGCTTATATTTGTAAATGTGTTTTTGCAAATGGTTGAAGATTACACATAATCCTTGTAACATGTGACTTAGATTTGCGATGTATTTTGCAAACATATTGAGTCCATGTACCTATACCATGTGTCCTGATTCTAAAAGTATACAAATGTGTTTTGCAATTTATTGGGAATCATAGTTGATCCTTATGTTTATGAAACTATAATTTACAAATATGTTTTGTAAAATTTGTTGAAGTATATGCACTTTACAGAAAAATCAAAACTGCTGCTATGTCGTGTGGTATTACCGCTAGGCGGAACTACCGGCGTTAAGATCATGATATTACCGCGTTAGTTGGTCAAAAATCGATGCAGTCAAAGACCGATATGGTCAAATACCTATGTGGTCGAAGATTAACATGGTCATATATCGACGTGGTCGAGGACCTATGTGGTCGAAGATCGATGTGGTCGAAGATCGATGTGGTCAAGACCTATGTGGTCAAAGATTAACGTGGTCGTAGATCGATGTGGTCAAAGACCTGTGCTGTTGAAGATCGACGTGGTCGAAGAGTTGTGTAGTCATAGACCTATGTGGTCGAAGACCGACATAGTCGAAGACCCATGCGGTCGAAAACCAACATGGTTGAAGACTAATATGGTCAAAAACATATGTGGTCGAAGATCGACGTGGTCGAAGCCCTGTGTGGTCGAAGACCTATGTTGTCGAAGATTGACGTGGTTGAAAACCTATGTGGTCGAAGGTTGACATAGTCTAAGACCTATGTGGTCGAAGATCGACGTGGTTGAAGACCGACATGGTCAAAAACCTATGTGGTCGAAGATCGACGTGGTCCAAGATCTACGTGGTGGTCGAAGATCGACCACCAAACGTGGTCGAAGACATGTGAGGTCAAAGATTGATAGTATCGGCTCTGTGTGAGCGGTCAGACCGGCCTGCGGTACTACCGACCTATGTGGCGCGGGATGACCGAGTTGCGATATGACTGATTTATCTATGGTACGTTTTTTTTCCAAAGAGACCTTTTGGAAGGTTTTCTCTTCCAAAGAAATTGATAGCTCCGCATATGTGGAGCGGTACTACCACGTTGCGGTAGTACTGAACAATGGATGGCAGTACTACCGATTTCAGTCTATGACGAATATTTCTCTGACCGTCACGAGGGGAGCGGTAGTACCGGCCCCAAGCAGACGGTACTACCGATTTTCTTGTTTTATGTCCCTAACGGCTAGTTTCATTTTGTGGGGTATAAATACCCATCGTGGCCGGTTGAAAAAAAGAAGCTGGACTCTATTTCATTCTTTTGAGCTAGTGTGAGGTTTTCCTCTCAATTTTGTATGTGTTGCACCTTGTGAGCAAAGAGAATACTCTAGATTGCATGTGTTGCATCTAGAGGTGGATTTCGTATCCACTTGAGCTTGTGCATTCGTTGCACATGGTGAGAGTCAAGCAATGGGCTTGATTTGTTACTTTTGGAGGTTGCTGACTCTTAGACGGCGTTGAATGCACCGTGCATGGTGATCTTCTCAAAGAAGGTTGTGAGAAGTCCCAGTGTGTTATGAAGGTTGGAGCTTATTTACCCGGAGCAGGAAAGAGCTACCACTAGTGGAATTGAGGTGCTTGGGTTAATTCATAGAGCCGGTCCAATTCGTTTGTCTTACCTTAACGTAGATTAGAGGAGATTAGCAAATCTACAAACACCATAATAAAAAAGGAGTCTTGTCTTTGTGGTTTATTTTCTTGTGCTCAATTTACTTTCAAATAATTTAAATTTATAGAATTAAATTGATTGCTTTTCACCATAGGATTGCAAACTTTGACATGGACTTAAGTTATTGCTACACTTAGGTGAAACTAGTTGATTAAGGCCTTATTTGTGCTAATACAAATTGATTTACGCTTCCGCATGGTAAACTTGGTTTTAGCCAAAGAGAATTTTAAAAACCGTCTATTCATCCCTTTTTAGTCGACCTCCTCGATCTTACATGATGTAATTGGGGAAATGTCATCCACTAGAAAGTTATAGAGAATTTTGATAGTATTCTGTATATTATTTATTCAAGTCGATAAGATGAATAGATTTCGAGTTATGAATTTTATAAACCTGTTATCTAAAATATTGTTGTCTTTTGGTAGCACGTAATAATCTGTAGATTACAAATAATATATGGAATAATTTGGACATTTGGTCTACATGAAAAGTGTAGGTAATTTCTTAAGGATTTCAGAGAATATAAGAACATATTTTTTAGATGAGTAGAACAGAAGTTATGAATTTTGGAAAACTGCTGTCTAGAACTGGGTTGATGCTGAACGCAGTCATGGAAAATTTTTAATTTGACTGGTTTAAGGGCAGAATTGAATTTTAGGCATAACTAGAAAGTGCATATAATTTCCTATAGTTTCTGAAAATGTCATTTTTCAATTTATTTGCATGAGTATATTAATAGATATGAAAATATTAAGTCTGTTGTCCAGAAGATGACATATCTGTTTTCTGGCCTAAAAACGGGGGTTTAGATAACTTAATCTGGATATGTGGCCAATTAAAAAGTTGTAGAGAATTTTGTGTAGATGCATAACTAGTATGGTTTGCTATAATATGATGTGGGAGTTGAATGCTATGTGTAATTTTAGTATGAAGATAGAGGGGTGACTGTCCAGTAAAGAGAGAAGTTGTGGATTTGGGGAGTGTAACATCCTGAAAAATTGAGAACTTGAAATATAAAGTTTTTGCGTTGTTTTGCCTTATATATTTGATTTAAAATTTATTCATAAAGCATTATTTAAATCTTGGTTAAGGTTACACTAGGAAACAAAAATTTAAAATATGAATCTGAAAAGATGATCCAGTGCAAGAGGATAAGGTTGGGTACCAAAAATTCAGAAATTCTATTTAGTATCTGCACTAGATAATTGGCAGGCAAAAGTGAAATAAATGAATACATGTATATACACACATGTATCCATGGAAGGATATATATATAAATATAATGTAGAGAAATGATAAAATTATATGCAAATAAATCTTCATAAAATAAGTTTGAAAATATATATATATATATATATATATATATATATCCATATATATATATGGATATGTATATGTATATATATGCATGACCCCAACTCTGTTTCTCTTCCTCCCCGCTCGCCTCCTCTGCAGCCCACCCCACGCGAGAGCGCTCGGACCAGCGGTTTCCCCTCCCCGGACCAGCAGTCGCCGCCGCCCTGTGCTGCGCGCCACCGCCACTATCACCTTCCCCAACTCCGGCGACATCCTCCCCGCCAACTTGCACGGCCGTAGCTCGATTCCTCCCTCCCACATCTTCCTCGGGACCCGGCGAAGTCGACTCCGCGCTCGGCCGAGCTCCTCCCGACTGCACCTCGCCGGCGTCGAGCGCCACCCGAGTCCGCCGCGCGCCGCTGCAAGCATACCTCCGGTTCCCCGGCCGGCCTCCACCACCGTCATCGGCTCCCCCGTGCCCCCGGCATCCCGTTTTGCCTCTCCCCGGCACCTCCCCGGCCGTCACCGTTGACCGCACCACCGCCTTCCACCGGCCTCGACCTCCCGCCTTGGTAGTCTCCCAGAGCTACCTCAAAAGGGCAAAGCGCCCTTAGGGGGTAGGCAAAGCCTCCCCGCCCACTTGGTTAGCGTAGCTCTCTTTCCCCGGCCCCAAGACGCGTTCGAGCCCCGGCTCCGCGTGCGGGGTTGAGCCATTCTTTTATTTCGTGGGTACGACAGTGGGCCTCACTTTGTCACCGCATGCGGGGTCTGTGGGCTTGTCGACAAGTGAGCCCCACCCGTCGATGAGCGCAAGGAACCGCACACGCCAAGCGGGCCCCACCGGTCAGAGACACAAAAAGAAAAATAATAAAAGAAATTAAAATATGGAATATGACGTGTGGGCCCCGCCTGTCAGAAATTTAATAATTTAGGGATTTATCTGAACTGAGAATTTTAAAATGGCATAACTTCTTCATTTTAACTCCAAATTGAGTGAGACAAATTTCTAAATTCGTCTAAATTCAAGATCTATCCAATAGAACTGAAATCATAATTTTTAGAGTTCATTTGAATTTCTGGTATTATTTGGAGTGATTTGTTACTTTTCTTTCTATGCAAATCTTCGCGTACGATTAAAATAGCATACGAGGCTCAGGAGGAAGACACTGAGGCAGCCAACCTAGCAACCCCGAGCATCAAGAGCCGACCATCGTGACCAAGGCGAGTTATCACTTTGATCATGTTGAACCCATGTTTATGCAAATTAATTTCCTTTAAATTATCCATATGCATGCTATTATTTCATGTGATAAATTATGCTCAGTTTTATAGATTTTAGATATATACCCATTATTATGCTTGTTAGTATTACCTGTGAAACTCTTGGGATATGTGAACCTTGTCGCCTTAGCAAAACTATCGTAATGTAGTTTTTCACAAATAGAGTTATGATATATCGTACTGCTTAGTGTTGCTAGATAAACGGGGACGGTAGCTGTCCCAAAATATCTCACTTGCAAATATGACAATGATTTGGGCAGTCATGGTGGGAATGACTGGAGAAAATTTGGAACTGTTATTTTATGCTCCCAAAAGCCTCAAACTTGCTTAGTATCTAGGTGGATGATTTGGGGGCTGGTATTCTGGTGCAAGGGAAGCACAAAGAGTATGGGATGTGGTAGAACCACTCAGATAACCCTAAGGACCGAATCTTGTCATGTTAGCAGGTGTAAGCAAGTACAACCACAAGTCTCAGAAATACAACCTGGCTAAGTAAAATTATCGAAACCTCCGGACTCATCTCACCGGTAGTGGATAGGAGTGGATATGCAAGGGCAAGGGAAGGCCTAAAGGGACACCAAGGGGAGGGTGAAGTTTTCCAGCTGTACTAGCGCTACGGGGAGTGGAGCCCAGCTACGTTAGTGACTGTGGGAAACATCCCGTGCAACGTATGGGACCCACCGCAAGTGGGATAAGCCCATAGGGTGAGATGACGAAAGAGGCTAGATATTTCGAAAAGTCACTGTGACGGTCTGCTCAACCATATGACTAAGGAATCATGTGGGGCAACGAGTTGGCAGTCTCTTGTGGTGAAAGTGTACAAACTCTGCAGAGTCAAAACTATTCGAATAGCCGTGCCCACGGTCATGGGCAGACATGGGGACTTAACTAGATATAGTTCTGTTTCAAAAATGATTTGTGGGAGAAAAGGGAAAATGTAGGGCAGTGAAAGGCCCTAGATTGGAATTGTCCTGGATGTCGTCCCAGCGGTAAGATAGGCAACTATAATGCTGGAAGATAATGTAAGGTGCAGAGGCCATATAAGGGTGGATGGGCTCTGTACCACTATTAAGACGATTACCTTCCACTAAACTTGTGTCTATCAAAAACGGCCAGGTCATAGGGAATTCTAAGTACTGTATTGTAAAGGCAATTTCTGGCAAAATAAAATAGACCTAAGCCCTCCCTTGATCAGCCCAGCATACTATTACTGTATTCTGCGTGATGATTTGCTGAGCACGGTGGTTAGTGTGCTCACACTCGCATTACCAAAAACAGAGACAGGGACGCAGGATCATTATGATTATGAAGACGCCCCGGCCACAGAAGGAAGGAAGGACGATGGGAATTAGGTCGCCGTTCGTATTTTCCGGACTTAGACAAGTTAGACCTAAGGCATTGTGTGCACATATATTATCTAAAGCTAGACGATATATACTGCACACATTACCCCCAGTCGCTTGCCTGAGGTTATGGTCCTACTTTTGCTTTCTCTTCCATTGCTTGTATGTAATGATGACATTCGGCCTAAGTGCCCCTTTTGTAAACTATCGCCCGACGTGGTGTAATTTGAACCATGGTGCGTAATATTCTTGTTTAAGCGATGTATGAAATGATACAGCAATGTACCTGTGCGCATTATCTACTGATCCAGGGAATAATGCAGTAATCACAGGAGATTCTGGATTGAAAAATCCGGGTCTGACAGAGCTGGTATCAAAGCATACGACTGTAGGGTAAAGGCCTTAGTATGGACGTTAGACAAGAGATAGGATTACAATTTGCAAAGCTTATAAAAAGAATTTCTAAAAATATAGTGTATTACTTCTTTCTCTATCTTTCTTAGATCATTACATTCTATCTTTCATTAATATTTTGAAAAGTTACTAACACTAGGAATTTAAATTACGAGATGGCGGAGTGGAGAGGAGGGTGACTGGGACTACTTGGCCCCTGAGTCTCACGAGGGAGTTTGCAGTATCTGCGAAGCTCCTTCACTACAGGCTACTCGAGACCGGCCCGTGTACCGTGGACTCAAGACCACGGCAGGAGGAGAGGAGTCCTGGTTGATTGAGGTGTTCATCTACCCGAAGACTGCGCACGACCCGCCTCACGTTTTTCGGACAGAGCACCAGCGGACCATCAGGACCGTGGTATTCCAGGACGCTGCACACCTTGCTGCCGCACGGCTGTGCGACATTTACAAGGCCACCCTTCGACGCACTCCCTTCTGCTACTACCCATCGCGCTAGGAGAAGGCGCGATATAATGAGACCTACATGCCTACGGCGAGAACAAACGATGCTTATGCATCGGGTTGACTGACGAGGCCATGGGATGCGCGCGCCTTGCCGCTCTAGAGGAGATTACCACCCTCGGGTTCACCTCGTCGCCACACACACCGAGGTGGCGACCCTCGCAGCAGCTCGCCCAATGCGGCGAGCCTTGGCATTGCCAAAGCAGGCGGCCGCAGCCGGGCGCAGCCCAAGCAGTCCCAGCTCCTGCCGCCCCACCAAGACTGCCGCACCGCCCCACAGACCCAGTGGACTCGCACCGCTCGACCGCACGCAGAGCGTGCGACCTCGATACCACGATCGGCTCTTCGCCAAGGAGGGTCGCGCCGCAGCCGCTCACACTCCGACTCTGACACCGACCCCTCCGAGTTCAGTGGCAGTAGGTCCTGCTCTCAGTGCCCGAACTACAGCCCCTCCAGCCCCGGAGTTGGCTATATGGAGTAGGTGGGTGGTGCCGTACTTGCCAGGTGTAGCGCGAGTACTAGTTGATGTATCCGGTGTGTTGTGCGGACCTACGTATCGTAGTTGCTATTCGATCGAGACTTAATTAATGTGTTGTAATAGTAAGTCCACCTAGAAGGCGGCTATGTGATGTTTTAGTTTATGCTTAAGGAAACCGGCCTTGTGTTTAACGTTGTTTTGTCGTTTATCTTGTTGGCTTTTATTGCATGAGGTGGCAACCTTCTTTTATTCTTTTAATTGCCTAGTAATAGTATTAAGTCATAAAACTATGACTGCAGATGGCCAGTCAAAGGGTGACCAGGGCCCAGGCTAATGCCACCCTCAACCAAGGAGTGGTGGACTCCACACCCGGTGTCATGCCAGCGGGGCGTGAGCAAGCCCACGATCAGGAAGCCAACCTTCCACCCCGTCCAACCAATCCCACCATGGCGCAAGTCATGGCGCAGCAGACCCAATTGCTGCAGGCTATTATTACCGGGCAACAAGGTAGCTCCAGCAGGTCTAGAGCTGACCTGGCTGACTTTCAGAGGACCCAGCCTCTCACTTTTTCCTCGCCCGACGAGCCTCTCGAAGCCGAAGATTGGCTTCGGGATACGGAAAGGAAGCTGCGCTTGGCTAAGTGCGCCGAGGAGGACAAAGTGATATTTGCAGCTCATCAGCTCTAGGGAGCAGCAGCAAATTGGTGGGAGAACTATCTTGCCGCCAGAGGCCAGGAAGAAACCTCCACGGACAACGACATGGATGTCATACCATGGTCAGAATTCAGGACGGCTTTTAAGGCCAACCGTCCCGGTGGAGTCATGAGAATGAAGAAGAGCAATTTCGCACTCTCGGGCAAAGAGGCATGACCATTCTTGAATATCTTACAAAGTTTACTCAGCTTGCTCGCTACGCTCCAACGGACGTAGCTGATGAAGAAGAAAAGATTGATAGATTCCTTGAAGGCATGAACGAGGAGTTAAGGGTGCAGTTGATTGTGCGAGTTTCACCGCTTCCACCGGTGGTGAACAAGGCTCTAATTCTAGAAAATGAAAAGAAGAATCGGAGGCCGGTAGTAGCGCAAGCTAACAACTCGGTGCCGCAAGGAGATTCATTGAAGTTCTTCAACAACCCTCATTCTCGGACCCAATCAACCCAAGGCTCCAACTCCAAGCACCCGATCAAGTGGAAGTTCTTTAAAGCTCCTCGCACAGGGAGTCAGTACACCGGTACCAACCCCGTAGCAAATCTTAATTGCTATAGCTGCGGAGAGAAGGGACATTTTGCCAACCGGTGCCCATACAAACAAAATGCCCCTGTCCGTAGCCAAGCTTCAGTGCCCAGCATGGGGCCTCAGACATCGCAAGCTAGCAGGAGTACCCCAACGCCCAACCGCGGTAGAGTCACCCATATCACGGCAGAGGAAGCTGAGGAAGCTGCAGGAGTTCTTATGGGTACGTTCTCTGTCAAGTCAATACCAGCACAAACTTTATTTGACTCAAGAGCTTCACATTCGTTTATATCCAAGGGATATGCTGATAAACTGGGGTTACCTATTTATCCTCTAAAGAGGTCAGTAGTACTTAAGTCACCAGCTGGTATGATTACCGCTACCTTAGTATGCCCTGGGGTAACGTTACCATGGAGAGGTGCGATTTCTTAGCAGACTTGATAGTGCTAAGCTCACAGACCTTGGATATTATATTAGGAATGGACTGGTTAGCCAGATATCGAGGAGTTATAGATCGTGCCACCGTGGGCGGTGAAGGCGACTAAGTGTCCTGGAATGATCATAGATGTAAAAGTAGACCGACCCTACCGATGGGGCCGTGCGATATATTATTGCGAAGATGTACTCTTAGAGGGAATGATAGTGGTGCAAGATTATCAGGAAGTGTTTCCCGAAGACCTACCCGGCATGCCCCAGACGAGACACAGGTTTGTCATTAACTTGAAGCCAGGAGCTGCTCCCATTTCCAAGAGACCATATAGGATGACGGTGGAAGAGCTAGAGACCCAACTCCATGAACTGCAGGAAAAGGGATTTATTAGACCCAGTTCCTCGCCCTAGGGATCTCCGGTATTATTTGTAAAGAAGAAGGATGGCACAGCTAGGATGTGTGTGGATTACCGGACGTTAAATGAAGTGACCATCAAGAATAAATATCCCTTCCGGGATCGATGATCTATTTGACCAACTTGGTGGAGCCACCATCTTCTCTAAAATAGATCTGAGATCGGGTTACCACCAGCTGAAAATTAGGGCTGAGGATATACCCAAGACAGCTTTTACCACTAGATATGGATTTGTGACGAGTTTACGGTCATGTCTTTCGATCGACAAATGCAAGCCTACTTTATGAACCTCATGAACAAAGTGTTCATGGAATATTTAGACAAGTTCGTGGTGGTGTTCATTGACGACATCCTTATCTACTCCAAGAATGCAGAAGAGCATGCAGAGCATCTACGCCTAGTGCTAGAGAAGCTAAGAGAACATCAGTTATATGCTAAGTATAGCAAGTGTGAATTCTGGCTAAGTGACATCAGCTTCTTGGGGCATATAGTGTCCGCAGAAGGAGTATCCGTTGATCCCGCCAAGATTGCAGCAGTGACAGAATGGAAGCAACCCTCCTCCGTCACTGAAGTGCGAAGTTTTCTTGGATTGGCGGGATATTATAGAAGATTCATAGAGGGATTCTCTAGAGTAGCCATGCCATTGACCCAGCTACTCAAGAAGGAACAGAAGTTTGAATGGACCAAAACCTGTGAAGGAAGCTTTCAAGAGCTTAAGAAAGATTGACTACCACCCGGTGCTAGTTCTACCGATGTACGCAAGGATTTTGAAGTATATTGTGATGCTTCCCATCAAGGACTGGGATGCGTACTGATGCAAGGAGGCAAGGTTGTGGCATATACATCTAGGCAACTTCGCCCCCATGAAGCTAACTATCCCACCCATGACACGGAATTAGCTTGATGGTATATGCCTTAAAAATTTGGAGGCATTATCTGATTGGTAACCACTGTGATATATACACGGATCACAAGAGCCTCAAGTATTTCTTTACCCAGTCACACCTTAATCTGAGGCAAAGGAGATGGTTAGAGTTGATCAAGGATTATGACCTGAGTGTCCACTACCATCCAGGCAAAGCCAATGTGGTGGCCGATGTCGTAAGCCGTAAGGTCTATTGTAATAACCTCATGATACAGGAGCAACAACCTGAGCTATATAAAGAATTGATGGCTTTGAATTTGGAAATAGTGGAAGAAGGCACCTTAGCAGCAATGGAATTGCAACCAAGCATAGAAGAAAGGATTATCACCGCACAACAAGAAGACCCAACCACTTTGAGGTTGAAGAGCTCAATGGAAGCCGGAAAGGCACCTAAGATATCTGTGGATCAACAAGGAGTTTTGAGGTACGGGACACGTATCTTTGTACCCCACCAGAAGGGCCTCAAGGATCTCATACTCAAAGAAGCTCATAGTTCAAAGATACCCTCCACCACGAAGTACAAAGATGTATCAGGACATGAAGCAGTGGTACTGGTGGCCCCGTATGAAGAGGGACATCGCCGAACATGTAGCCTGCTATGATGTATGTCAAAGAGTGAAAGCAGAACATCAGAGACCAGCAGGGCTGTTGCAACCATTGCAAGTACCCCAGTGAAAGTGGGAAGAAGTAGGAATAAACTTCATCACTGGGCTTCCCCGAACCAGGTCAGGATATGACTCCATCTGGGTCGTAGTAGATAGGCTGACCAAGGTCGCACATTTCATCCTTGTCAAGACAACTTACAAGGGAGACAAGCTGGCAGAACTATATATGTCACACATCGTGTGTTTGCACGGTGTGCCAAAATGGATAGTCTCAGATCGAGGTTCCCAGTTTACCTCACATTTCTGGGCTAGCCTACATGAGGCCCTTGGTACCCATCTGGATTTCAAGACTGACCTATCACCCCAGACAGATGGCCAAACGGAGAGAGTGAACCAAATACTAGAGGACATGCTTCGGGCTTGTACCCTGGACTTCTCTAAAGACTGGGACCAATGTCTGCCGTATGCAGAGTTCGCCTACAACAACAGACTACCAAGCCACCTCTGAGATGTCCCCATTTGAAGCATCAGACGGAGAAAGTGTCGAACCCCTTTACTTTGGTCAGAAGTGGGAGAAGGCTACATATTCGGGCCCGATACTCTAAAGCAGGCTGAGGAAAAAGTTCGCCTGATCAGAGATCGACTATTAGCCCTTGATCCGGATAAAAGAGTTATGCGGATAAGAGGCGAAGGCCATTAAGTTTTGAGGTTGGAGATTATGTCTACTTGAAGGTGTCACCCCTACGGGGAGTCAAACGATTTAAAGTCAAAGGCAAGCTCGCCCCTCGCTATGTTGGGCCATTCCCAATTATAGCCAAGAAAGGAGAAGTAGCTTATCAGCTAGATCTGCCCGCAAGCCTAGCAGATGTGCATAGTGTTTTCCATGTATCCCAACTCAAGAAGTGCCTTCGGGTACCGGAAGATCAAACCCCGATGGAGGCAATTGAGATCGAGAGCGACCTGACCTACAAGGAGCGTCCAATGAAAATCTTGGACACCGTGGAAAAGAAAACCAGAAATCAGACCATTAGCACTGCAGTGCGGTGGAGCCATCACTCAAAGAAGGAGGCCACACGGGAGCGCCAAGACCGGCTAAGAAGAGATTACCCGAGTTGTTCACGGTTAGGTGAATCTCGGGTCGAGATTCTTTTAAGGGGTAGATTTGTAACATCCTGAAAATTGAGAACTTGAAATATAAAGTTTTTGCGTTGTTTTGCCTTGTATATTTGATTTAAAATTTATTCATAAAGCATGATTTAAATCTTGGTTAAGGTTACACTAGGAAACAAAAATTTAAAATATGAATCTGAAAAGATGATCCAGTGCAAGAGGATAAGGTTGGGTACCAAAAATTCAAAAATTCTATTTAGTATCTGCACTAGATAATTGGCAGGCAAAAGTGAAATAAATGAATACATGTATATACACACATGTATCCATGGAAGGATATATATATAAATATAATGTAGAGAAATGATAAAATTATATGCAAATAAATCTTCATAAAAATAAGTTTGGAAATATATATATGGATATGTATATGTATATATGTGCAAATAAATAAAATAAAATAAAATAAAAAAAGGAACAGGGATCGACCAAGTAAGCCCAACCGAGCCAACCCAATCCCCGCCCCCCCCAGACTCTGTTTCTATTCCTCCCCGCCTCCTCCCTTGCTCGCCTCTCTCCCCGGCCGTGCTCGCTTCCCCCCCCCGCTCGCCTCCTCTGCGGCCCGGCCCACACGAGCGCTCGGACCGGTTTTCCCCCTCAGCCGGACCAGCAGTCGCCGCCGCCTGTCCGTGCGCGCCGCGCCACCGCCACCACCGCCTCTTTTTCCCGCCCCGCCGCTCGATCGTCACGCCGCGCCGTGCCAGCTCTACCGCTCCTCGAGTCGCACAGGGCATCATGGCCACTTCGGTGAGGCTCGCTCGCCCCACCCTACTCCCGCCGCTTGCCGATGCGACAAGACAGAGGAGGCCGTTGCTGGGCACACTCGCGCCCCTATAAAGGCCGCCGAGGCTTCCACCGAGCTCCCACGCCCGAGCCCCTCCTTGCCAAGGAATTTAAGTATTAAAGCCCTCCATGGCCTCGCTTACCTTCCCCAACTCGTGACATCCTCCCCGCCAACTTGCACGGCCGTAGCTCGATTCCTCCCTCCCACATCTTCCTCGGGACCCGGCGAAGTCGACTCCGCGCTCGGCCGAGCTCCTCCCGGCCTGCACCTCGCCGGCGTCGAGCGCCACCCGAGTCCGCCGCCGCCGCACGCTGCCGGCATACCTCCGGTGTTCCCCGGCCTCCACCGCCACCGTCATCGGCTCCCCCGTGCCCCCGGCATCCTGTTTTGCCCCTCCCCGGCACCTCCCCGGCCGTCACCGTCGACCGCACCACCGCCTTCCACCGGCCTCGGCCTCCTCGCCTTGTAGCCTCCCCGAGCTACCTCAAAAGGGCAAAGCGACCTTAGGGGGTAGGCAAAGCCTCCCCGCCCACTTGGTTAGCGCAGCTCTCTTCCCCGGCTTCCCGTGGCGCATTGAGCCCCGGCCCGCGTGCGGGGTTGAGCCATTCTTTTATTTCGTGGTCGACGGTGGGCCCTTTGTCACCCGCAATGGGTCTCATGGGCTGCCGACAAGTGGGCCCCACCCGTCAGCGAGCGCAAGAGAACCGCACCGCTGCCAAGCGGGCTCCACCGGTCAGAGACACAAAAAGAAAAATAATAAAAGAAATTAAAATATGGAATATGACGTGTGGGCCCCGCCTGTCAGAAATTTAATAATTTAGGGATTTATCTGAACTGAGAATTTTAAAATGGCATAACTTCTTCATTTTAACTCCAAATTGAGTGAGACAAATTTCTAAATTCGTCTAAATTCAAGATCTATCCAATGGAACCAAAATCATAATTTTTAGAGTTCATTTGAATTTCTGGTATTATTTGGAGTGATTTGTTGCTTTTCTTTTTATGCAAATCTTCGCGTACGATTAAAATAGCATACGAGTCTCAGGAGGAAGACACTAAGGCAGCCAACCTAGCAACCCCAGAGCATCAAGAGCCAGACCACTGTGACCAAGGCGAGTTATCACTTTGATCATGTTGAACCCATGTTTATGCAAATTAATTTCCTTTAAATTATCCATATGCATGCTATTATTTTATGTGATAAATTACGTTCAGTTTTATAGATTTTAGATATATACCCATTATTATGCTTGTTAGTATTACCTGTGAAACTCTTGTTATATGTGAACCTTGTCGCCTTAGCAAAACTATCGTAATGTAGTTTTTCACAAATAGAGTTATGATATATCGCATCGCTTAGTGTTGCTAGATAAGCGGGACGCTTAGTGTCCCAAAATATCTCACTTGCAAATATGACAATGATTTGGGCAGTCATGGTGGGAATGACTGGAGAAAATTTGGAACTGTTATTTTATGCTCCCAAAAGCCTCAAACTTGCTTAGTATCTGGGTGGATGATTTGGGGGCTGATATTGTGGTGCAAGGGAAGCACAAAGAGTATGGGATGTGGTAGAACCACTCAGATAATCCTAAGGACCGAATCTTGTCATGTTAGCCCGTGTAAAACAGTACAACCACAAGTCTGTAAAATACAACCTGGCTAAGTAAAATTATCAAAACCCCCGGACTCATCTCACCGGTAGTGGATAGGAGTGGATCTGCAAGGGCAAGGGAAGGCCTAAAGGGACACCAAGGGGAGGGTGAAGTTTTCCAGCTGTACTAGCGCTGCGGGGAGTTGAGTCCGGCTACGTTAGTGACTGTGGGAAACATCCCGTGCAACGTATGGGACCCACCGCAAGTGGGATAAGCCCATAGGGTGAGATGACGAAAGAGGCTAGATATTTCGAAAAGTCAACGTGACGATCTGCTCAACCATATGACTAAGGAATCATGTGGGGCAACGAGTTGGCAGTCTCTTGTGGTGAAAGTGTACAAACTCTGCAGAGTCAAAACTATTCGAATAGCCGTGTCCACGGTCATGGGCAGACATGGGGACTTAACTAGATATAGTTCTGTTTCAAAAATGATTTGTGGGAGAAAAGGGAAAATGTAGGGCAGTGAAAGACCCTAGATTGGAATTGTCCTGGGTGTCGTCCCAGCGGTAAGATAGGCAACTATAATGCTGGAAGATAATGTAAGGTGCAGAGGCCATGTAAGGGTGGATGGGCTCTGTACCACTATTAAGACGATTACCTTCCACTAAACTTGTGTCTTTCAAAAACGGCCAGGTCATAGGGAATTCTAAGTACTGTATTGTAAAGGCAATTTCTGACAAAATAAAATAGACCTAAGCCCTCCCCGATCATTGACATACTATTATGCGATTCTGTGTGATGATTTGCTGAGCACGGTGGTTAGTGTGCTCACACTCGCATTACCAAAAGCAGAGCAGGGACGCGGGATCATTATGATTATGAAGGCGCCCACCACGAAGGAAGGAAAGACGATGGGAATTAGGTCGCCGTTCGTATTTTCCGAACTTATACAAGTTAGACCTAAGGCATTGTGTGCACATATATTATCTAAAGCTAGACGATATATACTGCACACATTACCCCCAGTCGCTTGCCTGAGGTTATGGTCCTACTTTTGCTTTCTCTTCCGCTGCTTGTATGTAATGATGACATTCGGCCTAAGTGCCCCTTTTGTAAACTATCGCCCGACGTGTTGTAATTTGAACCATGGTCTGTAATATTACTGTTTAAGCGATGTATGAAATGATACAGCAATGTACTTGTGCGCATTATCTACTGATCCAGGGAATAATGCAGTAATCACAGGAGATTCTGGATTGAAAAATCCGGGTCTGACAGGGAGCGTGTAGAAACGTTGCCGATTAAGTGTTGTTTTGTTTTGTTGTGGCTTACATGGAGTTTGGACATTTACTGTAGGAGGGGTAACTTCGAGGTTGGTGTTATCTTCTAGTCAACCCAGTTGTCATATCTACAAAGACAAGTGTATTGTAGAATGGTAATCCGAGTGTTAAAATCGTTGCTTGGATGAATGAATACTTGCCATGATTATTCATATGGTTATGTCTATTTTATATTGCTCACATGATTACGATAAATTGATGATGATGACTAGGTAGAAGGATGATTATATCAATTGCTTAATAAACAAAGGTAATAATTACTGCATTACGTATTGAGCATTCACGATGAAAAGATGTGACCCATAAGAGTGGGATATGATCCCCATATGCAAGTATAGACAATGAAGTCTCCATATGCAAAATATGGGCAATGAGGTTCCCATATGAAAAGGTCGGGCAATTGGTCCCCGCACAAAAGAGTACGGTCATAGGTGTACCCGATAGGTGTTATACTCTGTTATATCGGTATAAACAATGGATGTGTTGAGACATGTGCATTGCATGACATTGCATTTAGGAAAAAGAAAGTTAAGATATTGAGACTTGAGAATGGTAATTGATGAGAATAAATATGTGAAATTGAGTTAATGGTGACTAGACATGAAATGTTAATTATTATTATTGTCTCGCTTATTATTCTATTGCATATTTATTTTGTTGTTGTTTTTAGGTGATCGTTAAAGACGACATTCTTGGATAAAAGTAGAACATAAATATTGCACTTTTGTAATTCTTCACTTCACCTTGCGATCTATCACTTATTGTCATATTCACCTTAGCACTTTCCACGGCAATAATTAGATAATTATTTGTCTCCCATAGTTCTTTTTGTTCATGATATTGCCACTTGATGGTTTCTTATTTTAGTTTTATATATAACTCATCTTGGTAATTATTTGTTTCATCTTAAGTACAATTTATGATTTATAGTGTTGTTGAAATTTATGTTTACTATTATGTAGAATTTTTTCTTTAAGTCTAGTTATTGGTAATGATTGATTATTAATTAATATTGGAAGTGATACTAGTTGTGGGTGATATCTTGATCTTTTGTTAGGCTGGAGTGTTACAAGTACAATTGTTGTAAACATTTTATTATAATGCATGCTTTTAAAGGTGTGGGAAAAATGGAGATTGAAGTGTTCCTTTGAATTGCAATGAGCTTGGAAGCATGTTGTAATAATAGTGTTGCATATAGGATAGTTGGAAAGATACTGTGAAACAAAAAACATACGTTGAGTTCGACGGGGCTTTTGCTTTTAGCTTATGTACTTTGCTGTAGTAAATAGTTTTTAAATGGTATATTTTTTAAGACGGAGTCTATAAGTCGATTGTAGTAGACACTATACCGAGTTTAACTATACCGACCAAAGTTTTATACAATTGTTTTCCTCTTCATACTGTCTCTCACGATCAGCTATAATTTAAAAGCTAAATACCAAAAATTATAAGGCACAACATGTAAGAAATCACCCATAGACGTTTGCAAGTACATGCAAAACATTACAATGATACTCGTCGTGGACTCTGGCAAACAAATTGGCGACGTTTCTAAACTTGTGTTAGCCATGTCCATCCATCAGGTAGCCGTTAAAATTATTAGATTAGCAACTCAATTAGCTTGATCACGAAAAATTTAAACACCTCACAACATTGGTACCCTTGTGAGAGAAATTCAGTCGATTTTCAGCGTAAACACTGCTTCAACCGGCTTTTTTGGCTTCGACTTCTGGGTTTCGATTTCGAGAAGTCAAAAATCACTTTGAATACATCGACTTTTTAATTTTGATTTTTTGGTCTTTTTCTTTTTTCCTTTATTTCTTTGTGTTGTCAGTGAAAATATAACAACAGTTTTTTTCTTTTTTATTTTTATAATTGAATAGTTCAAAAAATTAATCGTTGTTATAGTATAATTTTAGTCAAACCCTGCAGCTGGGAAAAAAACAGCAGCTGGAAAAAAAATCAGTTGCAGCGGCCCCTACACGCAATAAATCCTCTGGCACCTACATCCATGCATTGACGGTCGATTCGCTCGTCTACTGGCGTGGCTTGCAAAATGCTCCTCGTTTTCCTAGGACGAAATTTCACATCCTTTGGTGCATGCCGCTGCCACCTCTGGACCCGGTGCTAAACCGTCACAATCTCAGTCCCGTGTGTTTCTCCTCCCGAGTACTTTTTTTGGGCAGCAAAACGTGGGGTGGCAGGGTGGGTGCGGCCGTGCAGCAGCAGCAGCCGTCCGCGCCACGCGGGTCAAGGACGGCCTCATGGTCGAATCCGGCGCTGAGATGAACCGGTTACACAAATCCCACTGTAGCTTGGTAGTATCGCGGCAAAGACATTGTCGCAGTTTTACCTATCAAGTTTGAAAAGAAGATTAGATTTAAAGAAAAAACAATATCCGCTCATTTCAGGTTTAACTTTTAGCTTATTTTTTACTATTTATAAATTTCATCTTTTTCTGAACTTTTGGTTTTTTTAGCTTTTTTGCCGTTTTTTTCTCGTAATCGTTTGCGTTGTCCGTGATAGCTAGCATATTTTTTTATTTTTAAATTTTTTAAAATTCAATTACGTCAAATAAATCACATTCAGTTATAGTAAAATTTTAACCGCTACAATATAATTTTAGTTAAAGCTATAGCTTTTCACCCACGAAAGGTGTTTAGGTCTCGCTTCGTTTGAACTTCATTTCAAAACTTCGGTTTATTTTTCACTATTCATAAATTTTGTTTTTTTTCTGAACTTTTGGCTTTTTTTAACTTTTTTGCCGTTCTTTTTTTTCCCGTATTTGTTTGTACTATACGTAATGGGCTAACATATTTTTTATATTTTTTAATTTTTTTAAATTTAATTATGTTAAATAAGCCTAAATCATTCTGATGTTTTTTCGTATTTTACAGTCTTTTCAACCATAAACCACCAAAAATAAGTCCAAATGATCACCACCTTAAACACACATTTATGTGAACAGTTTTGAGGTCACGCGGAGTACGATTACGTTTTTTTTTCCCTCGTAACGCGCCACGGCTGCACTGCACGAGGAGCGGGACGGACGGGGCCGGGCCGCTTTGACCGGCCGCCGGTCGGTTGGCGTTGGCTCCACGAGGGGGTGGGCCGTCGTCGTCCCAGTTCGCTGTCACTTGGCGGTGCGAGGATTCCGACGCGTATCTCGCGGATCCGCTCCTGTCGGGGAAAAAGGTGGGCATCGACCGGTGAGTGGTGGTAGTGTAGGCCTACTTTCTTCGTTCTGTCATTTTCTCGTGCAAGCGTCAAACCCAAGCCATCATGTCCAGTCTTTGGTTTTGTTCACCTGCTTGGTGCACACGTGGAACTCACGTGACTATACCATAGGTTCAAAACGGATTGAACATGAATCAAACAGTGGTGAAACCATGTTCATATTTATACTTTTTAAACAAATATAAATATTAATATGCTCAAACAAAATATCACAACGTTCATATTTATACTTTTTAAATAAATATTAATATTAATATGCTCAAACAAAATATCACAACGAATACAAATCGAATATTTACTCAATTCGATCGAATCTAGACATCCACATAACTTTATAATATGAAAATATTATTGATATTTTATCCTCGTACAATCACCTCAGTTATTCTAATATATTTATTTCACCTAAAGAAACATCAATTCACATTAGATTAAAGCATATTGCAAATAATATACATATATTGCATCCTCGAATTCGAATACGAATAGTTAGAATAAATTGACATTTCGGATGGTAAACATCCATGTAATAATCACATCTATATTTCTTATACAAAAATGAATAAGAGATTATTAATCAGACGAAAAAATCTATATCATATTCGTATGCTTTTAAATACAATAGTTGAATAATACGGATAACTCAGGGCTATTTTTCATCTCTAACTATACTAGTAATGGATGGGTATCCAAATTAAGTTTGTTCGGTCTATATCCAATCCACACTCAAACAATCCAAACAACTAAAATCCATGGATATCCAAATCCAAAAAGATATAAAATCACGAACTAATATTTTCGAAAAACCATACGCTGTTGAATGGCCGCACGTGGCCCATGGCACATTGCATGCTCGCAGCCTGGTTATGTCATTTTTTTCCATTATAAGGAATACACGTACACACACCATCAAACATACACAACACACATACAAGTACATTTCTGTAACACCCTAGGACTCACATTACCCTGTGATGCTACTAAAACTGCTCTACAGTTAGCCAATTTACAAAATAAATTAAACTGGCAACAATTACTAAACAAGATATTATAAGTGGAAGCGTAAACAACTAAGGAATAACCGGATAGAGATACCAATTCATTAATTAAAACATCTTCCAACATTTTAATCTAAAACATAGATCACAAATTTGACATTATTAAGATAATGTAAACAAAGCTATGCAAAAGTCTATAATTCTTTCAACTTTATTATAGCAATAAACTATGATCCAAATGCATCAGTGTGGTGCCGTTCTACCCTTACTATGCATGCTCAATATCCACCTGTATGGAGGGGAAACAAGAGTGAGATAAAATCTCAGCAAGCAAACTGTTTAATAGGCTATTCAATCTACAAACAATTATACATCATCATTTATAATTCCATATAACTACAACCACAATTCATGTCCACAATTATTAAACCACTACGAATCTTCCATGGATCATACCTCTTCAATTTCAGTTTTAATTGACATATAAATGCTATCATTTTAAATATCAATTAAATGCATATGAAACATTTAGTCTTCCACAACTACAATAGATTAATCATCAACATTTAATCTTCCACAAATAACAATGTTATATCCTCAACTTCAAATCACCATCAAAGACAATAAAACATATGTAATGATCATCTCACTACTTTAATAATTCTCACGTCCACAATTGCTATCAATAATTACTACATGAGGAAAGAATCTCATGCCACAATCACAACCCTTACCATACACAAGGGACGAATCCCATTCCACGACCACATCCACAATCTTCATACCACAATTACCTCACACGAGCCAATTCCACATTACAACTAGAAAGTTGTATATTCCACAAAATAACATCACCATAATATATTGCATATGTATGCAAATGAATCTTTCCACAATGCAATGCATATGAATGCTTTCATGCTATGCTCCACATCACTCTTGCCAGGGTAGGAATTGTAGTTCATCGTATTACGACAATATACGATACTTCCGCGGGCGAAGAGGTGCATCGTATTACGACAATATACGATGCTGTACCGGTACGGTCGTGGTTAAGTGCGACGACATCCGCATATACAAATGACATGATATGACATGAATGATATGATAATTCACAAATCTCATTAATTCATCCACAAGGAGCATTATCATGTTCTCAACATATCCACATCCACCACATGTTATTTTCATGTCCACATTATAACATTAAGAAAGAATTCCACATGTCTACTAGCAGATTATCAACATATCAATGGATAAATATTTGCTACCATCTCCACAATTAAAATATCATGCAATCATAGCATAATGTATCAAATTACGATAATAATGTAAATTGCAAGTAGAAGGAATAACAAGTTAAACGGTAGCAACCACCGCTATGTTCACTTGCCTCAATCCGATGAAGCGAAGTAAAATCAAGAGCGCTCAGGGACAAGACCACCAGTCCAAAAGACAACTCTCAGCACACAACCACAGTATACAAACACGACTAAAATAATTAAGACGTCGCTAGAACCCCGAACCCGCACAAACTCTTCTCCGCTCAACAATTCAGCAAATTACCCTCTGCAGCAGTGCTGCTTCACAATTTCGTATCTTTAAATATAATTATCCAATACAACAAATGATACCTCTCTGGATTCATTACTTACAAACCTACAATTTTCATTTAGAACACATATTTTTATTTTGATCTCAGCTAGCGCTAATTTAATGCCCAAAACAGAGGAAGAACTCTGTTCTGGCAGATTGGACAGCAATGTTCAATCGCGTCCCAGCCACACTACATGTGTCCAAAAATTATGAAATTTCTACAGCAGATAGGTTACCAGATTTTCTACAATTTTCTCAATTATGGTCATGATCAATAAAATCATTTACTACCTCAAATCCCCGAATTAGCGTCGGTCTGTACCAATCTGCTCGCCTGGCAAACAGCTATATTCCCGACCCCGTATCTCCCAGATCCCATGGCAAAAAATTATGAAACAAATACAGGAGACGTATCTAGAAGTCCTCTACAATGTTCCTTTTGGCAGAGTCCACAAGAAAATTCGTTTACTAGGTCAAATCTATGAGGACAGCCGCGTTGCGCGAATCAATCTACAGGCAGACTGCAGCTAATCTCTAATTGGGCAATTAATCTATTAACGATCATCAAAATCCGTGCTAAGAACCCTAATTATTCATAAAAACAGAGGGTTTGGGATGGGAAAAATTACCACGATGAAGAATGTTCCCACTTTTTTTCCTTCTCTTCTTCTTCTCCTTCCTTCTCCTTTCCTTCTCCTTCCTTCTTCTCCTTCCTTCTCCTTGCTTCTCCTCCAACGGTAGCATCACTTGGGGGCACCAATGGCAGCAAGAGGGGAGGGGAGGCGCCCAAAGGGTGGGGTGGCGGCTGTGGGGTGGAAAGAGTGGAGGGGCTAAGGGAGGGTTTATAAAGGGGTGCTAGGGTTTGGGAGGGGGTACGGGCCCCCATTTGGGCTGGTTGGCCCAAAGCGGCTGGCCCACCCCTCCGGATAGCCTAAAACATCCAAATTAATTATTTTAATTTATTTAATTTATTTTACAATGTTCTACAATTCATATTTTTTCCTTCCCGCGATTTACCGAAAAACTAGCGATTCCGCGATTGTTTAAAAACTTACGCCGTAATGACGTTCGGGATATTACAGTTTCCTTAGTATATGTCTAAAAAGATGGAGACCGGTTATAAGAAGTTTTCGCATATTTAGCCCCATACGGCGTCGGAATGTCAAATGTAGCCCCCCGACGCCCGTAATTCCCGATTTGGCCTTCTCTCTCTCTGAGCACGGGAGCACAGGAGGCCGGTGCGTGGTAGCTCCCATGCCTAGGGAGCACAGCAGCGGCATCCACGATCGAGGACCACATCATGTGCCAACCACGTCCGGGGCCCAAAGCACACGCCTGCTACGTCTGGGGAGCGCATGAGGAGGCCGGCGTGTTGCGCTCGAGGCCCACAGCATGCTGATGTCGCCCCCAGGGGCGCATCAGGACGAAGGCATGCTACGCTGGGGGCCTGCAGCATGGTGAAAGACACAGCCTCTGCATGCACTAGCTCCCTCCTCTCGCAGTTCCACTGCCCCCCTCGTGTGCTTGTTGGCTCCACAATAAAATGGTCCTGGGATCGCTTTCAGGTGACAACCCCATTTCAGACACCATTTCATTCTCCTTGAGCCACGAACGAGAGACCGAGAGAGGCAGAGAAGGGAGGAAGGAAGGCCGTGAAACCACAATAATTTTGAGTGGTTTTGATTTGGAATTTGAAGTTTGCGCAGTTGCAAAAGTTGCAGATCGACTTTTGAGCACCCGAAGAGGTAATTTTTATCCACATGCGACTATAGTTTTAGCAATGTGATTAGCATGTCATTAGAAAAATGATAGCTTCTTCGTATAAAAAGTTGGTGGTTATCCTTGTGTAGTTGGTCTGTGCCCTTAGTTGACCTCAAGGCCACAAATTATTAGTGTTGTTAATTACTTATTAGTCACGTTAATTACACGCATGCCATTGCTTATGCATAGCTAAATGAATTTCTATGCAAATACAATTGTTATAATTTTTGCGTTAGAAAATAATTATAACATAATAAGTAGGGTGTTTTTTGCGTGTCCTGTAAAAGTTAGATATGTCAAAAATCTGAAACACCATTAGGTGGAAGTACACATGATGGATAAAATAAAAAATAATTTTCGTATGTGATACTCTGAAATGCATTAAAAATGGTATAATAGTTTACAGTAAAATAATTTGAATGGTCAAAATGAAGTGGTTGCATTTGATGAAATCGTGGACCAAACAGAAAGGATGTTTCCATAATGTAATGTTGAATCTATACCTAATAACGTGAAAAGATAATCCAGTAGCAACTGGATAAATCCGCTTGACATACGAAAGCAGCTGTTAGATGGTATGATTATTGCGTATCGTGTACTAAGTGAGTTTTATATGCACCTATGTTAGGTATGTCATGTCGGACATTCAAGATCTATTCGTGTTCCATGGGAATGGTTTTGTACGTGACAGGCCGTATGGGGTGGACCTATCGTATCGTGACCAGACCATGCTTCGGGTGTCGGGTCAGAAGGACATGAGCCTCTCGAAGCTAAGGAGGTGCATGCATTCCGCGTTCAATCGGGCCACTTCAAGGAAGAAGCTGCGCATCGAGGCGTTGTACGCCTCAGTGATGGATGAGGCAAGGGAGACCTTTTGACAACTTATGAAGGAAACAAGTGACGCTTCATGGGGCAATTACATAGTTGTTTGGAACCTTGCTGCTATGATATATGCGAGCCCGATGGTGTATGTATAGTTCGTGGAGAGGATGGAATTATCCGGCATGGGTGATTCCGATGGAGGTATTGGTGAGGAAGTGCCTAGGTTGGTATCTGGTGGTGATGTAGACATTGCTGTTGGTGCAGATACGGGCGAGGAAGTGGGTGATGGAGGCCTAAGGAGGTGTGCCCAGAATTTCGAGTCCAACGAAGGCATAGAGAGATGGTGGACAGCCCATATTGACTGCTACGAGTACCTGGCAGACTAGGTGGAAGAAGTGGAAAGCGAGGAGGAGGACGTGGAAATAGCTAGTTCTGGAGACGAGGGAGATGGAGAAGCTGATGTGGGAGGTGTAGTCGGTGGTGTTGTCACTATCGACATTGCTTATGTCTCCTTTAGATTAGACGACATGGCAACGATATCGCTAGTTCTACCATAGACAAAGGGGACATAGTGGGGGTTCAATGAAAACACTCTACTCTTAGGGTAGCGCTTCCCTAACAGCAGTGCTGCCTAGCAGGCCATTGCCAGATATGCTGTTAACATTAGCTGGATGTATCGGGTGCACAGGTTGAACCCTAACACCTATATCATTAGGTGTATGGATAGATCTTGTGCCAGCAAGGTCCGTGCGCAGTGGTTTAGGGGCTCGACCACGGACTTCCGAATCACGGTGCTGAAGGATCACACATACGAACTTGTTGAGCCCCTTCATAAGCACTGCAATGTGACATCCTCGTATGTTGCAAACTTGATTAGCCATCTTGTCATCGTAGATGCTTTTATTTCGCCAAAGCTTATATTGGAAGATGTTACAATATGGTGGGGTTTCTGGTTAGCTACAAGAAAGTATGACAGACGAAACAAAAGGTCATGTCGCATATGTTTGGCACATATGAAGAGGCTTATGAACTAGTCCCAATAATGCTCCAGTAAATTGCAGAATCAAATCCTGGGACATACATAAGCAAGCTAGAACGGGTGCATCCTACGAAGGGCCAAATTGTTTCGTTCTTGACAGAGTCTTCTGGACTTTCCATCAGGTGATCGAAGGGTTCAAGTACAGTCATCCCGTGCGGACAATGGACGAGACCTTTCTATCTGGTAAGTACAAGGGTACCATCCTCATCATAGTTGTAGCTAATGCAAACAACCAGTTACTCCCCGTGGATTTTGCAATTGTTGAGAATGAGAACACGGATAGCTAGTTGTGGTTCCTGGCAAATCTGAAGCAAGCAGTGGTTCAAGACTACGTAGATATGTGTGTCATCTTGGATCGCAATGCTGGGTTACTGTCCTTGTTGGACATGATGCAAAACTGGCGCAGTCCCCGCTCCAATGGAACGACTTGAGGAACCCCTGGTCATGAGGCATCTTGCGGTAAACTTCCACACAAGATTTTGATGTTGGACCTTGTGTGCATGATACTATAGTTTGCAAATGTGTTTTGCAAAATCTGTTGAGATATCTACACTTATCAGAAAAATCGGACCTACCACTGTGTGCATAGCAGTACTACCAGAGGTCGGAAGTACCGGCTCTGTGTGAGCGGTACTATCGGACATCGGAAGTACCAGCTAGTGTGATCGATAGTCGATAGCACATGATAAGGATGAGGATGCGGTAAATGTTTTAAGCCCAATTTGGTGCACATTTCCTTACTAGCCAGATTATGACAACTTCCTCCATCAATTATGACTTTGCACACTTTACCGCCAACTGTCGCCCATGACTGAAACAAATTGCACTGTTGTGCGGTAGACTGGCTTTGTGACACGCTAAGTACACAAGGTGTGCACACTAGCATATGCTCTCCAGTTGGCGACTCCGGTCTACAGTCCAATCTTTCATCCTTTGTAGGATCCTCTACAAAATCAGCAAATGGAGTAGTATCGTCCTCATCACTAGCTGAAATATACCAATCATCAGTAAGTATCATAACTTTATTATTTGGGCAATCTTTCTGAAAATGACCAACTCCCTTGCACTTGTAGCATGTCAGATCACGTGAACGACCTGTAGAACCCATTGAGGATGCCGCGCTAGCAACGGGCGCCGGTGGTTGGCGTGCCGATGGTGGCGTACTATCTATCTTCTTTTGTGCTGAACTGCGCGTCGCAGAATTGCCCCCAGATGGGGCGGACTGGTCCAGCTGTCCCGTGTTGTACGATGGTGTCGTGCTCGCTGAATAACATTGTCGTGCAGCATACTTAGCATCTTCAATTACAAGCTTAACTCAACCATGTTGTTGTATTGATGATAATTAACGATCCATCGAATAGCATACTTCATCCCAACAAGAAAGTGAGCCATCGCTTGTTCCTCATTCTCATGCACATCAGCATGTATGATAATATGCTCCATCTCTTTATAATACTCATCAACTGATTTAAACCCCTGTCGCAACCCAATTAGCTTCTCATGCAGCGAGCGCTTGTAATGTGTAGGTATAAAGCGCGCATGCATCTGTCTCTTCAACTCGTCCCATGTAACAACACATGGCTCGTGTCTCTCCATACGTTTTTGCACATAACGCTCCCACAAAGTAGCAGCATATCCGTCCAAAGCCGCAACGGCAAGATCCGACTTGCGATGATCAGAATAGCGGTTCATGCAGAACAACTTATCAACTTTCAGCTCCCATGGAAGATAAACTTCTACCTCTATTGTACCCTCAAAGGATGGCATTGTGAATTGGGCTTTGCAACCAGATCATCGGCGTCCTCATCGCGCCGACGATTGCGAGCATACTGATTATGTTGATGGTGTGGTAAATAGTCGTTGAACACGGATTCGTCGCTGTCATCATCAGCGTGGCGGTTGCCACGGCCTCCTCCGTGGGCGTCATAGTAGGCACCCCCATAGGCTCCAACATGTGCGCCTCCATAGGCGCCATCGTGGATGCCATTGTTTTCACTCACGGCCAGCGCTAATCAATCAACCATTTTTTTGGTTCGTTTTGTTCACGGCCAACTACTAACAGCAAGTTATGTGAACAGTAACAAACGCGAAAACTTGGCATCTCAAAATCCTAAGAGCAGACCCTCGAGTACAACAACAAACTAGTCTCAATAGGCACGAAAGGTTCGCAAATAGATCGAAGGGTTCATGAAGAAAACAACGTGCAATCCACTAGATATAAGTAATGTTTAGTTGCACAAAACACGAATCAAGTACGAACACAAAAATTTGTGGAAGGGAAAACAAAAAGGGACACGAACGGAACACGACCAGCAACTAAACACTATGAACGAGTGGATTAAGACCTAACAAAACGCACTAAAAATACTGAATTAAACTACAGCAAAGGACGATATATTTTTGTGTGGCTTTTTCGGTGTATAGGACTGAAAATTAATCTACTAAAATATGGGTAATAAGAGATTCTACCGAGTGGCCTGGAATCTGATACCATGATGATACGGGGTGGCCCGATCTTCTCGAGTAGAACCGTGGATAAATAGCGCTTGAGGATGAATAACGCTCAGCTGTACACCACGCGCCAGTGCACGGACTTGCAGCTTTATGGATATTTGCCAACACGCACCTAGATGATCGCCGCTAGACCACGAGCGGAGATCGCCAACCCTCAATTCCCCGCTAGACCTAGACTTTGGATAATCTTCATGGCTCCTAATGCTTAAAATAAATCAAATGCAGTCACTCCATTTCATTCATGCTTGCATCTTGATGACTCTATTGCCAAAAGGGGGAGAACGATAGAGAAAAAGGCATTAGGGGGTGCAAAAGGCATTAAATAGGGAGAATGCATGGTCATCTTGCTATAAAAATGGTCATGGTGAGCAATTGTTCTTTTCTTTGGAGGATAAGTAAGATTGAGTTTTTGTGAGGTTTTATGTGTGTGAGAGATCATGTGGAGATGATCCCATGTTTGTGATGAGTATTTGATCTTTGTTTGAAAGAAAATTGAGTTTGTTTTGGGCTTTTTATGCGAAGTCTTAGCCCTGGCCGATGTCCAAGTCATGTACGACTTTCTCCTGGACTATACGACCATGTTTGAAGCGGTCAGAACGAGATTGGAAGGCGTACGACCGTTTTGAGAGTGATCGGAAGTCGTTCGGGTCCCGTACGACCACTCTGCGGCTCTCTCGGCAAATTTGGGCGTGGTCGGAAGTCGGCCGAGAGGTCTACGACCACGTTGTGGCGTGTACGACCACATTTGGTCGTGGTCGAAGGCTCTCGGGTAGTGTACGACCACGTTGCCGAGTATCGGGTTGTGGTCGAGCGGCATACGAGTGATCAGAAGCTTTTACGACCACGTTACGGCTCCCTCGGGAGATTTGGCCATGGTCGAAAGTCTCCCGGGTCAGTTTCGACCACGTTGGTCGCGGTCGGCAATCAGCGCTAGGACGTTCGACCACATTAGCGCGGGTTTGAACGTGGTCGGTAGTCGTGGCTAGGGTCTACGACCACGTTGTATCGCCTGGCGTTTGACCACGTTATGCGGTGCAACCACGTTGTGGCGGTCGGATTCGACCACGCAGTCGGCAGACCGACCGTGGTCGTACGCTTGCAATCAAACCGGTCGTATGGGCTCGTGGAGTGTCCGATTATGGTGGGAATCGGTCGGTTGGGTTCCTTGTGATGTTGTGGACCTTGTGGATCAGTGCTGTGTGATGCTCTTGTTGTTTGTGATGGTTGCAGGTACTAGGAGACAAGTCTTGGTGAGGCTTTGGAGAGGTCGGGACTAGACATGGGAGATGTTGAGGTCCAGAACGACATGGAAGCCGAAGAGAACGTGGTCTTGCCAGGTGGTCTAACCTCATGGACAGCAAGGCAGAGGAGGAAGCTTAGGGAAGGCGATGGGAGGGCATTTTGGAGAAATGCCAAAGTCTGCAAAGGGAAGCTGTGTCTTGGTAAATTCACTTCTAGAGATCTCATACTTGTTAGGATTTAAGTTTCATGCTTTTTGGATCTCTGAGCAAAAAGTTCTTCTAGTTCTTCCTTTGCGGTCGTGCGCCCGACAACGCAGTAATTACTGTGCAATCTTCGTTTTTGGTTTTTCGTCTGCGCTGTTTTGTCTCGGTTATCAACCACGAGTTGGCGATCGACTAAGCCGTTGTGTTCTTCTCTGTTTCGACTGCAACTGAGATTTCGGCTGTTCTGGTTTTCCAACCGCAGCTGAAATCTCTTCGGTCAGGTGGTCACTGCTCTGTGTGATTTTCGACCACAGTCATTCTTTTGATTCGACCACCTCAGAGATCGTTCGACTACGGTTTTTTTTTCTCTGTTTTCTCTCAGTCTTCATGAGCCATCAACCCTTTTCTTCATAGCTGTATAGCTATTGGAGAAAAGACTGGTGTGAATTTTTAGAGAGTTTTAAAGGCACCATTCGCCCCCATCTGTTGCCATTTTGGTCCTTCAATTGGTATCAGAGCCGGTTAGCTCTTCTTCATAGATCTTAACCGGTCTCAAAGAGCCATGGCAACAGACAAGTATTCCACCAAGCCGCCCATTTTCGATGGCCTGGATTACCCCTTCTTGAAGAGCCGAATGGAAACATATATATCCAGGCTCAGGGGTATGCCATTTGGCGGAAGGTGAAAATACAATTTGTTGTTCCTGTCGATGAGAACATCAATGCCGGGAATATGGCTGATGTTGAGGCAAACGCAAAGGCGAGGAACATCATCATACAGGGATTGAGCAGTGAGAGACCATGTGGAGGTCATCCCATTGTGAGTGATGAGTAATTGACATCTGTTCTCAAAAGTCAAGTTTGAGTCGGTTTGTTCGGACCATGTCGTTGCGGGGTGCAACGGGCTCGGTCGGACTTGGTCAAACTTAGTCGTATGGGTTAGGATGTATATTCTTTTGATGCGACAGGTTTGATTTTGTTTATGTTACTTACGCGTTCATGTATCGAGCGGTGCTATGTGACGTGTTTTCTTGTCAGTGTGTCCGCAGGACAGCGAGGCGGGGTCGTGGCGAGACACGGTGGACCGGACTAGGCGCGGTGGCGTTGAGGTCGAGCGGTCATGAGGTGTCGAAGACGGCGTGGACTCGGCGTGTTGCGGAGCGTGCGAGGCAAGGAGCGGAAGCTTCCGGAAGGTGCGGGAGGGCGAAACGGGAATTTCGCAAGGCTGCATAAGTGGAAGACGGCTCCGTTAGGGTTTAGCCGGCGTAACGGGTTGGAGACCCGTTAGCCAAGGGATATAAATAGATGTGAGGGGATGCATACCCCTTAGGACACTTGAGAGCTTATTCATATCTTTTAGTGGAGCCTAGAGGGGTTTTTAGTTCTTAAGGATCGACATCCACCCCCCCTCTGTCGCCATTTCGGTCCTACAATTGGTATCAGAGCCGGTTAGCTCTTCTTGATAGATCTTTAACCGGTCTCAAGAGCCATGGCGACGGACAAGTACTCGACCAAGCCCCCGATCTTTGATGGGATGGATTTTCCATTCTGGAAGAGCCGGATGGAGACCTACATCCAGGCTCAGGGCTACGCCATCTGGCGAAAGGTCAAGGTCCAGTTTGTTGTTCCTGATGGGAACGGGGTCCCGATCTTCCAACAGGTTCTGGGTATGTTCGATTTGGTGGAGGCGCGACACAAATCGATCCGGCTTCCGAACGACACGCCCAAACCCCGCAATCGCAGCACCACGTCTCCTCGGGTTATCAACCGTGCGCTGCCGGTTGACCTTGCCAAGAAGGCTAATCCTCGCTGCGAATCAAGAACACAAGCAAGAACAAGGAAGAACACAACCAAATTGCAGATATATTGATGCAGCACTCAAAATTGGGGTTTCACAAACCGATGACGGCGAAACTGTTCAAAGACAGAATTAATCTAAGCAAAACCCAACCCTAATGGTGGGGTGGCGGCTGTATATAAAGGAGTAAGGCGTGCAAAACCCTGGACGCGTCCTTAATGGACTCCAACACGATACAAAGCGAGCGGCCCAAAAGACGGTGTCGCAGCACCCTGAAAGATTCTGGACGTCCACTTGTTTCGACAATTACCGTTGACTCAGAAGGAATTTTGATATGAGACCAGAGCCATTGGAAAGCTTATCTTCTCAGCTTTCCATACATATGTGGAACGTCCAAAACGGAGTCCGGATGCGATCTGGGCGTCCATTTTAGTCTGACCTGGTCCTGGACTCCGAATTGATTCGAAGTGGGCTTGAGTTGGACATCCAACATGATTCGACCACCCTTGCTGGACTCGTGCACCTCGTAGCCCTTCTCCAAGTACTTCTTGATCCTCTCCATGGTTCCTAATCATAATTAAATCATTAGGTAGTAATCGATTCTCAAATGAACAAAAGAAGTACTTAGAAACGAGCTCACATGTAAATTCAATTGTCGGGCGCGAGCTCTAGTGATTGGTCCTTGAATATCAAGTGGAGGAGTGTTGTGTATATCCGAAGAAGTGATATCCTCATCACCCTCCCCCTCTTGAAGCGGAGTTGTCCTCAACTCAGTCTCATCTTCTTCTCCCAAGCATGGCTTCAAATCTGAAATGTTAAAGGTGGGACTAACCCCAAACTCGGGAGGCAACTCAAGTTTATATGCATTATCATTTATCTTCTCAACTATCTTAAAAGGACCAGCAGCTCTAGGCATCAATTTTGACTTTCTTAACTCAGGAAATCTATCCTTTCGCAAGTGCAACCAAACAAAATCACCCGGTTCAAGTTTAACTTCCTTTCTACCTTTACTACCGGTAATCCTATATTTTCATTCATCTTTTCAATGTTTGCCTTAGTAGTCTCATGCATTTTGAGAATAAAATCAGCACGCTCCGTAGCATCATTATGAACTCTCTCACTAGTAGGCAAAGGTAGAATATCAATAGGGCACGGGATTGAATCCATACACTACCGAAAAGGACTTACCTTGGTGGTGGAGTGTTCCGCTCGATTATATGCGAACTCAACATGCGGCAAACACTCTTCCCATAGCTTCAAATTGTTCTTCAAAATAGCTCTCAACATGGTAGACAATGTGCGGTTCACCACCTCGGTTTGGCCATCAGTTTGTGGGTGACATGTGGTAGAGAACAACAACTTTGTACCCAACTTGTTCCATAGAGTACGCCAAAAGTGACTCAAGAACTTGGCATCACGATCCGAAACAATAGTAGAAGGCATACCATGCAAGCGAACTATCTCTTTGAAAAGAGGTCAGCAATATGAACGGCATCATCGGTTTTATGACATGGGATAAAGTGAGCCATCTTAGAAAACGATCCACAACAACAAAATGCTATCTCTCCCCTCTTAGTCTGGGCAACCCTAAAACAAAGTCCATAGAAATATCCGCCCGGAATAGAAGGAACAGAAGTGGCATATATAAACCATGTGGATTCAAGCGAGACTTAGCTTTTTGACATGTAGTGCAGCGAGCCACAAACCGCTCAACATCTCGCCTCATCTTTGGCCAAAAGAAGTGTGTGGTCAGAACGTCCTCCGTCTTCTTAGCACCAAAATGTCCCATCAAACCGCCTCCATCGCCTCCTGCAACAACAAAAGACGAACGGATCCAACTGGAATGCATAGGCGGTTAGCTCTAAACAAAAAACCATCATTGATCACGAATTTATTCCATGTTTGACCCTCTTTACAATGCAACAACATATCCTTAAAATCATCATCAAAAGCATATTGTTCTTTAATAGTTTCAAGACCAAAAATGCGACAATCAAGTTGAGACAACATGGTATAGCGTCGAGACAAAGCATCAAGAATCACATTATCCTTCCCTTTCTTGTGTTTAATGACATAAGGAAAAGATTCAATAAATTCAACCCACTTAGCATGTCTACGATTCAAATTGGTTTGACTACGAATATGCTTAAGTGATTCATGATCGGAATGAATGACAAATTCTTTAGGCCATAAATAGTGTTGCCACGTCTCTAAAGAACGAACAAGAGCATACAATTCTTTATCATACGTGGAATAATTAAGAACAGGACCATTCAATTTTTCGCTAAAGTAGGCAACAGGTTTGCCTTCTTGCATCAAAACACCACCAATACCAATTCCGCTAGCATCACATTCGAGTTCAAAAGTCTTACCAAAATTCGGAAGTTGGAGCAATGGTGCGTGCGTAAGCTTGTCCTTCAAAAGAATAAAGGACTCCTCTTGTGATGGCCCCAATGGAACACAACTCCTTCTTTGTCAACTCAATCAACGGTGTCGCAATGGTGCTGAATTCTTTGACAAAGCGGCGATAAAATCTGCAAGGCCAAGAAAACTCCGCGACTTGGGAGGATGGTGGGCGTGGGCCAACTCCATATCGCCTCCACCTTGGCTCTATCAACCTCAATTCCTGTGGAGTCACAACATAGCCAAGAAAGAGACTCGATCCGTGCAAAGGTGCACTTCTCAAGGTTACCAAACAAACGTGCATCTCTCAAAGCATTAAAAACAGCACGTAAGTGAGTCGAATGTTCATCCATGGACTTGCTATAAATCAAGATATCATCAAAGTAACGACCACAAATTTGCCAATGAAAGGACGTAAAACCTCGTTCATTAATCTCATGAAAGTGCTAGGTGCATTAGTTAAACCAAAAGGCATGACTAACCACTCATACAAGCCGAACTTAGTTTTAAAAGCGTTTTCCATTCATCGCCAAGTTTCCTTCGTATTTGGTGGTATCCACTACATAAGTCAATCTTTGTGAAAATTATAGCACCACACAACTCATCAAGCATGTCGTCTAGCCTAGGAATAGGATGACGATACCGTATAGTAATGTTGTTAATGGCTCTACAATCTACACACATACGCCAAGAACCATCTTTTTTGGGAACCAAAAGAACAGGAATAGCACAAGGACTAAGGCTCTCACGTACGTACCCACGGTCCAAAAGGTCTTGGACTTGTCATTGAATCTCCTTAGTCTCTTGGGATTGGTCCTATATGCCGCACGGTTTGGCAAACTTGCTCCGAGGATTAAGTCAATCGGTGCTCAATACCTCGAATGGGTGGAAGTCCTGGAGGTATCTCATCAGGAAAAACATCGCTAAACTCCTGCAAAAGGTTAGTGACAGGAGCAGGCAAAGTGCAAGGCATACTATCAAGAGAAAATAAAGCATCTTTTGCACACAAAAGCATAGCATGTATCATTAACATCATCAATTGCAGCAAGGTCTGATTTTGTGGCAAGCATAACAGAGTTTTTCAAATGGAGTACTTGCTGTTTTTCAATTTTATCATGCTCCTTTGGATCATTAGCACCAGCAGCTCTCGCCCTATCGGCCTCTATAATCTCAGATGGGGTCAAAGGCAGTAAGGTAACTTTCTTTCCCTTATGCATAAAAGTGTATGTGTTACTACTACCATGGTGTAAAGCATCATTATCAAATTCCCAAGGTCGACCCAATAAAGAGAGCATGCTTGCATGGGAACCACATCACAATCAACATGATCAACATAAGCACCAATGGAAAATGGACTCGGCATGTTTGCGTTACCTTTGCTTTTCGAGTCATTTAACCATTGAATATGGTATGGATGTGGATGCGGTCGCGTGGTCAAGCCAAGCTTCTTGACCAAATCAGAACTCACCAAGTTGTTGCAACTTCCTCCATCAATGATGACACGTGCCGCCGGTTCTTGATTGCAAAGAAGGTCGAAACAAATTATGGCGTTGAAGTTTATCGGGTTGTTGTACTGCGTCTTGAGGACTCGCTGCACAATGATGCTCAGTAGCGTCATTGTGGACGCCCACCAAGGACGCAGGTCGTCATCACCACCGCCATTGTCGTCCGTGGCGCAGACAACATCATCATCCTCCTCGATATCCGGCGTCGATGTAGCCTCCATCTTACGTGGCGATGTATGCCCGTTGGCTAGGGCAATTCTTACGCACATGACCAAGTCCATGACAGCGGTGGCATCGAATGCCGGAGGAGCGCCCGTTGAAGCCACGGAAGAAGAACTCTTGTCGGACCCCGCAAAGAATTTTTGAAGAATCGCAAGGCGTGTCGTGGAAAGTGGCGGTGGTGCTTGTCATCTTGTTCACGGTGGTGGAGGAGAACGAAAACTCAAGAAGACTTGGGCGGTCCGTCGATGTAGTCGTTCGCGGGGTGTAGAAGGGTCGTCCGGTGCGTGCCTTAGTTGATTCGTGCGTCCTCGCAATTCTTTCTCTGCAAGCATAGCAAGGTGGAACAAGCGGTTGTGATAGTAAATTCTTTATAATCAATAATGTCACGAATTTCACGCCAGTAACCCCGTAGAAAGCGACAAATCTTATCCTCCGTGTCCTCAACAACCCCACAACGCACCATACCCTTTTGAAGCTCAGCATAATAGTCTTGAACAGAACTATCACCTTGTTCTAAGCGCTGCAATTTTTTTCGCAATTCAAGTTTATATGAGGGAGGAACAAAACGATTACGCATAGCTTCTTTTAAGCGCTCCCATGTATCAGGTTGTAAGCGCATGGTACTTAGTTCATTCCACCAGATAATAGCAAAGTCCTTAAACTCACTAGTAGCTTGTCTAACTCTATGTTGCTCGGGAACTAAGTGAGTGTTAAACTTCGCTCTCACCGTCATCTCCCAATCAAGATATATTTCAGCATCATAAAGACCGAGAAAAGATGGAATGGTAAACTTGACTTTAGCAAAGGGTCGTCGTTACCATGACGGTTCTGGTTATTACCTCCCATACCATGTCGGTTTTGCTGAAGACGACGACGTAGTCGTGCATCTTGTGTCGCCCGCCGATCAATGTTGCCATCTGCATCATACTCTGTGGCGTCATCATGATGATGGCCTTCATTGACAGGTGGTAGACGTGCCTCCAATGTGTCCATCCGACCGGTGAGGTCGACCATCCGCCGCTCCACCCGCTCAATGCCTTCCGTGGTGTTCAAGCGGGTAATGGCGGCGACGATGGTGTCCAATCTCGCCGAGATCGATGAGTGAAGCGTTTTGTTTGTCGGCGCAGCTTGTAGCCGGCCGCGACTAACACACTCGTTGAAATCGACCGGTGTCCGTCCTCTTCGTTTCTCGCCATGGTTAGTGGAAATACAAGGAAAACAAAAGGATGATCCCTATCAACTACAAAGGAAGGGAAGTGGGAACCCGCAAAGGAAGTGGCTTACCAAGCTCTTACAAGTGTGCTTACCAAAGCGTGGTGGTACAACCGGTGGTCGGTTCGTGATACCTTGTCGGCGTGGGTGCGATTGCAAGGTCAAAACGTGCTATCCAGTAGATATATGGAGTTTGGAAGGCCAAATATGTCGGTGGAACACAAATCAATAATGAGATAGTAATGCTGAATAAATGTCCAAAGTATGGTCCTAGTTCTTTGGTTTAAATGTGTCCTATATCAAATATGAGATGATGAACAAGGAGTCAAGAATGAATATGAAAGCAACGACAAGAACAAAGATGGCGAATCGAGAAGCTCAATTCAGCATAAGCACAAAACAAATAAATTGTTGGCACCCTAAACTGTGCTCTGTTTGGTTTCCTTCTTTTTTTTTGTTGCGGCCAAGGATAGCACTCTCTCTCCTCTCTACTATAGCGAATTTTTCTTTTTTGTATTTTTTATATTTTCTTCACAGAGCGAGCACGAAATAGGAACCACACAAAGTTGCAACTCAATCGGATGTAAGGGTGGCCTACGAAATTAATGAATGTGTCAGAATTCGGTGATTCAATTTCGGAGCGAGTACTACACTTTCGGGCGAATTTCGGGAAAATAAATTCACGAACCCAACAAAGTTGGGAAGATTGGATGTAAAATTTAATTTCACCCAATTTCAAAAAAAGCAACCGATTTCGAGTCCGTATCACGAAAGTTATGGCCGTTTGAAGATGGACCTCAAGTTATGGTTCTTGTGGAGGTCAAAACGAAGATCGGGTGGAGGAATTTGTGGAACGGTGGCGGAAGCTCGGGAAAGGTGGGGGATGATGCGGTGTGATCACGAGACGTGATGGATGACGAAAACAGAGGGTTAACAGAGGGTGGGATATGGGTGGGAAAACAAAAACAGAGGGTGGAAAACGCGATGGGTGACGGCTAGGGTTTGAAGGGTGGTAGCGGAAGGAATACAACTCGAACAAAACACGATCTAAACCAGCAACACAACTCGACTAAGGACACAAACTCAACACTACGGACTCGGGATCAACTTGTGCAAAGGCTAAGCGAGATCTAGGACAGAAACAACCTATGACTACAATTTTTTTGTAGGGCTTTTCTTGGACTCTAGGACGAAACCGAAAATAACAAAGGAGGGTAACTCGAACACGGAGGAACACCAAGCTCGATTACCACTTGATGGGAGCGGGTCCCGATCTTCCAACAGGTTCGGTATGTTCGATTTGGTGGAGGCGCGACACAAATCGATCCGGCTTCCGAACGACACGTTCCAAACCCCGCAATCGCAGCACCACGTCTCCTCAGGTTATCAACCGTGCGCTGCCCGGTTGACCTTGCCAAGAAGGCTAATCTTCGCCTGCGAATCGAAGAACACAAGCAAGAACAAGGAAGAACACAACCAAATTGCAGATATATTGATGAAGCACTCGAAAATTGGGGTTTCACAAACCGATGACGGCGAAACTGTTCAAAGACAGAATTAATCTAAGCAAAACCCAACCCTAATGGTGGGGGTGGCGGCTGTATATAAAGGAGTAAGGGGCGTGCAAAACCCCTGGACGCGTCCTTAATGGACTCCAACATGATACAAAGCCGAACGGCCCAAAAGACGGTGTCGCAGCACCCTGAAAGATTCTGGACGTCCACTTGTTTCGACGATTCCCGTTGAATCAGAAGGAATTTTGATATGAGACCAGAGCCATTGGAAAGCTTATTTTCTCAGCTTTCCATACATATGTGGAACGTCCAAAACGGAGTCCGGATGCGATCTGGGCGTCCATTTTAGTGCGGCCTGGTCCTGGACTCCGAATTGGATTCGAAGTGGGCTTGAGTTGGACATCCAACATGATTCGACCACCCTTGCTGGACTCGTGCACCTCGTAGCCCTTCTCCAAGTACTTCTTGATCCTCTCCATGGTTCCTAATCATAATTAAATCATTAGGTAGTAATCGATTCTCAAATGAACAAAAAGAAGTACTTAGGAACGAGCTCACATGTAAATTCAATTGTCGGGCGCGAGCTCTAGTGATTGGTCCTTGAATATCAAGTGGAGGAGTGTTGTGTATATCCGAAGAAGTGATATCCTCATCAGTTCCCGCCGATGAGAACATCAATGCCGGGAATATGGCTGATGTTGAGGCAAACGCAAAGGCGAGGAACATCATCATTCAGGGATTGAGCAGAAGCGAATTTGATCGCATCTCTCACCTGACGTCGGCCTCGATATTTGGGTGACCCTCAATGCTTACCATGAGGGCACCACCCAAATAAAGACGAGTGCGACAAGACCGATTCAAGCGATTACAACAAATTCGAGATGCTTGCTGGTGAGTCCCTTGACGAGTGCTTTTCTCGCTTCCACAAAATTTTGAGCAACCTCCGAGCCGTCGGTCTCACATACTCCGACTCGGATAACGCTCGACAAATTCTTTCTGCACTCGATCTTCGGGTTTGGGAGATGAAGGTGACTACCATCAAGGACACCACGGACCTCTCGACCTTGACTCTTGACGCGCTTTACTCGCGCCTCAAGACTCACGAGATTGACATAGTCCCTCGTCGGTCAAGTCTCGATTGATGGCACTAGTCACCGATCCCACCGCGCTCGGTTCTTCTGCCGATTCTCTTTGCGGGTTCTCCCTATCGCTCTCGTGATGTAAGCGATGATCGGTTAGAGCGGCTAGAGGATGAACGGTGGCCCTCCTAGCTCGGAAGTTCTCCCATGCTTACAAGAGGAGGAGGGATGGAAGAGAAGAGGACCATTGATTTGCTTTGAGTGTGGTGGCCCCAACCACATTCGAGCAAAGCGCCCCAAGGCGGAGAAGGGCAAGAACGACTACGGTGGTTTGGTCAAAACGACTACACCGACAAGAACCGCAACAAGAAGCCTCCGGCTCGGGCACGCAAGGCAAGAAGAAGTTCGCGACTTTGGGAAGGCCAAGAAGCTTTTCCACCGCGTCCTCTCCGCGTTCGACGACCTCGACCTCGGCGAGGTGGAGGGATGGAGCGACGACGACGGACGGGTGATCAAGACCCCAAGAGCGGCGAAGACTTCTCGGCATGTGCTTCATGGCCCTCGAGGGCGAATCGAGCGACAATGAGCGTACTCGACTCGGACGGTATGCCCCACCTATGACCAGCTCAATCATACTTTTCTTAAGCTAGGTGGATTTCATGCTAGAGCTAAGACTATGTGTCTTGAGTTAGAGAAGGAAGTAGCTAGATTGTCACGAGCTTACTTCACTTACATCCGCTTCCTCTCGTGACTAATGTGATACATGCCCCGCCTTGATTGGTGATATGGAGAAGCTAAGGACTTCATATGATAGTGTGACCTCTGAGCTAGATATTCTTAAGGTGGAGAATGTTAGTCTGCTCGCTGAACTAGAGATGTCTAGGATTGTTTTTTCTTCATCTACCATTGAGACTACTTCTTGCACCTCATGTGAGGATAAGGACAATGCTTTTAGAGGTCTTTACACTATGCTTCTCGATCTGCCCGAGACTTGTGAAAGTTGTAATAATTTGAAGATGAACCTAAAACGGGCATATCATAAAATTGCTGAATTACAAGCTTTTCTACTTGAGCCTATTGCTTCATGTGTGAATTGTCCTAAAGCGATCACGAGCTTGAATCATTTCCAAAGCAGTTTCAAGAAATGATTGATCATGATAAGAAGTTGGCTCAGTTTGCTTCTAAGGACCATGTTAGCTCACTATGCATTAGTTGTAACAAACTAAAATCTAACTTGATTGCATTGGATGAGAAATGTGTGAAGCTAACTAAGGACCTACTAGAGAAGCCACCTTGTGCTTGTAATGTGATTGAGGAGAAGGGGAAGAAGCCCCAGGATAAGGGTAAGACGCCTAGAGACGCGAACCAACACGCTAGTAGTAGGAATGTGCCCCAGTCGGTGTTGCGTGCACAAGCCAAACTTTCCTCTACTGTTGGTTCTTCTTCTGCTCCCTTACCTTCTGCTGTAGCTTCTTCTCCCTGCCCTTCTTGTGCCTCTCTGTTTCGGGAGTGTCAGTACCTTATGAACACTCTCGAGAGATTTGTAGGGGGCAAGAAGAATCTTAATCTTATTCTAGACCAATCGAAGATTTGCAAATTCAATCAAGGTCTAGGATATGATTTTCGAGAGGATAGAAGGAAGCATCCACCTGCCGTGCTCAGACCCATAGCCGAAGGTGTGATCGAGGTCAAGCCCAAGAACAAGAAAGTTCAATTTAAATTAGCGGGCTTTGTCCAAGGGATTTCTGACAGCAAGGTGATTTCACCGCGACCGACCCCTCGAGGCGGTATCATTGCACCTTCCGCCGAAGGATGGGCATTTATTTGACCATTGCTTCAAGCGCCAAGATCGCCAGAGACCGTGTTGCAGCTCTTAGGCGTATCGTGGTCAGCCCTGGACCTTGAGTGCACCTAAGACCAACACGAGGTCTAGGCTTGCTCTTGTTGGTAGCTTTGGGCGACATCGAGGACTTGGTTCTTCCGAGTTTTTGTTTTTCGTCCTCATGCTCCCTCGGTCGTGACTTCCGCCGTCACGAGGGTAGATCTCGTTTCCATCGAGATAGCTACCCGGCGTGATCGGCGTCTTGCCCGATACTCGACTCGCTCTCCGTAGCGGTCGGACTCAAGAATGCCTTCAGTGTCGCACATAGACCTTACGCTTCTTTGAGCGACGGAGAGTGTAGGGAGTTAGAGGTCGGTCGTGTGTGACTACTTCTTACGCTCGACGTGTGACTCAAGATTGGGTTCCAAAATCTATCTTGATTTATCCCGATCGAGACTTTGCTCTCTTGTTGACTCAGGTTCGTCGGGCAGGGAAGGGAAAGGTTTGGCTTGTAGACTCCGGGTGTTCACGACACATGACCGGAGATTCCGTTGGTTTTCTTCCCTTGCCCGAGCTCCGGTGATGAGGCGATCACCTTCGGAGATGCTTCTTCAGGGCGTCATCGCCAAAGGTATAGTCGTATTAATGATTCATTTGTTTTAAAAGATGTTGCCTTGGTTAGTAAGCTGCGGTACAATTTGCTTTCGTCTCTCGACCACCGATGGCGATTTCGAGGTGAGTTTTAAGAAAACAACGCAAAATTCTTGATTCTTGGTGAGTCTCGATTTGCGGGATTTCTCGCTTTGGGAGGATCTTCGTGCTGATTTTTTGAGTCTTTTGGTGATCCTCTCCGTTGTTTGCTTGCTTCTGAGTCCCGCGACCTTTCCTTCTGGCATAGGAGACTTGGTCATATTGGATTTGACCATTTGACTCGAGTTAAGCGCCACGATCTCATTCGTGGTGCGCGAAACTCAAGATGGTCAAAGATCTTGTTTGCGCTCCATGCCGGCACGGCAAGATGGTTGCCGCTTCTCATCCTCGGTCACAGATTACTATGACCGATGCACCGGACATTGCTCCATATGGATACAGTTGGACCGGCTCGAGTCTTGATCGGCGGGAGGAAGTGGTATGTTCTTGTCGTAGTCGATGACTTCTCGAGGTACTCTTGGGTGTTTTCTTAGCCTCGAAGGATGAGGCGTTTTCACATTTCGAGGTCTTTTCAAGAGGCTTTCTGTTGAGCTTCCAGGTGCCTTACGAGCGATCCGCAGTGACAATGGCACGGAGTTCAAGAATTCCTACTTTGAGAGTTTCGTGGTGAGGCAGTGTAGAGCACCGTTCTCTTCTCCATCGTCCCTCGGCAAAATGGCGTTGTGAGAGAAAGAACCGTACCTTGGTCGAGATGGCGGGCGATGCTTGATGAGTACTCTACACCGCGGAAGTTTTGGGTGAGGCTATAGCCACCGCGTGCCATGTTTCCAATCGAGTTTTCTTGGGCACACTTGCACGCACTTCTTATGAGTTGAGATACAAAAGCCGGTGTTTCTCATTTTCGTGTGTTTGGTTGCAAGTGTTTTATTCTCAAGTCCGGAACCTAGATAAGTTCGAGTCACGTTCTTGTGATGGACTTTTACGGGCTACTCGACTTCTTGGCGGGCCTATAGGGTGCAGGCTGCGAGTCTAGTAAAATGGTAGAAACCTGTGAGGTAACTTTCGATGAGGCCAGTCCGGGGACTAGGCCCGATATCTCAGGTTCACTAGAGCAGTCCGAGACCATCTTTGTGGATCATGAGGATGATGGAGATGAGGGTTGTCTACCGATCCAGCCCCTTCTCCACCCCTTGAGGTGCCTTCTTCCACCGCACCTCGAGGTGATCGCCCTTACCTTACGCTATTACGGAGCTAGTGGCTCTGTTCCTACCCGTCGGAGTAACGAGGTGAGGCCACTTCTTCATCTCATCCAGGACCTCCAAGACATATCCAAAAATCTCATCCTTCTGAGCAGATGATTGGAGATCTATTTGAGCGAGTCACATGTTCCAAGTCTGGCGTGTCACTTTTCTGTCTCCACTCTGCCTTCGTAGCTTCCTTTGAGCCCAAAGATATTTGTCATGCTCTCTCTGATGAGTCTTGGGTCAACGCCATGCATGAGGAGCTAGAGAGTTTCGAGAGAAACAAGGTCTGGACGCTTGTTGAGCCCCCTCGAGATCAAAATATCATTGGAACCAAATGAGTGTTCAAGAACAAGCAAAGTGAGGATGGGGTAGTCATTCGAAACAAGGCTAGACTGGTTGCTCAGGGGTACTCCCAGGTTGAGGGTCTGGATTTCGAGGAGACCTTTGCCCCTGTAGCTAGACTTGAGGCCATTAGAATTCTGCTTGCCTTTGCAGCTTCTAAGGGTTTCAAGCTTTACCAGATGGACGTCAAGAGTGCCTTTCTCAATGGCTTCATTGAGGAAGAAGTCTATGTCAGACAGCCTCCAGGTTTCGAGAACCCTAAATACCCTAGTCATGTCTACAAGCTTTCCAAAGCGCTGTATGGACTTAAGCAGGCCCCCAGAGCTTGGTATGAGAGGCTTAAGTCCTATCTTTTGAGGCATGATTTTGAAATGGGTAAAGTTGACAAGACCTTGTTCATTCGCCGGCTTGGCAATGACCTTCTGCTTGCCCAAATTTATGTCGATGATATTATCTTTGGCGGCTCTTCTCATGCTCTAGTTTCACAGTTCTCGGATGTCATGAGCACCGAGTTTGAGATGAGCATGATGGGTGAGTTGACTTTCTTCCTTGGCTTCCAAATCAAGCGAGACTCGGAGGGTACCTTCTTGCATCAAGGCAAGTACACTCGAGACCTCTGAGGCGCTCGACATGAGTGACAGTAAGCCGGTGTCAACTCCTATGGCTTCTACAAACCGTACTAGACCCGAGATGAGGACAATGAGCGGTCGATCAAAAGGAATTGAAGCATGATTGGCTCTCTCTTGTACCTCACTGCCTCGAGACCGGACATACACTTCTCCGTGTGTCTTTGTGCCCGGTTTCAGGCTTCTCCTCGCGTGTCTCACCGCGAGCGGTGAAGCGCATCTTCGTACCTTGAGCTACCATTGACTATGGTATCGGTACTCTTCCTCCTCTGTCTATCCCTTAGAGCCTTTTCGGATGCGAGACTTTCTTTGGTGTAGGATAGATAGGAAGAGCACTCGGCACTGCCGGTTCATTGGCACTTCTCGTTTCTGGTCTTGAGGAAGCGATCCGGTGTTACGGTCCACCGCAGAGGCCGAATGCGTTGTGCGACTAGTTGTTGAGCCAAGTGCTGGATGGTCTCGACTACGTGGGACTTTGGGTTGCTATCGATCGTGTTCCGCTCTTACTGCGATAACACGTCTGCGATTAACATTGCTAAGAACCGCAAAGCACTCTCGGACCAAGCACATCGATATCGATATCACTTCCTTCGAGACCATGTAGAAAGGGTGACATCGTGCTCGGTTGTGAGAGTGACCACCGGTTGGTGATATCTTCACCAAGCCTTTGGATAGCACGAGGTTTTCACTCTGCGGGAGAGCTTGGGGTGGTTTGTCCTTACGGACTATTGTGAGGGAGCTTTGGGCTTCATTGCTTTATCATATTAATTATGTACGTATCCTTCTTGTTGCATCGCATTTTGGTGCATTGGGTTTAGTCCTTCTAGCATAGGTTAGAGTGTGTCTCTTCTTGAGTGCTTAGACTTCTTGCTCTTATCTTGTGCTTTCAGGATAGCTGTTTCTTATCTCACTAGGTTGAGCTCACTCACTTCTTCTAGGTTCTAGCGAGGTTGGGCCACCCTCGGGTAGGCAGTGCGTGTTTGCTCTCTAGTGTGTGTTTTCTCGGCATTTGTTGTCACGAGTCATATGGGGTAGATAAGAGTTAGTCCGAGCCATAGTATCCTCTATATCTTATCTATGCTTTAAGGACCTTTTTGTTCGTGATTTATTTACCGACTTCTCGTTTTATTGCTTTGGTTTAGGGGAGTTCATTTGAGAACTTCTAGATATTAATGTTGACATAACTCAACTTGAACTAAAGTTGTATCTCAAGTTAAGGGGGAGCTGGATGTTCTTCATTTGATTTGTAACATAACTTAATGGAGCCTTGATTATTATCCTTTCATGATATGTTTTCATTATATTATATCTTGCCATGATTTATGCTCCATTGCTAATTTGATCATGACTTTATATGTGTAGTCAAGTCTTTGCCATGATAGGTTAATTAAAATGCTAAATTTTGACCTAATTCATGTCTTGTTCATATTTGAGACTAGTCGACTTTGTGTTATCTTTTATGGTTCTTGCCATGTCAAATAGGGTGAGTTGAGTCTTGAATCTTAGTTGAGCAATAGATTGAGCTATATAGTTTCTTGATGACACATAAGTTAGTACAATCTATAAAAAAGGATCTCTTACGTGCGAAAAAGCGATCTCACCAATTCCTTCTCATGAGACGGCTTGCCATTGCACAAGACATGAACTCAGGGGAGATTTGGATGACCAAGATCATTTCCTTAAGCTTCTTGCTTGGAATGATCGCATAAGGCTTGAGGTCTAGCACATGACAAAAATATGATTGAAAACAATCATGAGATCTCAAAAGAAAATGTCAAAAGTGCTCAATTAAAAAAATTCAAAGTACTTCAACAATTGTATCATTCTTGAACAAATAGCACTCTAGTTGGCTCAACACTAGCTTCTTGATTCCATTTAGCTCATTGACATGGCTTGCATCATTTGTGGATATCATTAGCTAGACTAAAATCATGATTGACTTGACTTGCTAAGCACTTCAACTAAAATTCAGAATATGCCTTATGTTGCTTAGCTTCTCTTTACATACTTAGTCATGATCTTTGTAGCATATTTGTATGATATGGCTTGATGTAATATATGTTGGTCATTTGGATAATTCTCATGGCTCTACATACTTAAAAAAATGATCAAATCAGCCTTTCATCCATTTTCATGACTTTTCTCCTTCCTTCCTTCTTGATGGGTTTATTGCCAAAGGGGAGAAATTAGTGGTAGAAAAAGCCACTTGGGAGCTTTGAGGAAAAATTGTTCTTTCTTTTGCTCCTACATCGACATGGTCATTACCTTCACTCTTTACTTATGGACCATGTTAGACTCTTCAAACTCTACTTTATGCTTTTTCGGTGTTTGTCAATATACTCATCAAGGGGGAGATTGAGAGACCATGTGGAGGTCATCCCATTGTGAGTGATGAGTAATTGACATATGTTCTCAAAAGTCGAGTTTGAGTCGGTTTGTTCGGACCATGTCGTTGCGGGGTGCAACGGGCTCGGTCGGACTTGGTCAAACTTAGTCGTATGGGTTAGGATGTATATTCTTTTGATGCGACATGTTTGATTTTGTTTATGTTACTACGCGTTCGGTATCGGCGGTGCTATGTGACGTGTTTTCTTGTGCGTGTGTCCGCGGGGCGAGGCGAGTCGTGGCGAGACACGGTGGACCGGACTAGCGCAGTGGTGGCGAGGTCGAACGGTCATGAGGTGTCGAAGACGGCGTGGACTCGGCGTGTTGCGGAGCATGCGAGGCAAGGAGCGCGGAAGCTTCCCGGAAGGTGCAGGAGGGGCGAAACGGGAATTTCGCAAGGCTGCATAAGTGGAAGACGGCTCCGTTAGGGTTTAGCCGGCGTAACGGGTTGGAGACCCGTTAGCCAAGGGATATAAATAGATGTGAGGGGATGCATACCCCTTAGGACACTTGAGAGCTTATTCATATCTTTTAGTGGAGCCTAGAGGGGTTTTTAGTTCTTAAGGATCGACATTCACCCCCCCTTTGTCGCCATTTCGGTCCTACAAGCAGAAACGAGTTTGATCGCATCTCTCACCTGTCGTCCGCTCACGACATCTGGGTGACCCTCGATGCATACCATGAGGGCACCTCCCGATCAAAAGCAGTTCGACAGGACCGGTTCAAGCGAATCTGACAAATTCGAGATGCTTGTCGGTGAATCCTCGACGAGTGCTTTTCTCGATTTCATAAAATTTTGAGCAATCTTCGAGCCGTTGGTCTCACATACTGCGACTCGGATAACCCTCGACAAATACTTTCTGCACTCGATCTTCGGGTTTGGGAGATGAAGGTGACTACCATCAAGGATACCACGGACCTCTCGACCCTGACTCTTGACGCGCTTTACTCGCGCCTCAAGACTCACGAGATTGACATAGTCTCTCGTCGGTCGAAGTCACAATCGATGGCCCTAGTTACCGATCCCACTTCGGCTTCTGGTTTTTTTGCTGATTCTCTTTGCGGGTTCTCCCTAGCTGCTCTCTATGACATAACTAATGATCAGTTAGAGCAGCTAGAGGATGAACAGCTGGCCCTCCTAGCTCGGAAGTTCTCCCATGCTTACAAGAGAAGGAGGGACGGAAAAAGAAGAGGACCAGTCATTTGCTTCGAGTGTGGTGGTGTAACATCCTGAAAAGTTAAATTTTGGATTATAAAATTTTCTTGCATTAATTGCTGTTATTTTGATTTGAAATTGATTCTCTTTAAAACATTTCTTATTTAAAGAGCTGATGATTTCCAATGGGCAAAAGAAATAAAACAATAGGACTTAAAATATTAAAAAGGAGAATCTGAAAAGATGATCCAGTGCCAAAAAGAATATAGTTGATCCTAAATAATGGACTATATAGAGGGTTAAATCTTTACAAAAGAAATAAGAGAGAGAAATAAAATAGAAAAGTATATATATGTAAATGTAAATTTTTATATATGAAAAATGGAAATAATCAAAAGGGGTTTTAAATGAATAAATGTGTGTAGATGAGCTCCCCTTAAAGTTGGGATTTAGATATATATATATATATATATATACATATTTGCAAACATGTGAAAGAAATGAGTGAAAGTAAATAAAAGAAGTAGAAAAGAAAAATTAAAAGAAAATATTTTTTGGGTCACCACCGAAACCGCCCACCAACCCCTACCCCATGTGCGACCCCAGCCCGCATTGTTTTCTTCCTCCTCCTCGCTCGCGCCACCCGGCTGCGCCCCTCTCCCAGCGCCAGCGCTCGCTTTGTCTCATGCCCGGCCCGCCTCGGCGCCCAGCGTTCGGACAACGTATCTCGCCTCGCTCGGACGGCGGCGCCACCGTCTTGTCCGAACGCCGCCAAGCCGCCACCGCGCCTTCCCGCGCCGCGCCCCTCCTGCCGTGCGCTCGGCGCTTTTCCTCTGCGTGGCGCCCATGCACGGCCGTCACCGCGGTTTTCTCCCAAACCGCCCGCGAGCGCTTGGCCGGCCGCCGCCGCCTACGCCCGCTCGCCTGCGATCTTGAAAAGGCGACGCGGGAGGCACTCGATCCGCCCCCCAGCGTGCCCATAAGACCCCGAGCCTTCCGCCGTCCTTCCCACACCTCCCAGGCGCTTTAGCCGCGTTGAATTGCCGTAAAAACCCACAAATCGCCGCCGGCCTCTTTTTCTTCCCCAGCTCCGGCGACGCCCTCGCTGCCGACTCCGTCCACCCGAGCCCACTCCCCTCCTCCCACACCACCTGTGGCACCACGACCTACCTCCGGCCTCCCGGACCCTCCTCGGCCGTACCTCACCGGCACCGAGACGCCTCAAGACCGCTGAGCTCCGCCGACCTATCTCCGGTGCCTCCAGGCCCTCGCCGCCATCGCCACGAGCTTCTCGGCGCCAAGTTTACATTTCACGCACCGCCCGAACCTCTCGGCCCTCCTCGCCGCGGCGTCACCACCCTCATGGCCTCGGCCACCTCGCTTGATCGCCTCCCGAGCCACCTTAAGAGGGTTACCTACCCTTCTTGGGTGGCAACGCCTCCCGCTCACTTGGCTATAGCAGTAGATTCTCTTTCCCCATTGGCTCCCCGTGGCTCGAGCCCCCGGCTCGCGTGCGGGGTTGAGCCATTCTTTTATTCGCGGCCGACAGTGGGCCCTTTGTCGCCCGCAATGGTCGTGGGCTGTTGACAAGTGGGCCCTTGGTCGGCCGAGCGCAAGAGAACCCCTTGCCGCCACGCTGGCCCCAGGTCGGCGACCGCCACCCGTCAGCGTGCGTGGGTGGCTCATTGTCGATGGGCCCCACTGCCGAGTTTAATGATTTTAGGAATTTATTTAAGCGAGAACTTTGAAATGTTATAACTTCTGCATTTTAACTCCAAATCGAGTGAGGTAAATTTCTAAATTCGTCTAAATTCAAGATCTATGTAATGGGACCGAAATCATAATTTTTAGAGTTCATTTGAATTTCTGGTGTTATTTGGTTTGATTCTTGCTTTTCTTTCTATGCAAATTTTCGCGCCCGGTTAAAATAGCGTACGAGGCACAAGAAGAGGAAGCAGAGGCAGCAGCAGACCCCAACGCCCAACTCCAAGAACCTTGTGACCAAGGCGAGTTACCACCTTGACCATATTGAACCCAGATTTGTGCAAATTATTTCCTTTTAAATTATCCATGTACATGCTTTATTTCATGTGTTATATTATGTTCAGATTCTCAGAATGTAGTTGTACACCCCATAATAAGCTTGCTAGTATTACCCGTTGAGATATGTTGATATATGTGAACCTTGTCGCCGTAGTAAAACTAGTATAAAATAGTTTTTCCCAAATAGAGTATAACGTAGCGACTTGCTTAGTCATGCTAGTTAAACAGGGACACTCAATTGTCCCGAAAACTCTCACATGCAATATGGAAAATGATTTGGGCAGACATGAGATACTTAACTAGATATAGTTTTGTTTCAGAAATGGTTTGTGAAGGGAATGGGAGAATAGAGGCGATGGGCGCCCTAGTTTGGAATTGGCACGGTTTTGTCGATGGTAAGTTAAGTGGCTATAACACTGAAAGATGCAATATGATGCAGATGCCATGTAATGGTGGATGGTATCTGTATCGCTATTACAAAGGTTGTACTTCACCTTACTTTTACTAAAAGCTGCTAGATCTTAGGGATTTTAATTGTGTTATTCACATGCAATTTTTGGCAAACAAACAAACTGACCTTCCCTTGATCTAGCCTAGCATGTAAATTATCTGATTACGTGTGGTAACTTGTCGAGCACGGTGGATAGTGTGCTCACACTGCAATATCAAAAGCAGAGACAGAACTCGGGGTCACTATGAGCATGAAGATGTCCGGTCAAGGAGGAAGGAAATGGCGGCGATAATTAGGGCGTCGCTTGCGTTTCTTTTGGGCTCGAGACAAGTTAGACTTTAGGTGTGTGTGCGTATATAATCTAAGTCTAGATGATATACACTGCACACATATTCCCCCAGTCGCTTGCCTGTGGCGTAGGCTTACTTTTGTTCCGCTGTGATACTTTGATGACTGATAACATTTGGCCTTTGGGCCCCTTTTGTAAACTATTGCCCGACGTGGCGTATTTCCAAGTTTGGATTGTAATATTTGGTGTATCGATGTATGTATGATTCAAGAATGTCTTGTGTGCACTAACTCTCGATCGAGGATTAGTGCAATAATCACGAGAGGATTTTGGATTGAAAAATCCGGGTCCGATGAGTGGTATCGAGCATCTGTTGTAGGGTAAAGGCCTTAGTATGGACGTTAGACAAAGGATAGGATTACAATTTTATCAAACTTATAAAAAGAGTTTCCAAAAATATAGCGTAATATTCTTTTCCTATCCTCTTTAGTTTTGCTCTAATCTATCTTCATGAATATTTTAAAATGTTACTAACCCTAGTAATTCCTTCTACAGATGGCGGGATATGCGTGGAGGTGACGGGACTTCTGTCTCACGGCCTCCCCACGGGAGTTATGACCTCCTCCATGACTTTTGCACCACAGGCTATAAGGACCAGCCCATGTACCGTGGCCGCAAGGCCGTGGCCGGTGGAGTGGAGAGCTGGGTGGTTGAGGTGTTCATCTACGCCAAGAGTGAACAGGATCCCCCTCACGTCTTCCGGACCGAGCACACCAGGAGCACCCGGGTAGCGGCCATCGAGATCTGACCCGTCTCGCCATTGCCGACTCTGCGACGTATACAAGAATAGACTGCAGCACACGCCATTCTTCTACTTTCCATCGCGCCAGGAGGGTGCGCAATACAACGAGACCTACTTGCCGGTTGTTGAGGACAACCCGATGCTTACGCATTAGGTTGATCTCACCCGCGCTATGGGCTCGGCTCACACAGCCGCTCTGGAGGAGATCAGCACTCTCCGCGCCCACCTTGTCTCCCAGCACACGGAGATGGTGACCCTCCGGGAGCAGCTTGCTCAGTGCGAGCAGGCCTTGGCGGCAGCCAAGGCAGAGGCAGCTGCAGCGCAGGCACGATCACAGCAGGTCCCAGCTCCTGCTGCTACTCCAGCACCTCCCCGCCCCGGCCGGCCGGGCGCGGTGGGCCCACCACCGCTCACGCAAGCAGCGCGTCGACCTCGGGACCACGATCGACTACGGGCCACGGAGGGTCACGCCGCAGCCGCAGCCGCTCCCGTTCCTAGACCGACCCCTTCGAGTTCAGTGGCAGCCAGTCCCGTTCACAGTCACCGACTTACAGTCCCTCCAGCCCCGGCGCCGGATTCATGGAGGAGTAGATCGGGTGGTGCGATATTTGCATGATGTGGCGCAAGTACTAAGAGGTGTATCGTAGCATGTTGTCCAAGACCTTCTGTATCGTAGTAGCTATTCCGTCGAACTTTAATTAATTATGTTGCAATTGTAAGTCCAGCCTAGAAGCTGGCTATGTGGTGCTTTATCTTATGAAACCGGCCTTGTGTTTAAAATTTGCTTTTGTCGTTATCTTGTTGGCTTCTATTTGCTGAATTGGCAGTCTTCTTTTGCTTTGCCTAGCATTAGTGTTAAGCCAATCGTATGTATAAATATAACTGCAGATGGCCAGCCAGAGGGTAACTAGGGCCCAAACTCATGCCACCCACAACCAGGCGGAGGTTGACTCAACCCCTGGGGTCTCGCCAACAAGGCGTGGACCGGTGCAAGACCAAGGAGCCGATCTTCCACCCCCACCGACAAATCCCACAATGGCGCAGGTCATGGCGCAGCAAACCCAGTTGTTGCAAGCCATTGTTAATGGGCGACAAGCGGCTCCGGCCGGTCGAGGGTCGACTGGCCGATTTCGAAGAACCCGGCCCTCACCTTCTCTTCGCCGACGAACCTCTCGAAGCCGAGGATTGGCTTCGGGATACTGAAAGGAAACTGCGCCTAGCCAAGTGCGCGGAAGAAGACAAAGTGATATTCGCAGACTCATCGACTCAGGAGCGGTGACAAGCGGTGGGAAAACTACCTTGCCGCTAGAGGACAAGAAGAGACCTCCACGGACAGCGACATGGAGGCCATACCATGGATGTAATTTAAGAGCGGCATTCAAGTCCAACTTCATTCCGACCGGAGTAATGCGGATGAAGAGGAACGAGTTCCGTACCCTCAAGCAGGGAACATGTCGGTTAATGAGTACTTACCAAGTTCACACGGCTTGCGCTTCGCCCGAGGGGCGAAAGCGAGAGGAGGAGAAAATTGGCGAGGTTCTTTGAGGGTATGAATGAAGAGCTAAGGGTGCGGTGATCGTCAAGACTTCGACTTTCATCAAGCGGTGAACAAGGCGATCACGGAAAACGAGAAGAAGAACTTGGAGGCCGGTAGTAGCGCAAGATGGCGACAATGCCACAAGGAAGATTTGTCCAAAAGCTCTTCAACAACTCTAACTTCTCAAGGCCAAACTAGTTCAAACCCTCAGCCTCATCGCCTAGTCCCAGTGGCAGTGGCAGCTCAGGTCAGACCACAAGCCTTAAGTGCTTCAGCTGCGGTGAAAAGGGGCACTTTGCCAATAGATGCCCACACAAACAGAATGCCCCTATTCGCAGTCAAGCCTCAGCGCCCGGCAAGGGACCTCAGATATCTCAAGCGGTAGAAATGCCCCAATGCCCAACCGCAAGGGGTCAACCATGTCACGGCAGAAGAAGCTGAGGAAGCAGTGGGAGTCCTAATGGGTACGTTCTCTGTTAAGTCCATACCAGCACAAACTCTATTTGATTCTGGAGCTTCACATTCATTTATATCCAAGGGGTATGCGGACAAACTAGGGTTATCTACCTATCCTCTAAAGAGGCCAGTAGTGCTTAAGTCACCAGCTGGTATGATTACAGCTACCTTAGTGTGCCCTAGGGTAACAATCGTCATGGAAAGATGCGACTTTCCAGCAGACCTGATAGTGCTAAGCTCCCAGACTGGATATTATACTAGGAATGGTGGTTAGCGGATATAAAGGAGTTATAGATCGTGCCTCCGAGACGATAAAAGTCGACTAAATGCCTTGGAATGACCATAGATGTGAAAGTGGACCGACCATACCATTTGGGCGTGCAATATATTATTGTGAAGATGTACCCTTAGAGGGAATGATGGTGGTGCAAGACTATCAGGAAGTATTTCCCGAAGACCTACCCAGCATGCCCCTAGACAAAGACCTAGAGTTTGTTATTAATTTGAAGCCAGGTGCCGCTCCCATTTCCAAGAGACCATATAGGATGACGGTGGAAGAACTGGAAGAGCTAAAGACCCAACTCCGGGAACTGCAGGAAAAGGGATTTATCAGGCCCAGTTCCTCACCTTGGGGATCTCCGTATTATTTGTAAAGAAGAAGGACAGCACTGCTAGGATGTGTGTGGATTAGGGCCTTAAATGAAGTAACCATCAAGAATAAATACCCCTTCCGGGATCGATGATCTATTTGACCAACTTGGTGGAGCCACCATCTTCTCTAAAATAGATCGAGATCGGGTTACCACCAGTGAAAATTAGGGTGAGGACATACCCAAGACGACTTTCACCACTAGATATGGATCAGACGAGTTTACTGGTCATGTCCTTGATCGACAAATGCACCACTTACTTCATGAATCTCATGAACAAGGTGTTCATGGAGTATTTGGATAAGTTTGTAGTGGTGTTCATTGATGACATCCTTATCTACTCCAAGACGGCAGACGAGCATGCGAGCATCTCGCCTAGTGCTAGAGAAGCTAAGAGAACATCGGTTATATGCTAAGTACAGCAAGTGTGAATTCGGCTAAGTGACATCGACTTCCTAGGACATATAGTGTCCATGAAGGAGTATCGATTGATCCCGCCAAGATTGCAAAGATGGATGAATGGAAGCCACCCTCGTCAGATTCTTGAAGTGTGAAGTTTTCTGGGATTGGCAGCATACTACAGAAGATTCATAGAGGGATTTTCTAGAGTGGCCAGGCCATTGACCCAGCTACTCAAGAAGGAACAGAAGTTTGAATGGACCAAAACTTACGAAGGAAGCTTTCAAGAGCTCAAGAAAAGATTGACTACCACCCCGGTGCTAGTCCTACCTGATGTGCGCAAAGATTTTGAAATATACTGTGATGCTTCCCATCAAGGACTGGGGAGCGTACTGATGCAAGGAGGCAAGGTCGTGGCATATGCATCTAGGCAACTTCGCCCTCATGAGACTAACTACCCCACCCATGATCTGGAATTAGCATCAGTGGTTCATGCCTTGAAAATCTGGAGGCATTATCTGATCGGCAACCACTGCGATATATATACAGATCACAAGAGCCTCAAATATTTCTTCACCTAGTCACACCTTAATCTGAGGCAAAGGAGATGGTTAGAGTTGATCAAGGATTACGACCTGAGTGTCTATTACCACCCAGGGAAAGCCAATGTGTAGCAGATGCTCTGAGTCGGAAGGCCTACTGCAATAACCTTATGGTTCAGGAACACCAGCCTGAACTCTACAAAGAGTCGACGACCACGAACACGGGATCGAGAAGAAGGAGCCCTAACCACCTTGGAAGATCAAACAAGCATTGAAGAAATGATAGAGGCTGCACAAAAAAGAAGACCCAACTGTTTTGAGGTGGAAGAAGTTAATGGAAGAGGGGAAGGCCCCTAAAATGACTATGGATCATCAAGGAGTTCTAAAGTACGGAGACCGTGTTTTCGTACCTCACCAAAAGGACCTTAAGGATCTAATGCTCCGGGAAGCCCATAGCTCCGCGTATTCCCTTCATCCTGGGAGTACCAAAATGTACCAAGATATGAAGCAATATTACTGGTGGCCGGGTATGAAGAGGGACATTGCCGAGCACGTCGCCTGCTGTGATGTCTGTCAAAGAGTGAAGGCAGAGCACCAAAGGCCGGCAGGACTGCTACAACCCCTGAAAATACCTCAATGGAAGTGGGAAGAAGTAGGGATGGACTTCATCACCGGATTTCCCCGAACCAGGTCAGGATACGACTCCATTTGGGTCGTGGTGGATAGACTGACCAAGGTTGCCCATTTTATCCCTGTCAAGACAACTTACAAGGGAGACAAATTGGCAGAACTATATATGTCCCGCATCGTGTGCTTACACGGTGTGCCAAAACGGATAGTCTCAGATCGAGGGTCCCAATTTACCTCGCATTTCTGGGCTAGCCTACATGAAGCCTGTTGGTGATATGCCCTAGAGGCAACACGGAGATGTTGAATATATCACATACTATGTTTATGATACATTGCTTTGTTCCTTGAAATAGACATTATCATTATTGATCAATGAGTATGTGACTTATTCATGAGACTCTTAATGCCAAAATGTTGCTATTTCTAAATGATCCCTGATTATATTTCATATGAGGAACAAATATGATTCAAAGATCAGCATATGTATTGATTGATGATCATGTCTCATGGATCATGGTATGGAGATACCAAATCAATAATATGGACATGTGTTAGTGAACATATGTTGGATAGACCCGCCATGAGACACCGAGAGATTCCAAGTGTCATCGGTTGGTCTCAAGTAGTGTTTATGTGGAATCCTTAGACTTGAGATCATCATGGTTCCCGGCATGCGTAGTAGCTTACTTTGGGACTACTAAACACTACTCCGTGAATCGGGTAGTCATAAAAGTAGTTTTGGGTTTGCCATGAAACATGTAGTGGGATGTGAATGATCAAGATAGAATTTGCCCTCCTTATGGGAGAGATATCTCGGGCCCCTCGATGTAATGGATTATGAAAGTGCATGGCCATGCCAAGGTGATTGAGAGTCAATCACGAGTTTATAATCCATCACGGAATCGAGAGAGTGATTGAGCTATTAAGAGGATGACACGGTCTCGCCTTGAGCTTAATCTATATCGTGAGGCAAAGGATTAGTACATGAAAACATTACGAGTTCGTAGATATGATCTTTACGTATACTTTGGGGTTAATATGTCTTGCTAGAGGCCGCTATTAATGGGTGACCGGAAAGGTGTTTACGGTCGCGACCAAGTATCGTGAACCTCTGTGGTCGCACACTTAACGGGTTGGAACACTAATTGAATGTGATTCGGATATGGGCTCAATTCGGATAGAGATCCGGATAGACTCCTATTGGGCCTCGGTCCACGAGGCCCAAGTGAGGAGGTCTATATATGGAGGCGAGGGGCCGAGGAGCGGACCGATAATCCCGAGCTAATCCGTGGCCGCCACCTCGAGCCAAACCCTAGCCGCTCGCGAGTCTTTGGTACACTCGCGATCGGCGTTCCACCGGACGTGTGGATACCGGTGGAGGCGCTGGCGGTTGCGGCGTTGATCGGCATCAACAACCTACGGATCGGATACGCTGCGTGGTGCGGTTGATCGCGTGGAGGAGGCGATCGGTTCGGGACGATCGACTACTTCCACTATTACCTCGGCGGCGTGGTTGGATCGGCTTCTCCAACTCTTCTTCATTGCTGCTGGCGTCTAGTGGTAACGATCCATGATCCTCCTTAAGCATGATGTTCTTGTGTGCGCGGTGAAAAATTTTGTTTTACGCTCTCGTAGCCTACTCGCGATCCATTACGCCGTTGCGTACGCATAGATTGTTATAGAAACACATTCATGTCGGCGGTAGAATATGTTCTACGCTAACTTGTTTTTGCGGGGAATGATGTGAATGGTATGGCAATAGATGCATATGTGATGCATGTGTGTTTTGGCGACTGTGTGTCGTATTAATCACGGTAGGGTTGAGGTCGTTCTTTAATTGTATAACGACACTGCGTGTCGACTTGTGATGCTTGAGCTCCTCATGTAATTCATTTGCTACCTATTAGTTGTAATAGTTTAGTTCTTTGCTATGGAGGCTTCAAGCATGATGACAAAGAGGACAAGAAGTGTGGCGAAGAATATCACCGTGGAACCATGGCGATGGCGACCACTACGATACAAAATGCCATACCATTCACAGTATAATGTGATTATATGCATGTGATGTTTATTTCTTGTCATACTATTCTTTCATGCCATACCAACTAAGGGTTAGTTTTTCATGATAGAATAGCTTCTCTCAAGAAAAAAATTAAGAATTTGTTTTGATGCCCTTCCAATTCTTTGCGCCTATAAGAATCATGATCATTGTTTGGTAGGTGCGCCAAAGCGAGTACCATCAACTATCTTGATCTAATAGGGTGGATGTCGGACATCCATATGCATAGTATTGGTTTACTTGACAAGGCTATCAAATTAGATTTGGGCCTTGGGGTATGGTGTTGGGGCCGGGGCATTGGATGCCACCCAACAAACAAGAGTCACATAAGATGTGATTAGCAAGTGTTGCTTACCTCGTCACTAAGTTTCTAGCAAGTGATGCCAAAGCTCACTAGAACTTAGATGAACATGGATCTTGACCACTATATGTCGTTAGAGGAAGGCGATTACAAAACATATAGTGGGAGTATCTTTGTTAAATTGTTTAATGGAAGATCAAACATGAACATAGTGCTAAACTTTGCATATTCTTTGTTGTAGATCATGTCAACTAATGCGCATCCAGTTCTTTTAATTTGCGATCTATTCTTGAGAAAGAAAAACTCAATGGAACAAACTTTTTGGATTGGTATCGCAACCTGAGAATTGTTGTCAAGCAAGAGCGCAAGGAGCATGTCCTTGAGTCTCCTTATCACGATGACTTGCACGATAATGCTACCGTGGCTGCACGGAAAGCTTATGAGAAGCAAGCGAATGATTACCTTGATGTGAGTGTCTCATGCTTGCCACAATGTCCTCTGAGCTTGAAGCAATATGAGAACACGATGCCTACAATATCATTGTGGGGTTGCGTGGTATGTTTGAGAACCAAGCAAGGGTGAGAGGTTCAACACTTCAAAGTCCTTGTTTGCGTGCGAGCTTCTGAAGGGAATCCGTCGACCCTCATGTGATTAAGATGATTGGCTACATTGAGAGTCGGAAAAGCTTGGTTTTCCCTTAGCCAAGAGTTGGCTATCGATGTGATTCTTGATCGCGCCCTCGAGCTTTGAGCCATTCATTACGAACTATCACATGAACAACATGGACAAGACCTTGGTGAGTTGCATGGGATGCTAAAATCACCGAGGAAAGCATTAAGAAAAGCACCATCATGTGATGATGATGCGAGAAAGGCAAGGGCAAGCCCTATGTAAAGAAAGGCGCGGTCAAAGAAAGTTAGCTCCCGATGAGATCGCGGCGGTTCTAAGGCCAAGCAAGTCAAGAAGGGCCTGCTCTCGATGCGATTGCTACCACATAAGCAATCGGGACATTGGAAAAGGCGCCCAAAGTACTTGGAGGATCTTGAGAAAAAAGAAGAAGTACGACTTCGCTCCGGTATAAATGTTATAGAAATCAATCTTGCTACTTCATCTCTCGATTCTTGGGTATTTGATACCGGATCGGTTGCTCACATTTGCAAATCGTTGCGGGGCTAAGAAGAAGTAGAAGTTTGAGGAGGAGCAAGTGGATCTTCGCGTTGGCAATGGAGCAAAAGTTCTTTGCGGTGGTGTTGGCACCATGCCATTGTCTTTACCTTGAGGATTAGTTTTGGAATTGAATAATTGTTATTGTGTTCCATCTCTTTCCAAGAACATTATTTACGCTTCATGTTTACAAGCGAAGGTTATGACTTTAGATCCGTGAACAATGGTTGTTCTCTTTATTTCAAAGATATGTTCTATTGTCATACTCCATTGGTGAATGGGTTATATGTTCTTACTCTTGAAGAGTCATCGGTCTATAACATTAATACAAAGAGGCAACGATCGAATGATTTGAATCCCACGTTTATTTGGCATTGTCGCTTAGGTCACATAAATGAGAAACGCATGGAGAAGCTCCATAGAGATGGTATTCTGCACTCATTTGATTTTGAATCATTTGAGACATGCGAATCTTGTTTACTTGGCAAGATGACAAAAGCACCTTTCACCGGTCAAGGTGAGCAGGCAAGTGACTTATTGGCACTCGTACATTCGATGTATGTGGACCAATGAGCTCAACGACCGTGAGGTGGTTTTCGATGCTTCATAACTTTTATCGATGACTTTAGTAGATATGGATATATCTACGATGAAACATAAGTCCGAATCCTTTGAAAAGTTCAAAGAATTCCAAAATGAAGTGCAAAATCATTTAGGCAAGACAATCAAGTTTCTACGATCGATCGTGGAGGCGAGTATTTGAGCCATGAGTTTGGTAATCATCGAAGGATTGTGGAATTGTTCCACAATTGACTCCTTGGAACACCTCAATGGAATGGGGTATCGACGGAGAAATCGCACCTTATTAGATATGGTGCGCTCCATGATGAGCCTGATGATCTTAGTTGTCTTTTGAAGTGCGCTCTTGAAGCATGTAGCTTTCACACTAAGCGAGTTCCATCAAAATCGAGAGAAAAGACACCATATGAGATGTGGACGGGACAACGTCCTAGCTTGTCTTTTCTTAAGATTTAGGGATGTGAGACTTATGTAAAGCGTTTACAATCGATAAGCTCGGTCCTAAATCGATAAATGCTTCTTTATCGGGTATCCTAAGGAAGCGAAGGATATTACTTCTATAATCAAGAAGAAGGCAAAGTGTTTGTCGCCGGCATGGTGTCTTCTTAGAGAAAGAGTTTCTCTCAAGAAGGGATAGTGGGAGCATGGTGCAACTTGAAGAAATCGAGAAACACGAAGCGTTTCAGCTCCTCGAGAACCACAACAGGATGAACAAGCTGTTGAAGAACTGTTGTGGACACACCCGCACCACGTAGGTCGAGAGGTCACGTCGTGTACACGAGAGGTACATGTTCTTGACTACTCAACAACGGGATATATTGTTGTTAGACAACGATGAACCTAAGACCTATGAAGAAGCGATGGTGGGACCAGACTACGAGAAATGGCTTGAAGCCATGAAACCGAAATTGAATCCATGCACGGTAATCAAGTTTGGAACTTGGTTGATCCACGATGGTGTTAAAACCATTGAGTGCAAATGGGTTTTCAAGAAAAGATAGACATAGATGGAAATGTTCACATCTATAAAGCGCGATTGGTGGCCAAAGGTTTCAAACAAATTCAAGGTGTTGATTATGATGAAACTTTTTCGCCGTCGCAATGCTAAAGTTCTATTCGGATCATTCTAGCGATTCTTCGCTTATTTCGACTATGAAATATGGCAAATGGATGTCAAAACAGCTTTCCTTAATGGAAATCGAGTGAGGATGTGTACATGACACACCCCACGTGTTTTGTCGATCCGCAATCGACTAGAAAGATATGCAAGCTGCAAAGATCCATTTATGGATTAAGCGAGCATCTCGGAGTTGGAACATTCGCTTTGAGGAAGTAATCAAAGGATTTGGTTTCATCAAGAACGAAGAAGAGCCTTGTGTTTACAAAAGGCTAGTGGGAGCGCTTTTCGTGTTTACGGTCTTATATGTGGATGACATATTATTGATCGGAAATGACATTCCTATTTCGAATCATTAAGTCTTCATTGAAAAGTAGTTTCTCTATGAAAGACTTAGAGAGGCGCATATATTCTGAGCATCAAGATCTATAGAGATAGATCAAAAGGTTGATTGGATTAAGCCAAGATACGTACATTGACAAGGTGTTGAAAAGGTTCAACATGCGAGATTCCAAGAAAGGCTTCCTACCTATGTCACATGGTATAAATCTTAGCAAGAATCGGTGTCCTAGTACACCGATGAGCGGATAAAATGAATGCGATTCCATATGCTTGACTATTGGATCCATTATGTATGCCATGCTTTGTACACGTCCGGATGTCTCGTATGCTTTAAGTGCTACAGTAGATACGTCGAGATCGGTGAAAGTCACTGGATTACCGTAAAGAACATCTTGAAGTACTTGAGAAGAACTAAAGATGTGTTCCTCGTCTATGGGGTGAGGAAGAGCTCGTTGTAAATGGTTACACCGATGCTAGCTTCAAACCGACAAAGATGATTTTAGATCGCAATCGGGATTTGTGTTACGCACTGAATGGCGGTGCGGTGGTGGAAGAGTTCAAGCAGAGACATTCTTGATTCTGTGAGTTTAGTACATAGCGGCTTCAAGTCGCTAAAGAGGTCGTTTGGATCAAGAAATTTGTTTCGAGCTTGGTGTGATGGCTAGTGCCTCCACCCAATGGACCTCTCTTGTGACAACAAGTGGAGCCATTCGCAAGCCAAGGAGCCTAGATCGCACTGTAAGTCCAAGCACATTCTACGGCGATTTCATCTCATCCGCGAGATTGTGGAGAGGCGATGTTAAGATATGCAAAGTACACACGGTTTGAACATTGCGGATCCGTTGACAAAGCCGCTTCCCGACCAAAGCATGAGGCTCACACTAGGGCAATGGGTATTAGATACCTACATGGTTGACTCTAGTGCAAGTGGGAGGCTGTTGGTGATATGCCCTAGAGGCAACATGGAGATGTTGAATATATCACATACTATGTTTATGATACATTGCTTTGTTCCTTGAAATAGACATTATCATTATTGATCAATGAGTATGTGACTTATTCATGAGACTCTTAATGCCAAAATATTGCTATTTCTAAATGATCCCCGATTATATTTCATATGAGGAACAAATATGATTCAAAGATCGACATATGTATTGATTGATGATCATGTCTCATGGATCATGGTATGGAGATACCAAATCAATAATATGGACATGTGTTAGTGAACATATGTTGGATAGACCCGCCATGAGACACTGCGAGAGATTCCAAGTGTCATCGGTTGGTCTCAAGTAGTGTTTATGTGGAATCCTTAGACTTGAGATCATCATGGTTCCCAAGCATGCGTAGTAGCTTACTTTGGGACTACTAAACACTACTCCGTGGCGGGTAGTCATAAAAGTAGTTTTGGGTTTGCCATGAAACATGTAGTGGGATGTGAATGATCAAGATAGAATTTGCCCCTCCTTATGGGAGAGATATCTGGGCCCTCGATGTAATGGATTATGAAAGTGCATGGCCATGCCAAGGTGATTGAGGAGTCAATCACGAGTTTATAATCCATCACGGAATCGAGAGAGTGATTGAGCTATTAAGAGGATGACACAGGTCTCGCCTTGAGCTTAATCTATATCGTGAGGCAAAGGATTAGTACATGAAAACATTACGAGTTCGGTAGATATGATCTTTACGTATACTTTGGGGTTAATATGTCTTGCTAGAGGCCGCTATTAATGTGGTGACCGGAAAGGTGTTTCGGGTCGCGACCAAGTATACGTGAACCTCTGGTCGCACACTTAACGGGTTGGAACACTAATTCGAATGTGATTCGGATATGGGCTCAATTCGGATAGAGATCCGGATAGACTCCTATTGGGCCTCGGTCCACGAGGCCCAAGTGAGGAGGTCTATATATATGGGCGGGGGTGAGGAACGGACACGATAATCCCGAGCTAATCCGTAGCCGCCACCTCGAGCCAAACCCTAGCCGCTCATGCGTCTTTGGTACACTCGCGATCGGCGTTCCACCCCGGACGTGTGGATATCGGTGGAGACGCTGCTGGTTGCGGCGTTGATCGGTATCAACAACCTCTGATCGGATCGCTCGTGGTGCGGTTGATCGCGTGGAGGAGCGATCGGTTCGGGACGATCGACTACTTCCACTACTACCTCGACGCGTGGTTGGATCGGCTTCTCCAACTCTTCTTCATTGCTACAAGCGTCTAGTGGTAACGATCCATGACCCTCCTTAAGCATGATGTTCTTGTGTGCGCGGTAGAAAAATTTTGTTTTCTGCTCTCGTAGCCTACTCGCGATCCATTAAAGCCCTTGGTACCCATCTGGATTTTAGCACCGCCTACCACCCCCAGACGGATGGTCAGACAGAAAGAGTAAATCAAATATTGGAAGATATGCTTCGGGCTTGTGCCCTGGATTTCTCCAAGGACTGGGATAAGTGTCTCCGTATGCGAGTTCGCACAACAACGACTACCAAACCAGCCTTGAGATGTCCCCTTTGAAGCATTGTACGGAAGAAAGTGCCGCACCCTTTACATTGGTGGAAGTAGGGAAGGGTACATATTTGGGCACGATACCACAAGCAAGCGGAAGAAGGTTCGCCTGATCAGAGCTCGGTTATTGGCTGCCCAGTCTAGACAGAAGAGTTATGCAGATAAAAGGAGAAGGCCATTAAGTTTTGAAATTGGATACCATGTCTACTTGAAGGTGTCACCCCTACGGGGGATCAGACGATTTAAAGTCAAAGGCAAACTTGCCCCTCGCTATGTTGGACCATTTCCGATCATAGCTAAGAAAGGAGAAGTGGCTTATCAGCTTGAATTGCCTGCGAGTCTAGCAGATGTACACAACGTCTTCCATGTGTCCCAACTCAAGAAATGTCTTGGTGCGAAGATCAAACCCGATGGAAGCGGTGGAGCTCGAGAGCGACCTAACTACAAGGCGTCAATCAAGATCTTGGACCTTTGTGGAAAGAGGACCAGGAATCAAACCATTCGCACCAGCAGAGTGCAATGGAGCCATCACTCCAAGAAGGAGGTCACCTGGGAGCGAGAAGACCAGCTAAGGAGAGATTACCCCGAACTATTCACCAACTGGACTGAATCTCGGGGTCTAGATTCTCTTTAAGGGGGGTAGGTTTGTAACATCCTGAAAAGTTAAATTTTGGATTATAAAATTTTCTTGCACTAATTGCTGTTATTTTGATTTGAAATTGATTCTCTTTAAAACATTTCTTAATTAAAGAGCTGATGATTTCCAATGGGCAAAAGAAATAAAACAATAGGACTTAAAATATTAAAAAGGAGAATCTGAAAAGATGATCCAGTGCCAAAAAGAATATAGTTGATCTTAAATAATGGACTATATATAGGGTTAAACCTTTACAAAAGAAATAAGAGAGAGAAATAAAATAGAAAAGTATATATATGTAAATGTAAATTTTTATATATGAAAAATGGAAATAATCAAAAGGGGTTTTAAATGAATAAATGTGTGTAGATGAGCTCCCCTTAAAGTTGGGATTTAGAATATATATATATATATATATATATATATATATATATATATATATATATATATATATATATATATATATATATATATATATACATATTTACAAACATGTGAAAGAAATGAGTGAAAGTAAATAAAAGAAATAGAAAAGAAAAATTATAAAGAAAATATTTTTGGGGTCAACCTACCGAAGCCCAAGCCCACCCCATGTGTGACCCCAGCCCAGACTTTTTTTTCTTCCTCCTCCTCGCGCCTCACCAGCGCCCCTCCCCCGCCGCGCTCGCCGTCTCCGCGGCCCAGCCCGCCTCGGCGTCGCAGCGTTCGGACAACGTATCTCGCCCGCTTCGGACGGCGCCGCCGTCTTGTCCGAACGCCGCGCCAAGACTACCACCGCGCCTTCCCCGCGCGCCGCGCACTCACCGTCGTGCGCTCGGCGCTTTTCCTCGCGTGTCGCCCATGCACGGCCGTCGCCCGCGTTTTCTCCCAAACCGCCACGTGGCGCCACTCGGCCGCCTCGCCGCCCCTCGCTGCTCGCGCATGCGAAAAGGCGGCACGGGAGACACTCGATGCCGGCCCTCCCGCGTGCCCATAAGACCCCCCGAGCCTTCCGCCGTCCTTCCCACACCTCCCAGGCGCTTTAGCCGCGTTGAATTGCCGTAAAAACCCACAAATCGCCGGCCTCTTTTTCTTCCCAGCTCGGCGACGCCGACTGGCCCACTCCGATCCCCGAGCCCTCCCTCCTCCCACACCACCTCAGGGCACCACGAACCTACCTCGGCCTCCCGGACCCCTCCTCGGCCGTACCTCGCCAAGCCTTTGGAGACGCCCAGCCCCGCCGAGCTCATGCCGACCTATCTCCGGCACCTCCAGACCCACGCCCATCGCCACGAGCTTCTCCGCGGCGCCAAGTTTACATTTCACGCACCTTGAACCTCTCGGCCCTCCCTCACCGGGCGTCACCACCTCGCCGGCCTCGGCCACCTCCTTGACCGCCTCCCCGAGCCACCTTAAGAGGGTTACCTACCCTTACTGGGTAGGCAACGCCTCCCGCTCACTTGGCTATAGCGACCAATTTTCTTTCCCCGTGGCTCCCCGTGGCGTTCGAGCCCCGGCTCGGCGTGGGGTTGAGCCATTCTTTTATTCGCGGTGACGGGTGGGCCCCTTTGTCACCGCAATGGGTCGTGGGCTTCTGGCGACAAGTGGGCCCGCCCGTCGGCGAGCAAAAGAACCCCGCGCGCCACGCGGGCCCCACGGGTCAGCGACCGCCACCCGTCAGCGCGTGCGTGGGTGGCTCGCTATCAATGGGCCCCACCTGTCAGAGTTTAATGATTTTAGGAATTTATTTAAATTGAGAACTTTGAAATGTTATAACTTCTGCATTTTAACTCCAAATCGAGTGAGGTAAATTTCTAAATTCGTCTAAATTCAAGATCTATCTAATGGGACTGAAATAATAATTTTTAGAGTTCATTTGAATTTCTGGTGTTATTTGGTTTGATTCTTGCTTTTCTTTCTATGCAAATTTTCGCGCCCGGTTAAAATAGCGTACGAGGCACAAGAAGAGGAAGCAGAGGCAGCAGCAGACCCCAATTCCCAACTCCAAGAACCTTGTGACCAAGGCGAGTTACCACCTTGACCATATTGAACCCAGATTTGTGCAAATTATTTCCTTTTAAATTATCCATGTGCATGCTTTATTTCATGTGTTATATTATGTTCAGATTCTCAGAATGTAGTTGTACACCCCATAATAAGCTTGCTAGTATTACCCGTTGAGACATGTTGATATATGTGAACCTTGTCGCCGTAGTAAAACTAGTATAAAATAATTTTTCCCAAATAGAGTATAACGTAGCGACTTGCTTAGTCATGCTAGTTAAACGGGGACACTTAGTTGTCCCGAAAACTCTCACATGCAATATGGAAAATGATTTGGGCAGACATGGGATACTTAACTAGATATAGTTCTGTTTCAGAAATGGTTTGTGAAGGGAATGGGAGAATAGAGGGCGATGGACTGCCCTAGTTTGGAATTGGCCTGGGTTTTGTCCCAGTAGTAAGTTAAGTGGCTATAACACTGAAAGATGCAATATGATGCAGATGCCATGTAATGGTGGATGGTATCTGTATCGCTATTACAAAAGTTGTACTTCACCTTACTTTTACTAAAAGCTGCTAGATCTTAGGGATTTTAATTATGTTATTCACATGCAATTTTTGGCAAACAAACAAACCCCAGCCTTCCCTTGATCTAGCCTAGCATGTAAATTACTGCATTCTGTGTGGTAACTTGCTGAGCACGGTGGATAGTGTGCTCACACTCGCAATATCAAAACAGAGATAGGAACTCAGGGTCACTATGAGCATGAAGATGTCCCGGTCAAGGAGGAAGGAAATGACGGCGATAATTAGGGCGTCGCTTGCGTTTCTTTTGTGCTCAGACAAGTTAGACTTTAGGCTGTGTGTGCACGTATATAATCTAAGTCTAGATGATATACACTGCACACATATTCCCCGATCGCTTGCACGTGGGTGAGGCTTACTTTTGTTCATTGTGATACTTTGATGATCGATAACATTTGGCCTTCGGGCCCCTTTTGTAAACTATTGCCCGACGTGGCGTATTTCCAACTTTGGATTGTAATATTTGATGTATGCGATGTATGTATGATTCAGCAATGTACTGTGTGCACTAACTACTGATCCAGGGATTAGTGCAATAATCACAGAGGATTTCGGATTGAAAAATCCGGGTCCGACAGGTGGCCCCAACCACATTCGGGCAAACTGCCCCAAGCTAGGGAAGGGCAAAGTCGACTACGGCGGTTCCGGCAAGAACGACTACACCGACAAGAACCGCAACACGAAGCTCTCAGCACCTGTCCAAGGCAAGAAGAAGTTCCGCGACTTTGGGAAGGCCAAGAAGCTCTTCCACCGCGTTCTCGCTGCCTTCGATGACCTCGACCTCAGCGAGGTGGAGGGATGGAGCGACAATGACGGGACGGGTGATCAAGAACCCAAAGACGACGCCAACTTCTCTGGCATGTGTTTCATGGCCCTTGAGGGCGAGATCAGCGACAGCGACCTCTACTCCGACTCCGACGAGGTATGTCCCTCCTATGACCAACTAAATAAAGCTTTTATTAAGTTAGGAGGATTTCATGCAAGATCTAGAGCTAGATGTAGCGAGTTGGAGAAGGAAGTAAATAGATTGTCACGGGAGCTTACTTCACTTATATCTGCTCCCTCCCGTGACGACTGTGATACATGCCCTGCCTTGATTGGTGATATGGAGAAGTTAAGGACTTCTTATGATAGTGTGACCTCTGAGCTAGATATTCTTAAGGTGGAGAATGTTAGTCTGCTAGCTGAACTAGAAATGACTAGGATTGTTGTTCCTTCATCGCTATTGAGGCGCATACGCACCTCTTGTGAGGATAAGGATAATGCTTTTAGAGGTCTTTACACCTTACTTCTCGATCTGCCTGAGACTTGTGAAAGTTGCAATAATTTAAAGATGAACTTAAAAAGGGCAGATCACAAAATTGCTGAATTGCATGCTTCCCTGTTAGAGCCTATTGTTTCTTGTACCAACTGTCCTAAATTAACCTTTGAGCTTGAATCGGTTTCTAAGCAATTTCAAGAGATGGTTGATCATAACAAGAAAATGGCTCAATTTGCTACTAAGGATCCTGTTAGCTCACCATGCAATAGTTGTAATAAACTAAAATCTGAATTGATTGCATTGGATGAAAAATGTGTGAAGCTAACTAAGGACCTTCTAGAAAAATCACATCCTTCTTGTGCTTTCAGGTGAAGTGTTGGAAAAGGATAAGGACATGGTAGAGACGTTTAGGAAGAGTTACGAGAACCAAATGACTAGGATTAGGGCTGCCCCCTGTGTGTCCTGCAAAGCCCTCAAGGTTGAGGTGGCCGTGCATAAGGAGAAATATGCACGTGCTATTCTCTCTTCTGCTATTGGTTCTTCTCCTTCCTCTCCTCCTGCTGTCTCTTCTTCTTCTCCTTGCTCTTCTTGCTCCTCTCTTTTTCGGGAGTGCCAGTATCTTATGAACACTCTCGAGAAATTTGTAGGAGGCAAGAAAAATCTTAATCTTATTTTAGACCAGTCAAAGATTTGCAAATTCAATCAGGGTCTAGGATATGATTTTCTAGAGGATGTGAGGAAGCATTCACCTGTCGTGCTCAGACCCATAGCCGCAGGTGTGATTGAGGTCAAGCCCAAGAACAAGAAAGTTCAATTTAAATCAGCGGGCTTTGCTCAAGGTTTTTCTGACAGCAAGGTGATTCCACCGTAGCCGGCTTCTCGGCGGCCATCTCATCTACTTGACCTCTCGGGCGGTATCATTGCACCTTCTGTCAGAAGGATGGACATATGATTGACCAATGCTTCAAGCGCACCAAGATTGCGCGTAAGGACCGTGTTGAGTCCCTTAGGCGTTTTCAGGGTCAGCCCCAGACCTTGAGTGCACCTAAGACCAACACGAGGTCTAGGCTTGCTACCGTTGGTAGTGTTGGGCAGCATCGAGGACTTGGTTTTTCTGAGTCTTCTGGTTTTCGTCCTCGTGCTCCCTCTGGTCGTGACTTCCACCGTTCTCAGGGTAGATCTCGCTTTCCCCGTCGAGATGCCTACCCGCGGCGTGATCAGCCTGTTGCCGGTACTCCGACTCGCTCTCCCGTAGCAGTCGGACCCGAAAGAATGACTTGAGTCTACTCTTAGACCTTCTTCTTTGGGTGACGAGGCGAGGGTAGATAGAGGTCAGTCGTGCTTGACTACTTCATCTGCTCGACGTGTTACTCAGTATTGGGTGCCAAAATCAACCTTGATTTATCCCAGTACTGAGACTTTACTCTCTTGTTGACTCAGGTTCGCCGGGCAGGGAAGGGAAAGGTTTGGCTTGTAGACTCCGGGTGTTCATGACACATGACCGGAGATTCCCGTTGGTTTTCTTCCCTTGCCCGTGCTCAAGGTGATGAGACGATCACTTTCGGAGATGCTTCATCTGGGTGCGTCATCGCCAAAGGTACTGTGAGTATTAATGATTCATTTAATTTGAAAGATGTTGCTTTGGTTAGTAAGTCAAAGACAACTTGCTTTCGGTCTCTCGACCACCGATGACGATTTCGAGGTGAGCTTTAAGAAAACAACGCAAAATTCTTGATTCTTGGTGAGTACGGTTTATGGATTTCTTATTTTGGGAGGATCTTTCGTGCAGATTTTTCTGAGTCTTTTTGGGAGGATCTTTCGTGCTGATTTTTCTGAGTCCCGCGACATCTCTTTCTGGCATAGGAGACTTGGTCATATTGGATTTGACCATTTGACCTGAGTTAGCGGCCATGATCTCATTCGTGGTCTGCCGAAACTCAAGATGGTCAAAGATCTGGTTTGCGCCCATCTGAAACACGGCAAGATGGTTGCCGCTTCTCATCCTCAGGTCCGATTACTATGACCGATGCACGTGACAACCGCTCCATATGGACACAGTTGGACCAAATGAGTCTTGATCGGCGGGAGGGAAGTGGTATGTTCTCGTCGTGGTTGATGACTTCTCGAGGTACTCTTGGGTGTTTTCTTAGCCTCGAAGGATGAGACATTTTCACATTTTCGAGGTCTTTTTAGTAGGATTTCTGTTGAGCTTCTAGGTGCCTTACGAGCGATCCGCAGTGACAATAGCACGGAGTTCAAGAACTCCTACTTTGAGAGGTTCTGTGATGAGAGATGTGTAGAGCACCAGTTCTCTTCTCTGCACGTCCCACAACAGAATGGCGTCGTGGAGAGGAAGAACCGTACCTTGGTCGAGATGGCGTGACAATGCTCGATGAGTACTCTACACCTAGGAAGTTTTGGGCTGAGGCTATAGCCACCGCGTGCCATGTTTGACAGAGTTTTTCTCAGGGCACACTTGCACCGCACCTCTTACGAGTTGAGATATGGGCGAAAGCCCAGTGTTTCTCATTTTCGTGTGTTTGGTTGCAAGTGCTTCATTCTGAAGTCTGGGAACCTAGATAAGTTTGAGTCACGTTCTTGTGATGGACTCTTTCTAGGCTACTCGACTTCTTGGGCCTATAGGGTCAGGCTCATGAGTCTAGTAAAATGGTAGAGACCTGTGAGGTGACTTTCGATGAGGCCAGTCCAGGGAGTAGGCCCGACATCTCAGGTTCTTTAGAGCAGTCCGAGACCATCTTCGTGGATGATGAGGATGATGGAGACGAGGGTTGTCTACCTGACCCAGTCCCTCATTCACCCCTTGAGGTGCCTTCTTCCACCGCACCTCAAGGTGATCAGCCCATGCCTTCTGCTTCTTCTGGAGCTAGTGGCTCTGTTCCTACCCCGTCAGCTCACGAGGTAGAGGCCACTTCTTCTTCTCATCCTGGAGCTCCTAGACATATACAAAAATCTCATCCTTCAGAGCAGATCTTTGGAGACCTTTTTGAGCGAGTTACTCACTCAAAATCTGGCATGTCACTTTTTGTCTCCATTCTGCCTTCGAGTCCAAAGACGTTTGTCATGCTTTATCTGACGAGTCTTGGATCAATGCCATGCATGAGGAGCTGGAGAGTTTCGAAAGAAACAAGGTCTGGACGCTTGTTGAGCCCCCTCGAGATCACAATATCATTGGAACCAAATGGGTGTTCAAGAACAAGCAAAGTGAGGATGGGGTAGTCATTGAAACAAGGCTAGGCGGTTGCAGGGTACTCCTGGTTGAGGGTGCGGATTTCGAGGAGACTTTTGCCCTGTAGCTAGACTTGAGGCCATTAGAATTCTGCTTACCTTTGCAGCTTCTAAGGGTTTCAAGCTCTACCAGATGGATGTCAAGAGTGCCTTTCTCAATGGCTTCATTGAGGAAGAAGTCTATGTCAGACATCCTCCAGGTTTCGAGAACCCCAAATACCCTAATCATGTCTACAAGCTTTCCAAAGCGTTGTATGGACTTAAGCAGGCCCCTAGAGCTTGGTATGAGAGGCTTATGTCCTATCTTTTGAGGCATGATTTCGAGATGGGTAAAGTTGACAAGACCTTATTCATTCGCCGGCTTGGCAATGACCTTCTGCTCGCCCAAATTTATGTCGATGACATTATCTTTGGCGGCTCTTCTCATGCTCTAGTTTCACGGTTCTCGGATGTCATGAGCACCGAGTTTGAGATGAGCATGATGGGTGAGTTGACTTTCTTCCTTGGCTTCCAAATCAAGCGAGACTGGGAGGTACTTTCTTGCATCAAGGCAAGTACACTCGAGACCTCCGAGACGCTTTGACATGAGTGATGGAAAGTCGGTGTCAATTCCGATGGCTTCTCACACCGTATTTGACCGAGATGAGGGGCGAGCCGCTTGATCAAAAGAGTTCAGGAGTATGATTGGCTCTCTTGTACCTCACTGCCTCGAGACCGGACATACACTTCTCCGTGTGTTTTTGTGCCCGGTTTCAGGCTTCTCCTCGCGTGTCTCACCGCCAGGCGGTGAAGTGCATCTTCGGTACCTTGAGCTACCATTGACTATGGTATCGGTACTCTTCCTCCTCCTGTCATCCCTTAGAGTCTTTTGGATGCGAGACTTTCTTCGGTCAGAGGATAGATAGGAAGAGCACTTCGCACCGCCAGTTCATTGGCACTTCTCTCGTTTCTGGTCTTCGAGGAAGCAGGTGTTGTACAGTCCCACCGAGGCCGAGTACGTTGCGGCGATTCTTTGTAGTCGTGCTTTGGATGGTCTCAACTCTGCGGGACTTTGGGTTAGCTATCGACCGTGTTCCGCTCTTTGCGATAACACTTGCGATTAGCATTGCCAAGAACCCAGTGCAGCATTCTCGGACTAAGCATATTGATATTAGATATCACTTTCTTCGAGATCATGTAGAGAAGGGTGACATCGTGCTCCAGTTTGTGGAGAGATCATATTAATTATGCTTCTGTCTCCTTACTGTTGCATTGCATCTGCGGGTGCATTGGGTTTAGTCCTTCTAGCATAGGTTAGAGTGGTTCTCTTGCTGAGTTGCTTAGACTTCTTACTCTTATCTTGTGATTCTAGGGTCCTTCTCTATTAGCCGCTTTTCTTCTCTCACTAGGTTGAGCCCACTCACTGCTTTTAGGTTCTAACAGGGTCGGGCCACCCTTGAGTAGGCAGTGCGTGTTTGCTCCCTAGTGAGGTAGATTCTGGGACTAATAGTCCTGGAGTCGTATGGGGTAGATGAGAGTCAGTCTGAGCCATTAGTATTCTCTATCTTATCTATGCTTTAAGGACTGCCCTTCTTGATTTGTTTACCAGCTTCTCGTTTTTATTGCTTTGGTTCAGGGGGAGTTCATTTGGGAACTTCTAGATCTTAATATTGACATAACTCAACTTGAACTAAATGTTGCATCACATGTTGAGGGGGAGATGGATCTTTCTGCATTTGCATCATAATTTAGCTTCATGGAGCCTTGATTATTATCCATTCATGACATGTTTTCATTTATATTACATCTTGCCATGATTTGTGCTTCATTGCTAAATAGATCATGACCTTATATGTGTAGTCAAGTCTTTGCCATGATAGGTTGATTAAAATGCTCAATTTGACCTAATTCATGTCTTGTTAATATTTGAGACTAGTCAGCTTTTAGTTATCTTCTTATGATTCATGCCATGTGTGAGACCATGTGGAGGTCACCCCATGGTTGTGATGAGTAATTGACTCTTGATCTAGAAAGATTGAGTTTGGTTTTTGAGTTTTGAGCTGACTCTGCAAAGTCGTAAGCCTTAACAATTGTCAGCAGACTGCTTACGACTACGTTGTCCTTAGTTGAAACCGGTGAGGCATTGAGCGAGTGGTGGGAAGGCTATACGACCACGCTGTGGAGATCTACGATCACGTTGTGACCTTCTCGACAAGTTTAGCCGTGGTCGAAAGTCTCTCGGGTGGAGTACGACCACGTTGCGGAGCCCTCGGAATATTTGGCCATGATCGAAGGTCACCCGGCCATTTACGACCACGTTTGGTCGTGGTGAAACCCTTCGAGTCAGACGACCACTTTGGCGTGGTGGGGCGCTCGACCACGTTGAGCGAAATCGAGAACCGGTAGGTGGCGTGCGACCACGTTGGCACTGCGACCACATTGGTCATAGTCAGTGTACGACTACTTTGGCCGTGGTCGAGGCCTCGGGGCCATTTACGACCACGACGTGGCGTCTTCGACCACGCCAGCACTCGAGCCATGACCACGTTGGGAGATCGGGCGTTCGATCACGTTGGGCGCTCGCTGTTTCGACCACGTTAGCGGATGTCGACCGTGGTCGATGGAGCTCATTAAACCGGTCGTGTGGGCACATATGGTGTCCGATTATGATGGGAATCGGTCGGTTGGGTTTCGGTGATGTTGTGGACCTTGTGGACTTATTGGTTCATCATTTTGACGGTCTTGTTGCAATCTATTTTCTGTTGGGCTCGAGTGTCTCTGGTTGGTGCAACAGAGTGCTCGTATGAGGTCTAGACTTTGTGCGATAAAGTCATAGCGGCTAGTGATGGTCGTAGCTTGTATCTGCATGGTCGTAACGAGCTTTGTGATGGTCGTGACGACATGCTGTGTGGTCGAAGGAAGCAGGGAAGTCTTCCAGGGTTTTGACCACTTCTTGTCTTGTGCTTTCGGGTGGTCGTAGGGGATTTACGACCAGGTGTTGTGCTGTGATACTTGTGCCGATTGATGGTCTGTGTGTATTGTGCGGTGCTATGTGATGGTTTGCTTGTGCGTGTGGTTGCGGGACTTGAGCTATTTCATGGTGAGGCGTGGGAGGACCGGGACTAGGCACAGGAGGTGTTGAGGTCCAGACGGTCGGAGACGCCGAAGATGATCGAGGCTGGTGAGGTGGTTGCGAGCCAGGAGACGAGGAACCAGAGCTGGAACTGCCAGAGCTGAGCACGACGGGCAACAACGAGGAGGACCGGGACTAGGCTCAGTGTAACACCCCAGGACCCACAATGCCCTGGAATGCCACTAATACTACTCTCTGACTAGTCAATTTATAAATAAAACAAACTAGCAACAAGACTACGCAAGATAGTATAAGCGAAGCGTAAACAACTAATAAATAATGAATAATGAGAACAATGTAATATTCATAATCAACTTAACAATAATAACCAAAGGAACAATTCCGTGTTCAACGTTAAAAGGTGAAACATACATCAATATGATAACTAAGCAAATGACTAGAATTTTTTCAACTTTATTTCAGCATTAAGATTATAGTACAAGTGCATCGGTCGGTGCCGCTCTACCCTTCCCAATGCATGCTCAAAGTCCACACAGTAAGGAGGGGAAGCAAGAGTGAGATAAAATCTCAGCAAGTAAACTGTTTAACAAGTTATTCAAACTACAAGCAATTTAAACATCATCATTATAATTCCATACATCCACAATTACAATTTATGTTCAAAGTTATTAAACCACCATAAACTTCTATGAATAATACCTCTAAAATTTCAGATTTAATTAGCATATGAATGCAATCATTTTATCCTGTATTAAATGCAAAAGAAGCATTTATTCCTCCACAAGCCACAATAGATTAATCAACAACATTTAATCTTCCATAATTAACAACGTACATATTCACGACCTCAATTCACTATCAATGACAAGAAACAATAACAATTGATTCATGGTGACTATTTCAAATCCACAACCACTACCACTATCAAAGGCAATATAACATATGTATGTCTTACTTCAATACTATATTACTTCTCATATCCACAATTACTATAAACAAGGAAAGTATGAAAAGAGAGTTTCATGACACCATCTTAATCACACAAGGGACGAACCACATTTCAATATCACAACCACAACCTTCATTCCATCAATAGCTCACAAAGAGCCAATTCCACATTACAACTATGAAGTTGTACATTCCACAAAATAACTTCACCACATTATATTGCATATGTATGCAAATGATCATTCCACAATGCAATGCATATGAATGCATATGAATGCTCATGCTATGCTCCACATTACTCTTGCCGTAGGCAGGAAGTGCAATGCATCGTATTTCGGCAATATACGAATGCTTCCCATGGGCGAAGAGGTGCGTCAGACACGGCAATATACGACGCTGACTGCACGGTCGGTCGCGCTATAAGCGGCGACATCCACATACAAAGGACATGATATGTCATGAATGATTGAATAATATGAAAATCCATTAATCACATTAATTCATCCGCAAGGAGCATTATCATGCTCTCAACATAATCAACATCCACCACATACTAATTTCATGATCAACATATTAACATTAAGCAAGAATTCCACAATTAAAATATCATGCAATCATGGCAATTGTATCAAATTACGATAATAATGTAAACTGAATGTATTATGAACAACGGGTTAAGCGGTAGCAACCACCGCCACGCTTACTTGCCTCAATACGATGAAGCGACGAACAACAAAAGTCAAGGGCGCTCAGGACAAGACCACCTGTCCATAAGACACCTCTCAGCACTCAACCACAGCATACAAACATGACATAAAAATATAAAACATCGCTAGAGACCCGAACCCGAAAACTCCTCTCCGCTCCACAAAACAGCAATTTAGTCTCTGCAGCAGCGCTGCTTCTTAATTTTTATCTTTAAATATATACATCGAAAAATAGAAAATAATACCTCTCTGGATTCATGACTTAAAACCTACAATTTTCATGGAGAACACCTATTTTTATTTTAATCATAGCTAGGAGTAAATAAATGCCCAAAACAGAGGACATGCTCTGCTCTGCAGATTTGGGCAGCCGCATTCAAATGCGCGGCCCCGACAGCACAGAGGTCTAAAATTACCAAATTTACACAGAAGCTAGATCTCTAAATTATCTACAATTTTCCCAACTACGACCAAGGCCAGAAAATTCATCTACTATTTTAAACCCCGGATTACAGTCGGACTATAACAACCCGACCGCCTGCCGGACAGCGATATTGTCGTCTCCGTTTCTCCTAGATCCCGTGGTATAAAATTTTGATAAAACTACAGGAGGTACATATGGAAGTAATATACAACTTTCCTTTTGGGAAGACCTGCAGAAAAATTCGTTTTATAATTTTAAACTACGGTTTACCGTCGGCTGCGCAGATCTGGCCGCCTGCAAATCAGCAAGTTTGGCGACCCGTATCTCCCATATCCATTGGTGAAAAAAATTGAAACAAATAAAATAGCTAGATCTGGACGTCCTCTACACTTTTCCTTTTGGGGAGACCCTCAGGAAAAATCAATTTCGAGCCCAAAACTGAGAGACAACCGGCGCTGCGAATAGATCTAAAACCAATCCGCGGCAAAATTCTAATCGGGTGATTGATCTAATATCTATCCATGAATATCGAGCCAAGAACCCTAATAAAACCAATAAACAGAGGATTGGGATGGGGATGGATTTACCTAGATGAAGAAATTTTCCCAAGATTTTTCCTTCTTCTTCTCTCTCTCCTTCTTCTTCTTCTCCTTCTTCTCCTTCTCCTTCTCCTTCCTCTCTTCCCTTTCTTTTCTTCCTTGGCACCATTGCAGCAGCAAGGGGGAGAGGGGGGGCGCCCAAGGGGTGGTGGAGGCTGGTTTGGGGGTGGAAAAGAGGGGAGGGGCCAATGGAGGAGGTTTATAAAGAGGGTGCTAGGGTTTGGGAGGGGTACGGGCCCCATTTGGCCGACTGCCCAAACGGCCGCCCACCCTCCGAACCGCCCAAAACATACAAATTAATTATTTTAATTTATTTAATTCATTTTACAATGTTCTACAATTTATATTTTTCCTTTCCCATGATTCATCGAAAACCGTCGATTCCGCGATTGACTTAAAATCTTATACTGTAACGGCGTTCGGGATATTACATTCTCCCCACCTTAAAAGGATTCGTCCTCGAATCTCGCTCCTCAACCCACGAGATAAAGAACAATCAAGGAAAAAATAACCAAAGAATAGAGCATCCCACGGATAGAACATCACAAGGGAACAACATCTACGGGTTCTCACCCGCCTCGAGGAACTCGGGTCCTCCTTCGTATTTGAACTTCAAGCTCCACGTCACCTCCCGCCGAACCGATTCGTCAATATGGCATCCACATCAACTCCGATGAGTCCACGACTGCGTGGGTCAACATCGAGCACTGCAACTCTTTTGTCGGCTCTAAGCGCCAATGAGATCTGTCTTTCTCGCAAAATTATCAAGCCACTAACTAATACCATCCTTCTTATTAGAATATTTTCCTCTATTTTTATAATTGGGATAATACATTGTACCCCTTTAAGGAATCGACCACGATTCCACTCATAACATTACTTGAAGCACAAACAATTACTTTTACAAAAGTAACACAACCACAAGAAGAATAAAGCATTCTCAAGCAACACACTAGCAAACAACCTTCCTTCAAAGGACCACGATCCAAAATAAAGGATTCATAACAAAATCATTCACACTCTCCAAATAAACATTTGGAGAATCCACATCGCACAAGCCAAGAGTGAAAATCACTCGACAAACCAATTCAATCATTTTCTTTTCCAAAGCGAAAAGAATACACCTCAACAAATAACACTCAATTTTGCGATGATATCGCCATAAACACACAGTTTAAATAAGAATCAAGTGAGCATATTATTGCTCGAGATATTATTAATTTCCCAATCCATTCCCTTTGGAAGATTAACTTCCTTGAACCAAGGATTTCCAAATCATCGCCCAACACACCAACTAGATGCCATACACATCTTAAAAGACTTTGCAATCCCAAATCAAATACCCCTTTCTTGGAGAGGCAAAAGAAGTAAATTCAAAGACAAAGGAAAATGTTACCATCCGCAATAAACAAAAGACCAAAAGAAGAAGCAATAAAATCTTGGACAACAAAAGATAAGATCACAACGAAGGCACATGCCTCCTCAAGAAGAAAACATCAAATCTCAACCAAATACGAATATAGAAGGCCATTCGAGCTCAAGAAGCTCTTATACGGCTAAAATATTGCCATTTGAGCTCAAGTAACTCTTATATGCGAGAATAAGAAGTCAAATACATCTCAAAAAGAAACGCACAACTTGACTTCAACCTCCAATACTTTTACCCAAACTTTTCTTTTAACAAAGAGAACAACCTTCTTTGATTACGGTATCACTCGACAATTCCAACAAAGAGAATTGAAGACGCAACACAATAATCCCTTAAGAACTAATAAAAGGCTTTTGCTCAAACAATTTCAGTGCGACATAAGTCGAGATCAAAAGATCGCACACGCAAATCTCAAATCTTTTAACTTAAATAGTATCATGGAAGTTATCAAATTCTTTTATTTAAAGAACATTCAACATTATCAACACAACCACATCTTGACCATCATGCTAACATCGAATAATACATTCTTAACTAGCATCATCATAACCACTAATCATGTCATAAACTTTTCCAAAAGAAACACAAGAAATCACTTCATCATGTTTCTATTATCTAGATAAGATTGCGACTATTTAATCTAGGAAATCCTAGTGCATAAGCCACCATATTAAAGCAAAGCTCTTAAACAAGATGATGCTAGAATATGGCAATCTCACAAAACATGCTAGTATAAATCTCTCATTAAATTTCATATATTCAATTCTTATTGACGCCAACTCTAATTTAGCACAAATTGATTGTACTCTAGTCATTACTAGCAATAGTTGATTATTATTTTATCATAACAACATTCATGATCTAGCTCTATTTACAATCATAAAACAAACATGAACATAGATTCAATATTTCTCCTTACGTTCGAAATTAGAACGAAATAATTTTAATCTTCAATAATACCAGATTTGCAAGACAAGATTCTACAATTTATACATCACCCTTCATCTATTTCTTTATACATATTTCAACAGTTTAGCATGGTGAAAGATATATGAATCTAGCAATTGAACATGTTCATAAAGTATCTAAATAAATGATAGGTTAAAGGTCAATATTATCAAGGCAATATTCGAACATATCCTTACTTACTAATTTTCACACGGTCAGATTATTTACTAAAGACAAAAATAATTCAATTTATCCAACATGATAGAAATTTAAATAATCATAATAATCATTCTAGTTCTTTTGCACAACCTCAATAACTCCATGAGTTCCAAACATATATAGACAAATTCTAGATCACAATTCTTCTAGAAACTATTACAAGGTAAAATCAAATTAATCATCTACACTTCCAAGGATGCTAGTTAAAATTAATTATGCACCACGCTAACATCTCAACATGATAATTCATACCTTAAGAATTATTTTATATGATTACCACCTTCACTTAAGCATAGCAAAAACATCACAAAGGGTTTTAACACCTTCTTTTAGAAAGGAAAGGAATTAAACTTCAACACTCGAGATAATCTCAAAGAAATACGTAAATCCAAGGCTTTAACACATTAACGAAGTTTTGCAACTCAAAACGGCATTTATAAAAGAAAATACCAAGCGAACCAATAAGCCATGATTCACAACAAGACAAACTCCCACGAAGGAACTAACCTTACAAGCCAACAATAAGCACGGTAGCAAAAGTATCTCATTAGTCAGGAAAGAAACAATAATCGCTTCAAGGAATGTGAGACCAATTGCATACCCTCAACTGCAAGAATCACAAACTCAAAAGAAATTCATTAAGCGCAATAAGCTAAGAATCGGCCAGAATCCACTTAAGGAAGATAACAATGTTTCTAAAGAAACTCACTCACAACATCTGCAATTAAGTTACCTGAGGTAACTTCATCGCTAATCCCCATGCTACAAATAGTGGTATGACCTGGCAAATGCCAAGGCAGCAAAACAATCTCTACATATTATCATTAACAATTCTCACTCGTAACAGTCATAGGAGCAAATCATAATCATACAAGATCATCTCAACATAAATCATTAATGCAACATGTCAAAAGCATAAATGCAATGCTTGACCCATCCCATCCTCTTGTGCAAGTGTGTAAATTTAATAGTTTAATTACCACGGACCTAAAGCCCGCTCGATACTAATCAGAACACCCAGGACCCACAATGCCTGGAATGCCACTAATACTACTCTGACTAGTCAATTTATAAATAAAAACAAACTAGCAACAGTACTACGCAAGATAGTATAAGCGGAAGCGTAAACAACTAATAAATAATGAATAATGAGAACAATGTAATATTCATAATCAACTTAACAATAATAACCAAAGGAACAATTCCGTGTTCAACGTTAAAAGGTGAAACATACATCAATATGATAACTAAGCAAATGACTAGAATTTTTCAACTTTATTTCAGCATTAAGATTATAGTACAAGTGCATCGGTCTTGGTGCCGCTCTACCCTTCCCAATGCATGCTCAAAGTCCACCTGTAAGGAGGGGGAAGCAAGAGTGAGATAAAAATCTCAGCAAGTAAACTGTTTAACAAGTTATTCAAACTACAAGCAATTTAAACATCATCATTATAATTCCATACATCCACAATTACAATTTATGTTCAAAGTTATTAAACCACCATAAACTTCTATGAATAATACCTCTAAAATTTCAGATTTAATTAGCATATGAATGCAATCATTTTATCCTGTATTAAATGCAAAGAAGCATTTATTCCTCCACAAGCCACAATAGATTAATCAACAACATTTAATCTTCCATAATTAACAACGTACATATTCACGACCTCAATTCACTATCAATGACGGTAAAACAATAACAATTGATTCATGGTGACTATTTCAAATCCACAACCACTACCACTATCAAAGGCAATATAACATATGTATGTCTTACTTCAATACTATATTACTTCTCATATCCACAATTACTATAAACAAGGAAAGTATGAAAGAGAGTTTCATGACACCATCTTAATCACACAAGGACGAACCACATTTCAATATCACAACCACAACCTTCATTCCATCAATAGCTCACAAAGAGCCAATTCCACATTACAACTATGAAGTTGTACATTCCACAAAATAACTTCACCACATTATATTGCATATGTATGCAAATGATCATTCCACAATGCAATGCATATGAATGCATATGAATGCTCATGCTATGCTCCACATTACTCTTGCCGAGGCAGGAAGTGCAATGCATCGTATTTCGACAATATACGAATGCTTCCATGGCGAAGAGGTGCGTCAGACACGGCAATATACGACGCTGACCGCACGGTCGCTGCTATAAGCGGCGACATCCACATACAAAGGACATGATATGTCATGAATGATTGAATAATATGAAAATCCATTAATCACATTAATTCATCCGCAAGGAGCATTATCATGCTCTCAACATAATCAACATCCACCACATACTAATTTCATGATCAACATATTAACATTAAGCAAGAATTCCACAATTAAAATATCATGCAATCATGGCAATTGTATCAAATTACGATAATAATGTAAACTGAATGTATTATGAACAACAAGGTTAAACGGTAGCAACCACCGCCACGCTTACTTGCCTCAATACGATGAAGCGACGAACAACAAAAGTCAAGGCGCTCAGGGACAAGACCACCTGTCCATAAGACACCTCTCAGCACTCAACCACAGCATACAAACATGACATAAAAATATAAAACATCGCTAGAGACCCGAACCATGAAAACTCCTCTCCGCTCCACAAAACAGCAATTTAGTCTCTGCAGCAGCGCTGCTTCTTAATTTTTATCTTTAAATATATACATCGAAAAATAGAAAATAATACCTCTCTGGATTCATGACTTAAAACCTACAATTTTCATGGAGAACACCTATTTTTATTTTAATCATAGCTAGGAGTAAATAAATGCCCAAAACAGAGGACATGCTCTGCTCTGCAGATTTGGGCAGCCGCATTCAAATGCGCGGCCCCGACAGCACAGAGGTCTAAAAATTACCAAATTTACACAGAAGCTAGATCTCTAAATTATCTACAATTTTCCCAACTACGACCAAGGCCAGAAAATTCATCTACTATTTTAAACCCCGGATTACAGTCGGACTATAACAACCCGACCGCCTGCCGGACAGCGATATTGTCGTCTCCGTTTCTCCTAGATCCCGTGGTATAAAATTTTGATAAAACTACAGGAGGTACATATGGAAGTAATATACAACTTTCCTTTTGGGAAGACCTGCAGAAAAATTCGTTTTATAATTTTAAACTACGGTTTACCGTCGGCTGCGCAGATCTGGCCGCCTGCAAATCAGCAAGTTTGGCGACCCCGTATCTCCCATATCCATTGGTGAAAAAAATTGAAACAAATAAAATAGCTAGATCTGGACGTCCTCTACACTTTTCCTTTTGGGGAGACCCTCAGGAAAAATCAATTTCGAGCCCAAAACTGAGAGACAACCGGCGCTGCGAATAGATCTAAAACCAATCCATGGCAAAATTCTAATCGGGTGATTGATCTAATATCTATCCATGAATATCGAGCCAAGAACCCTAATAAAACCAATAAACAGAGGATTGGGATGGGGATGGATTTACCTAGATGAAGAAATTTTCCCAAGATTTTCCCTTCTTCTTCTTCTCTCTCTTCTTCTTCTTCTCCTTCTTCTCCTTCTCCTTCTCCTTCCTCTCTTCCCTTTCTTTTCTTCCTTGGCACCATTGCAGCAGCAAGGGGGAGAGGGGGGGCGCCCAAGGGGTGGTGGAGGCTGGTTTGGGGGTGGAAAAGAGGGGAGGGGCCAATGGAGGAGGTTTATAAAGAGGGTGCTAGGGTTTGGGAGGTGTACGGGCCCCATTTGGGCCGACCGCCAAAACGGCAGGCCCACCCCTCCGAACCGCCCAAAACATACAAATTAATTATTTTAATTTATTTAATTCATTTTACAATGTTCTACAATTTATATTTTTCCTTTCATGATTCTAGAAAACCGTCGATTCGCTGATTGACTTAAAATCTTATACCGTGAACGGCGTTCGGGATATTACACTCGTGGAGGAGCCGAGGTCCGACGGTCGGGGAGGTTGGGTGCGGTGCGTGTGCGGCGGAATAGACCGAGACTAGACGGAGGAGTCGGAGGTCCGATCGGTCGGTTGCATGATCTTGGAGACAAGTCTTAGTGAGGCTTGGAGTGGTGGGACTAGACATGGGAGATGTTGAGGTCCGAACGATGGGTGAAGCCAAAGAAGACTTGGAGCTCAAGGTGGTGATGAGGAACCGAGCTGGTGCGGCCGGTCGGAGATAGGTGCGGCGAGGCTAGGATGGTCGGGACGAGACAATGTGGTGTCGGGGTCTAGAACGACCGGGAAGCGAAGGAGACCTAGTCTTGCGAGGTGGTTGCAAGCTTGGACAGAAGGCGGTGTGAGGGCATTTTGGAGAAATGCCAAAGTCGCAAGGAAGCTGTCCCTCCGGGAAAGCACACGAGAAAAGAAGTGGATTCGGTTGGCGCTAACGGGCAAAGTGCGGGTCATTGGGATAGCAGCAAAGCATTTGAGTTAGCGGGTAAAGTGAGTGATAAAACCGGTGTTAGGTGGGGTTTACTGGGTTATCCCAGTGTGGACTAATGGATGGATCCATTAGGGTTAGTCTCGGTGTGAGGCTATAAAAGGAGAGGGAGGCAAGTGTTGGACTTGAGTTGGTCGGCTAGGCCGTGGAGGCAGCCGCCTCTCCCTCCCTTGGGAGTGTGTGTGCTCTAGGGCTAGAGCTTGTCCTCCCAGGGGGAGTGGTTGCAGAAACCTCCCGTGTTATGATTTGAGAGGACTCATCTCTCTGTACTTGTTAGAGTTTATCTATGAGATGGGTCTGTGTTTGTGATCTGGGTTGAGAGGCTGTTCTTGAGATGTTTTCATTGATTTATTTGCCATCTCTTCATTTTCGGTCCTTACGTATTTCCTTTGAGAGTTGGCTTATATTTGATTTGCTCGAGCGAGAATCGGCTCAAGGCAATTTGGCGATTCATTCCCGAGAGCAAGGTCGAATCGGAGAAATTTCTGTGTCTCTCGGTCATGCGCCTCCAGTTCTCTGCTTTCAGTTTTGCCGTATTTAGACTTTGCGTCTTCTTTAACTTCGACCGCCTTGAGGAGATCGGTCGAAAGGAAGTCTGACTTGAGAATACAAGTTTCAGTTTGTTTATCTCAAGTTTCTCAACTGGTCTGAACACTTCCTTAGTGGTCGAAATCAGTTTCGTTGTTCGCTGCTCCGTGGTCGTCGCTCCGACAAAAGTAGTACTTCTCGCTTGCTCGTCATTTTCCGATCAAGTACCGACCACGTTCTATTTGCTTCCAAGCATCGCTCGCCGACCGGTCCAATCACGACGTTCGACTTATTGTCGCCGTCGGTTGGTTCGACCGATCAAGATATAGATCATCCGCTTTCTTTTGCCGGTTTCGAGTGCTTGATGGTCGAGATCTCGTAGTCGTGTGCCCCACGGTCACATGAGGTGTCTACGACCGCAATCGGCTATAGGTGCGAGTCAGTCTTCAACCACGTTGATCGTACGACCATCCCCATTGGCTTACGACCACGACGGTTCCGACCAGACTCATCTTTCGATCGCCGCTTCACCGTTGGTCATACTTTGTTGGTCGCATTGTCATCCTTTGTCGAACGGGTCGACAAGCGCAATCTCGATATCGATCACGCGGCTATTCGATCGGTGGTTTCAACCATGGCGATTACTCTCGGTCTTCACGACCACTGCGGAGAGACTCTGCCGATACTCTCTGCCGATAGCTTTAGACCACGGTTTGATTTCCCAATGATCGCTCGTTTCTCTCCTAGATTTCACCACGATCTTTTGACTCTTTTCCTCTCGGTCTTAAACTAAAGATTCCTCTGTTCTCTCCGAGTTTTCGGTGAACAACCAATCTTCTCCTTCTGACTCTTTAGCTCTTGGAGAAAGATAGGGTTGAATTTTGGGAGAATTTTAAGGCACCATTCACCCCCTCTGTTGCCATTTCGGTCCTACAATTGGTATCAGAGCAAGGTTGGCTCTGTATTTGATCTTAACCGATCTGGAGCTTGGCAACTAGTAGGGAATCTTGTAAACTTTCCTTTGAATCTTATTGGGGTGTTTTGCCAATGATGTCCTTTGAGACAAGAGCCTTGATTTCGGCTAGAGGATGATTTTATTTGCAAGAAACCACAAGTGTGAGCTTTGTGGTACATTCTTGTCCTTTGCTTAATCAAGTGGCAGGAAGGAGAAAGCCTTGGAGAACACACGGATGATAATGATAAGGACGAGCTCGACTTATCATGAGCAAGGTAAAACTTATTATGACCTTGGCCTTGTCCAAGATGAATATACTTGCTCTTCGGGATATTGTGAGGTGCCTAGATTATAAATTGCTAGATTGCTCTTGCTAGGTTGAAATCTCATTTCTCATGTGTAGGTTGTGAGTCTTTCTCTCAGAGCGGTGAAAATTTAATTCTCTACTTGAATGTTAAAATCTGCAAATGAGAAATTAAAACTTTGACTCACCGCACTTGTGTAGAGGAGTATGAGCTTACTAGAGTGTAGTAAAACTGAGTTCCTCTGCTGTGTCGTCGTTATAGTCGTAATGCCTTACGACCACAACTTCGGCTTCTCGACATAGTCGTAGCTGCATACGACCATGTCTGTGGCGGACACTTCCGCTTGTTACCGTGGTCGAAAGTCCCACGATCACGATCGCTGGTTCGAGCACTGCGCCGCTCGATTGCCGTGGTCATAATCGACTTACGACCACACCGCAATTCCCGATCGTGGTTGTAATGACCAACGATCACATCTCTACCGTAGTCATTCAAAACTACGCCTCTCGTGCTACGACCACGCTCATTTCTTCTCGACCGTAGTCGAGTAACGTAACGACCACTCTTTTTCTTTGAGTGGCCGTGTGTCAAGTCTTGGGTTCAAGCATCGCTTTCTAACCACTTGGGATCCAAGACTTGGGCATTTTGTTCTTGTTTTTGTAGGTGTCCGACGTTGGATGGAGAACATGGGATCGAATGGATTTTAGTCTTACGCTTCATCACGTGACTAGAACATTTGTTGGTTCTCCACTTCATGGCCTCCAAGAGGTATGTACCTTCACGTTTGGCGTCTCCACCTACTTTGTGAGCTACTCTATACCCTCATGCCCTTATACTCATGTTTGACCATAATTGGCATGTTGTGCTTGTTCATGTGCTCACATGTTCCATCTTGGCATGTTTTCTCTCAATGCTTTCATGTCATGCCTTTATGTGTATTTGCTTAAGTATCCATGCACCTTGTTGTATTTGTTAGATGCTTAAGCTTTGACTTGACTTCATGAGCTAAGTAGAATGTGTGCATTGGAAGTCAAGTATCATCATGACCTTGTGCTCGTAGTATCTATCATGGTTCACATCTTGCTCCTTATGTTCATTCATCATTATTTATACATGATAGCATACTTTTCATGATGTTGATTTGCCATGTTGTATGTCTACATGATGTACGCATATGTATGGACAAGATGAGCTTGAGTATATCTTGGATAGTTTCTCGTGTCATGATGGTGCGTTTATTCATGCCTTTGTATCTTTTCTAGTATACATGCTTTTATCCATGCTAGCATATGCTTCGTGACTGTCTCGTCATCCGCTATGTATGGTTGTGATTTATTGTGATGCTTGTATACTTTGATCTTATTGATGTTATGGCATGAAATAAATTGTATGACATCTTGGTAGCATTAGTCTGTGCTTATACTTAGATATCATGAGATTTGTGGTTAGGTCACAAGCTTCTTCTAGTATTGGGTGGCTCTAGGCTTGTTGTTCTAGATGCTTTTGATGAGGGCTAGATTGAGCTTGTGGCGGTGCGTGTTCTCATACATTTGTAATGCTACCTATTGTGGTCATTTTTCTCAAGATGGATCCATGCACGTGTATTATTTACCCCAAGACTAGGACACCCATTGTTCCCCTATGTTTAATCCGCAGGTTATGAATGAGGGGAGAGTGGTACAGCTGTTTACGACCGCTCACTGGTCTTTACGACCACGTCGTAGTGTCTACAACCACAGTATGGACTCTCGGCTGAACCCATACACGACCGTGAGCCGGATTCGACCACGACTACGATCCGGACTCAACTTCGGCCATGACTCGGACTCAACTACGACCGATCCTCAGACGCGACTTCGATCACTCAACTGAGACCCGATCAGGTCACGATCGCCTTCGCTCTCGAACAACTGCTACAAAGGTTGGTTCTCCCTTATGATTTTCAGTGCTCTGCTTCCCGCCACTTGGCTTTGCATAGTATATGTCTTCTAGTGGTAGGAAGGGTCTTTTGGACAAGAGGGAGCCAACTCTAGGTGATGTTGTCTCATTCACACCTCTCATCCAAATGGTTCTCTAGGATTATTTACTACCTAGTTTGGGCTTTGGTTCTCTAGGATTCTCTTCTACCTAGGTTGAACTTTTTCTTGGCCACTAGAGTCTTTTGCATTGACATAGTGTGCTTTTGCCCGTGGTATGAGGTTATAGACTAGAGACCATGAGGATAGGATGTGTTTGGGAATCACCTCCTTGAGCTAGAACCTTCTCTTTCGGATTTTGTGCCAAATTTCTTGGTTCTTCTCTTTTGCCTCTCTAGGGGAGTTGGATCCTTCTGTCTATTCGGCTATGTTTCGTGGGGAGTTCATCTCATGTGCATTTTTTGTTCAATAGTGCGTCACATTCACATGAATGCCTGTACAGTCTTGGAGCCACGAATATTATCTTTATGTGACATGATATCATGATTTATATCTTGCCATGTCTTGTGATAGCTTGATTTATTATGCCCTTCTATGTGTTGCTTAGCTCTTGCCATACTAGCTTAATTAAATGTGAACAACTTGAATCAAATCATGTCTTGTTCAATCTTGTGAATAGTCCGGCTTTAGTGATCCTCTTTGATTCGTGCCATGTCGAATAGGCTAAGTTGAGCCTTGAATCTGTTTTTGAGATTTAGATTGAGCTAAGTTAGTTCATTAGTGATGCATGAGTTAAGTCTTAACTCTTTGTTCATGAACTAATTCAAGTAAATGCAAAAGATCTCTTTGTGCGAAAAACCGATCTCACCAATTCTTTCTCATGAGACGGCTTGCCATTGCACTCGGCATGAACTCGTGGGGAGTTTTGGATGACCAAGATCACCTCTTTAAGCTTATTGCTTGGAGTGATCGCATAAGGCTTGAGATCTAGCACATGGCTATGAAAACAAAAATTCTTGTGAAAATGGTTGAAACCAACCATGAATTTCGATAAAAGCCAATTGTGCTAATTTTGCTCACTACAAGTATTCTACAAGTGGTATCCAAAGTACTACAAGTAGTGAATTACTTGTGATATCTAGTGCTTGAACAAAGTGTCTCATTTTGAACTTATAGCACTCTAAATTGACTCAACTATAGCTTCTTGGTTCCACTTAGAATATTGACATGGCTTGACTCACTTTTGGATACCTTCTTCTAGACTATAATCTTGAGTGACTCGACATGCTAATCAAACCATTTAATTTAAAGATCATGACTTATTTGGCTTGAGCTTGGCAATAGATAGTTTGTTATGATCTAAATAGCATTGTCACCTTTATGGCTTGGTATAATTTTTCGTGAAGTCACTTTAGATAATCTTCATGACTCCCATAGCTCCCTTTGCTTAAAATGAATTAATTGTAGTCACCCCATTTCATTCATGCTCTATGTTTCTTCCTTGCATCTTGATGACTTTATTGCCAAAAGGGGGAGAAGGATAGAGAAAAGGCATTAAGGGTGCAAAAGGCATTAAAATGGGAGAATGCATCAAGGGATGGGAGAAGGATAAAAGGCATTAAGGAGAGAATGCTTGGTCATCTTGCTATGACAATGGTCATGTGAGCATCGCTTCTTGGACCATGAGCAAGATTGGACTTTCGTGTGATTTGGAGTTTCAGAGAAATTTTGATCTTTCTCTGTCTGCTCCATTTCATTTCGTGTCAACATGGTCTTGAATCCCTTCTTCATTCTTTTAGACCATGTGTGGCTTTTGCTTCTCTTTCTTTTTCTTCTTTTCAAAAACAAACTCATCTTCATGCCTTTTTTCAGTGTTTGTCAATATACTCATCAAGGGGGAGATTGTGAGACCATGTGGAGGTCACCCCATGGTTGTGATGAGTAATTGACTCTTGATCTAGAAAGATTGAGTTTGGTTTTTGAGTTTTGAGCTGACTCTGCAAAGTCGTAAGCCTTAACAATTGTCGCCAGACCGCTTACCACGTTGTCCTTAGTTGAAACCGAGTGAGGCATTGAACGAGTGGTGGGAAGGCTATACGACCACTGTGGAGATCTACGATCACGTTGTGACCTTCTCGACAAGTTTAGCCGTGGTCGAAAGTCTCTCGGGTGAGTACGACCACGCTTGGAGCCCTCGAATATTTGGCCATGATCGAAGGTCACCCCGCCATTTACGACCACGTTTGGTCGTGGGTGAAACCCTTCGAGTGTCAGTCGACCACTTTGGCCGTGGTCGGAAGGCGCTTCGACCACGTTGAGCGAAATCGAGAACCAGCCGGTAGCGTACGACCACGTTGTGGCACTGCGACCACATTGGTCGTAGTCAGTGTACGACTACTTTGGCCGTGGTCGAGGCCTCCGGGCCATTTACGACCACGACGTGGCGTCTTCGACCACGCCAGCACTCGAGCCACGACCACGTTGGGAGATCGGGCGTTCGATCACGTTGGGCGCCATTGTTTCGACCACGTTAGCGGATGTCCGACCGTGGTCGATGGAGCTCATTAAACCGGTCGTGTGGGCACATATGGTGTCCGATTATGATGGGAATCGGTCGGTTGGGTTTTCGGTGATGTTGTGGACCTTGTGGACTTATTGGTTCATCATTTTGATGGTCTTGTTGCAATCTATTTTCTGTTGGGCTCGAGTGTCTCGGTTGGTGCAACAGAGTGCCGTATGAGGTCTAGACTTTGTGCGATAAAGTCATAGCGGCTAGTGATGGTCGTAGCTTGTATCGCATGGTCGTAACGAGCTTTGTGATGGTCGTGACGACATGCTGTGTGGTCGAAGGAAGCAGGGAAGTCTTCCAGGGTTTTGACCACTTCTTGTCTTGTGCTTCGGGTGGTCGTGGGGATTTACGACCGGTGTTGTCTTTGTGATACTTGTGCCGATTGATGGTCTGTGTGTATTGTGCGGTGCTATGTAATGGTTTGCTTGTCTGTGTGGTTGCAGGACTTCGGAGCTATTTCATGGTGAGGCGTGGGAGGACCGGGACTAGGCACGGAGGTGTTGAGGTCGAGACGGTCGGAGACGCCAAGATGATCGAGGTGGTGAGGTGGTTGCGGCCGGGAGACGAGGAACCGAGCTGAACTGCAGAGCTGAGCACGACGGGCAACAACGAGGAGGACCGGGACTAGGCTCAGGGAGGAGCTGAGGTCCAGACGGTCAGGAGGTTGGGTGCGGTCGTGTGCGGCGGAATAGACCGAGACTAGACTCTGGAGGAGTCGGAGGTCTGATCGGTCGGTTGCATGATCTTGGAGACAAGTCTTAGTGAGGCTTGGAGTGGTCGGGACTAGACATGGGAGATGTTGAGGTCCAGAACGACTGGGTGAAGCCAAAGAAGACTTGGAGCTCAAGGTGGCTGATGAGGAACCGGAGCTGGTGCAGCCGGTCGGAGATAGGTCTGGCGAGGCTAGGATGGTCGGGACGAGACAATGTGGTGTCGGGGTCTAGAACGACCGGGGGAAGCCGAAGGAGACCTAGTCTTGCGAGGTGGTTGCAAGCTTGGACAGGAAGGCAGTGTGAGGGCATTTTGGAGAAATGCCAAAGCTGCAAAGGAAGCTGTCCCTCTGGGAAAGCACCTGAGAAAAGAAGTGGATTCAGTTGGCGCTAACGGGCAAAGTGCGGGTCTGTTGGGATAGCAGGCAAAGCATTTGAGTTAGCGGGTAAAGTGAGTGATAAAACCCGGTGTTAGGTGGGGTTTACGGGTTATCCCCAGTGTGGACTAATGGATGGATCCATTAGGGTTAGTCTCGGGTGTGAGGCTATAAAAGGGAGAGGGGAGGCAAGTGTTGGACTTGAGTTGGTCGGCTAGGCCGTGGAGGCAGCCGCCTCTCCCTCCCTTGGGAGTGTATGTGTGTGTGTGCTCTAGGGCTAGAGCTTGTCCTCCTGTGGGAGTGGTTGCGAAACCTCCGTGTTATGATTTGAGAGGACTCATCTCTGTACTTGTTAGAGTTTATCTATGAGATGAGTCGTGTTTGTGATCCGGGTTGAGAGGTCGTTCTTGAGATGTTTTCATTGATTTATTTGCCATCTCTTCATTTTCAGTTCCTTCTGTATTTCCTTTGAGAGTTGGCTTATATTTGATTTGCTCAGAACAGAGAATCTGGCTCAAGGCAATTTGGCCAGTTCATTCCCGAGAGCAAGGTCGAATCGGAGAAATTTCTGTGTCTCTCGGTCATGCGCCTCCAGTTCTCTGCTTTCAGTTTTGCCGTATTTAGACTTTGCGTCTTCTTTAACTTCGACCGCCTTGAGGAGATCGGTCGAAAGGAAGTCTGACTTGAGAATACAAGTTTCAGTTTGTTTATCTCAAGTTTCTCAACCGGTCTCGAACACTTCCTTAGTGGTCGAAATCAGTTTCGTTGTTCATTTGCTCCGTGGTCGTCGCTCCGGCAAAAGTAGTACTTCTCGTTTGCTCGTCATTTTCCGATCAAGTACCGACCACGTTCTATTTGCTTCCAAGCACTGCTTCTGCCGACTGGTCCAATCACGACGTTCGACTTCGCTGTCGCTGTCGGTTGGTTCGACCAGTCAAGATATAGATCATCTGCTTTCTTTTGCTTTGGTTTCCGAGTGCTTGATGGTCGAGATCTCGTAGTCGTGTGCCCCACGGTCACATGAGGTGTCTGCGACCGCAATCGGCTATAGGTGCGAGTCGGTCTTCAACCACGTTGATCGTCGACCATCCCCATTGGCTTACGACCACGACGGTTCCGACCAGACTCATCTTTCGATCGCTGCCGCTTCACCGTTGGTCATACTTTGTTGGTCGTTGTCATCCTTTGTCGAACGGGTCGACAAGCGCAATCTCGATATCGATCACAGCGGCTGTTCGATCAGCTGGTTTCAACCATGGGCGATTACTCTCTGGTCTTCACGACCACTGCGGAGAGACTCTGCCGATAGCTTTAGACCACGGTTTGATTTCCCAGCGACTGTTCGTTTCTCTCCTAGATTTCGACCACAGTCTTTTGACTCTTTTCCTCTCGGTCTTAAACTAAAGATTCCTCTGTTCTCTCGAGTTTTCCGTTGAACAACCAATCTTCTCCTTCACGACTCTTTAGCTCGGAGAAAGATAGGGTTGAATTTTTGGGAGAATTTTTAAGGCACCATTCACCCCCCCCTCTGTTGCCATTTCGGTCCTACACCATGTCAAATAGGCTGAGTTGAGTCTTGAATCCTTGTTGAACGATAGATTGAGCTATATTAGTTTCTTGATGACACATAAGTTAGTACAATCTATTAAAAAGCAAAAAGATCTCTTTTGTGCGAAAAAACTGATCTCACCAATTCCTTCTCATGAGACGGCGTGCCATTGCACAAGGCATGAACTCAGGGAAGTTTTGGATGACCAAGATCATCTTCTTAAGCTTATTTCTTGAAGTGGTCGCATAAGGCTTGAGGTCTAGCACTTGACTAAACAAAAATGGTTGGAAACAATCATGTGATTTCTAAAGTAAAACTATGTCAATTGTGCTCAATTGCTAAAATTTCAAGTGTACTTAAACAAATGTATCATTCTTGAACTGGTAGCACTCTAATTGACTCAACACTAGCTTCTCGGTTCTATTTAGCTTATTGACATGGCCTGCATCATTTGTGGATACCTCTAGCTAGACTAAAATCATGTTTTGACTTGACTTGCTATGCACTTCAACAAAAATTCAGATTATACCTTATTTGGCTTAGCTTCTCTTTACATACATAGTCATGATCTTGATAGCATACTTGTATGTTGTGGCTTGTGTAATACATTCGGTCATGTTGGATAATTCTCATGGCTCTGCATACTTTGAATAATCAAATCAGCCATTTCATCCATCATCATGACTTATTCTCTCTCTTGCATACTTGATGTGTTTATTGCCAAAAGGGGGAGAATAGATTGGAGAAAAAGAAAATTTTTCAATTTTTGGGATCTTACTAGAGCTTTGGAGATCAACTTGCTCTTTATTTTATTGCTCTAGTGTCCCTTCTGTCGACATGGTCAGTATTTCATTTTCTCTCCTTGAACCATGTCGGCTTCTACAAACTCAAATTTTATACTTTTTGGTGTTTGTCAATATACTCATCAAGGGGGAGATTGAGAGATCATGTGGAGATGATCCCATGTTTGTGATGAGTATTTGATCCTTGTTTGAAAGAAAATTGAGTTTGTTTTGGGCTTTTTATGCGAAGTCTTAGCCCTGGCCGATGTCCAAGTCATGTACGACTTTCTCCTGGACCGTACGACCATGTTTGAAGCGGTCGAAATGAGATTGGAAGGCGTACGACCATTTTGAGAGTGATCGGAAGTCGTTCGAGTCCCATACGACCACTCTGCGGCTCTCTCGGCAAATTTGGGCGTGGTCGGAAGTCGGTCGAGAGGTCTACGACCACGCTGTGGCGTGTACGACCACATTTGGTCATGGTCGAAGGTTCTCGGGTAGCGTACGACCACGTTGCCGAGTATCGGGTTGCGGTCGAGCGGCGTACGAGTGATCGGAAGCTTTTACGACCACGTTACAGCTCCCTCGGGAGATTTGGCCATGGTCGAAAGTCTCCCGGGTCAGTTTCGACCACGTTGGTCGCGGTCGGCAATCAGCGCTAGGACGTTTGACCACGTTAGCGCGGGTTTGAACATGGTCGGTAGTCGTGGCTAGGGTCTACGACCACGTTGTATCGCCTGGCATTCGACCACGTTATGCGGTGCGACCACGTTGTGGCGGTCGGATTCGACCACGCGGTCGGCAGACCGACCGTGGTTGTACGCGTGCAATCAAACCGGTCGTATGGGCTCGTGGAGTGTCCGATTATGGTGGGAATCGGTCGGTTGGGTTCCTTGTGATGTTGTGGACCTTGTGGATCAGTGCTGTGTGATGCTCTTATTGTCTGTGATGGTTGCAGGTACTGGGAGACAAGTCTTGGTGAGGCTTTGGAGAGGTCGGGACTAGACATGGGAGATGTTGAGGTCCAGAACGAGTGGAAGCCGAAGAGGACGTGGTCTTGCTAGGTGGTCTAACCTCATGGACAGCAAGGCAGAGGAGGAAGCTTCCGGGAAGGCAGTTGGAGGGCATTTTGGAGAAATGCCAAAGTCTGCAAAGGGAAGCTATGTCCTCTGGGAAAGCGCTGTGACCACTGGAGAGTTGGTGGTGCAAACGGGCAAAGTGTTAGGCCGTTGCCTGAGAGGAACGGGTAAAGCTTGGAGGCACGCAGCGCCATCGCCACTCTGTAAACGGGTTGTCGTGTGGAGACCCGTTAGTGAGAGTATAAATAGAGGAGAGAACTCAGAGCGAGTTGAGGTTGTCCCCTGAGTTGCTCTGAGCGTTTTCTTTCTATTTGTGTGAGTTGTCTCTGGGTAGAGCATGGATGCTCATGTACCTCCGATGGAGTGGCTGTAGAAACCTCCATGATCAATCATTCATCTGTTTGTATCATTCTGAGTTTATCTTGCTTAAGATGTTTTGATTAATTCTTTTGTGCTCTCTCTGTTCTTGCTTTATCTCGTATTTTCTTTGAGAGTTGGCTGTATTTGACTTGCTCGAACGGGAAGTTGTCATACACTGTTTGCCAAGACCATTCCCGAGAGCAAAGAGCAAATCAGAGAGAAATCCGAGTTTTGTGGTTCTGCCGCCTGAAAACCTTTGCTCTGATTTTCGACTTTGTTTTTCTCTCTGACCGTTGGAAAGACTTTGGAGATTCTTGGTAAATTCACTTCTAGAGATCTCATACTTGTTAGCATTTAAGTTTCATGCTTTTTGGATCCCTGAGCAAAAAGTTCTTCTAGTTCTTCCTTTGCGGTCGTGCGCCCGACAACGCAGTAATTACTGTGCAATCTTCGTTTTCGGTTTTTCGTCTGCGCTATTTTGTCTTGGTTATCGACCACGAGTTGGCGATCGACTAAGCCGTTGTGCTCTTCTCTGTTTTGACTGCAACCGAGATTTCGGCTGTTCTGGTTTTCCAACCACAACTGAAATCTCTTCGGTCAGGTGGTCACTGCTCTGTGTGATTTTCGACCACAATCATTCTTTTGATTCGACCACCTCAGAGATCGTTCGACTACGGTTTTTTTCTCTGTTTTCTCTCAGTCTTCAGTGAGCCATCAACCCTTTTCTTCATAGCTGTATAACTATTGGAGAAAAGACTGGTGTGAATTTTTAGAGAGTTTTAAATGCACCATTCACCCCCCTCTGTTGCCATTTCGGTCCTTCAGTGTGATTTGGAGCTTTTGTAGGAAACTTGTTCTTTCTTGTTGTTTTCTCAAATTCACACTTTACCAACATGGTCATGATTTCCTTCTTCTCCTCTTTTAGACCATATGTGGATTTTGCAATTTCTTGCTTTTCTTTGCAAAAACAAACTCATCTTCATGTCTTTTCGGTATTTGTCAATATACTCATCAAGAGAGAGATTGTGAGACCATGTGGAGGTCACCACATGGTTGTGATGAGTAATTGACTTTTAGATTTGAAATTTTTGTAGAGGTTGAGTTTAGTAATTGACTTGGTGGTCGGCAGGGGCTCTTACAACTTGGTGTTCGACATGTGCTCTTACGACTTGGTGGTCGGCAGGTGCTCTTACGACTTGGTGGTCGGCTAGACCGATCGACAGAACGACCTTGGAGTGATCAAAAGGTTCAGTGCTGAATGACTTTTTGTGATCGTAGTCTGTGATTGATAGTTGTAGCTGTGATTGATAGTCATAGCTATGATCAATAATCGTAGCCTGTAATCGATGGTCGTAGCTCTGCCTGGTCGTGATCGATAGTCGTAGCTAATGTGTGCAGTGGTCGTAGCGATCTGTGTAGTGGTCGCAGCGCTTTGCCTGTGTGATCGATAGTCATAGCTTGTGTTCTCGGTGGTCGTTGCATCTGCTGTCGTAGCGGCCTGCTGTGTGGTTGTAGGCTGCTGGTAGGATCTCGTGTGCTACGAGTACCTCATTTCTTGCACATCCAAGTAGTCGTAAGCCATATCAGGCCAGTTGGTGGGCTGAGGTTGTTCACTCGAATATTGGTGTTCTGATCAGGATTGACCAGGTTGTTTGTTACTTTGTGCACATGAGGTTATTGCTTGATTCTAGGATTAGAATCAGTAATTTGGGTGCATATATTTTGATTGTGCAAATTGATGATCTTTATGTATCATGCGGTGCTACGTGATGGTTTGTTTGCTGGTGTTGGTTGCAGGATTTCTGAGCTAGGTCATGTTGGGGCGTGGAAGGACCGGGACTAGGCACAGAGAGGTGTTGTGGTCCAGAACGGTCAGGGAGACGCCAAAGATGATTGAGGCTGGTGAGGTGGTTGTAAGCCGGCATGATGAGAAACCGAAGCGGGAGCTACCGGAGGTGGACATGACGGACAGCAGTAAGGCGACCGGGACTAGGCTCTGGTGGAGTCGAGGTCCAGACGGTCAAGGATGCCGGGTGCAGTCATGCGCAATGAGAAGCATGTGGTGTGCCAAGTGACTTAGGTCGTTTGCAAGCGAGGACGGTTCGGTGGGATCTGGACGCGGAGAGGCTTGATAACAAGTCATTAGGGCCACATGTAAGCTGCTTTGAGAAGTGTGCATGAGTAAAATCTGGTGTTAGTTGGGGTTAACGGGTTATCCCTGGTTGGACTAATGGTAGGATCCATTAAGTCAGAACGGGCAGATTTTAGCTCGTCTGGTGTCTCAACAATATAACCTTTTCCCCCAAAAGCTTCCATAATTTTATGGTAAGCTGCAGCTGGAACGAAAGAAGTAGGGGCAGGGTCATCTTTGTAGGGTCCGGTTATCTCATCAGGACTTCTTCAGTCACCACCATAGACACCATTGTTGTTGAAAACAATTACAACAACAGGCAGCTGGTACCTTACCAATGTCTGCAAAGTTAACAGCACAGTATAAATAAATTAGGACATCCACATTTCGTACAACATAGCGAAAACAAAAGATAGCTATGTTTATTCAAAGTGCGACTAGTTAGCAGGTGGAGAAACACACAAAAAAAATCGAAGGGAAACATGAAGTCCACCTAAACCAAGCTGGTAGAGAAACAATTGAAGGTAACCTAAATGAAGCTGGTAGAAAAAAAAAAACAAGACTAACTGATGAAGTTCACCAAAACCAAGCTGAAGTTTGATGCTGTCTAAGTGTCAGTAGAAAAACAAAAAACAAGACTAACTGATGAAGTTCACCAAAACCAAGCTGAAGTTTGATGCTAAGTGTCTAGTCAACCATATATAGGCTCTACACATTTAACAGGTTACACTACTCAAATGCTAAATTTCAACCACAACAATACACCAAATTTGGATTAATTATATGGCAAGTTATGACCCTACTAACCCTTCTCTGGGGTCCACATAAACATTTACTCTGTTGAACATGACTATGAACATTTAGTCCATGTCAGGACATATAATGAAGCACACACAATCACATGTTTTGCTTTGTATACTTCCATGAAGTTGTTTGACCCAGGCATCTGCCAATGTTAATATCCAACTATTTGACTAGTAGTATCAAACCACACGAATAATTGAGAACAACAGTACTAGCCTACAACTTAGAAGTGCTTCACCAATAATTCATCGTATGGGTATAATTATAAATATATGCAAAGTCCACTTCATCTTTTAAATGTATCATTAAGCAAACTGTACAACTAGTACATCAAGGAGATCACAGAACAAAATTAAAAGAAATGAGTTTGGAATGGTCTTACCTAACAGCTGAGTTTCAATTAAATAAGGAAAAAATCTATTTGATCCCCTAGTCTATTGGGGTTTGTCTACTTAACACCCCTAGACTACAAAACCATCTACTTCAACCCCTCATCTTACAAAACCAAAGCAAATAACCCCTCAAGGTGGTAACGTCGAGTGGTTGTAACTCGACCACGTTATACTCTGATATGGTCGTACTGAGTTTTGTGTTCCTCTATTTTCAAGTAGATCTCATATCCTAATCTTCATAGCTTTGTAACTATTGGAGAAAAGGAATATGTGAATATTTGGAGAAAAAATCTCTAGGCACCAGTCACCCCCCCCCTCTGTTGCCTGTCTGGTCCTACATCATCTCTGCATGGCATGAGCTTTGTCTTGTGCTGACTGGTGGCTAAAGAGGTGGAACGTGGCTCTATTCCTCCGCTGCCTTTCGTGAGAGCTTGACTCGTGGCTATTTGACTGGCCATGGGTGACAGGTGGCTTGTGCATGCTCTAAGAGGAGTGACTCCTTCGGTATGGCTTTAAACAAGTAAGTAGGTAAGTTCTATGCTAGATGATGAAAATCTAGATATGCGAGATGGTGCCGATTGGCCTCGGACAATCCTGGCATCTCTATGCGCGTTTTGTCCAAGAGCAAAAATTATAACCTAGATTTTTTACGACAATTTTACTACTCAATTTCATTGTATTTTTATTGTATTTTTTGCTAACTATTTGATATAGGTATTTGGCGGTTGTGTTGATATGGCGTTTTGATGTAATTTATATTTGTTTGACTTTGTTGTATGAGATGAATGCTAAGTTGTAATATTGGGTTGTAATCCTAATTCTTTTATAAATCTGAACTGAAACTGTGTATGGTGAATTTATTTGTGAGATTTGTCATTGTAATTGAGTCCATTTTGTAATTCAGATTGTTGATTCTAATATATTCTCATTTGATTTGCGCAAATGGAAATTTAATTTATTAATAGTTCCTTTTTTAAAAAATGTTAATATTCTTATTGACATATTGATTGTCTTCTTAATAGCATATTCTTGGTTAATTAATTTTTGAGGGTTCTCACATGCTCCCCCCTAGAATTGATTTCACCCTCGAAATCACTTACTTGAAAAGATTTGGATAGCGCTCGTGAAGTTCGTTCTCTCTCTCTCTCAAGTTGCTTCACGAATAGAATGATTCTTCCTTGCACTTGTAGAAGCAAATGGTGCGATTTCTTAACTTCCGCTCTTCAGTCCCCAATATTTTAAGAGGTTGTTCTTCATAGGTGAGATCATCTTGTAATTAGATGTTTGCATTTGACATTAGTTCTGCTGGTGCTTTGAGGCATTTTTTGAGTTGAGATACATGGAATACATTGTGGATTCTTGAGAGATGGCTTGGTAGTTCTAGCTGATATGCTGATGTGCCCTTTTGATCAAGAATTTTAAAAGGACCGACATATTGGGGACTCAGTTTGCCTTTTAGTCCAAACCGACGTATCCCCTTCATCGGTGAATTTGAGATCTCTTCTACGACTGTTTGAATAGCTTTTCTATCTGTTTTGGGCAATTTTAAGTCGTTTCCTTATGATTTGTATTACTTTATCATTTTCCTTCACAATTTCTGGTCCTAACAAAGGCTTTTTTCCTACTTCATACCAGCAAATGGGAGATCTGCACTCCTCCCATATAATGCTTCATATGGAGCCATCTGAATGCTAGACTGGTAATTTTTATTATAAGTAAACTCTGCTAAGGGTAAGTGCTTATTCCAAGATTCTCCAAAGTTTAGCACACTTGCTCTAAGCATGTCTTCTAGTATCTAATTTACTCTTTCTGTTTGACCATCAGTTTGTGGATAATAAGATGTGTTGAAGTTTAGTTGTGTTCTGAATGAGTTTTGTACTTTTTCAAAATTCAGAGGTGAAAATGTAACACCCCAGGACCCACATTACCCTTGGATGCTACTAAAACCACTCCACAACTAGCCAATTTACAAGATAAATTAAATTGGCAACAATTACTAAACAAGATAGTATAAGCGGAAGCATAAATAACTAAGGAACATCAGGATAGTGATAGCAATTCAATATTTAAAATATCCTCCAACATTTTAATCTAAAACATAGTTCACAAATTTAACATTATTAAGATAATGTAAACAAAGCTATGCAAAGGTCTAGAATCCTTTCAACTTTATTACAACATAAAAATATGATTCACGTGCATCATTGTGGTGCCGCTCTACCCTTCCCATGCATGCTCAAAGTCCACCTGTAGGGAGGGGGAAATAACGGTGAGATAAAATCTCAGCAAGCAAACAGTTTAATAGCAGTCTGTCCCAATCTGTTCCCTTGACATACAGCGGTATTCCCGACCCTGTTACTCCCAGATCCCACAGATAACAATTCTGAAACAAATACAGGAGATAGGTCTGGAAGTCCTCCACACTTTTCCTTTTGGGAAGATCCGTAGAAAAAATCATTTACTGGGTCGATACCGCGCAAACAGACACGCTGCGTGAATCAATCTACAGGCAGACAGCAGGTAATCTCTAATCGGGCAATTAAACTATTAATCCCCTTCAAAATCCATGCCAAGAACTCTAATTATTCAGAAAAACAGAGGGTTGTGATGAGGAAAAATTACCTAGATGAGGGATCACCCCTCTTCTTCTTCTCCTTCCTTCTCCTCTCCTTCTCCTTCCTTCTCCTTCCTCCTTGGCTTCAATGGCAACAGCAGGGGCGCCAATCTTGCTGGGGAGGGGGCGGCCAAAGGGGTGGAGAAAGGGGAGGGGGTGGCGGCTGGTTGGGAGAAAAGGGGGAGGGCTCTAGGGTTAAGAGGGAGGGGGAGGTGCGGCCTTGGGGGGTGCGGCCACCCCCTTGGGCCATGGCCCAAGGCGGTCGGCCCACTCCCCAGGCAGCCCACTCTGGGTTTTAATTAAAATTTTTATTTATTTTATTCATTCTATACTGTTCTACGATTTTTATTTTTCCCTTCCTGCGATTTACCGAAAAACCGGCGAGTCCGCGATTGTTTTAAAAACTTACGACGTACCGACGTTCAGGAAATTACATTCTCCCCACCTAAAAAGGATTCGTCCTCGAATCTAACTCCTCAACCCACGAGACAAAAGAAGAGACAAGGAAAGATCAACCAACGTATAAAGCATCCCAAAGATAGAACATCCCAAGGGAACAACAACTACGGGTTCTTACCCGCCTCGAAGAACTCGGGTCCTTCTTCTACATTTGAACTTCAAGCTCCCGCGTCACCTCCCGCTCGGACGGATTCGTCAAGTGGGCCTCCATATACCTGGTGGCCCTTTTCCTCATGACCAACTCCAACGAGTCTACGACACACGCCGGTCAACGCCGAGCACCCGCAACTCTTCTATCGGCTCTGAGCGGCCAACAAATTCTGCCGTTCTCGCAAAAATCCCCGCCACAACTATCAAGCCACTATCTAATACCATCCTCCTTCTTAAAACATTTCCTCTATTTATTATAATCGGGATAATACATTGTACCCCTTTAAAGAATTCGACCACAGATTCCACTCATAACATTACTCGAAGCACAAACAATAACTTTGCAAAAGGAACCCAACCAAAAGAGAAATAAAGGATTCTCAAGCAACACACTAGCAACCAGCTTTCCTTTAAAGGACCATGATCCAAATCAAAGAATTCACAACAAAATAGACATTTGGTGTAACACCCTAGGACACACATTACCCTGGAATGCTACTAAAACTGCTCTACAACTAGCCAATTTACAAGATAATTTAAACTGGCAACAATTACTAAATAAGATAGTATAAGCGGAAGCATAAACAACTAAGTAATAACGGGATAATGATAGCAATTCAATATTTAAAACATCCTCCAACATTACAATCTAAAACATAATCCACAAATTTAACATTATTAAGATAATGTAAACAAAGCTATACAAAGGTCTAGAATCCTTTCAACTTTATTACAACATAAAAATATGATTCACGTGCATCAGTGTGGTGCCGCTCTACCCTTCCCATACATGCTCAAAGTTCCCCTGTAGGGAGGGGGAAACAAGTGTGAGATAAAATCTAAGCAAGCAAACTATTTAACATGCTATTCAAGCTACAACAATTACACATCATCATTTATAATTCCATACAACCACAACCACAATTCATGTCCACAATTATTAAACCACCACAAACTTCTATGAATCATATCTCTTCAAGTTCATATTTAATTGGCATATGAATGCAGTCATTTTATCCACAATTAAATGCAAATGAAATATTTAATCTTCCACAAACCACAATAAGTTAATCATCAACATTTAATCTTCCACAATTAACAATATTTATATCCTCAACCTCAAATCACCATTAATGACGGTAAAGCATTAACAAATAAATTTTGTTTGACTGCTTTAAAACCTCAACAACTATCACTACCAAAGGCAATAAAATAAATGTATGTTTTACTTCAATACCTTATTATTTCTCACATCCACAATTGCTATCAACAATTAATACAAGAGAAAAGAATTTCGTGCCACAAACACAACTCTTACCGTACACAAGGGACGAACCCCCTTCCACGACCACCTCCACAATCCTTATACCACAAATAACCCACATGAGCCAATTCCACATTACAACTAGAAAGTTGTATATTTCACAAAATAACATCACCACAATATATATTGCATATGTATGCAAACGATCTTTCCACAATGCAATGCATATGAATGCTTCATGCTATGATCCACATCACTCTTTCCATGGCAGGAATTGAGCTGCATCGTATTACGGCAATATACGATGCTTCCCGCGGGATAAGAGGTACATCGTATTACGGTAATATACCATGTTGTACCGGTACGGTCGTGGCTAGGTGCGGCGACATCCACATATGCAAATGACATGATATGACATGAATGATATAAAAATTCATAAATCACATTAATTTATCCTCAAGGAGCATTATCATGCTCTCAACATATCCACATCCACCACATATTAATTTCATGTTCCACGATATCACATTAAGCAATAGTTCCACATGGCTACTAGCAGAATATCAACATATCAATTGATTAATACTTGCTACCATCTCCACAATTAAAATATTATGCAATCATGGTATAATGTATCAAATTACGATAATAATGTAAATTACAAGTAGAAGGAATAACAAGTTAAACGGTAGCAACCACCGCTACGTTTACTTGTCTCAATCCGATGAAGCGAAGTAAAATCAAGAGCGCTCAGGGACAAGACCACCTGTCCAAAAGACAACTCTCAGCACACAGCCACATCATTCAAACATGACTAAAATAAATAAAGACGTCGCTAGAACCCCGAACCCGCACAAACTTCTCTCCGCTCAACAATTCAGCAATTACCCTCTGCAGCAGCGCTGCTTCACATTTTCGTATCTTTAAAAATATTGATCCAATACAGCAAATGATACCTCTCTGGATTCATTACTTAAAAGCCTACATTTTTTTTATTTAGAACACATATTTTTATTTTGATCACAGCTACGTGTAATCTAATACCCAAAACAGAGGAAGAACTCTGTTCTGGCAGATTGGACAACAGTATTTAATTGCGTCCCAGCAACAGTACAGGGGTCTAAAAATTTTCTCAATTATGGCCATAATCATAAAAATCATTTACTACCTCAAATTCACAGATTACCGTTGGTGCAGCCAATCTGCTCGCTGACGAACAGCAGATTCCCAACCTCGTAACTCCCGGATCCCACGGCCAAAATTCAAAAATACGAAGACACACTGAAGTCCTCTACAACTTTTCTTTTGGGAGAGTCCACAGGAAAAATTGTTTACTAGGTCTAATCTGCAATGACAGACCTGCTGCGAATCAATCCTGCAGCATGACAGACTAATCTCTAATCGGTCAATTAATCTATTAACTACCTTCAAAATCCGTGCCAAGAACCCTAATTATTCATAAGAACAGAGGGTTTGGGATGGAGAAAAATTACCTAGATGGTAGATCAACCCTTTTTTCTCCTCTTCTTCTTCTCCTTCCTTCTCCTTCCTTCTTCTCCTTCCTTCTCCTTGCTTCTTCTCTAGTGGCGCAGACTTGGGGTGATCACCTTGGGAGGAGGCGGCCACCAAGGGGAGAAAGGAGGGGTGGCAGTGGTGGGGAAAGGGGAGAGGGTGGGGTCTAGGGTTAAATGAGGGAGAGAGGGTGGTGCGGCATGGGGGGTGGCGCACCCCCTTGGGCTTGGCCCAAGGGTGGTCGGCCCACCTCCCAGGCAGCCCAATCCGGAAATTAAAAATAATTTTTAATATATTTATTCATTTTCTAATGTTCTACAATTTTTATTTTTTCCTTCCCGCGATTTGCCGAAAAATCGGTGACTCCGCGATTGTTTTAAAAACTTACGCCGTAACGACGTTCAGGATGTTACATTTGGAGAATCCACACTGCATAAGCCAACAGTGAAAAATCTCTCGACATACCAAAACAATCATTTTCTTTTCCTAACTGGATAAGAATACATACATAAAACAACTTAATTTGCAGATAACCTCTGCCATAAACACACAGTTTAAACAAGAATCAAGAGAGCATATTACTGCTCGAGATATTAATAATTTCCCAATCCATTCCCTTTGGAAATTTAACTTCCTTGAACCAAGGATTTTCAAATCATCGCCCAACACACCAACTCATTTATCTTAAGTTGGCAACTTCGACAATGCACTCAAACTGAGTACATCATTCACACCCTTGCAGAGAGACTCTACTGTCTCCACAAAATACATTCTAGCCAAGCTCTCGACCAATGGAATTACTTTGATAATAATTCCTAAAGCACCTCAATCCTTTTAAGGATAACAACTCAAAATTCATATCACACCCATAATCTCACCAAAATCAATCGCATGACCCCACCAACTAGATGCCATACACCTCTTAAAGGTCTTTGCAACCCAAATTGATTACCCCTTTCTTAGAAGAGGCAAAAAGAAGTAAATTTCAGCACAAAGAAAAATGTTACCACTGCAATAAACAGAAAACCAAGAGAAATAGCAATGATCATGGACAACAAAAGATAAGATCACAGTTGAAGGCACATGCCTCCTCAAGAAGAAAATATCAAATCTCAAATAATAAGAATACAATATTGCCATTTGAGCTCAATAAACTCTTATGCGGCGAAAATAAGAAGTCAAACACACTTCAAAAAGATTGCACAACTTGACTTCAACCTCTAATACTTTTACCATACTCTTTCTTTTAACAAGAGAACAACTTCCATTGATTACGGTATTACCTTGACAATTCCAATAAAAGAGATTTGAAGACCACAACACATTAACCCCTTAAGAACTAATAAAAGCTCTCAACGCGTCACTTTGCTCAAACAATTTCAGCTGCCACATAAATCATGAGATCAAAAAGATCGCATACGCGAATCTCAAAATTTTTGATTTAAATAGTATCATGGAAGTTATAAAATTCTTTTATCTATAGAACATTCAACATTATCATCACAACTACATACTGACCATTATACTAACATCAGAATAATACATTCTTAACAAACATCATCATATCCTCAAATCCCTTCATAAACTTTTCCAAAAGAAACACAAGAAATCACTTCATCATGTTTCTATTATTTAAATAAGATTGCGACTACTTAATCTAGGAAAACCTAGTGCATAAGCCACCATAGTAGAACAAAGCTCTTAAACAAGATGATACTAGAACATGACAATCTCACAAAAATATGCAAGTATAAATCTCTTATTAGATTTCATATATTCAATTCTTATTGATGCTCAACTCTAATTTAGCACAAATTGGTTGTACTCTAGTCATTACTGGCAATAATTATTTATTATTTTATCATAACAACAATCATGATCCTAACTCCGTTTTACAATCATAAAATAATCATGAGCATAGATTCAGTATCCCACCTTACGTTCAGAAACTAGAACGAAATAACTTTAAACTTCGATAATACCAGCTTTGCAAGACAAGATTATACAAGTCAATACATCACCCTTCCTCTATTTCTTTATACATATTTCAACAATTTAGCATGGTGAAAGATAGATGAATCTAGCAATTGTACATGCTCATAAAGTATCTAAATAAAGGATAGATTAAAGGTTAATATTACCAAGGCAATATTCCGACACCTCCTTACTTAACCATTCCAAATGGTCAGATTATGTAATACCCTGATCGTCGCTACGGCGTTAGTTTTAAAACAATCGCGGAATCGCCGGTTTTGATAAATCATGGAAGGGAAAAATAAAATTTGTAAAACATTAAAATGGAATAAAATATATTAAAATTATATTTAAATTTAATTTTGGGTTGCCGGGAGTGGGCCAACCACCCATGGGCCAAAGCCCAAGGGGAGGCGCCACCCCTCCTTTTAACCCTAGAACCCCACCCCTCTCCCCTTTTCGCCCCTTTGGCGGCCGCCACCCCTTCCCTCTCCACCCCTTTGGGCACCTCCCTACCCCATGATGCTGCTGTAACACCCCACCTAACATAGGCCTGAAATGCTACTAACTATCCACAATAAAACAACAACTAATATAGGTTACCTAAAATTTCGGCATAACCTCCTTTGTTTATTAACCGATGGCGTTTAAATAAGCATGAATAGCACAAGTTCTAAATAACGAACGAAAGATAATATCCAATGATACTAAGTCTTTATTACATTTAATCGATGGAATATAAACCGAACCAATTAAGCTAACAAGCCAACAAGATTATCATGATGTCTTTATTTCTTATTGAAGGAATAGTGCACGTGCAACTAAGCTAATCCTTTTGATCCCATATATGCCATTCTCACATTGGTACCTAAAACAAATAAACAAAAAGAAGAGTGAGTCCAATGACTCGCAAGTATATCAACATCAATACCAATGATCATTAACGTCAAGTTAAACAATTAACATAGAACATCATGCTATGCAATATGATCAAAATCTCCTCTTTCTCATCTCTTTCGCATTTTACCGTAGACGCGGGTGTGCATCCGTCAATGCACACCCATGCCTGCCCTCGGTGCAGGGACCAATGCCCACACTCCGCAAGTGTGGGGACCTCGATGCTTGATCACCGCATGACCAAGACTTCAACAATTCTCAATATGATGCATATATGTGAATGTATCAAAAGATAACGAGCATTCACCATACTACGCATCAACCAATCTCATAAATGCCATAATGTAAAATGAACATAAATAGCATTCTCAATTCATCACTTACTCATACTCACAATTTAAACGGTCATGATTCAACCATCATCCAAACAATTCAACAAATCCATAAACACACAGATTTTCATATCACAAATATACTTGCCTCAACCGCGAGAAAATGAAGAACGCGTAGAAGGCACAACCCCCGGAATCCGCTCTCCTCCTGAATAATTAATTAATAATTACTAACATGACAGCAGCGGGTTTCTAGATATAAAATAGCAGCAACCCCAATTCACCCAACAATTTATCTCAATTAAATCCCCAACTCTCCTCGGCCAAATCTGCCCCACCACAGACAGCCGAATTCCAAAAATCATAACTTTCAGTACGTAACTCCAAATTAAGCGTTCTTGGACGCTCTGTAAAGATAATTCAATTATCTACAAAAACTTAGTTGGGGAGACTCTCTGATTCGGCCATTTACTAACCGATCCAAACCCTTTTCTAAAGCATCAAAATTCACGTCGGACTCTCTGGACAGCGCACTAAAACAGGCATAACTTTCGGCCAGATCATCGGAATCCGGACTTCTTGACCTTTATGGAAAGCTAAGAAAATTATCTAAAACTGTCCTAACATGAAGAATTTCTGAATCGCAACTATTTCCGTCGCACAAACCGATCTACTACACTCTGTCCTGAATTACCCCGATCTGTAGAATAGTAGCACTAGAAAATTCATAACTTTCGCTACACAAATCCGAATCATGTGTTCTTGTACTCCCTGGAAAGATAATCACGTCCTCTACAATTTTCTAGAATGGGTCCAGACCTGAATCCCGACGAATCTACTCCAAAACTGCCGACTAACAACTTCTGTCCCGGCAACCCAGAAAACCGACGAATCTAACTCGATTAAAAACTCATCTAGAGATTAACAGGGGTTACCCTTGACGACACGACGACGAACACGACGACGAACACGACGACGAACCCGCCCGCGATCTCCTCCTCTCCTTCCTCCGGATCCACGCGGTACAGCGACGAACGTCGGCGACGGCGCGCCGGGGGAGGAGACGACGACGGCGAAGGCGACGACGACGACGACGCAGCGACGACGATGACGACGACGAAGGGCAGCAGCACCACGGCGGAGCGGCGACCCGGCGCGGCAACGCAAGGGACAGCGGTCGACGCACGGCGGTGCAAGGCGGCGCGGGGAGGAGCAAAGCAGGGCGGCGGCTTGGGCAAGGGGGCTGCCTAGGGTTTTTAAATGGTGACCTCCCCTCCCCTCTTGGGCCTAGAAAATCCCACCTGGGCCAAGGCCTAGGCCCAGGTTGTCTTAATTTTCCAGAAAACCCCCAAAACTCTTTTAATTTTAATCTTTTCACTTAAGTCCCTCTCTCTAATAATTAAATAATTAATAAAATATTTTCCGGGGTATTACATTCTACCCTCCTTAAACAGAATTCGACCCCGAATTCTAACTGCAACCACAACAGGAAACAAAACAACCAACTAGTAAAAACACGCACCTGACGTGAACAACGCCGGGTACTGCTCGCGATTGCGAGACTCCAACTCCCAAGTTGCCTCCCGCTCGGTCTGCTGCGACCAAAGCACTTTGACATATAGCAAAGTCTTGTTTCTCAACACTTTTTCTGACCTTTCTAGAATCCGCACTGGCTTGGACTCAAAGGACAAATCTTGCTCAATATCCAATGGCTCTAAAGCGATGCGAAATTCTGGATCTCGCAGATACTTTCTAAACATGGACACATGAAACACGTTATGCACCCGCGATAGACTCAAGAAGATCCAAATGGTAAGCCAATTTCCCAATTCGCTAGTATGGTGAAGGGTCCAACGACTTGGCTAAACTTCCCTATGGTACCGAACCTCACCACACCCTAGGTAGGAGATACTCTCAAAAGCACCTGATCCCCCACTTCAATTCCCGATCCCTTCTTCTCACATTCACATAGCTTTTCTGCCTGTCCTGGGCAGCCAACAGATTCTATCTCACCAAGTCCACTCGTTCAACTATCTTTTGGACCCAAAGCGGTCAACCTCCGAATCCTCGCAACTAACCGAAGCAATTAAATACACAGCGGGTTAACATTCCCTTTGGTATCAAACCACACAATCTGCACAACCCATAAATCTCGAGCTTTCCACGCTCAATCGATCTCTTTACCTTAGCAATGAGCACCCCCTTAAACACGGGCGCACCACAGGGCTCAAGATAAACCCACTTTTTCATAGATAGAATTCAACTGAACATAGAGAATTCTCATCGCAACCACACAAAACCAACTCCCCATAAAAAGGATCAAATCAAAAGAAGAGAAAATGAGGATTCAGCACGAAAAACCTCCCCACTTTCAAGTAGGTAGTTTGCACAAAAGCAACATATACGTAAACGGGGAATCACTCAAATATCAAACCCGTCCATTTCTTTTTCTTTTAGGAATAAACTTCCTCTTGAATCACGAGGTTCCAAATCATCCCATACCCTACTAGTTCAATTCTCTTAAATTGGCAACATCAACTCTATGTTCAAACCGAGTGCATCCAACACACTTTTGTAGAGGGACTCTACTATTCTCACAATAACATACTCTAGTCAACTCCTCTACCCACATGTTACTTTAACGAATAATGTCTAAAGCATCTCATCGTTATTCTCACCCACCATCACTTTACCACAAATCGTAAGGACAATCAACATGAATTTCTCGGCTCCCACACTCATTTACTACACCCAAAGAATACTATCAATGAGCATCAACTATTTAGAATCCACATGTTGCACTGTTTTCACACCACATCGTTAGCCTCCAAGGTTCTAGTATAGAACACCCACCCAAATTTTCCATCTCTAGGACTATTATATATATATATGTACTTGATATATTTGACACAAGGTTCTCAAGTTCGGTGACTAACATCTCCACAATCAATCATGCTCAACCCTTCACGACCACATGAAAACATAATCTCAACCCGATTATCGTAGGAAGATACATGACAATAATTTCAACAATTTCTACTATCCCAAAATTCCCATAACAATCCGACTTCTTCATAATTATAATCTCATCACTATACCATCATAATCGTCCTTCTAATCCTTGCAAAGTACCCAATCATGATGGTCCAATAAAATTGATCAAGATTCTCATACTTTCAATAATTCCAACGTTCCAGCAAAATGAACGTAACACTCATGAACCATAACTAGGTTCTTCTAGTTGCGACAATATAACTAGTGAGCCCCAAGGACAACATCTTCTTTTAAATCAAATCCTCACCGAGAATTAGTCGACAGCATCAATTTATCACTCCAAAAATCTCAAGCATCTTGATACCCACAGTCTCACCCAAACCAATCACAAAACCACACCAACCGGTTGCCATACATATCCTAAAAGGGCTTGCAACCCAAATCGGTTACCCTTTCTTAAAAGAGGCAAGAAGAAGTAAATTCAACACATGGGAAGGTGTTACCAATCGCAATAAACACTAGACCAATGGAAAGAGCAAAGATCTTGGACAACAAACGTTAAGACCACAGCTGAAGGCGCATGCCTCCTCGAGAAGAAACCATCAAATCTCAACCAATACGAATACATTATTATCATTTGAGCTCAAGAAACTCTTAAGCGGCGAAAATAAGAAGTCAAACACACTTCACAAAGATTACACAACTTGACTTCAACCTCCAAAACTTTCATCAAACTTTTTCCTTTTAACAAAGAGAACAACCTTCTTTGATTACGGTATCACCTTAACAATTCCAACAAAGAAGAGTTGAAGACCACAACACATTAATTCTTTAAGAACTAATAAAACCCCTCAAACACTTTGCTTAAACAATTTCAGCTACTACATAAGTCATGAGATCAAAGATCGCATACACACTATCAAAACTTTTGATTTAAATAGTACCATGGAATTTATTCAAATTCTTCTATCTAATGAACCTTCAACATTACCATCATAACCACAAATTGACCAACATACTAACATCAGAACAATACATTCTTAACAAGCATCATCATATCCTCAACTCCCTTCTTAAACTTTTCCAAAAGAAACATAAGAAATCACTTCATCATGTTTCTAATATCTAAATAAGATTGCAACTACTTAATCTAGGAGAACCTAGTGCATAAGCCACATAAATAGAACAAAGCTCTTAAACAAGGTGATACTAGAACATGACAATCTCACAAAACATTCTAGCATAAATCCCTTACTAGATTTCGTATATTCAATTCTTGTGGATGCTCAACTCTAATTTAGCACAAATTAATTGTACTCTAGTCATTACTGGCAATTATTGATTATTATTTTATCACAACGGCATTCATGATCCTAACTGTTTTACAATCATAAAACAATCATGAGCATAGATTCGTATCCTACCTTACATTCGAAATTAGAACGAAATAACTTTAATCTTCAATAATACCGACTTTGTAAGACTAGATTCGCAAGTCTATACATCAACATTCATCTATTTCTTTATACATATTTCAACAATCTAACATGGTAAAAGATAGATGAAACTAGCAATTGTGCACGCTCATAAAGTATCTAAATAAAAGACATATTAAAGATTAATATTACCAAGACAATATTCCCACACCTTCTTCTTAATAATTCCAAAGCAGTTAGATTAATCACTAACGACAAACATAATTCCATGTATCCAACATGATAGAATTTTAATCAATCATAATAATCATTGTAACTCTTTTGCACTCTCCTCAATAACTACATGGGTTCCAATCATGTATAGGCAATTTCTTAATCATCGTTCTTTAATAAACTATTACAAGCAATATCAAAATTAATCAACTACACTTCCAAGGATGCTAGTTGGAATTAATTATGCACCACGCTAACTTCACAACTTGACAATTCATACCATACGAGTTAGCTTAGATGATCACCACCTTCTACTTAAGCATAGCAAAATAACATAAATGATTTTAACACTCTCTTTCAAAAGAAGAGGAACAATAAACTTCAACGCCGAGATACGTAAATACAAAGATCCAAAGCTTTCACATAACAATGAGTTTTGCAACTCAAAACTTGCATTAACAAGAGAAAATACCAAGCGAGCCAATAAGTCATGATTCACAACAAGACAAAAGTCCCACGAAGGAACTAACCTTACAAATCAACAATAAGCACAGGTAGCAAAGTATCTCAGTAGTCCGGAAAGAAACAATAACTGCTTCAAGGAACAAGTAGAGACCAATTGCATACCCTCAACTGCAAGAACCACAATCTCAAAAGAAATTATTAATCGCAATCACCAAGAATTGGCGAAATCAACTTAAGGATAATAACATCTTTCCTAAGAAACTCACCCGCAACACCTGCAATTAAGTTACCTGAGGTAACTACATTGCTAATCCTCATACTACAAACAATGGTATAATTTGGCAATGCCAAAGCAGCACATCACAACATCTACATCATCTCATTGACTATTCCAACTCATAACAGTCATAGGAGCAAATCATAATCATACAAGATTATCAATAAGCATACAAGATTATCTCATAATGTAAGTCATCAGTATAACATGTCAAAAGCATAGATGCAATGCTTGACCCATCCCATCCTACTGTGCACCAGTGTGTCAATTTAATAGTTTAATTACCACGGACCTAAAGCCCGCTCTGATACCAATCAGAACACCCCACCTAACATAGGCCTGAAATGCTACTAACTATCCACAATAAAACAACAACTAATATAGGTTACCTAAAAATTTCAGCATAACCTCCTTTGTTTATTAACCAGATGGCAGTTTAAATAAGCATGAATAGCACAAGTTCTAAATAACGAACGGAAAGATAATATCCAATGATACTAAGTCTTTATTACATTTAATCTGATGGAATATAAACTGAACCAATTAAGCTAACAAGCCAACAAGATTATCATGACTGTCTTTGTTTCTTATTGAAGGAATAGTGCACGTGCAACGAAGCTAATCCCTTTTTGATCCCATATATGCCATTCTCACATTGGTAACTAAAACAAATAAACAAACAGCAAGAGTGAGTCCAATGACTCAGCAAGTATATCAACATCAATACCAATATTCATTAACTGTCAAGTTAAACAATTAACATAGAACATCATGCTATGCAATATGATCAAAATCTCCTCTTTCTCATCTCTTTCGCATTTTACCGCAGACGCGGAGTGTGCATCCGTCAATGCACACCCATGCCTGTACTCCGGTGCAGGGACCAATTGCCCACACCGCAAGTGTGGGGACCTCGATGCTTGATCACCGCATGACCAAGACTTCAACAATTCTCAATATGATGCATATATGTGAATGTATCAAAAGATAACGAGCATTCACCATACTACGCATCAACCAATCTCATAAATGCCATAATGTAAACAGAACATAAATAGCATTCTCAATTCATCACTTACTCACACTCACAATTTAAACAGTCATGATTCAACTATCATCCAAACAATTCAACAAATCCATAAACACACAGATTTTCACATCACAAATATACTTGCCTCAACCGCGAGAAAATGAAGAACGCGTAGAAGGCACAACCCCCGAAATCCGCTCTCCTCCTGAATAATTAATTAATAATTACTAACATGACAGCAGCGGGTTTCTAGATATAAAATAGCAGCAACCCCAATTCACCCAACAATTTATCTCAATTAAATCCCCAACTCTCCTCGGCCAAATCTGCCCCACCACAGACAGCCGACTTCCAAAAATTATAACTTTCAGTACGTAACTCCAAATTAAGCGTTCTTGGACTCTCTGTAAAGATAACTCAATTATCTACAAAAACTTAGTTGGGGAGACTCTCTGATTCTGCCATTTACTAACCAATCCAAACCCTTTTCTAAAGCATCAAAATTCACGTCGGACTCTCTGGACAGCGCACTAAAACAGGCATAACTTTCGGCCAGATCATCGGAATCCGGACTTCTTGACCTTTATGGAAATCTAAGAAAATTATCTAAAACTTTCCTAACATGAAGAATTTCTGAATCGCAACTATTTCCGTCGCACAAACCGATCTACTACACTCTGTCCTGAATTACCCCGATCTGCAAAACAGTAGCACTAGAAAATTCATAACTTTCGCTACACAAATCCGAATCATGTGTTCTTGTACTCCCTGGAAAGATAATCACGTCCTCTACAATTTTCTAGAAGGGTCCAGACCTGAATCCGACGAATCTACTCCAAAACTGCCGACTAACAACTTCTGTCCCGCAACCCAGAAAACCGACGAATCTAACTCGATTAAAACTCATCTAGAGATTAACAGGGTTACCCTTGACGACACGACGACGAACACGACGACGAACACGACGACGAACCCGCCCGCGATCTCCTCCTCTCCTTCCTCCGGATCCACGCGGTGCAGCGACGAACGCCGGCGACGGCGCGCGGGGAGGAGACGACGACGGCGGCGGCGGCGACGACGACGACGCAGCGCGACGATGACGACGACGAAGGGCAGCAGCACCACGGCGGAGCGGCGACCCGCGCGACAACGCAAGGGACAAGCGGCGGCGGCATGTAGGCATGTGTGTGTGTGTGGGAGGAGCAAGCAAGGGCGGCGGCAAGGTAAGGGGCTGCCTAGGGTTTTAAATGGTGACCTCCCTCCCTCTTGGGCCTAGAAAATCCCACAGGCCAAGGCCTAGGCCCAGTTGTCTTAATTTTCCAGAAAACCCCCCAAAACTCTTTTAATTTTTAATCTTTTCACTTAAGTCCCTCTCTCTATTAATTAAATAATTAATAAAATATTTTCCGGTATTACATTCTACCCTCCTTAAATGAATTCGACCCAATTCTAACCGCAACCACAACAGAAACAAAACAACCAACTAGTAAAACACGCACCGACGTGAACAACGCCGGCATCGCTCGCGATGCGAGACTCCAACTCCCAAGTTGCCTCCCGCTCGGTCTGCTGCGACCAAAGCACTTTGACATATAGCAAAGTCTTGTTTCTCAACACTTTTTCTGACCTTTCTAGAATCCGCACTGGCTTGGACTCAAAGGACAAATCTTGCTCAATATCCAATGGCTCTAAAGCGATGCGAAATTCTGGATCTCGCAGATACTTTCTAAACATGGACACGTGAAACACGTTATGCACCCGCGATAGACTCAAGAAGATCCAAATGGTAAGCCAATTTCCCCCAATTCGCTAGTATGGTGAAGGGTCCAATGTACTGGCTAAACTTCCCTATGGTACCGAACCTCACCACACCCTAGGTAGGAGATACTCTCAAAAGCACCGATCCCCACTTCAATTCCCGATCCTTCTTCTCACATTCACATAGCTTTTACGCTCGTCCGGGCAACCAATGATTCTATCTCACCAAGTCCACTGCTCAACTATCTTTTGGACCCAAAGCGGTCAACCTCCGAATCCTCGCAACTAACCAAGCAATTAAATACACAATGGGTTAACATTCCCTTTGGTATCAAACCACACAATCTGCACAACCCATAAATCTCGAGCTTTCCACGCTCAATCGATCTCTTTACCTTAGCAATGAGCACCCCTTAAACACGGGCGCACCACGTGGCTCAAGATAAACCCACTTTTCATAGATAGAATTCAACCGAACATAGAGAATTCTCATCGTAACCACACAAAACCAACTCCCATAAAAGGATCAAATCAAAAGAAGAGAAAATGAGGATTCAGCACGAAAAACCTCCCCACTTTCAAGTAGGTAGTTTGCACAAAAGCAACATATACGTAAACGGGGAATCACTCAAATATCAAACCCGTCCATTTCTTTTCTTTTAGGAATAAACTTCCTCTTGAATCACGAGGTTCCAAATCATCCCATACCCTACTAGTTCAATTCTCTTAAATTGGCAACATCAACTCTATGTTCAAACCGAGTGCATCCAACACACTTTTGTAGAGGGACTCTACTATTCTCACAATAACATACTCTAGTCAACTCCTCTACCCACATGTTACTTTAACGAATAATGTCTAAAGCATCTCATCGTTATTCTCACCCACCATCACTTTACCACAAATCGTAAGGACAATCAACATGAATTTCTCGGCTCCCACACTCATTTACTACACCCAAAGAATACTATCAATGAGCATCAACTATTTAGAATCCACTTGTTGCACTATTTTCACACCACATCGTTAGCCTCCAAGGTTCTAGTATAGAACACCCACCCAAATTTTCCATCTCTAGGACTATTATATATATATGTACTTGATATATTTGACACAAGGTTCTCAAGTTCGGTGACTAACATCTCCACAATCAATCATGCTCAACCCTTCACAGCCACATGAAAACATAATCTCAACCCGATTATCTCAGGAAGATACATGACAATAATTTCAACAATTTCTACTATCCCAAAAATTCCCATAACAATCCGACTTCTTCATAATTATAATCTCATCACTATACCATCATAATCGTCCTTCTAATCCTTGCAAAGTACCCAATCATGATGGTCCATAAAATTGATCAAGATTCTCATACTTTCAATAATTCCAACGTTCCAAAAAATGAACGTAACACTCATGAACCATAACTAGGTTCTTCTAGTTGCGACAATATAACTAGTGAGCCCCAAGGACAACATCTTCTTTTAAATCAAATCCTCACCGAGAATTAGTCGACAGCATCAATTTATCACTCCAAAAATCTCAAGCATCTTGATACCCACAATCTCACCCAAACTAATCACAAAACCACACCAACCAGTTGCCATACATATCCTAAAAGGGCTTGCAACCCAAATCGGTTACCCCTTTCTTAAAAGAGGCAAGAAGAAGTAAATTCAACACATGGGAAGGTGTTACCAATCGCAATAAACACTAGACCAATGGAAAGAGCAAAGATCTTGGACAACAAACGTTAAGACCACAGCTGAAGGCGCATGCCTCCTCGAGAAGAAACCATCAAATCTCAACCAATACGAATACATTATTATCATTTGAGCTCAAGAAACTCTTAAGCGGCGAAAATAAGAAGTCAAACACACTTCACAAAGATTACACAACTTGACTTCAACCTCCAAAACTTTCATCAAACTTTTCCTTTTAACAAAGAGAACAACCTTCTTTGATTACGGTATCACCTTAACAATTCCAACAAAGAAGAGTTGAAGACCACAACACATTAATTCTTTAAGAACTAATAAAACCCCTCAAACACTTTGCTTAAACAATTTCAGCTACTACATAAGTCATGAGATCAAAGATCGCATACACACTATCAAAACTTTTGATTTAAATAGTACCATGGAATTTATTCAAATTCTTCTATCTAATGAACCTTCAACATTACCATCATAACCACAAATTGACCAACATACTAACATCAGAACAATACATTCTTAACAAGCATCATCATATCCTCAACTCCCTTCTTAAACTTTTCCAAAAGAAACATAAGAAATCACTTCATCATGTTTCTAATATCTAAATAAGATTGCAACTACTTAATCTAGGAGAACCTAGTGCATAAACCACATAAATAGAACAAAGCTCTTAAACAAGGTGATACTAGAACATGACAATCTCACAAAACATTCTAGCATAAATCCCTTACTAGATTTCGTATATTCAATTCTTGTGGATGCTCAACTCTAATTTAGCACAAATTAATTGTACTCTAGTCATTACTGGCAATTATTGACTATTATTTTATCGCAACGGCATTCATGATCCTAACTTCGTTTTACAATCATAAAACAATCATGAGCATAGATTCTGTATCCTACCTTACATTCGAAATTAGAACGAAATAACTTTAATCTTCAATAATACCGACTTTGTAAGACTAGATTCGCAAGTCTATACATCAACATTCATCTATTTCTTTATACATATTTCAACAATCTAACATGGTAAAAGATAGATGAAACTAGCAATTGTGCACGCTCATAAAGTATCTAAATAAAAGACATATTAAAGATTAATATTACCAAGACAATATTCCCACACCTTCTTCTTAATAATTCCAAACAGTTAGATTAATCACTAACGACAAACATAATTCCATGTATCCAACATGATAGAATTTTTAATCAATCATAATAATCATTGTAACTCTTTTGCACTCTCCTCAATAACTACATGGGTTCCAATCATGTATAGGCAATTTCTTAATCAACGTTCTTTAATAAACTATTACAAGCAATATCAAAATTAATCAACTACACTTCCAAGGATGCTAGTTGAATTAATTATGCACCACGCTAACTTCACAACTTGACAATTCATACCATACGAGTTAGCTTAGATGATCACCACCTTCTACTTAAGCATAGCAAAATAACATAAATGATTTTAACACTCTCTTTCAAAAAGAAGAGGAACAATAAACTTCAACGCCGAGATACGTAAATACAAAGATCCAAAGCTTTACATAACAATGAGTTTTGCAACTCAAAACTTGCATTAACAAGAGAAAATACCAAGCGAGCCAATAAGTCATGATTCACAACAAGACAAAAGTCCCACGAAGGAACTAACCTTACAAATCAACAATAAGCATGTAGCAAAGTATCTCAAGAGTCCGGAAAGAAACAATAACTGCTTCAAGGAACAAGTAGAGACCAATTGCATACCCTCAACTGCAAGAACCACAATCTCAAAAGAAATTCATTAACTGCAATCAGCCAAGAATTGGCCGAAATCAACTTAAGGATAATAACATCTTTCCTAAGAAACTCACCGCAACACCTGCAATTAAGTTACCTGAGGTAACTACATTGCTAATCCTCATACTACAAACAATGGTATAATTTGGCAATGCCAAAGCAGACATCACAACATCTACATCATCTCATTGACTATTCCAACTCATAACAGTCATAGGAGCAAATCATAATCATACAAGATTATCAATAAGCATACAAGATTATCTCATAATGTAAGTCATCAGTATAACATGTCAAAAGCATAGATGCAATGCTTGACCCATCCCATCCCTCGTGCACCAAAGTGTGTCAATTTAATAGTTTAATTACCACGGACCTAAAGCCCGCTCGATACCAATCAGTAACACCTGACCTAACATAGGCACGAAATGCTACTAACTATCCACAATAAAACAACAACTAATATAGGTTACCTAAAATTTCAGCATAACCTCCTTTGTTTATTAACCAGATGGCAGTTTAAATAAGCATGAATAGCACAAGTTCTAAATAACGAACGGAAAGATAATATCCAATGATACTAAGTCTTTATTACATTTAATCTGATGTAATATAAACTGAACCAATTAAGCTAACAAGCCAACAAGATTATCATGACTGTCTTTATTTCTTATTGAAGGAATAGTGCACGTGCAACGAAGCTAATCCCTTTTTGATCCCATATATGCCATTCTCACATTGGTAACTAAAACAAATAAACAAGCAAAGAAGAGTGAGTCCAACGACTCAGCAAGTATATCAACATCAATACCAATGATCATTAACTGTCAAGTTAAACAATTAACATAGAACATCATGCTATGCAATATGATCAAAATCTCCTCTTTCTCATCTCTTTCGCATTTTACCAGACGCGGAGTGTGCATCCGTCAATGCACACCATGCCTGTACCCTCGGTGCAGGGACCAATTGCCCACACCGCAAGTGTGGGGACCTCGATGCTTGATCACCGCATGACCAAGACTTCAACAATTCTCAATATGATGCATATATGTGAATGTATCAAAAGATAACGAGCATTCACCATACTACGATCAACCAATCTCATAAATGCCATAATGTAAACAGAACATAAATAGCATTCTCAATTCATCACTTACTCATACTCACAATTTAAACAGTCATGATTCAACTATCATCCAAACAATTCAACAAATCCATAAACACACAGATTTTCACATCACAAATATACTTGCCTCAACGCGAGAAAATGAAGAACGCGAGAAGGCACAACCCCAATCCGCTCTCCTCCTGAATAATTAATTAATAATTACTAACATGACAGCAGCGGGTTTCTAGATATAAAATAGCAGCAACCCCAATTCACCCAACAATTTATCTCAATTAAATCCCCAACTCTCCTCGGCCAAATCTGCCCCACCACAGACAGCCGACTTCCAAAAATTATAACTTTCAGTACGTAACTCCAAATTAAGCGTTCTTGGACTCTCTGTAAATATAATTCAATTATCTACAAAAACTTAGTTGGGGAGACTCTCTGATTCGGCCATTTACTAACCGATCCAAACCCTTTTCTAAAGCATCAAAATTCACGTCGGACTCTCTGGACAGCGCACTAAAACAGGCATAACTTTCGGCCAGATCATCGGAATCCGGACTTCTTGACCTTTATGGAAATCTAAGAAAATTATCTAAAACTTTCCTAACATGAAGAATTTCTAAATCGCAACTATTTCCGTCGCACAAACCGATCTACTACACTCTGTCCTGAATTACCCCGATCTGCAGAACAGTAGCACTAGAAAATTCATAACTTTCGCTACACAAATCCGAATCATGTGTTCTTGTACTCCCTGGAAAGATAATCACGTCCTCTACAATTTTCTAGAAGGGGTCCAGACCTGAATCCCGACGAATCTACTCCAAAACTGCCGACTAACAACTTCTGTCCCGGCAACCCAGAAAACCGACGAATCTAACTCGATTAAAAACTCATCTAGAGATTAACAGGGGTTACCCTTGACGACACGACGACGAACACGACGACGAACCCGCCCGCGATCTCCTCCTCTCCTTCCTCCGGATCCACGCGGTACAGCGACGAACGTCGGCGACGGCGCGCCGGGGGAGGAGACGACGACGGCGAAGGCGACGACGACGACGACGCAGCGACGACGACGACGACGAAGCGGCAGCAGCACCACGGCGGAGCGGCGACCCGGCGGCAACGCAGGGACAGCGGCGGCCGACGGCACATGGCAAGTGTGTGCGGCAGGCAGGGAGGCAAGCAGCGGCGGCGGCAAAGGGGCAAAAGGGCTGCCTAGGGTTTTAAATGGTGACCTCCCTCCCTCTTGGGCCTAGAAAATCCCACCGGCCAAGGCCTAGGCCCAGTTGTCTTAATTTTCCGAAAACCCCAAAACTCTTTTAATTTTAATCTTTTCACTTAAGTCCCTCTCTATTAATTAAATAATTAATAAAATATTTTCCGGTATTACATTCTACCCTCCTTAAATGTAATTCGACCCCAATTCTAACCGCAACCACAACAGAAACAAAACAACCAACTAGTAAAACACGCACCGACGTGAACAACGCCGGTATCGCTCATGATGCGAGACTCCAACTCCCAAGTTGCCTCCCGCTCGGTCTGCTGCGACCAAAGCACTTTGACATATAGCAAAGTCTTGTTTCTCAACACTTTTTCTGACCTTTCTAGAATCCGCACTGGCTTGGACTCAAAGGACAAATCTTGCTCAATATCCAATGGCTCTAAAGCGATGCGAAATTCTGGATCTCGCAGATACTTTCTAAACATGGACACGTGAAACACGTTATGCACCCCGCGATAGACTCAGTAAGATCCAAATGGTAAGCCAATTTCCCAATTCGCGCTAGTATGGTGAAGGGTCCAACGTACTTCGGGCTAAACTTCCCTATGGTACCGAACCTCACCACACCCTAGGTAGGAGATACTCTCAAAAGCACCTGATCCCCCACTTCAATTCCCGATCCCTTCTTCTCACATTCACATAGCTTTTCTCTTTGTCTCCGGCACCAATGATTCTATCTCACCAAGTCCACTGCTCAACTATCTTTTGGACCCAAAGCGGTCAACCTCCGAATCCTCGCAACTAACCGAAGCAATTAAATACACAACGGGTTAACATTCCCTTTGGTATCAAACCACACAATCTGCACAACCCATAAATCTCGAGCTTTCCACGCTCAATCGATCTCTTTACCTTAGCAATGAGCACCCCCTTAAACACGGGCGCACCACAGGGCTCAAGATAAACCCACTTTTTCATAGATAGAATTCAACTGAACATAGAGAATTCTCATCGCAACCACACAAAACCAACTCCCCATAAAAGGATCAAATCAAAAGAAGAGAAAATGAGGATTCAAAGACGAAAAACCTCCCACTTTCAAGTAGGTAGTTTGCACAAAAGCAACATATACGTAAACGGGGAATCACTCAAATATCAAACCCGTCCATTTCTTTTTCTTTTAGGAATAAACTTCCTCTTGAATCACGAGGTTCCAAATCATCCCATACCCTACTAGTTCAATTCTCTTAAATTGGCAACATCAACTCTATGTTCAAACCGAGTGCATCCAACACACTTTTGTAGAGGGACTCTACTATTCTCACAATAACATACTCTAGTCAACTCCTCTACCCACATGTTACTTTAACGAATAATGTCTAAAGCATCTCATCGTTATTCTCACCCACCATCACTTTACCACAAATCGTAAGGACAATCAACATGAATTTCTCGGCTCCCACACTCATTTACTACACCCAAAGAATACTATCAATGAGCATCAACTATTTAGAATCCACTTGTTGCACTATTTTCACACCACATCGTTAGCCTCCAAGGTTCTAGTATAGAACACCCACCCAAATTTTCCATCTCTAGGACTATTATATATATATATGTACTTGATATATTTGACACAAGGTTCTCAAGTTCGGTGACTAACATCTCCACAATCAATCATGCTCAACCCTTCACACCACATGAAAACATAATCTCAACCCGATTATCTCAGTAGGAAGATACATGATGATAATTTCAACAATTTCTACTATCCCAAAAATTCCATAACAATCCGACTTCTTCATAATTATAATCTCATCACTATACCATCATAATCGTCCTTCTAATCCTTGCAAAGTACCCAATCATGATGGTCCAATAAAATTGATCAAGATTCTCATACTTTCAATAATTCCAACGTTCCAAAGAAATGAACGTAACACTCATGAACCATAACTAGGTTCTTCTAGTTGCGACAATATAACTAGTGAGCCCCAAGGACAACATCTTCTTTTAAATCAAATCCTCACCGAGAATTAGTCGACAAAGATCAATTTATCACTCCAAAAATCTCAAGCATCTTGATACCCACAGTCTCACCCAAACCAATCACAAAACCACACCAACTCAACCAACAATAGCGATCTAAATTCATCATCACACCCTAATCAGCAAACCTAGCCAATCATCAATCATCTTCCACTAAATCAATTCCAAATCAACTTCAATCAATAATATACATTCCAATAGTACGCAACAAACTTATATCGCTTATACCAATTACTATTACGAACATAACTACGTTAATTCTACTGAATTCAATCAACTTCTGAACATCCACAAACATCATACTACGCCAATTCACATCGAACTATCCAAACACTCAAAATTACCCTAAATCTAGAAGAATACCGACGATCCTAGACTAAATTTCATCAAATATCCTAATCAATCCAGACGAACCAACACGAATCCTCTACCTCTGAATAGCACTCGAAAATAGTCGACAAAACTACTGAAACTTCATACTTTCGCGAATAACTATCATTCTGAACAGGGTTCCAAAACAACCTAAATCAGCAGACCTAATCGCAACATCACTGCAACATGCTCAATCCAAAGACTCTCCTATGCCAGAAAACTCGCAATCTAACGTCCTTAACCAGACACGATTTCAAATCAAACTTCCTCGTCATCATACCATCACTAACACAGTCGAAACACGACATAAGACTCGCTAACCTCCCGCGAATCCATCATCACACAAATCATACGACGCTTGCTAAGTGCCGGGGAGTAGTGACGCCAACTCGAAGCGGCACAGCGCGCGCGATGACCAAGTGCATACTACTGCGAACGCGCTCAGCACAGTCCAACCCAAAGCCTGCATGTACTCAGCAACCTGAAACGTTCAATTGGGCTCCTGAGAATCGGCTGAAAATCAAACTCTATCCTACATGATCAGTCCAATGATCGAGCTTACCGCTGTAATTCTAAGTCCGAAACTCACCAAGAATCTTCAATTAACCACTGTAAGTCGTCCTTCTTGCATAAATCGCAACATTGAATAACATTCTCCCGTTCCTCAACATTGCAATTCCAACAGAACTAATCTGAACCAACTAACAGTCTACACTGCACTAGGATCAACAGGGTTACCGGAAACATCCTGTGCTTCTAATCGACATCCTCTACTCAAATCTCTGAACCTACAGCCAACACTTTGCTCAATACCCGAATCCAGTCCAATCAATCGACTATAGACATCTGCTCTAATCCAACTGAACTCCAAAAGTCAAGTACTGTCAAAAGTCAGACGATACATTCATCATCGGACTCTACCAGTCACATACGCATATCACAATCACCATGACAACATTTCCTAATAGAATCCAAGTCCACGATGTGACCAGGTCACCGAACCAAGCCAAACGCAATCTAGACTCGATCACATTCAAATCCCATGCTCAATCCGACTATTGTGCAATCACTTTACAATACACATGCTTAACTCTCACACAGTCTCAAATTCACTTCGCACTTTCTGATCGTCACGATTACCAAACAAATAGAACAATCTAAATTCAAAACTGCCTCAAACATCAATTCAAGCCAAAATGATCCAAACTCACACTTACAGCCAATCACTTTAACACAGTTCATAGATCTTTCAAAACTCAAACATACTTTCAATCGAATAACCACTTAAATCAATCCATTAAAGGCACATACTACTATCAATTTTTAAATTCAACATACCAACTGATCAAATCAAATAGTATCACAACTACACATCATAACACTCTCATATTACAATTAGCAATCAAACTCTACTCAATACACATACCAATCTTATCAAACTTCATAACAATTCTATTTATCTCACAACACTCTTCTACCACATTCAATCATCCATATCCTCAATTACTGACCAATTCTACACATCACTTCAATATCCGTTACAAACTCTCAACACTCATTCAAACCTATATCTTCAAACAACTAGTATCGAACCCATTTCTTATTAATTACACTCTCCGTTCACATTACCAACAATCTTGCTCCAAATTAACATCAATTTTATCAATCATACAAATAACAAGTAACTCATCACATGACACAAATCTCAGACACATCAGAATCTTACTTCACACACAGACAAATAACCTCCATAGTAGGAGTCCAACCAATATCTAAAATCTCAAATTCCAACCGAGTCTAATTATCTATCTCATAACCATCATATCTACCATAATACTTCAAGTATCCCAACATTCAGCAATCAACATAGATTGTCAACTCAACCATTCAGATACATTGACGTCATCAAACCATTACTAAGGAATCTTTATACGTATCACATAACTCAATCAACCTTCACCACTCATTTTAAACAATCAACCTCAACACATAAACAACTCCATTATAACTCACATATTTACCACATAATCAACGAATCAAATCAAACATGCTCATTCCAATGAACTAACGATCATCAAATGCAACTAATCAATATGCCTAAATCATTACAATCTATGAACTACATATTTCTAATTGAACCAAATACTTAGGCCAAGGCAACTTAAGACAAACACCACTTCAAGAACATCAATCTCAACTATCATAATATATCCTTTACTAAACTCTTCACAAATAGCATCACCACACAGTGCTACATATCTAAATCAACGATGTCAACCCTTAAACACATAACATCTTCAACTAAGTACAATGACATTACTATCTAACAATCAAACTAGTAACATACACTAAAACTTTATAAACTACAAATTTCTCATCAATTCTCTAACTTCATAATTCACAATCAAATGTACCACATATCAATTTGATTAAATCATCATAATATCAATATCAGAACTAACTACTATCACAAATTACAAACTAATTCGAACATAACTCTACTTAGCAAACTATCTATAACCCAAGACAACTTCTTATAGTAAATCACTAACATACATCCACAAATCTGTCAAATCAATAATGAACTATCTAATTCTTAGATACCTACTCTAATACCCAAACATATTAATACAATTTCAAGTTATACAAATATGTCTAAAGCTATCTCATAACAATTATCATGATTAAACACAATATCATTACTGAATAAAACCCGTGTTAGGTGGGGTTTACGGTTATCCCAGTGTGGACTAATGGATGGATCCATTAGGGTTAGTCTCGGATGTGAGGCTATAAAAGGGAGAGGGAGGCGGGAGTTATAGTGAGTTGGTCGGCTAGGCCTTGAGGCACCGCCTCCCTCCCTTGGGAGTGTATCTATGTGTGTGTGCTCTAGGGCTAGAGCTTGTCCTCCTGTGGGGAGTGGTTGCGAAACCTCCGTGTTATGATTTGAGAGGACTCATCTCTGTACTTGTTAGATTTTATCTATGAGATGGGTCGTGTTTGTGATCTGGGTTGAGAGGCTGTTCTTGAGATGTTTTCATTGATTTATTTGCCATCTCTTCATTCTTAGTTCCTTATGTATTTCCTTTGAGAGTTGGCTTATATTTGTTTTGCTCGAGGCGGGAATCTGTCTCAAGGCTAGTTGGCGGTTCATTCCGAGAGCGGAAGTTGATTTGGAAAATCCCTGTGTCTTTCGGTCCGCCGATGAGTCTCTGTTCTATTTTTCGATCGCATCAATTTTCTTTGGCGAAACAAAGACTTTCCTTTTCTTGGTAAATTCACTTCTAGAGATCATATACAAGTTAGAGTTCAAGTCTCAGTTGGTTTCGACCTCTGTGCAAAAAGATTCCTCAAATTTTGCTCTGCTGATCGTATACCGACAAAATAGAGTATTCACTGTTCGTCATCCGATTTTCGGTTTTTACGACCAAGGCTGTTGAATCGAGTCTTTCGGTTGTGTGGTCGAGCGACAGTCGGATTCGACTTCAGATATCTTCTCGGCTTTGGTTATCGACCACAAGTTGGCGATCGACCACGGCTAAGACCTCACGACCTGATTCTGTTTTTGGTTCTCTGTTGTCAAGTGACTCGGTCCCGGTCGGTATCGATCACGGAAAAGACTTAGTGTGAAGTCACTTTGGTCTTCTCGGGTTTCATCGGTCGACCGGCTTTCCTTTGGAGATTTGACCACAGCTTGCGATCACGAAGTCTTGGCCTTCTGCTCTTCTCGATTTTCGACCGGCCAAGACATAGATCATCGCTTTTTTGCACTTTGGTTTCCGAGTGCTTGATGGTCGTAGATCTCGTAGTCGTGTGCCCCCACGGTCTCATGAGGTGTCTGCGACCGCAGTCGGTTATAGGTGCAAGTCGGTCTTCGACCATGTTGATCGTACGACCATGCCATTGGCTTACGATCACGACGGTTCCGACCGGACTCATCTTTCGATCTTGTCAGTCTTGTTTTGGTGGCTATCGACTTCATTGAATTATGTTTGATCATCGATTGCCTACCAAGATGCTCTTGATCGAGTGGTCAAAGTTACGACCACCGTATGTGCTATCAACCAAGTTGTCGGTTTCGACCATGGTGTCGGTCTCAGACCACGTTGTCTTCCCAACAAACGTCGCTTTGCTACCGATGCACCTGCCTCTGCTGGAGTGGATGTATTCGACTACGCTTGAGCTTCCGCCAAGTGGTCGTAATCTAACCACACAGTGCTCTGATTTGGTCATTAGATAGTCTGAATTCCTCTGTCTTCTACTAGACCTCATATCTTGGATCTTCATAGCTTTGTAGCTATTGGAGAATAAGGAATATGTGAATATTTAGAGGAAAAATTTATGGGCACCATTCACCCCCCTCTGTTGCCTCATCCGGTCCTACAATTGGTATCAGAGCAAGGTTGGCTCTGTATTTGATCTTAACCGATCTGGAGCTTGGCAACTAGTAGGGAATCTTGTGAACTTTTCTTTGAATCTTATTGGGGTAGTTTTGCCAATGATGTCCTTTGAGACAAGAGGCTTGATTTCGGCTAGAGGATGATTTTATTTGCAAGAAACCACAAGTGTGAGCTTTGTGGTACATTCTTGTCCTTTGGTTGATCAAGTGCCAGGAAGGAGAAAGCCTTGGAGAACACACGGATGATAATGATAAGGACGAGCGTCGACTTATCATGAGCAAGGTAAAAACTTATTATGACCTTGGCCTTGTCCAAGATGAATATACTTGCTCTTCGAGATATTGTGAGGTGCCTAGATTATAAATTGCTAGACTGTTATTGCTAGGTTGAAATCTCATTTCTCATGTGTAGGTTGTGAGTCTTTCTCTGTAGACGGTGAAAATTTAATTTCTCTACTTGAATGTTAAAATCTGCAAATGAGAAATTAAAACTTTGACTCACTGCACTTGTGTAGAGGAGTATGAGCTTACTAGAGTGTAGTAAAACTGAGTTCCTTCGCTTGTGTCGTCGTTATAGTCGTAATGCCCACGACCACAACTTGACTTCTCGACATAGTCGTAGCTGCATACGACCATGTCTGTGGCGGACACTTCCGCTTGTTACCGTGGTCGAAAGTCCCTACGATCACGATCGCTGGTTCTCGAGCACGCCGCTCGATTGCCGTGGTCATAATCGACTTACGACCACACCGCAATTCCCGATCGTGGTTGTAATGACCAACGATCACATCTCTACCGTAGTCGCTCAAAACTACGCCTCTCGTGCTACGACCACGCTCATTTCTTCTCGACCGTAGTCGTAGTACGTAACGACCACTCTTTTTTTTCTGAGTGGCCGTGTGTCAAGTCTTGGGTTCAAGCATCTGCTTTCTAACCACTTGGGATCCAAGACTTGGGCACTTTGTTCTTATTTTTGTAGGTGTCCGGACGTTGGATGGAGAACATGGGATCGAATGGATTTTAGTCTTCGCTTCATCACGTGACTAGAACATTTGTTGGTTCTCCACTTCATGGCCTCCAAGAGGTATGTACCTTCACGTTTATGTCTCCACCTACTTTGTGAGCTACTCTATACCCTCATGCCCTTATACTCATGTTTGACCATAATTGGCATGTTGTGCTTGTTCATGTGCTCACATGTTCCATCTTGGCATGTTTTCTTTCAATGCTTTAATGTCATGCCCTTATGTGTATACTGCTTAGGTATCCATGTATCATGCTATATTTGGACGCTTAAGCTTTGACTTGACTTCATGAGCTAAGTAGTATGTGCGTATTAGAAGTCAAGTATCATCATGACCTTGTGCTCGTAGTATCTATCATGGTTCACATCTTGCTCCTTATGTTCATTCATCATTATTTATACATGTTAGCATACTTTTCATGATGCTGATTTGCCATGTTGTATGTCTACATGATGTATGCATATGTATGGACAAGATGAGCTTGAGTATATCTTGGATAGTTTCTCCGTGTCATGATGGTGCGTTTATTCATGCCTTTGTATCTTTCTATTATACATGCTTTTATCCATGCTAACATATGCTTCGTGACTGCTCCTCACACCTGCTATGTGTATGGTTGTGATTCATTGTGATACATGTATATCTTGATCTTATTCATTTAAGTTTTGGCATGAAATAAACTGTACAACATCTTTGTAGCATTAGTCTGTGCTTATGCTTAGATATCATGAGATTTGTGGTTAGGTCACAAGCTTCTTCTAGTATTTGGTGGCTCTAGGCTTGCTGCTCTAGATGCCTTTGTTGAGGGCTAGATTGAGCTTGTGGCGGTGCGTGTTCTCATGTGTTCTATGTCTATAATACTAGTGATGCTACTGTTGTTATCATTTGTCTCAGTACTGGTTCCATGGTGTATATCTTTTACCCTAGTACTAGGACACCGTTGTTCCCCATGATTAAACCGCAGTCGTATGAATGAGGGAGAGTGATACACTGTTGTTCTGACCGCTCCCTGGTCATTACGACCACGTCGTAGGAACCACGACCATGGTCTGGACCCTCGGCCGAACTCGTGTTACGACTTCGGCCAAGGACGCAATGACCAGACTTATTTACGACTACGGCTTAAACAACCGAGCAACTGCTACAAAGGTTGGTTCTCCCTTATGATTTTCAGTGCTCTGCTTCCCGCCACTTGGCTTTGCATAGTATATGTCTTCTAGTGGTAGGAAGGGTCTTTTTGGACAGTAGGAGCCAACTCTAGGTGATGTTGTCTCATTCACACCTCTCATCCAAATGGTTCTCTAGGATTATTTACTACCTAGTTTGGGCTTTGGTTCTCTAGGATTCTCTTCTACCTAGGTTGAACTTTTTCTTGGCCACTAGAGTCTTTTGCATTGACATAGTGTGCTTTTTGCCCCGTGGTATGAGGTTATAGACTAGAGACCATGAGGATAGGATGTGTTTGGGAATCACCTCTTTGAGCTAGAACCTTCTCTTTCTGGATTTTGTGCCAAATTTCCTGGTTCTTCTCTTTTTGCCTTCTCTAGGGGGAGTTGGAGTCTTTTTGTCTGTTTGGGCTATGTTTCAGGGAGAGCTTAGGGTGGTTTGTCCTTATGGACTATTGTGAGAAGGAGTTTCTGTGTTTTACTGCTTTATTTATTTATCTTGCTCCTGTTCTCATTTTTGTTGCACTGCATCGGGGTGCATTTGGGTTAGTCCTCCTAGCATAGATTAGAGTGTTTCTCTCGTCTAGTTAGACTTCTTACTCTTATCTATGCTTTAAGGACTGCATGTTTTCTCCTTTCTTTACCAGCTTCTTGTTTATTGCTTTGGTTCAGGGGGAGTTCTTTTGGGAGCTTCTGGAGCTTAAATTTGACTTAACTCAACTTGAACTAAAAGTCGCATCACATGTTGAGGGGAGTGGATTTTTCGCATTGCATTCTCGCATTGTAATATAACTACATTGAGCCTTGATTATTATCCGGTTATGACATGCTTACAATGTTTTACACCTTGCCATGATTTGTGCTCCATTGCTAATCTGATCATGACTTTATATGTGTAGTCAAGTCTTTGCCATGATAGGTTAATTAAAATGCCAAATTTGACCTAATTCATGTCTTGTTCATATTTGAGACTAGTCACCTTGTGTTATCTTTTATGATTCTTGCCATGTCAAATAGGTGAGTTGAGTCTTGAATCATTGTTGAGCAATAGATTGAGCTATATTAGGTTCTTGATGACACATGAGTTAGTACAATCTATTAAAAGCAAAAAGATCTCTTTTGTGCGAAAAAACTGATCTCACCAATTCCTTCTCATGAGACGGCTTGCCATTGCACAAGGCATGAACTCAGAGGAGTTTTGGATGACCAAGATCATTTCCTTAAGCTTCTCGCTTGGAATGATCGCATAAGGCTTGAGGTCTAGCACATGATGAATAAAAGATGGTTGAAAACAACCATATGATCTCTAAAGAAAAATGTCATTTGTGCTCAATTGCTAAAATGTTCAATGTACTCCAACAATTGTATCATTCTTGAACAAATAGCACTCTAGTTGGCTCAACACTAGCTTCTCGATTCCATTTAGCTCATTGACATGGCTTGCATCATTTGTGGATATCATTAGCTAGACTAAAATCTTGTTTGACTTGACTTGCTAAGCACTTCAAATTAAAAAAAATTCAGTTTATACCTTCTGTTAGCTTAGCTTCTCTTTACATACATAGTCATGATCTTTGAAGCATACTTGTATGTTATGGCTTGGTGTAATACATTTTGGTCATTTTGGATAATTCTCATGGCTCGCATACTTTGAATAATCAAATCACCATTTCATCCATCATCATGACTTATTCTCTCCCTTGCATACTTGATGTGTTTATTGCCAAAAGGGGGAGAATAGATTGAAAAAAAAGGGAAATTTTCCCTTTCTCGAATTCTGGGAACCTGCTAGAGTTTTGAAGATCAATTTGCTCTTTATTTATTGCTCTAGTGTTCCTTCTGGCGACATGGTCATTATTTCATTTTCTATCTTTGGACCATGTCGTCTTCTACAAACTCAACTTCATATTTTACGGTGTTTGTCAATATACTCATCAAGGGGGAGATTGTGAGACCATGTGGAGGTCACCCCATGGTTGTGATGAGTAATTGACTCTTGATCTAGAAAGATTGAGTTTGGTTTTGAGGTTTGAGCCGGCTCGCAAAGTCGTAAGTCTTAAGAATGGTCGCCAGACCGCCACGACCACGTTGTCCAAGGTCGGAAGGCGTTCGACCACCACCGCCATGCTCAAGGCCACCGGAAAGTTTACGACCACACTGTCAGTGGTCGGAAGCCAACCGAAGCCGTACGATCATTTTGGATCTGGTCGGAAGCCAGAAAACGTGCGTACGACCATTATGGGCGTGGTCGGAAGTCTTTCGGGTTGTTTACGACCACGCTGCGGCTCTCTCGGCAGATTTGACCGTGATCAGAAGCTTATCGAGAGGTATACGACCACGTTACGGCAACATCGGTGAATTTGGCCGTAGTCGGAGTCACCGGACGACGCCGACCACTTTGGCCGTGGTGGGAAGGCGCTCGACCACGCTGAGCGAAATCGAGAACCGGCCGGTGGCGCACGACCACGTTGTGTAGTCTACGGCCACGCTGGCGTGGTCGGAGGCCACGGGGCCATTTACGACCACGTTGTGGCATCTGCGACCACATTGGTCGTAGTCAGTGTACGACTACTTTGGCCGTGGTCGGAGGCCTCCAGGGCCATTTACGACCACGACGTGGCGTCTTCGACCACGTTGGAAGTGGTTGGCAGGGAGCGCTTGGGAGATTTGACCACGTTGAAGGACGTGGGTCTTCGACCACGTTGTGCACTCAGAGCCACGACCACGTTGGGGGCTCGGTGGTTCGATCACGTTGGCGTTTGAGACATCGACCACGTTAAGCGACAGAAGAGCCGTGGTCGTTTGGCGATCGGAGCTGGTCGACGACCACCGTAAACGGTCGCTTTGGTGGGAATCGGTCGTAACGACTTGGGATGAGGTCGAGGCTTTGAGCGAGCTCGTGAGCTCAAGTGTATCTGTGTGCAATAGAGTGCTCGGATGAGGTACTAGACCTTGAGCGATAAAGTCGTATCGGTGTTGTATGTGGTCGTAGCAAGCTAGCGTTGGTCGAAGCTTGTGTATCGCATGGTCGTAACGAGCTTTGTGATGGTCGTGACGACATCTTTGTGTGGTCGAAGGAAGCAGGGAAGTCTTCCAGGGTTTTGACCACTTCTTGTCTTGTGCTTTCGGGTGGTCGTAGGGGATTTACGACCGGTGTTGTCTTTGTGATACTTGTGCCGATTGATGGTCCGTGTGTATTGTGCGGTGCTATGTGATGGTTTGCTTGTGCGTGTGGTGCAGGACTTGAGCTATTTCATGGTGAGGCGGGAGGACCGGGACTAGGCACAGGAGGTGTTGAGGTCCGAGCGGCCGGAGACGCCAAGATGATCGAGGTCGGTGAGGTGGTTGCGGCCGGGAGACGAGGAACCGAGCTGGAACTACGTGAGCTGAGCACGACGGGCAACAACGAGGAGGACCGGGACTAGGCTCAGGGAGGAGCTGAGGTCCAGACGGTCAGGAGGTTGGGTGCGGTCGCGTGCGGCGGAATAGACCGAGACTAGACTCTGGAGGAGTCGGAGGTCTGATCGGTCGGTTGCATGATCTTGGAGACAAGTCTGTGAGGCTTGGAATGGTCGGGACTAGACATGGGAGATGTTGAGGTCCAGAACGACTGGGTGAAGCCAAAGAAGACTGGAGCTCAAGGTGGCTGATGAGGAACCGGAGTCGATGCAAATGGTCGGAGATAGGTCAGTGAGGCTAGGATGGTCGGGACGAGACACAGGTGGTGTTGGGGTCCAGAACGACCGGGGGAAGCCGAAGGAGACCTAGTCTTGCGAGGTGGTTGCAAGCTTGGACAGGAAGGCAGTGTGAGGGCATTTTGGAGAAATGCCAAAGCTGCAAAGGAAGCTGTCCCTCTGGTAAAGCACCTGAGAAAAGAAGTGGATTCTGTTGGCGCTAACGGGCAAAGTGCGGGTCTGTTAGGATAGCAGGCAAAGCATTTGAGTTAGCGGGCAAAGTGAGTGATAAAACCCTGTGTTAGGTGGGGTTTACGGGTTATCCCCAGTGTGGACTAATGGATGGATCCATTAGGGTTAGTCTCGGATGTGAGGCTATAAAAGGGAGAGGGAGGCGGGAGTTATAGTGAGTTGGTCGGCTAGGCCTTGGAGGCGCCGCCTCTCCCTCCCTTGGGAGTGTATCTATGTGTGTGTGTGCTCTAGGGCTAGAGCTTGTCCTCCCAGGGGGAGTGGTTGCGAAACCTCCGTGTTATGATTTGAGAGGACTCATCTCTCTGTACTTGTTAGATTTTATCTATGAGATGGGTCTGTGTTTGTGATCTGGGTTGAGAGGCTGTTCTTGAGATGTTTTCATTGATTTATTTGCCATCTCTTCATTCTTAGTTCCTTCTGTATTTCCTTTGAGAGTTGGCTTATATTTGTTTTGCTCAGAACTGGGAATCTGTCTCAAGGCTAGTTGGCGGTTCATTCCCGAGAGCGAAGTTGATTTGGAAAAATCCTGTGTCTTTCGATCTGCCTTGATGAGTCTCTGTTCTATTTTTCGATCGCATCAATTTTCTTTGGCAAACAAAGACTTTCCTTTTCTTGGTAAATTCACTTCTAGAGATCATATACAAGTTAGAGTTCAAGTCTCGCTTGGTTTCGACCTCGTGCAAAAGATTCCTCAAATTTTGCTCATGGTCGTATACCGACAAAATAGAGTATTCATCGTTCGTCATCCGATTTTCGGTTTTTACGACCAAGGCTGTTGAATCGAGTCTTTCGGTTGTGTGGTCGAGCGACAGTCGGATTCGACTTCAGATATCTTCTCGGCTTTGGTTATCGACCACAAGTTGGCGATCACCACGGCTAAGACCTCACGACCGATTCTATTTTCGGTTCTCTGTTGTCAAGTGACTCGGTCCCGGTCGGTATCGATCACGGAAAAGACTTAGTGTGAAGTCTGCTGGTCTTCTCGGGTTTCATCGGTCGGTGGCTTTCCTTTGGAGATTTGACCACAGCTTGCGATCACGAAGTCTTGGCCTTCTGCTCTTCTCTGATTTTCGACCAGCCAAGACATAGATCATCTGCTTTCTTTTGCACTGGTTTCCGAGTGCTTGATGGTCGTAGATCTCGTAGTCGTGTGCCCCCACGGTCTCATGAGGTGTCTGCGACCGCAGTCGGTTATAGGTGCAAGTCGGTCTTCGACCATGTTGATCGTACGACCATGCCATTGGCTTACGATCACGACGGTTCCGACCGGACTCATCTTTCGATCTTGTCAGTCTTGTTTTGGTGGCTATCGACTTCATTGAATTCGCTTGATCATCGATTGCCTACCAAGATGCTCTTGATCGAGTGGTCAAAGTTACGACCACCGCATGTGCTATCAACCAAGTTGTCGGTTTCGACCATGGTGTCGGTCAGACCACGTTGTCTTCCCAACAAACGTCGCCTGCTACCGACAACCCCTGTCTGCTGAGTGGATGTATTCGACCACGTTTGAGCTTCCGCCAAGTGGTCGTAATCTAACCACACAGTGCTCTGATTTGGTCATTAGATAGTCTGAATTCCTCTGTCTTCTACTAGACCTCATATCTTGGATCTTCATAGCTTTGTAGCTATTGGAGAATAAGGAATATGTGAATATTTAGAGGAAAAATTTATGGGCACCATTCACCCCCCCTCTGTTGCCTCATCCGGTCCTACAATTGGTATCAGAGCAAGGTTGGCTCTGTATTTGATCTTATGGAAATCTAAGAAAATTATCTATTTCCGTCGCACAAACCGATCTACTACACTCGTCCCGAATTACCCCGATCTGCGAACAGTAGCACTAGAAAATTCATAACTTTCGCTACACAAACCGAATCATGTGTTCTTGTACTCCTGGAAAGATAATCACGTCCTCTACAATTTTCTAGAAGGGGTCCAGACCTGAATCCCGATGAATCTACTCCAAAACTGCCGACTAACAACTTCTGTCCCGGTAACCCAGAAAACCGACGAATCTAACTCGATTAAAAACTCATCTAGAGATTAACAGGGGTTACCCTTGACGACACGACAACGAACACGACGACGAACACGACGACGAACCCGCCCGCGATCTCCTCCTCTCCTTCCTCCGGATCCACGCAGCGGCGGCGACGCGTCGGCGACGGCGCGGGGAGGAGACGACGACGGCGGCGGCGGCGACGACGACACAGCGACAACGATGACGACGACGAAGGGCAGCAGCACCACGGCGGAGCGGCGACCAGCGGCGGCAACGCAAGGGACAACGGCGACGACGGCACATGTGTATGGCAAGGCGCAAGGGAGCAAGCAGGGCGGCGGCTTGGGGGGGGGGCTGCCTAGGGTTTTAAATGGTGACCTCCCTCCCTCTTGGGCCTAGAAAATCCCACCGGCCAAGGCCTAGGCCTGTGTTGTCTTAATTTTCCGAAAACCCCCAAAACTCTTTTAATTTTTAATCTTTTCACTTAAGTCCCTCTCTCTATTAATTAAATAATTAATAAAATATTTTCCGGGGTATTACACTGCCATTGATGCCCCCAAGTGCTGCTGCCATCGGAGCCAAGGAGAGGAAGGAGAAGGAGAAGAAGGAAGGAGAAGGAAGGAGAAGAAGAGGAGGAGGAAAAGATTGGGGAAATTTCTTCAACTAGGTAATTTTTCCTCATCTCAAATCCTCTGTTTTATGGATTAATTAAGGTTCTTGGCACAGAATTTGATGGTAGATATTAGATCAATTGCCCGATTAGAGTTTAGTCGCGGGCTGATTTTAGATCGATTTGCACAGCGCGGCTTGTCGCGTAGTTTTGATCTAGAAAACGAATTTTCCTGCGGGTCTTCCCAAAAGGAAAGTTGTAGAGGATTTCCAGATGTATCTGCTATATTTTTTTCAAATGTTTCTACCGTGGGATGTAGGAGATACGGAGTCGGCAATACCGCTGTCTGTCAGGCGGACAGATTGGTACAGTCCGGCGGTAATCCAGATATTAAAAATAGTAAGAGAATTTTCCTGCGGGTCTTATCAAAAGGAAAGTTGTAGGGGACTTCCATATGCATCGCCTGTAATTATTTCAAATTGTTATACCGTGGGATCTAGGAGACAAGGAGTCGGCAATACCACTGTCCGTCAGGCGGACAGATTGGTACAGTCCGACGGTAATCCGGAGATTAAAAATAGTAAACGAATTTTCTGGACATGGCCATAGTTGACAAAGTTGTGGATAATTTAGAGATATAGTTTCTGTATAAATTTCATAATTTTTAGACCAATGTGCTGTCATTGGCACGCGTTTGAATACTGCTGTCCAATCTGCCAGAACAGAGTTCTTCCTCTGTTTTGGGCAATAAATTACATCTAGTTGTGTTCCGAATAAAAATAGGTGTTCTACATGAAAATTGTAGGTTTTTAAGTCATGAATCCAGAGAGGTATCATTTGCTGTATTTTGATTTATATTTTTAAAGATACGAAATTGCGAAGCAGCGCTCTTGATTTTTGATGTATTTCGCTTCGTCGGACCGAGGCAAGTGAATGTAGCGGTGGTTACTACCGTTTAACTTGTTATTCCCTCTACTTGCAATTTACATTATTATCTTAATTTGATACATTATACCATGATTGCATGATATTTTAATTGTGGAGATGGTAGCAAGTATTTATCCATTGATATGTTGATAATCTGCTAGTAGACATGTGGAATTCTTGCTTAATGTTATAATGTGGACATGAAATTAACATGTGGTGGATGTGGATATATTGAGAGCATGATAATGCTCCTTATGAATGAATTAATGAGATTTATGAATTATCATATCATTCATGTCATATCATATCATTTGCATATGTGGAAGTCACCGCACTTAGCCGCGATCGTACCGGTACAGCATCATATATTGCCGTAATATGATGCACCTCTTCGCCCGCGGAAGCATCGTATATTGCCGTAATACGATGAACTACAATTCCTGCCCTGACAAGAGTGATGTGGAGCATAGCATGAAGCATTCATATGCATTGCATTGTGGAAAGATTCATTTGCATACATATGCAATATATATTGTGGTGATGTTATTTTGTGAAATATACAACTTTCTAGTTGTAATGTGGAATTGGCTCATGTGAGTTACTTGTAGTGTGAAGATTGTGGATGTGGTCGTGGATTGGGGTTCGCCCCTTGTACATGGTAAGGGTTGTGGTGATGACATGAGGTTCTTATCACTTGTATTAATTGTTGATAGCAATTGTGGATGTGAGAATTATTAAGGTAGTGGGATGATCCTACATATGTTTTATTGCCATTGATGGTAATTTGAGGTTGATGATATAAATATTGTTATTATGGAAGAATAAATGTTGATGATTAATCTATTGTAGTTATGGAAGATTAAATGTTTCATTTGCATATAATTTTGGATAAAATGACTGCATTCATATGCCAATTAAATCTGAAATTGAAGAGGTATGATTCATGGAAGTTTATGGTGATTAATAATTATGGACATGAATTGTGGTTGTAGTTGTATGGAATTATAAATGATGATGTATAATTGTTTGTAATTTGAATAACTTGTTAAACTGTTTGCTTGCTGAGATTTTTATCTCACCCTTGCTTCCCTCCCTCTGTGTGGACCTTGAGCATGCATTGGGAAGGGTAGAGTGGTACCGCACAGATGCACTTGGATGATAATCTTAATGCTGAAATAGAGTAGAAAGAATTCTAGTTCTTTGCTTAGTTATCATATTGATGAATGTTTCTCCTTATTAATGTTGAACTTGGAATTGTTCCTTTGGTTATTATTGTTAAGTTGATTATGAATATTAAATTGTTCTCAATACTCTGTTATTTACTAGTTGATTATGCTTCCGCTTAGATTATCCTGTTAATTAAATATTTCCAGTTTAATTTATCTTGTAAATTGGCTAGTTGTAGAGCAGTTTTAGTAGTATCCCAGAGTATTGTGGATCCTGGGGTGTTACATGTGGTATCAGAGCGTGCTTTAGGTCCGTGGTAATTAAACTATTAAATTGACACACTGGTGCACAGTAGGATGGGATGGGTCAAACATTGCATTTATGCTTTTTACATGTTGTATTGATGTTTTACATTATGAGATAATCTCGTATGATTATGTTTTGCTCCTATGACTGTTATGAGTGAGAATTGTCAATGTTAGTATGTAGAGATTGTTTTTGCCGCCTTGACATTTGCCAGGTTATACCACTGTTTGTAGCATGGGGATTAGCGATGAAGTTACCTCAGGTAACTTAATTGCAGATGATGTGAGTGAGTTTTTTTAGAAACATTGTTGTCTTCCTTGAGTTGATTTTGGCCTATTCTTAGCCTCTTGCAGTTAATGAATTTCTTTTGAGTTTGTGGTTCTTGCGGTTGAGGGTATGCAATTGGTCTCACTGCTCCTTGAAGCGCTTATTGTTTCTTTCAGGACTAATGAGATACTTTTGCTACCGTGCTTATTGTTGACTTGTAAGGTTAGTTCCTTCGTGGGAGTTTGTCTTGTGGTGAATCATGGCTTATTGGTTCGCTTGGTATTTTTTATTAATGAAAGTTTTATGTTGCAAACTCATTAATATATGAAAACCTTAGATCTATGTATTTCTTTTAGATCATTTTGAATGTTGAAGCTTAATTCCTCTCCTTTCTAAAAGAGAGTGTTAAAACTCTTTGTGGTATTTTGCTATGCTTAAGTGGAAGGTGGTAATCATTTAAACTAATTCGTAAGGTATGAATTATTAAGTTGAGATGTTAACGTGGTGCATAATTAATGTCACTAGCATCCTCAGAAGTGTAGTTGATTAATTTGATATTGCCTTGTAATAGTTTTTGAAGAACTATGATCAAGAATTTGTCTGTTCATAATTGGAACTCATGGAGTTATTGAGGAGTGTGCAGAAAGAATTAGAATGATTATTGTGATTGTTTAAATTTCTATCATGCTGGACAAATTGAATTATTTTTGTCTCTAGTAATTAATCGGACTGTTTGGAATTATTAAGTAAGGAGGTGTTGGAATATTGCCTTGGTAATATTGATCTTTAATCTATCCTTTATTAGATACTGTATGAGCATGTACAATTGCTAGTTTCATCTATCTTTCACCATGCTATGTTGTTGAAATATGTAAAAAGAAATAGAGGAAGGTTGATGTATTGACTTATGAAACCTTGTCTTATAGAGCTTATAATAATATTGAAGTTTGAAGATATTTCGTTCTAATTACTGAACATAAGATGAAATATTGAATCTATGCTCATGATTGTTTTATGATTGTAAAACGGAGTTAGGATCATGAATGTTGTTATGATAAAATAATAATCAATTATTGGCAGTAATGACTAGAGTACAATTAATTTGTGCTAAATTAGAGTTGAGCATCAATAAAAATTGAAAATATGAAATCTAATAAGAGATTTATACTAGCATGTTTTGTGATATTGCCATATTCTAGTATTAGCTTGTTTAAGAGCTTTGTTCTATTATGTGGCTTATGCATTAGGTTTTCCTAGATCAAGTAGTTTCAATCTTGTTTAGATATCAGAAACATGATGAAGTGATTTCTTGTGTTTCTTTTAGAAAAGTTTATGTAAGGATTTGAGGATATGATGATGTTTGTTAAGAATGTATTATTACTTTGATGTTAGCATGATGGTCAGTATGTGATTGTGTTGATAATGTTGAATATTCTATAAATAAAAGAATTTGATAATTTTCATGATACTAATTAAATCAAAAGTTTTGAGATTTGCGTATGCGATCTTTTGATCTCCTAACTTATGTGGCAGCTAAAATTGTTTGATCAAAAGCCTTTTTATTAGTTCTTAAGGGATTAATGTGTTGCAGTCTTCAATTCTCTTTGTTAGAATTGTCGAGGTGATACCATAATCAAAGAAGGTTGTTCTCTTTGTTAAAAGAAAAGTTTGGTAAAAGTATTGGAGGTTGAAGTCATGTTGTGCATTTTTTTTCGAGGTGTGTTTGACTTCTTATTCTCACCGCATAAGAGTTATTTGAGCTCAAATGGGAATATTTTCGCCGCCTAAGAGTTTCTTGAGCTCAAATGGTAATACTGCATTCTTAATTGGTTGAGATCTGATGCTTTCTCCTTGAGGAGGCATGTGCCTTCAGTTATGATCTTATCTTTTGCTGTCCAAGATTTTATTGCTGCTTGTTTTGGTCTTTTGTTTATTGCGGATGGTAATGTTTTCCTTTGTGTTGAAATTTACTTCTTACCTCTCCAAGAAAGGGGTATTTAATTTGGGTTGCAAAGTCTTTTAAGACGTGTATGGCATCTAGTTGGTGTGTTGGGCGATGATTGGGAAATCCTTGGTTCAAGGAAGTTAATCTTCCAAAGGGAATGGATTGGGAAATTAATAATATCTCGAGCAGTAATATGCTCACTTGATTCTTGTTTAAACTGTGTGTTTATGGCAGAGGTCATCTGCAAATTGAGTTGTTATATGTTGTGGTGTATTCTTTTCCAGTTAGGAAAAGAAAATGATTGTTTTGGTGCGTCGGTGATTTTTCACTCTTGGCTTGTCTTGATGTGGTTTCTCCAAAATGTCTATTTAGAGAGTGTGGATGATTTTGTTGTGAATCCTTTGTTGTGGATCGTGGTCCTTTGAAGGAAGGTTGTTTGCTAGTGTGTTGCTTGAGAATGCTTCATTCTTCGTGTGGTTGTGTTACTTTTGTAACAGTAATTGTTTGTGCTTCGAGAGGAAAATATTCTAATAAGAAGGATGGTATTAGATAGTGGCTTGGTAGTTGTGGCAGGAATTTTTTTGTGAGAACGGCAGGATCTGTTGGCCGCTCAGAGCCGACAAAAGAATTGCGGGCGCTCGGCATTGACCCGCGCAGGTCGTGGACTCATCGGAGTCGATGTGGATGCCCTCTTGACGAATCAGTCCGAGCAGGAGGTGACGTGGAGTTTGAAGTTCAAATGTTGAAGAAGGACCCGAGTTCTTCGAGGCGGGTGAGAACCCGTAGTTGTTGTTCCATCGTGATGTTCTATCCTTGGGATGCTCTATTCTTTGGTTGTTCTTTCCTTGATTGTTCTTTTTGTCTCGTGGGTTGAGGAGCGAGATTTGAGGACGAATCCTTTTAAGGTGGGGAGAATGTAATACCCTGATCGTCGCTACGGCGTTAGTTTTAAAACAATCGCGGAATCGCCGGTTTTTCAGTAAATCGCGGGAAGGAAAAATAAAATTTGTAAAACATTAAAATAGAATAAAATATATTAAAATTATATTTAAATTTAATTTTGGGCTGCGGAGGAGTGGGCCAACCACCCATGGGCCAAAGCCCAAGGGGAGGCGCCACCCCTCCTTTAACCCTAGACCCCACCCTCTCCCCTTTTCCCCTTGGCAGCCGCCACCCCTTCCCTCTCCACCCTTTGGGCGCCTCCCCTACCCCATGATGCTGCCATTGATGCCCCCAAGTGCTGCTGCCATCGGAGCAAAGGAGTGGAAGGAGAAGGAGAAGAAGGAAGGAGAAGGAAGGAGAAGAAGAAGAGGAGGAAAAGATCGGGGAAATTTCTTCAACTAGGTAATTTTTTCTCATCTCAAATCCTCTGTTTTATGGATTAATTAAGGTTCTTGGCACAGAATTTGATGGTAGATATTAGATCAATTGCCCAATTAGAGTTTAGTCATGGTCGATTTTAGATCGATTTTGCATATGACTTGTCGCACAGTTTTTATCTAGAAAACGAATTTTCCTGCGGGTCTTTCCAAAAGGAAAGTTGTAGAGGATTTCCAGATGTATCTGCTGTATTGTTTTCAAATTTTTCTTCTGTGGGATGTAGGAGTAATACAGATTGGTACAGTCCGGCGGTAATACAGATATTAAAAATAGTAAGAGAATTTTCGTGTGGGTCTTCCCAAAAGGAAAGTTGTAGGGGACTTTCATATGCATCTCCTATATTTATTTCAAATTTTTATACCGTGGGATCTACGAGATAAGGAGTCGGCAATACCACTGTCCGTCAGGCGGACAGATTGGTACAGTCCGACGGTAATCTGGAGATTAAAAATAGTAAACAAATTTTCTGGACATGGCCGTAGTTGACACAGTTCTGGATAATTTAGAGATATAGCTTCTGTATAAATTTCATAATTTTTAGACCTATGTGCTGTCGTTGGCACGCGTTTGAATACTGCTGTCCAATCTGCCAGAACAGAGTTCTTCCTCTGTTTTGGGCATTAAATTACATCTAGTTGTGATCCGAATAAAAATAGGTGTTCTACATGAAAATTGTAGGTTTTTAAGTCATGAATCCAATGAGATTTCATTTGCTGTATTTTGATTTATATTTTTAAAGATACGAAATTGTGAAGTAGCGCTGCTGCAGAAAATAATTTGTTGAATTGTGGAGCGGAGAGGAGTTTGTGCTTGTTCGGGTTTCTAGCGATGTTTTATATATTTATGTCATGCTTGTATGTTGTGGTTGAGTGCTGAGAGTTGTCTTATGGACAGGTGGTCTTGTCCCTGAGCGCTCTTGATTTTTGATGTACTTCGCTTCGTCAGATTGATGCAAGTGAATGTAGCGGTGGTTGCTACCGTTTAACTTGTTATTCCTTCTACTTGCAATTTACATTATTATCTTAATTTGATACATTATGCCATGATTGCATGATATTTTAATTATGGAGATGGTAGCAAGTATTTATCCATTGATATGTTGATAATCTGCTAGTAGACATGTGGAATTCTTGCTTAATGTTATAATGTGGACATGAAATTAACATGTGGTGGATGTGGATATATTGAGAGCATGATAATGCTCCTTGTGAATGAATTAATGAGATTTATGAATTATCATATCATTCATGTCATTTGCATATGTGGATGTCGCCGCACTTAGCCGCGACCGTACCGGTACAACATCGTATATTGCCGTAATACGATGCACCTCTTCGCCCGCGGAAGCATCGTATATTGCCGTAATACGATGAACTACAATTCCTGCCCTGGCAAGAGTGATGTGGAGCATAGCATGAAGCATTCATATGCATTGCATCGTGGAAAGATTCATTTGCATACATATGCAATATATATTGTGGTGATGTTATTTTGTGGAATATACAACTTTCTAGTTGTAATGTGGAATTGGCTCATGTGAGTTACTTGTGGTATGAAGATTGTGGATGTGGTCGTGGATTGGGGTTCGCCCCTTGTGCATGGTAAGAGTTGTGGTGATGGCATGAGGTTCTTATCACTTGTATTAATTGTTGATAGCAATTATGGATGTGAGAATTATTAAGGTAGTGGGATGATCCTACATATGTTTTATTGTCATTGATGGTAATTTGAGGTTGTGGATATAAATATTGTTATTATGGAAGAATAAATATTGATGATTAATCTATTGTAGTTATGGAAGATTAAATGTTTCATTTGCATATAATTGTGGATAAAATGACTGCATTCATATGCCAATTAAATCTGAAATTGAAGAGGTATGATTCATGGAAGTTTATGGTGACTAATAATTATGGACATGAATTGTGGTTGTAGTTGTATGGAATTATAAATGATGATGTATAATTGTTTGTAATTTAAATAACTTGTTAAACTGTTTGCTTGCTGAGATTTTTATCTCCAACATGTCAATTGATTAAAATTTGCTACCATCACCACATTTAGAATATCATGCAACCATGGCATAATTTATCAAATTACGATAATAATGTAAATTGCAAGTAGAAGGAATAACGAGTTAAACGGTAGCAACCACCGCTACATTTAATTGCCTCAACCGACGAAGCGAAGCAAATCAAGAGCGCTTAGGGACAAAACCACCTGTCCAAAAGACATCTCTCAGCACAAAGCTACAGGATTCAAACACGACTAAATAATTAAAGACGTCGCTAGAACCCCAAACCAGCACAAACTCCTCTCCGCTCAACAATTCAACAATCTACCCACTACAGCGGCGCTGCTTAACAGTTTTGTATCTTTTACAATATTAAGCCAATTACATCAAACGATACCTCTCTGGATTCATCCCTTAAAAGCCTACATTTTTCATGTAGATCACATATTTTTATTTTTATCACAGCTTGGTGTAATTTAATGCCCAAAACAGAGGAAGTTCTTTGTTCTGTCAGACTGGACAACAAGATTCAAATGTGTCCCAACAACAGTACAAGGGTCTAAAAAATCTGAATTTTATACAGCAGCTATATTTATGAATTTCCTACAACTTTCTCAATTACGGGCATGATCATAAAAATCATTTAATACCTCTAAATCACAGTTTAATAGCAGTTTGTCCCAATCTGTTCCCCTGAAAGACAGTGGTATTCCCGACCCTGTTACTCTAGATCCCACGACTAAAATTTCTAACGAAAATATCGGAGATAGGTCTGGAAGTCCTCTACACTTTTTCTTTTGGGAAGATCCGCAGGAAAAATCGTTTACTGGGTTGAAACCGCGCAAACAGACGTGCTGCATGAATCAATCTACAGGTAGACAGCAGGTAATCTCTAATCAGGAAATTAAACTATTAATCCCCTTCAAAATCCATGCCAAAAACCCTAATTATTCAGAAAAACAGAGGGTTTAGGATGGAGAAAAATTACCTAGATGAGGGATCACTCCTCTTCTTTCCTCCTCCTCTTCTTCTCCTTCCTTCTCCCCTCCTTCTTCTCCTTCCTTCTCTTTCCTCCTTGGCTTCAATGGCAGCAGCAGGGGCGCCAATCTTGCTGGGGAGGGGGCGGCCAAAGGGAGGGGTGGAGAAAGGGGAGGGGGTGGCGGCTGGCTTGGGAGAAAAGGGGGATGGCTCTAGGGTTAAGGGGCAGGGGGTGCGGCCTTGGGGGGTGCAGCCACCCCCTTGGGCCTTGGCCCAGGGCGGTCGGCCCACTCCCCAAGCAGCCCACTTTGGGTTTTTAATTAAAATTTTAATTTATTTTATATTGTTCTACAATTTTTATTTTTCCCTTCCTGCGATTTACTGAAAAACCGGCGACTCTGCGATTGTTTTAAAAACTTATGTCGTACCAACGTTTAGGATATTACAAAAAATAGATCCTGTGTCTGAAGTGATGGTCTTTGGGACTCCATGGAAAGTGACTATTCTCGCGATGTATAATTCTTCCAATTTTTTAAAGGAGTATTTTTGATTTGTGGCGATGAAGTGAGCTGACTTAGTGAGTCGATCCACTATTACCCATATGGCATCTTTCTTTGTGGGGGTCATGAGAAGTCCAATAATGAAGTCCATTGTGATATCCTCCCATTTCCACTCTGGAATTTTGTGGTTCAAGTAAGCCGGCTGGACATTGATGTTCAGCCTTTACTTTCTAGTAGGTGTCACACTTGCTGACATATTTAGCAATTTCTCTTTTCACACACCGCCACCAAAATGTATCCTTGAGGTCTCGATACATTTTAGTGCTACCATGATGGATGGTGTAGAGAGTGTCATGAGCTTTCCTTAAGATGGTCTCCTTGATTTTGGGGTCATTGAGCACACGTATTCTGTTTTGATGGTAGAGGATGCCTTTGTCACTGATATTGAATTTAGATGTTTGCCCGGTTTTAATTCTTTTTACTTCTTCCATTATGAATGAGTCTGTTTTCTGTCCCTCTTTGATTTGATCTAATAGAATTGGGTGCAAAGCCATGGCTGCTATTGTTGCTTCAGAAGGGGTGACTCTGAAATTGATTTCCCTTTTGGCCAATTCTTGTATCAATTCTGAAATGTGTCCTTACATTAATATGTTGTTGCAGTGAGCCTTTCTACTCAGTGCATCAGCAACCACTACGTTTGCTTTCCCTTGATGATAGTTTATGGTCAGATCACAATCTTTTATGAGCTCCAACCATCTCCTTTATCTTAAGTTTAACTCTTTCTGAGTGAAGATATATTTCAGAATTTTGTGGTCACTGTACAAAGTGCACTTAGCTCCATAGAGATAGTGTCTCCATATTCTCAGAGCAAAAACCACGGCTACCAATTCTAGATCATGAGTTGGGTAGTTCACTTCATGCGGCCTTAGCTGTCGGCATGCATAGGATATTACCCTATCTTTTTGCTTGAGTACACAACCTAGTCCGTTCCTCGAGGCATCGAAATACACAACATATTCGATGCCTTCCTCTAGAAGGCCTAGTACTGGTGCGGTGGTTAATCCATTCTTCAATTCTTGGAAGCTCTCACAAGTTTCTGTCCAAATGTATGGAGTATCTTTTCTTAGCAGCTTTCTAAGGGGTGATGTTATTTGAGAGAATCTTTTTATGAATCTACGGTAATATCCCATAAATTCTAGAAAACTTCTGATTCCACTTGTGTTTGTTGGTTGCTTCCAGGAGGTTACGGCTTCAATTTTTCCTAGGTCAACTTTTACTCCTCACCCAAATACAATATGGCCTAGGAATGCCACTTGATCTAGCCAAAGCCAAAATTCACACTTGTTGAACTTGGTATATAGTTGATGTGCCCTGAGAGTTTCCAGTACTATTTTAAGATGTTGAGCATGTTCTTCTTTACTTTTGGAATAGGTGAGAATATCATCTATAAAGTCAACTGCGAATGTAACACCCCAGCCAAACAATGGCCTGAAATGCTACCATCTTCTAGCTAATAATAAAACTTCTAACAATTAATCCAAAATAATTAAACAAAGCTTAACTAAACAATGCTTAATAATAAATCTGGATAAACAGAAAAGGTTCTAGTTCCATAATAACAGCGGAAACGATAACAAATAGTTCTAATCATTATTACAATTAAAACTGATGAATAATAAATGAACCAATTAAGCTAACCACCAAACAAGCTAATAAAGACCTCTTTATTTCTTAATGAAGGAATTGTGCACGTGAATCTGAACTAGCCATTCATGTCCCCATGTATGTTGATCTCACATTGGTACCTAAAATAAACAAACAACAACAAGGGTGAGTCCAACGACTCAGCAAGTATAACTGTAACAAATGCAAGCATGAACATTAACTCTCAAGTTAAACATATTACACATGAATTTCATGCTATGCATTATGATCAAAAGTTCATTCTCTCTTCGCATTTTACCGGTAATGCGGAGTGAGCATCCGTCAATGCTCACCCATGCCTGCACTCCTGCGGGGACCAATTGCCCACACTCCTACAAGTGTGGGGATCTCGACGCTTGGTCACCATATGACTAAGACTTCAACAATTCTCAGCATGATGCATATATGTGAATGTATCAACAAGATAAACAGGCATTCAACATACTATGCATCAATTCAATCTCAAATAAATGCTATAATGTAAACAGAACATTCATAGCATTAACAACTCATAACTTTACTGAAATTCATAAGTAAAGCATTCATAACTCAAACATCACTCATAACATCCAAATCATCCAATCACACAGATTATAATAACAAGGTTATACTTGCCTCAACCGCGAGACAACGAAGAACGAGCAGAAGATGAAACCCCCGGAATACGCTCTCCTCCTGAATAATTAATTAATAATTACTATCATAATAGTAACGGGTTTCTAGATACAAAATATCAGCAACCCCAATTACCCCAATAATTTATCTCAAATAAATCCCCAACTCCCCTCGGCCAAATCTGCCCATCCACAGACAGCCGTCTTCAAAAATTCATAACTTCCAGTACGTAAATCCAATTAAGCGTTCTCGGACTCTCTGGAAAGATAATTAAATTATCTAAATAAACTTAGTTGGAGAGCCTTCCAGATTCTGCCGTTTTCTACCCGAACAAAACCCTTTTCTAAAACATCAACAATCACGTTGGACTCTCCGGACAGCGCACTAAAACGATCATAACTTTCACCCAGAAACTCGGAATCCAGACTTCTTTACCTCTCTGGAAAGCTAAGAAACTTATCTACAACTTTCCGAATTTGAAGGACTCCTGAATCGCCACAATTCCCGTCGCACAAACCGATATACTAAAATCTGTCCAGAACTACCCCGATCTGTAGAACAGCAGCACTAGAAAATTCATAACTTTCGCTACACAAATTCGAATCACGTGTTCTTGTACTCCCTGGAAAGATAATTACACCCTCTACAATTTCCTAGAAGGGGTCCAGACCTGAATCCCGACGGAACTAGATCAAAACAGCCGACCAACAGAAACTGTCCTAATAGATCCAAAAACCGACGTCGCTAAACCAACTCAAATCAATCTAATACGGGGGCAACGGGATTACCCTCGAAGACACGACGATGAAGAACACGACGAGGAGGAAGTACCCACCCGGGATCTCTTCCGCGAACTCCTCTTCTCCTTCCTTCGGATCCAAACGGTGCAGCGACGGATGACGACGACGGCGCACCGGGAAGGAGGAGACGTCGGGGCGGCAATGGCTGGCGCGGCAGGCGCGGCAGGGCTGCCGGGCACGCGGCAGGGCGGCGGCGCTGGCGGCAGGGGCGCGGCGGCTGGGGCGTTTTGCGCGCCAGTGGCAGTGGCGGCAGCGGGCGGCAGGCGGCAAGCGGCAGGGAGGCAGGGGCGGCGGTGGCGAGGTGGAGGCGCAAGGGGTGGGAGTTTAGGTTAAAGGGAGGCCTCCCTCCCACTTGGGCTGAAATCCCACAGGCGAAGCCGAGCCCAGTTGCCTTAACTTTTCGTAAAACCCCTAAGCAGTTTATTTTATTCTTTCTTTTGACACCCTTCTCTTTAATTAAAATAAGTAATTAATAAAATCGTTCTGGGGTATTACATTCTACCCCCTTAAACAGAATTCAACCCCGAATTATTTCCGTACTTACACTAATGGAAACAAAAACAACCAGCTAGCAATGAACACGCACCTGACGTGAACAATGCCAGGTACTGCTCGCGCGTGCGAGACTCCAACTCCCAAGTTGCTTCTCTCTCGGTCTGCTGCGACCATAGCACTTTGACATAAAAATTTTTTTTCTAAATGCTTGCACCTCGCGCAAAGGTTCTAGAAGATCCAAGTGGTTTGCCAACCTCCCGATCCTTGCTCCTCACATCTGCATAACTTTTCAGCCCGCTCTGGGCAGCCAACAGACTCTGCCTCACCAAGGCCACTCGTTCAACTTACGCACCAAAAACACTTCGAATGGTGCAACTTTAATTCTTCAATGGTGGCTGGTCTTACTCGTTGGTCAACGGTTTTAATGAAACCCACGCTCCAGATCTTTCAAGTTCTCCCTCGATATCGGGTCGTACAAAGCGCTGTGTATCCCACACTAGAACCCAAGGTAGTCCTAGTGATACACAAACCACTAAAACTTCGCAATTAACAAAAGCGATTAAATACACATCGGGTTATTATTCCCTTTAGTACCCACCCGCACAATCTGCACAGCACATTTATCTCATATTTCCATTCTCAATTGATCTCTTTACCTTAGCAATGAGCACCCCCTTAAACACGGGCGCACCACAGGACTCAAGGTAAACCCACTTTTTCATAGATAGAATTCAGCTGAACATAGAGAATTCTCATCGCAACCACACAAAACCAACTCCCCATAAAAAGGATCAAATCAAAAGAAGAGAAATGAGGATTCAAAGACGAAAAACCTCCCCATTTTCAAGTAGGTAGTTTGCACATAAGCAACATATACGTAAACGGGGAATCACTCAAATATCAAACCCGTCCATTTTTTTTAGGAATAAACTTCCTCTTGAATCACGAGGTTCCAAATCATTCCATATCATACTAGCTCAATTCTCTTAAATTGGCAACATCAACTCTATGTTCAAACCGAGTGCATGCAACACACTTTTGTAGAGGGACTCTACTATTCTCACAACAACATACTCTAGGCAACTCCTCTACCCACGTGTTACTTTAACGAATAGTTTCTAATGCATCTCATCGTTATTCTCACCCACCATCACTTTACCACAAATCTTAAGGACAATCAACATGACTTTCTCGGCTCACACACTCATTTACTACATCCAAAGGATACTATCAAGGAACATCATAATATTCAGAATCCACTCCTTTCACTATTCTCACGCTACATCATTAGCCTCCAAGGTCCTAGTATGGAACACCAAACCCAAAAGTTCCGTCTCCAGGACTCCTATATATGTACTTCCATATATTTAATACAAAGACTCTTAAATTCAGTGACTAAAATTTCCACAGTCAACCATACTCAATCCTTCACAACCACATGAAAAACATAATCTCAACCTGATTATTTGTAAGAAGATTCTAACTCCTGGAGGGTTACTTTCTGAAGCCAAGTCAAACATGGCCATACTTTTCAACAATTTCTACTATCTCAAAAATTTCCATAACAATCCGACTTCTTCTCAATTATAATCTCATCACTATACCATCATAATCATCCTATTAATCCTTGCAAAGTACCCCATCATGATGCTCCAATAAAATTGATCAAGATTCCCATACTTTCAATAATTCCAACGTTCCAGTAAAATGAACGTAACACTCATGAACCACAACTAGGTTCTTCTAGTTGCAACAATATAACTAGTTAGCCCCAAGGACAACATCTTCTTTAAATCAAATCCTCCTCGTAAATTATTCGACAAAATCAATTTATCACTACAAGAGTCTCAAGCATCTTGATACCCACACTCTCACCCAAACCAATCACATAACCACACTAACCAGTTGCCATACACCTCATGAAGGTCTTTGCAACCCAAACTGCTTACCCCTCTCTTGGGGAAGCAAAAGAAGAAACTTTCAGCACAAAGTCCATCTGCAATAAACACAAGACCAAGAAAACAAAGATCTTGGACAACAAAGGATAAAACCATAGTTGAAGGCACATGCCTCCTTAAGAAGAAAACATCAAATCTCAACCAATACGAATACAGTATTGTCATTTGAGCCCAAGAAACTCTTAAGCGGCGAAAATAAGAAGTCAAACACACTTCACAAATATTACACAACTTGACTTCAACCTCCAAAACTGTTATCAAACTTTTCCTTTTAACAAAGAGAACAACCTTCTTTGATTACGGTATCACCTCAACAATTCCAACAAGGAAGAGTTGAAGACCACAACACATTAATTCTTTAAGAACTAAATAAAATCCCTCAACACGACACTTGGCTTAAAACAATTTCAGCTACCACATAAGTCATGAGATCAAAGATCGCATACACACTATCAAAAACTTTTGATTTAAATAGTACCATGGAATTTATTCAAATTCTTCTATTTAATGAACCTTCAACATTACCATCATAACCACAAATGGACCAACATACTAACATCAGAATAATACATTCTTAACAAGCATCATCATATCCTCAACTCCCTTCATAAACTTTTCCAAAAGAAACATAAGAAATCACTTCATCATGTTTCTAATATCTAAATAAGGTTGCAACTACTTGATCTAGGAGAACCTAGTGCATAATCCACATAAATAGAACAAAGCTCTTAAACAAGATGATACTAGAACATGACAATCTCACAAAACATACTAGCATAAATCTCTTACTAGATTTCATATATTCAATTCTTATGGATGCTCAACTTTAATTTAGCACAAATTAATTGTACTCTAGTCATTACTGGCAATAATTGATTATCATTTTATCGCAACGGCATTCATGATGCTAACTTCGTTTTACAATCATAAAACAATCATGAACATAGATTCAGTATCCTACCTTACATTCAGAAATTAGAACGGAAATGACTTTAATCTTAAATAATACCAGCTTGTAAGACAAGTTCCTACTAGTCAATACCTCAACCTTCATCTATTTCTTTATACATTTTTCAACAATCTAGCATGGTAAAAGATAGATGAAACCAGCAATTATGCATGCTCATAAGGCATCTAAATAAAAGACATATTAAAGGTCAATATTACCAAGGTAATATTCTAACACCTCCTTACTTAATCATTCCAAACGGTCGGATTAATTACTAAAGACACAGATAATTCAATTTATCCAATCATGATAGAAATTTAAACAATCATAATAATCATTCTGGTTCTTATTACACACTCCTCAATAATTCCATGAGTTACTATCATGTATAGACAAATTCTTAATTATAGTTCTTCTAAAAACTATTACAGGGCAATATCAAATTAATCCACTACACTTCCAAAGATGCTAGTTGGAATTAATTATGCACCACGCTAACATATCAACTTGATAATTCAAACCTTATGAATTAGTTTATATGATTAGCACCTTCCACTTAAGCATAGCAAAACAACATAAAGGATTTTAACACTCTCTTTCAAAAGAAGAGGAACAACAAACTTCAACGCCGAGATAAGGAAATACATAGATCCAAGACTTTCACATATCAATGAGTTTTGCAACTCAAAACTTGCATTAACAAGAGAAGATACCAAGCGAACAAATAAGCCATGATTCACAACAAGACAAAAGTCCCACGAAAAAAACTAACCTTACAAATCAATAATAAGCACAGGTAGCAAAGTATCTCAAGAGTCCGGAAAGAAACAATAATCGCTTCAAGGAATGTAGAGACCAATTGCATACCATCAACTGCAAGAACCACAATCTCAAAAGAAATTCATTAACCGCAATAAACCAAGGATTAGCGAAATCAATTTAAGGATATTAATAACTTTTCTAAGAACCTCACCATAACACCTACAATTAAGTTACGAGGTAATCGCATTGCTAATCCTTATACTACAACCAATGGTATAATCTGGCAATGCCAAGTCAGCACATCACAACATCTACATCATATCATTGACTATTCTCAGTCATAACAGTCATAGGAGCAAATCATAATCATACAAGATTATCAATAAGCATACAAGATTATCTCATAATGTAAATCATCAATATAACATGTCAAAAGCATAAATGCAATGCTTGACCCATCCCATCCTCATGCACCAAGGTGTCAATTTAATAGTTTAATTACCACGGACCTAAAGCCCGCTCGATACCAATCAGAACACCCACCAAACAATGGCACGAAATGCTACCATCTTCTAGCTAATAATAAAACTTCTAACAATTAATCCAAAATAATTAAACAAAGCTTAACTAAACAATGCTTAATAATAAATCTGGATTAACAGAAAAGGTTCTAGTTCCATAATAACAGCGGAAACGATAACAAATAGTTCTAATCATTATTACAATTAAAACTGATGAATAATAAATGAACCAATTAAGCTAACCAACCAACAAGCTAATAAAGACTCTTTATTTCTTAATGAAGGAATTGTGCACGTGAATCAACTAGCCATTCATGTCCCCATGTATGTTGATCTCACATTGGTACCTAAAATAAACAAACAACAACAAGGGTGAGTCCAACGACTCAGCAAGTATAACTGTAACAAATGCAAGCATGAACATTAACTCTCAAGTTAAACATATTACACATGAATTTCATGCTATGCATTATGATCAAAAGTCCATTCTCTCTTCGCATTTTACCGGTAATGCGGAGTGAGCATCCGTCAATGCTCACCCATGCCTGCACCGGTGCAGGGACCAATTGCCCACACTCCTACAAGTGTGGGGATCTCGACGCTGGTCACCATGTGACCAAGATTTCAACAATTCTCGAATGATGCATATATGTGAATGTATCAACAAGATAAACAGCATTCAACATACTATGCATCAATTCAATCTCAAATAAATGCTATAATGTAAACAGAACATTCATAGCATTAACAACTCATAACTTTACTGAAATTCATAAGTAAAGCATTCATAACTCAAACATCACTCATAACATCCAAATCATCCAATTACACAGATTATAATAACAAGGTTATACTTGCCTCAATCGCGAGACAACGAAGAACGAGCAGAAGACGAAACCCCTGGAATCCGCTCTCCTCCTGAATAATTAATTAATAATTACTATCATAACAGTAACGGGTTTCTAGATACAAAATATCAGCAACCTCAATTACCCCAACAATTTATCTCAAATAAATCCCCAACTCCCTCGCCAAATCGCCCATCCACAGATGTACCGTCTTCAAAATTCATAACTTCCAGTACGTAAATCCAATTAAGCGTTCTCGGACTCTCTGGAAAGATAATTAAATTATCTAAATAAACTTAGTTGGAGAGCCTTCCAGATTCTGCCGTTTTCTACCCGAACAAAACCCTTTTCTAAAACATCAACAATCACGTTGGACTCTCCGGACAGCGCACTAAAACGATCATAACTTCCACCCAGAAACTCGGAATCCGGACTTCTTTACCTCTATGGAAAGCTAAGAAACTTATCTACAACTTTCCCTATTTGAAGGACTCCTTAATCGCCACAATTCCCATCGCACAAACCGATATACTAAAATCTGTCCAGAACTACCCCGATCTGCAGAACAGCAGCACTAGAAAATTCATAACTTTCGCTACACAAATTCGAATCATGTGTTCTTGTACTCCCTGGAAATATAATTACACCCTCTACAATTTCCTAGAAGGGGTCCAGATCTGAATCCCGACGGAACTAGATCAAAACAGCCGACCAACAGAAACTGTCCTAATAGATCCGAAAACCGACGCCGCTAAACCAACTCAAATCAATCTAATACGGGGCAACGGATTACCCTCAAGACACGACGATGAAGAACACGATGAGGAGGAAGTACCGCCGGGATCTCTTCCGCGAACTCCTCTTCTCCTTCCTCCGGATCCAAACGTGCAGCGACGGATGACGACGACGGCGCAGAACGGGAAGGAGGAGACGTCGGGCGGCAATGGCTGGTGCGGCAGGCAGCGGCAGGGCTGCCGGGCGCGGCAGGGGGCGGCTTGCTTGCTGCCAGCGGCAGGGCGGCGCAGCGGTGCAGTGCGCGGCGGCGTGGCGAGGGAGGGGGGCGGCGGTGGTGGCGAGGTGGAGGCGCAAGGGTGGGAGTTTAGGTTAAGGGAGGCCTCCTCCCACTTGGGCCAGAAATCCCACAGGCCAAGCCTGTGCCCGTGTTACCTTAACTTTTCAGAAAACCCCCTAAACAGTTTATTTTATTCTTTCTTTTGACACCCTTCTCTTTAATTAAAATAAGTAATTAATAAAATCATTCTGGGGTATTACAGCGAATTTATCCCTGTATTTCATGAATATTTTACTCATTAGGTTCATGAATACTACAAATGCATTGGTTAATCCGAATGGTACCATTGTGTATTCATGTGACCATATCTGGTTACAAATGCAGTTTTCTCAATATCAGTAGCCTTCATCCGGATTTGGTTATATCCTGATCGTAGGTCTATCTTTGAAAATACACATGCTCCCTTAAGTTGATCGAATAGATCATAAATGTAGGGCAATGGGTATTTATTTTTGATGGTGACACTATTTAATTCTCTATAGTCAGTGCATAATCGCACTCTACCGTCTTTCTTTCTCGCAAAGAGCACTGGGGCTCCCCATGGTGATGTGCTCTCTCGGATAAATCCTTTCTCTTCAATTTCATCTAGTTGTTTCTTTAATTCTACCAATTTTGTGGATTCATCCAGTATGGTCTTTTGGATATTAGAGTCGTCCCTGGAATTAGATCGATGGAAAACTCGATCTCCCGATCTGGAGGCATACCAGGTAGCTCATCCGGGAATACATCCTCAAATTCATGAACCACTGGTATGTCTTGGATTCTTCTTTCTTGTATATGTGCTATTTTTGGATTAGTTGATTTTGGGTGAGCTCGGGCTCCCAAGTACAACAACCTGGAGCTATTTGATTTTCTTATGGAATCACTTTTCAACTCACAGTCTATGTTTACTCCATTTTTGGCTAACCAATCCATGCCCAGAATCACTTCAAGATCTGTCAAGGCTATGACATGGAGGTCAATAGTAAATTTTGTGTGATAGATGATTATCTCCTGATTCTTTCGGAGTAAAGAAACAGTGATGATTCCTTCTTGGGTTTTCACTCCCATGGGTCTTTCTAAAGGGATGCACTCTGATTCATTTTCATGAATAAAGTGGTGGGAGATGAAAGAGTGGGTGGCACCAGGATCAATTAAGACAGTGCCAAATGAAGGTGGAAGAAGTAGTTTACCCGATATCACATCTATCACTTCTCCTATTTGTTCAGTAGCCACATGATTGAGCTTGGCTATCCCCATTTGCCATTCCACCTTGATGCATTTGTTGGGGCTGATCCTTTGCCACGGCCTACAAGTGCACAAGGTGGTGGCGCTGGCAATCTTGGGACTGGATTTTGTGGAACAACTGGTCCCCCGGGTCTGGTGGGGTACAAACAATTGCTCTTGCGGTGACTCGGTTTCCCACAATTGAAACAAGCACCGGTCCACCTGAGACAATCCTTGGTGAGATGGCGGCCATTACATCTAGCACACACAAGAGGTGTGATAGTAGGTGGAGGTGGAAATACTGGCCTTTGTGGAGGAATGGAAAAATGTTTGGATTGAGAGTTTTGGAATCTATAGAAAGGTGCTTGTAATGCCTGCATAAATTTATTTTGTGCCTCTTGAGACTCCCTTCGAGATGCTTCTAGGAATTGGAATAGATGGTTGAAGTTGTTCTGATTGAAGGGATTTTCTTCATTTGCGTTTGTGGGATGGGGAAGTGGTGGAGGTGGTGGTGGAATAGGTAGTGTAGGACCGAAATGGCGACAGAGGGGGGGGGTGAATGTCGCTCTCTTCTAAAATCACCTCCGAGAATTCGTACACTGGTTTTTCAAACAGATGCAGAACAAAGCAACTCACAGAAAATTAATTCTGCTGAAAACTGGAACGCATGCGACACTGAAAAATTCAGCATAAATCAGAGAGTAGTCAGTAAAAATTTCAGCTGAAAATATTGCCGTTTGATCTGTATGCAAAATCACCAAAGATCAAGAAAAGAAATAAAGAAAGAAGCACTAAATGGAGAAGGAGCAAGATTGCTGTTGGAAACGGATGCTCCAGCCGAAAAGAAAGCAGCCGAAAATAGCAATGAATAGTGAGTACAGGAGAGAGTAGACAAAAAGAAAAAGGAACGAACAGCAGTTGAGATTCCCAGGTTAATGAAACAAAGACTCTTACTAAATACCCATCCAACCTCAGGGAAGAAAATCCGAATCAAAAGAGTCGCTTGATAGTACCATGCACTCCACTAGAAATCAGAAAACTGAACAGCTGATTCTGCATTTTCTGCCGACAACAGAGGGAAGAAAATAGCAGAGAGGAAAAGCAGGCTTGGAAGAGGAGTAGATAGGCAGTCTGAAAAGGAAAAGAGAAACTGCAGAGAGGATCACAAGAAATGGGATCTTGCTGTAGACCAAAACGAGAGGAGTTCAGCCGACAAAAAGAGAAAGCAGCTAACTGAAAATCTTCAGCACAAGAACTGCAGAAAACACCCGTAAAACAAAGAGGCCAACAAAAGAGAACTGCTCTTCTCAGGCTAGGAAAACAAGAACTCAAACTAAATAGCAAGCCGAACTCTAGAAATGCCAATTCATATTGAAAGAACAACTCTGCAGAAAATGCATACCGAGCAGAGATGGTATTTGGCTGCAGGAAAGCAAAACTGAGAGGATAACTGTCAGCCGAGTGCAGTCTATCAGAATTAAGAATCACAAGCGAACCAAACAGAGAAACTAACCAAAAGGAAAAGCACGGCAGAAATAAAAGAATCAAGAGCAAGTAGGGATGAACTTGAGGGCATAGCAACTCAAACAAGGATTTCACTAATGGATACCAAGAAGAGTGATTACAAGATTTTTAATCCATCCTCTCCCTCTCAATCCTCAAAACACCAAGAGCCTCACATGCATCTTGGGAGGAACACAACACACAAGGAATGAACTCTTGGAACCCTAACTCTCTCTATTGTGTCCTAGGGGTATGCAGCCCTCTCTCTATTTATAGCCCTTGGCTAACGGGTCTCAACCCGTTCACGCCGGCTAAACCCTAACGGAGCCGTCTTCCGCTTGGCAGCCTTGCGAAATTCCCGTTCGCCCTCTCCGCACCTTCGGAAGCTCGCGCTTGCCTTGCGACGCCCGCAACACGTCGAGTCACGCCGCTTCGACACCTCATGACCGTTCGACCTCGGCGCCACTGCGTCTAGTCCGGTCCACCGTGTCTCGCCACGACTCACCGTCTCGCGAACACACGCACAAGAAAGCACGTCACATAGCACCGCTCGATACATGAACGCGCAAATAGCATTAGCAAGATCAAACATGTCGCAACAATGGAATATACATCATAACCCATACGACTAAGTTTGACCAAAGTCCGACCGAGCCCGTTGCACCATGCAACGTCTGGGTCCGAACAAACCGACTCAAACTCAACTTTTGAGAAACGATGTCAATTACTCATCACTCACAATGGGATGACCCTCATCACTCACGAGTTGATAGAAATTTCAAAAGTTTTACATTGCCAACCTTTCAAAAAATATATTGTGTCTTTTGGAAATTAGATCAGGCGTAACTCGGATAGAAGTATGGTCATCTCGTGTGAGTGATGAGTAATTGACATCGGTTTTCAAAAGTCGAGTTTGAGTCGGTTGGTTCGGACCCTGACGTTGCGTGGTGTAACGGGCTCGGTCGGACTTTGGTCGAACTTAGTCGTATGGGTTAGGATGTATATTCTGTTGATGCGACAGGTTTGGACTTGTTTATGCTTTTTACGCTTTCATGTATCGAACGGTGCTATTTGATGTGGTTCTTGTCTGTGTTGGCTGCAGGACGTCGAGGCGGAGTCGTGGCGAGACACGGTGGACCGGACTAGGCGCAGTGGCGCCGAGGTCGAACGGCCTGGATGTGTCAAGACGGCGTGGACTCAAGTGGTTGCGAGGCGGCGAGACAAGGAGCGCTAAGCTTCCGGAAGGTGCGAGGGTGAATCGGCACTTCGCGAGGTCGCACAAGTGGGAGCGCTCCGTTAGGTTTAGCCAGCGAACGGGTTGAAGACCCCCTAGCCAAGGGCTATAAATAGAGGTGAGGGGCTGCATACCCCTTTGAGGATCACTAAGGGTTTTTAGTGTTGAGAGCTCATTCTCTTCTTGTGTGTGTTCCTCCCAAGAAGCATGTGAGGCTCTTGGTGTTCTTGAGGATTGAGAGGGAGAGGATGGATTGAGAGTCTTGTAATCCTTCTTGTTCTAATGTCCATACGTATCGGGACTCCTCTATTTCCTGTATCTTGCAGCCAAACTCTTTCTCCTGCTTAGCCTCTATTTCCGTTAGCTTGTCTTCCATCTTTTGTAAATCGTTTATTTCTTTTGGTCGGTACGACTTTAGTTCTCCTCCTCTTTACTTTTGTTTTTAGCTAGCTTTCTGTTTGGGTCTCGGCAGTGCTCGCAGCTCACTCTGCACTTCTTTATCTCCTTCTTTTATTCTTTTCTGATTTTCCTCCATTTTGCATGCAGATCAAACGGCATTATTTTCAGCTAGAATTTTTACTGATTACTCTCTGATTTATGCTTAATTTTTTAGTATCGCATGCGTTCCAATTTTCAGCAGAATTAACTTTCTGTGAGTTGCTTCGTTCTGCATCTTTTTGAGTAATCAGTGTACGAATTCTCGGGGGCGATTTTTAAGACAGCGACATTCACCCCCCTCTGTCGCCATTTTGGTCCTACAGTATATAAAAAAAGACGTGAATGTTGTTCCTGCGCACACATGGATGTTGTCCCTACGCGTACTCTCTGGAATATAAAAAAAGACACGGATGTTGTTGCCGCGCACGTGTGGATGTTGTCCCTACGCGTACTCTCCGGAGTATATAAAAAAAGACACGGATGTTGTTTTCGCGCACGTGTGGATGTTGTCCCTACGCGTACTCTCTGGTGTATAAAAAAGTCACGGATGATGTTCCCGCGCACGCGTGGATGTTGTCCTTACACATACTTCCTAGAGTATAAATAAGACACGAATGTTGTCCCTGCGCACTCTACGGACTATAAATAAGACGCGGATGTTGTCCCTGCACACTCTACGAAGTATAAAAACTACACGATGACCGAGACACCAGGGAGTGCTTCGCTTTAGCGGTGCACCACCTGGATATCACACCTTCGCGCGCTGCACCATGGAGTGCATCACTTTTTGAAGGTAGGGGAACAGCGGTTTCGCCTCCCTACGTTTGCGCGCGTAGCGCCCTCAGCCTACGCCGCTCACGCCCGCCCTTCGCGGGAACCATTTTTGAAGTTAGGCGAACGACGGTTTCGCCTACCTGCCTCTGCGTGTGTGTAGGGGACGGAGCACGCACACGTATACTTCGGGTAGGCACCAGCTCCACTACCACCACCTCGAAGGGTAGAGGACGGAGCGCACGCGCACGCCTACTTCAGCTAAGTGCCAGCTCTGCTGCCACCACCTCGAAGGGTAGGGGACGGAGCGCACGCGTGTGTACCTCGACTAGGCGCCAGCTCCGCTGCCACCTCCTCGAAGGGTAGGGGACAGAGCGCGTGCATGTCTACTTCAACTAGGTGTCAGCTCCACTGCCACCACCTCAAAGGGTACGGGACAGAGCGCGTGTGTGTCTACTTAAACTAAGTGCCAGCTCCGCTGCCACCTCCTCGAAGGGTATGGGACGGAGCGTGCACGCGTTTACTTCGGCTAGGCGCCAGCTCCGCTGCCACCTCCTCGAAGGGTAGGGCACGGAGCGTGCGTGCGTCTACTTCGGCTAGGCGCCAGCTCCCGATTCTCTCCCCACGTTCTCCGCCCACCCCGCGACGGTTCTTCTCCCACCTCCCCGCCTCCCCATTCCCCGTCTCCCGCCTCCTCCTCCGCCGCCGCCGCCTCCTCCCCTCCTCCGCCGCTGCCTCCTCCTCCCCACCCGCCGCCTCCTCCCTCCTCCCACCTGCTGCTCGCCTCCTCCTCCCGCCCACCCCGCACCGCATCTTCTCCCACGTCCCTGTCTCCCCTCTTCGCATCTCCTGCCTCCTCCTCCCCGCGCCGCCGCCTCCCCCCGCCTCCTCCTCCGCCGCCGCCTCCTCCTCCCCACTTGGCGCGCTGCCTCCTCCTCCCCCGCCGCGGCCTCCTCCTCCCTCCACCCCCGCCGCCTCCTCCTCCTCCCTCCCCCCCGCCGCCGCCGCCTCCTCCTCCGCCGCCTCCTCCTCCCCCACCCGCCGCCGCCTCCTCCCTCCCTCCCACCTGCGCCGCCGCCTCCTCCTCCCGCCCACCCCGCCGAATCTTCTCCCACGCCCCTGCCTCCACCGTTCTCCGCAACACGTCGGCATCGGCTGTGTCTTCGCCATCAAGATCCTCGACCGCCAGCGCATCCCCGCTATGAAGATCGACCGCCGCTTCCCCCCGCTCACTCCTCTCCTGCTCTCGTCCTCCCTCTCCCATGCCCCCCACGATACATCGAGCAGGTCGCCTCCTACCCCAATTCGGCCCCAGGAGGTTGCTTCGCTTCGGTTTGGCACGCTGATTTGCTTGCTCCTGCAGTTTTTCAGGTGGAGGCTTCCGTGAATCAGGTTGCTAGCAACAACATGCCCCTCTACAATCTGCCTTGCCACGTCCTCAATGTCGAGCTCAAGGTGCCTGTTTTCACTCCTTTTTGGCCACTTTCGTTGTTTCAATTCTGCTATATGCGTGAACAAAGTCTAAGTCTGTTTGTGTGCTTCCATTTCGATTCGGCTGGTTAATTTGTACTAGGGATTTTGCTAGGTGGTGCCAAACACCGATGACGTCTACGCATAGGTCATGCAATTCTCTGTTAAATACTGTTTTGGCGCTTATGAAGCTTCGTTATGCACTAAAATATGTTTGCATCAAAGAGCTTTGCGATGACAACAATTAACTTCACATTTTATCAACATGTGATGTCCTTTTTCTTAGGAGGTTGTTATGGGCTCATTTACGTGAAATGTGAAACAAAAAACTGAGAATTGTATGAGCTGATGTGGTAATTTGTGTGTTATTGTATGCAGGTCCAGGTTGTATCGCCGAATCAAGTTATGTCAGAAGGTGCATATATGCTATTCTACTTGAGGTACATCCAACCTGTGATATGTGCACATCTATATTGGCAGTTCGAATTATTTTTGTGTTTGCAGCAGTCACATATTTTTGAAACCTTATCCAGATCTTTTCGCCGCCCACCTCAGCTGTCGCCCCGACGCTCTCACCACCAAGGAGGTCAGCGATAGCAACCTCCTGGGGCATATGTTTATTTGAACAAAACATTCCAAATACTAACTGATCACTGATGGATGAGGTACTTTGTCAAAAAAAACTGATGTATGAGGCGCTGGGAATGACTGATTAATCAACTGTTAGCTCTTCTACTTAGGTTCATTGTAGTTTGTAGTTGGGTAGTATATGAAGATCAAATACTAGAAATTCTTAGTGTAAAGCAATATTGACATTGATGTCTGTTCCTTGAATTTACCTTGTTTTATTGACAAACTCTGGCATTCTGATTTTTACCCCTTTCATGCTCATATCTTGTATGTGATGTACAACTTATTTAAGACCTAGAACATGTTTGTATGTACCCGTGTGTTTTAAAACATGTAGTATAATAAATTTTAAAAATCCGTAGCAATGCACGGACTGCACGTGTTACTTGATTTTTGTAAATTTTGTGCTGTGAAATAAAAATAAACACGTGCCCGACAGTACATTTTTTATCTTCCAAGTATGCCCTTGTGTCAGTTAAATTGATTAACACATAAAAAGTGAGTAGATACTACTACACATCTCATTTTCTAGGAGTGCCCCTACATGCATACATTATTCTGATAAATCTTTCATATAAACGCTTCACAGTTATTCGTGGTGTGCTTGTTGAGAAAAGGGGTTCACAGCTGTGGAAAGCACCTTTTGTCAGGATCAAATATTTACTGACAATGGCTTTTGTGGCACCTTGCATTTCTGAATTGTTTGTGTATCTTTCTCTTAACAGGGATGCTGGATTTCATTCAGCATTAGCTTTTAGCTTGTTGTAACTTGTGGTGATGAATTTCTATGCCATGCTGTCTAGCGAAAATTTTATATGCATTGCTGTCAGGATTAGGTAGCATGTCATACGAGATCACGACCCACAAGAGTCATTATTATGTCATAGTATTCATGTCTATGAGCATTAAAAGGTTGGAGTTTTTGTATTGTCTTTTTATCTTTAATTGTATGTTATGAAATTCACAAAAACCCTCATGTCACAGATGATCAAGCATATCTTCTTTGTGTGTGTGTGAGTGAGTTATGCTTTATGGGTGATTTTTTTCTCTTGTTTTACTCTCTATTCAATTCTTTACCTAATTTACATTTTACACACTGGTATGTTCCTTGTTCTAATTATGTTGTGATTTCCCTTTTCTGGACTTGGGTGTTCAAAATGGGAGTGGTAGTGTCACTTTGCAATTTCTGACACTTCAAACAATAGCAACCATTCTGAATGTGTAGACAGAAATTCCGGGGACATTTTAAGTGACCCAAACCTTGGTTCTAATTTTCCTGAGTATGTTGAGCCCGGAGAGCAAAATAGCTTAATGCTTAATGAAAATATGTTATCTAATGCCAATGCTGGAGATTTTTTTATTAGTTCTAGCCCCAATGATGGATTCCTGGAGCTGAAGGATTTTGCAAATGCTTCAAATTTGGGCTATCCTTTAGGCAATGATTCCACTATCTGGCCATTTGGTGGTTCGCCCTGGAAAACACCTGACTCTTTGGAGGCTGTAAATGGGGCTAACAATGTGTTTCCTCCCCTCACTGATGAGCAGACTTTCCAGCCACAGGAGTTGGAACAGATGTTGCAGTCACTACAAGAAGGCTTCCCTTTGGGCTCAACTATCACTGATCCCCCACATTCTTCTATAACAAATTTAGTCAAGCCAGAGGATGATTCTATGATGTTCTATGATGCACTCTTCGATCCCTCAATGTTTGATTATGGTTTTAGACAGCAGAACGGATTTCTTGGCTCCCCAGCAACCAATCTATCTGGTATTGGCATGGTGGATGATGGTATGCCATACTATGATGCAATGGATGATAACTTATTTAATGATATTCTGGGCTCCGTACAGTAGTCAGCTGGCAGCAGCTCCCATGCTTTTAACGGGCCAGTCCTTACTCAAGAGGTATGCCATCATTTGCATGTATGAAGAGATGAACTTGCTGCATTTTGTGCAGATCATTGATGTGTTTACTGAAGATCACCCACAATTTTCTACTTTTACATGTCAACAATACCACCTATACACATAGTCCAACTCAAAAGGTTTTAAAACCTAATTTTGTAGTTGGTGCCCCATCACCTGCTAGGTTACCTGAAGCTGGTAGTCAGTTAAATTGTGTCGTTTTACCAGGTAATGTTACTACAGAAAAGTACAATAGGCTAGCTATATCCTTAATATGTTTGGCTCTGTAGCGTTGATCCAGTGGTGGAAAATGAGCATTTTCGGTACCTCTTGCACCAGTAACTTCTACCTTTGTTACTCTAGGGAATGTTTATAGTTGTATTTACTCACCCTAATTAAGCAAGATTGAAGTATTAGACCATTTTGTGTTCTTGTCAAGAAAATCTAGGTTAGTCTTGCTAAAACAGGGCATTGTTACACATAGCTGGCGTCTAATTTCCTGGTCATTAACTTTGTACCTGTTAATGAACATTATGGACAAGTTTCTGTATTGTGTTCCACAGATGCCCAGGCTAAGAATACTTATATCGGAAACCGTTTTGTAAAGATGTTGGATTCGGTCTCCGCTCCTCCTGCTTTTGCAGCGGAGTTCCCGGCTAACCTCCGCAAATCCTTGGCTCCTATTTCTGGAGCGCACCCCGACACTATCTGTGTGTGTGCTGAAGTAATCAGCATAGGAAGTCTAACGGTAGAATTCAGTTTTGTAAAAATTTCTACAGTTTGAATCATGCGCTTCCCAACCGCACCACTGCACACGTCGCACTTGCGTAGTCCCGTTCTCAGGGAGGGGGCTTCAAATAGAATTATAGTGATTTGAGGGCTAAATTTGGTATTTGTGTGACAAATTATGCTAAATTCTACGTGTCCATGTCTGTTAAATGTTTTTGTTCCGTAGCAACGTACGTGCACTTAACTAGTAAGAGCAATAAATATCAATCAATGAAGATATCAAATTTAGATTGAGAGTAATATCTTCTACAAAACCTTGAATTTTTGAAAAGAAACCATATGTGTTCTCTTGGAAAACTGCATGCAAAAAGTTTGACATTGTTAGACAGTTCTGCTTGTAGCAATTGGCATCTAAAATCATGACAAGAAACTATGAAAATTGCGTTTGGAATCTAATAAGAATAGTACAAAGGGGTATTCAAGGATAGGACTATTATCACAAATTAATAAAATAGGAAGCATCTATGAAAGAAGCATAGACTAAAAATAATTGAAACTACATCTTGCTAATGTACTAAAGTATAAAATAAACCCAATTTAAACCAGAAAGCAGAATGAATACATGAGGAAATGCAACAGCCTGGACCCTGGTGCATATTAATGCTTAGGTAAGCAATTCGTTAGACTCATAGTTGATAATAACCATATAGAGGATCAACCGAGGTTCAACTAATTTATAGGGTAAAAGTTCAATATCAAGAATAGATGTTTTGACAAGGTTATGATCATGTTAGGATGTCAACAAGGAGATCCCAGGACACTATCATGCAAAGGATGGTAAGACACACATCATAATCTCTTGATGAACTCAACCCCCCCAGAGTGAAAAACTGAAATGGAACAAATAGTTTACCCATTGAGATACACGGCCCATTATGTTATCGGGTTGAGAGTGAAATCCTTTCATCTCATTGAAGACAACACCTACATTTACATGTTAAGAGGATTGCATTCAAATACTTTTTGAGGGACACGCCTAGTTCACATATAAATGTGCTTGCTCCATTAGAATGAGTACTGAAACCTTTGTAGGATATCTCTTCTTCAAGATTGTCAAGTTCATAATGCCAACCTTTCTGTTGAAATGTTTGGAAGTCCTCAACACACCTTCAAATACATTACAGTATCATGACATTGTATCATAATGCCAACCTACCAACATATAATCTACACACCGCTCACAACAAACAACAAATTAACACCACAAATAGCTGCACTTAAAACTCAGTCCACAGTCCAGGCCACAATATTCCACAGCAATTCCACACCACTCGCCTAAAAAGGAACAATTCTAAGACCAATATTTGCAGGGGATGAGAGAATCAAACTATACCTATCGTCTAGAACAAGGAATCATCTTCACTGGGTGCATCAGGACATGTAACACCTCAGGACCCATATTACCCTGGGATGCCACTAAAACCACCCACAACTAGCCAATTTTCAAGATAAATTAAACTGACAACAATTACTAAACAAGATAGTATAAGTGGAAGCATAAACAACTAAGAGAAAACAGAATAGTGATAATAATTCAATATTTATAATCAACTCCAACATAATAACCAAAGGAACAGTTCACAAATTTAACATTATTAAGTGGAAGTAAACATTGACGAAATAGCTAAGCAAAAGATTAGAATTCTTTCAACTTTATTACAGCATAAAACTACGATACAAGTGCATCAAAGTGATGCCGTTCTATCCTTCCATGCATACTCAAAGTCCACCTGTAGGGAGGGGAAACAAGGGTGAGATAAAATCTCAGCAAGCAAACAGTTTAACAGGCTATTCAAACTACAAACAATTATACATCATTATTTATAATTCCATATAACCATAACCACAATTCGTGTCCACAATTATTATACCACCACATACTTCCATGAGTCATACCTCATCAATTTCATATTTAATTGGCATATGAATGCAGTCATTTTATCCACAAATAAATGCATATGAATACTTTCATGCTATGCTCCTCATCACTCTTTCCCAGCAAGATAAGAGGTGCATCGACACGGCAATATACGATGTCAGACTGCAGACGATCGCGGCTAGGTGCGGCGACATCCACATATGCAAATGTCATGATATGATATGAATGATATGATAATCATAAATCACATGAATCCATCCTCAAAGGAGCATCATCATTCTCACAACATATCCACATCCACCACATATTTATTTTCATATTCCACATTAGCACATTAAGCAAAATTCCACATGACTACTAGCAATTTATCCAAACATAACAATTGGTTAATAATTGCTACCATCACCACATTTAAAAATCATGCAACCATGTCATAACGTATCAAATTACGATAATCATGTAAATTGCAAGTTGAAGGAATAACGGGTTAAACGGTAGCACATCCGCTACGTTTACTTGCCTCTACCGACGAAGCGAAGCAAATCACAAGCGATCAGGAGCAAAACTACCTGTCCAAAAGGTATCTCTCAGCACAATGCTACCGCATACAAAGTGCGACTTAATAATTAAAAACATCACTAGAACCCTGAACCCGCACAAACTCCTCTACGCACAACGATTCAACAATCTACCTACTGCAGCAGCGCTGCTTAATATTTTTGTATCTTTAAAAATATTAATCCATTTATAGCAACCTATATATCTCTGGATTCCTCATTTAAATGCCTTCATTTTTTATGTAGATCACATATTTTTATTTTGATCATAGCTAGGTGTAACTTAATGTAGATCACAGAGGAAGTTCTCTGTTTTGGCAATCTAGACAGCAAGGTTCTAACGCGTCTCAACCACAGTACAAGGATCCAAAAATTTTAATTTTTATACATCAGCTAGATAACTGAAATCCCTATAATTTTCTCAATTGCGACCACAATCATAAAAATCATTTACTACCCCTAAATCATAGTTGAACAGCAGTCTGTCCCAATCTGCTCCCCTGACAGACAGCGGTGTTCCCGACCCTTCTACACCTAGATACCACAATCAAACATTCTGAAAAAAAAATCCAGAAGATGGGTTTCGAAGTCCTCTAAAATTTTCCTTTTGGGAAGATCTGTAGGAAAAATCGTTTCATAGATCTAAACCGCGCAAACAGACGCGCTGCGCGAATTGATCTACAGGCAGACAGCAGATAATTTCTAATCGGGCAATCAATCTATTAATTCCCTTAACATTCTGTGCCAAGAACCCTAATTACTCTATAAAATAGAGGGTTTGGAATGAGAAAAAATGACCTAGATGATCCCTTGGGATCACCCCTCTTCTTTCCTCCTCTTCTTCTTCTCCTTCTCTTCTTCTTCCTTCTCTTCCCTTTCTTCTTCTTCCTTCCCCTTTCTCCTTGGCTCCAATGGCAGCAGCAGGGGGAGGCACAATGCTAGAGGGCAGGGCGGCCAAGGGGTGGAGGGAGAGGGGGGTGGCTGCTGAACAAGGGGAAAAGGGGGGAGGGATGGCTAGGTTAGAAAGGGGGGACGGGGTGCGGCCAAAAGGGGGGTGCGGCCACCCCCTTGGGCCTTGGCCCAGTGCGGTCGACGCACTCCCCAGGTAGCCCACTCAGTGTTTTTTATTTAATTTTTAATTTATTCTATTCATTTTACTATGTTCCACAATTTTTATTTTTCCCTTCCTGCGATTTACCGAAAACCGACGACTTCGTGATTATTTAAAAAAAACTTACGCCATAACGACGTTCAGGATATTACATTCTCCCCACCTAAAAAAGGATTTGTCCTCGAATCTAACTCCTCAAACCACAAATCAAAAGAACAACACAGAAAAGAGCAACCCATAGAAACCACAGAACCACAACTACGAGTACTCACCAGTCTTGAAGAGCTCGGGGTACTTCTTTCACATTTGATCCTCAAGCTCCCACGTAGCCTCCTCTCGATCGAAACGCCCGAGGACCTTCACATACTTGATGGTCTTATTCCTCAAGACCCGCTCTGAAGTATCCAGGATACGCACTGGTCGACTCTCCACAATGAGATCCTGATCCATCGTGACCTGCCCCAGGTCAATCTTGTGCTCTGGATCCCGCAAATACTTCCTCAACATAGACACATGGAAGACATTGTGCACACCACTCAACGAGCTCGGTAGCCCCAAACGATAAGCCAAACTGCCCACACGAGCAACCATAGGAAAAGGGTCAATGTATCGCGGGCTAAACGAACAATACCCTTAGTTGGCGACACTCGAAGGACCACAAGGTCACCAACCGATGAGCCTCATGAAGAATATCATCCTTCACCTCTGATTTCTGGGGTACACACAACTGGCCTCTGAAACGAACTGCACCACTCTCATCCACACTCAAATCTCGGGAACGACCCTCCGAGATCCTCTTCCGCACCTTTGAAAGGAGCCGATCGTGCTGCTGAGCCTCATGCACATGCTCGGGAATGGCAGACTGGATGATCATATGTGTATCTGCCTGTGCAACTCCAGTGAGACAGAAAGAGATACCCATCCTCTCAAACTCTGAGATCAAGGATATCGCTGTCTGAGGTACTCCTGTCCTGCTCAAGGCGTCAGCTACCACGTTGGCTTTACCAGGGTGATACTGGATAGTCAGATCATAATATTTGATCAACTCCAACCACCTCCGCTGCCTCAAATTCAGCTCTCACTGAGTGAATATGTACTTAAGGCTCTTGTGATCAGTAAAGATGTCACACTGTTCCCCGTACAGGTAATGCCTCCAAGACTTCAGAGCAAAAATGACAGCTGCCAACTCGAAGTCGTGAGTAGGATAGTTCTGCTCATGAGTCTTCAACTGTCTAGAAGCATAAGCGATAACTCGCCCTTCTTGCATCAACACACAACCAAGACCAATTCGTGAAGCATCTGTGTACACCACCGATAAGACCAAGGAAACTCCGGATCTCTAACACATCAGTTGGCCTTCGCCACTGCACCACCGCTGCCACATTCTTCAGATCCACTGTAATACCATGCTGACTGATGGTATGACCAAGAAATCCCACCTCGGATAGCCAAAAAGCACATTTCTTCAGCTTCGTATAGTATTTATTCCTCCGAAGGGCATCCAGGACCATACTGAGATGTAACTCGTGATCGTCCTCCGTCTTGGAATAAACCAGAATGTCATCGATGAAATCCACCACAAAAGAATCTAGGTACTCATGGAGCATCATGTTCATGGCTTCCATAAAGACAACAGGGGGCATTTGTTAGTCCAAAAGACATAACGATAAACTCAAAATGCCCATACCTTGTGCTAAAAGCTGTCTTCTCTATACCCTCCTCCCTGATCCGCAGTTGATGATAACCAGACTGCAAATCAATCTTTGAGAATACCTTGGCACCTCTCAGCTGATCGAAGAGATCTTCAATGCGAGGCAATGTGTACTTGTTCTTGATCGTCACTTGATTAAGTGCTCGATAATCCACACAGAGCCTCTTGGTGCCATCCTTCTTTCCCACAAACAGAACCGGAGCAGCCCAAGGTGACGTGCTCGGTCTAATAAACCCCTTAGCTAGGAGTTCATCCAACTACTTCTTCAACTCTACCTGCTCCACAGGTGCCATCCGATACGTGGACTTATAAATAGGCCGCGTACCCGGAACAAGGTCTATGCGGAAAATCTGGTTCCCGCTCTGGTGGCAGACCTGGGAGCTCAACAGGAAAAACATCTGGGTTCCTGCAAGCCACAGGTATATCCTCAAGATAGCCTCATGACCCTCAACCAAGGCCCACAGCAAACCTGACTTCTGCATTCTCCGATCGGGAAACAACTGGCACAGCAACAAGAGAGAGTATCACGGGGCACTCCCTTGGAAGATAACCTCACGTCCAGACGAAGATTGCAAAGTGACCGTCTTCCAGAAACAAGAGATAATAGCCTGATACTGCGAGCCAATCCATGCCAAGGATCACATCGAAAGGCTCCAGGGGTATAACCACCAAATTTGCCACGAACTCCTCATCTGCTAGAACCACCACACAACCAGGGCAAATACGGGCACTGGAGATAAGCCCACTGGGAGAACTAACAACCACTACCCTCCCAACCAACTACACGGACAGACTTGCCCGCTGGACAAAAACCTCCGAGACAAAAGAGAAACTAGCCCCTGAATCGAAAAGTACAGAAGCATCGAAAGAATCAACAGATAACCTGTCACAACATCTCCACGATCCCTGCCATCAGACGCTGGCATGGCATACGCCGCAGAAACAGCTGAAGAAGAAGGACCTCCTACGCCCAGAAAAGTCGGTGCAGAAGTCCACTGAGGTACAGGCGTCGTAGGCATAGCAGGCTGCTGGACCCAGTATCCTCCAAGTGGAGGTGCCGGGACGAGCGACGAAGGTGCTGAAGGCGCCAACAAGTATCGCGGTGTAGGGACCGCGGGCAAGAACTGCGGGGTAGGAGCCGCAGCCATCATCTGCATGGTGCCGTCAGGGCGGCTAGAGCCTGCTGAAGGTGTAGGCGCTAACTCCCACTATAGTTTCCCCATGGGATTCTGCCTGCACACCACATCCCTGTGGTTATGACCACATATAGTACACTGCCCACTCCAAGAGCAGTCGCTCTGCCTATGCGGGTCTCCATAGCGAAAACACACCAAGCCCAGCCCGGGCTTCGCCGTGGTACGGTACTATAGAGAGCTCCCTCCAGTAGAGCTGGACTGCCCCGTACTACCACGGTAGGGCTGGTGGCAATGACTCTTTGCCTTCTTGTACGCAGGGCCTCCAGAAAAGCCCTTCATCTCGCTATGGCCTCAAGGCTGATCTCCTCCAGTGGCCTTACGGATGTCATCTGTGAACGCCTACTGCATCTCAATCCCCAAAGCCTGCTCCACCAAGGTACGAAAATTCGTGATCGAAAAAGTACCTAGCAGGTGGCGGATCGAAGGTCTGAGCCCCTGACAAAACTACTTGGCCTTCTCCGCATCATCCCGAGCCACATGCGGGATAAAGTGGACTATCTGGTTGAAGCCCACCTCATACTCTGCCACAGATTGCTTGTCTTGCGTGTACTTGCTTAGGTCAATTTTCATCTTGTCTAGAAAGATCTCTGGGTAGAACATTCTCTCGAACTGCCGAACAAACTCTGCCCACGACAGCTCTCCATGTGTAGCCGTGCAGCGATCGCACTCCTTCCACGGATCTGAGCCTCTCCTTCGTGGTTACGCCAAGTAGTGCACACAATCGGAGGCAACCACCTCGAATGCCTCCATCTTGTCCCCCACATAGGATAGCCAGTCTGCGGCACGAGCAGAGGATCGCCCGCTAAAGTCATCGACCTCAAACCTACCCACTCACGGAGCGAGAGGCCGCTAACTGCTCTAACTGTCGCAACCTCCGGCACCGAATCAACACAAACACCAGGGGCCAACTGCCCCTACCTCAACGCACTCAGCTCTTGCTGCATGGTCCTCACAGTGGCCTTGGGAGCTCGATGTACATGTTCACATCGTCCACTGAGAGATCAATGACCCCGAGAAGCCACCACAAGGTATCGATCCGAGGCTCCTAGCTTCTTCTTCTCTACCTCTCTCCTTGTAGGCTTGCATGATAGTAGCACTATGAGGAGATGTCACACCCAATTCTGAAACCCTAGACTTCACTTGAGGCAACAATTGGGCGATGGGTAGAGAGCTACACACCGGGATGGGGGAGGGAGAAGAGGAGCTGGGCAGCATGAGGGTGATGAGTTGGGGAGGGCAGGGGCGGTGGTGACGAGAGAGAGGCGAAGGTCGATGGGGTTGCCTTGAGTCGGGGAGGGTAGGGCGATGGTGGCAAGGGAGAGGTAGAGGTTAGGGGGTTGCCGGGTTGTGAGGAAGGCGAAGAGGAGCCATGCGATGTGCTCCACCAAGGGGAAGGGAGTGGGGGAATAGGAGTCTGGCGGCGGGTGTTCCACCGGGTGGGGAAAGAGAAGTCGGGAGGCGGTGAAGGGAGGAGGGCGGTGGGAGTTGGGTGGGTGGGGATGACCCCACGGCGGGTGAATCAAGCAGTGGGGTATAAGGCATGGGAACGGAGGGGGTGGGAGATGTAATTGAAGGTGGAAGTGGAAGCGAAAAGGAGGGGCAGTTAAATTGCGAGAGAGGGGAGGGAAGTCGGATAGATGGTCAAGATTTTAGTGTTTAGATCGGATGGCTGAGAAGAGAGGAAAGAGAATGCACCGCCGACCACCAACTTATATTTTTAAAGAGTAGAGATATAAATAAAAAATAATAAAAATAGTTAAATTATTTGTAGCTATTATATTTAAACACTATATTCAATACATGTATTAGAGAATAACAAATAAAACTATATATTTATTAGAAATATAAAAATCATCACACTAATTTTAAATTAGGATATAAAATACGTGTTATATTTATGAACAAGATTATTAAAAAATACGTCTTATAAGTTTAGATGAAAATTATATTTATGAATAAGATCATTAAAAAAATATATGTATAAACTTAGATGAAAAAGTATTTATCGTGAAATTTTACGTATATCGTGTACGAGGGTTGCTATATGCACTACAGATTTTTTTTAGTACGAAGCTATCGGCCATGGGGACCACGGTGAGATTCCTGCCGCGCTCCTCTGTTACGGCAGGTGCACTACCGCAGTCTATACCAAATGGTTTCGTACAACAAAAATTTTCGTGCGTGAAGCATATCCAAAAGTGTATATGCAGCCCTAAAGTTAGGATTTAACTGTATGACCACTTTTTTTCTTGTAGTACGTGAAAACTCCATCGTCAAACCCTGGTAGCACTTCTGCACTTGCTACAACTACTTTTTTGGTGGGCGTTCCCCGGACTGATGAGCGGGTCCCGTCGTGGCGGCTTCGTGGCTTAAGCACTCGAGAAGAACAAGTTCGCGACGCAACCGCTGGCCTTCTTCGCTTAATTTCCTTCGCTTCATACGGACTTGTATGTAGCATCTACATAGCTAGTCGGGGTTTTCTTTTAGCCTCTCTCTCGGCTTTGCGAAGAGACCCCACGTTCCGTGGGCAATTGCCTGCGCTGGCTGTCCAGTTGCGGGTAGCTAGCCGTTCATCTGGTGAAACAAAACCTAAGTACTGTTGGGATGGGCCCATCCTTAAACGATTAGACTTTATAACAAATTCAATAGTATAAGTAAATATATCAATATATCTTTACCTTTATATATATATATATATATATATATAAACCTGCAACAGAGGATGAGAGGTCTAAAGTCACTCATTTCTCATTGGTCCTCTCTCTGTCGGTCGGTTCATCAGCTCTCAATCTATATTCTCTAAGGGGAAACGGATACTCTGTACCTACTGTTGTGCTCATATAAACCCCTATTAAGAGACGAGAGGCCTAGAGCCACTCATTTCTCAATAGCGCTCTCTCTCTCTCGGTCGGCTCATCAGCTCTTTGAGTCTATATCACCCAAGGGGAAAACAGGTATTCTCTGCCCACTATTATACTCATAAAACAACGCTAAGAGAGTAAAGGGCTATCCAGTATATCACAACCTATTACGCCCGGGGGAGTATCCGCGCGGAGGGAACGCCACGCGAGCCTGCGCCAGCGCTCCGCCCGCCGCGTGGCCGCCGAATCTGCGTACGGTCGGGTGGGCTGTTTTACGAAAAAGCCCCTGTGTTTTCCCGAAACTATGTGCAGGTCCTTGGTTCTCACGAAAAGGTCCCTGTCAGTTTTTTTAGCCCCTCCACTTTGCAGGATAGCCCCCCGCGGTTTTTGAAATTGCGCACGGGTCCCTGCCAGTTTTTTTAGCCCCTCCACTTTGCAGGATAGCCCCCCGTGGTTTTTGAAATTGCGCACGGGTCCTCGTTTGTTTACGTACAGGTCCTTATTTTTTTGCGAAAAAGACCTTTACCTTTTTCGAAAATACGCATGTACCTTTGATTTTTTTAAAAAACTCCTCACGAATTATCACCTCTTTTACGTTGGTACGTACGGTGGCTGGCGCGGCGTGGCGCCGCGCCTATGAGGCTAGTATCTACTATGAAAATTCCTCTAGCCTCGGAAACCACCGAGGTTAATATCATGAAAAATTAGATACTATCTTGTTAAGTAACACTAGGAGTTTTAGACGAAAATCTTACCTCTTAGACATTCCCAACAGCTTTCATACATATATTTGTGCTATCCCAACAAACTCCACTCCTATCTTTTTTATCTTCATCAAACCTCCATATCGACGAACTTCTCGACGAATTGCCATCAGGACACTAGGATGGATCTACCACGCATCTCATCGTTCGTCCAAGATTTATTGTGCGATACAAACTATCAGCGTATATGTGAGATATTATTTCTCTCAAAATAATATGTGAGATATTATGCTACTATTACATATCTTTTGTCCTGCGGTGTTTATTGAGAACATTATTGTTTTTTCTTTTGAGGGCAAGTCGGGAGAGCTTTACTAAGATAGAGCAGGGTTACAATCCTTGGTAACTGCATCCATCAGGAAATCCGGAATGCAATTAATCCAAGTACAAGTCATATTGTCCGCTCAAGCTTTCTTCGCGCAACAATGAGCAGCCGAATTAGCTTCACGGCGAGTAAAGGAAATAGAAAAGCTAGAAAACATCCTGCCAAGCTCCTGGACTTCATACCAAATACTAGCTATCGCCGAGCGGTCTCCATCTCTAGTCTTTAACATGTTAACCAGAGATAAATTGTCAGATTGCAGACCAAGAAGCAGTCCATCGCGCGCTGCAAGAGCTTTTACCGTGAAGGCATCCATATATTGGGTTGGTTCTTTTAGTTTATGGGTTATGACTTTTAACTTAAATTTTTTAATTTTGACTATTCGTGAGAGAGTATGGAAAAAGATAGTATGATTTTGATTGATATAGAGGAAGTCAGGACAGTATCTACAACAATTAACTTATAGACATACATTAAAAAGACAATATTTTGAAAGCTAGTTGTTGTAGCAAAAGCCATAAACCCTGCCGAACCCACCCATTATCGAACCATCGTGCATCCGCTGCCTTCACAATGCCTCATCCACCCCGAATGACCACTCCTAAGTCACCAGTAAAAGTGTTGACATCAAATTTACCATCCGAGACGGTAAAGGATAATTCATTTTATCCGATATTTGTATCTGAGAAAATACGAATGTGGTAAGTAAAATATGTATTCGAGAATATTCATAGTCGTATTCGGGAATGTTCATATCCGTATTTGAGAATTTTCGTATTCGTATTCGAGACTATTCGATTCGTATTCTATCTGTTTCCATCCCTAGCGACTCCTTGAGGATGATTGTAGGAAATAATTTTCTGATGAACCAAGATTCACAAGTAAGAAGTGAAAACTACTTTATATAATTTCTAACTCTATGCACTGCACTGTTAGTTCATGTAGACGTATAGTCATGTTATATAAATTTATTCTACCGAGATTTGTTACAAAAGTTTTTGGATATTCGCATTCGACCGAACTAAGTACATATTCGATTCGAATTCGTATTCGTTACGACATTCAATTCGTATTTGTATTCGTGAATGTTTGAATTTGTATTTGTATTTGTTTAAAAATATGAATTCATATTTGTATCCATATTCATTTTAAAATATGGATTCATATTCATATTTGAGACTATTCGATTCATATTCAATCCGTTTCCATCCCTACGCATTCGTATCGTGTGGTTTCCACTTCACAGGCACTAGCTGTTTGATCTCTTTCTTCCTTGTTCAAGAGTTAGTGCATCTTCAACATACTATTCACAAGTTTTACTGCTACGATTGGGTTCCAACTATCCTTCCTTCCCATGCCTCCGATTATTTCTTCTTGACCAGAGAGACCACGTTCCACCACTATAAAGAAGGCTAAACTGAACGTCTCATTATAGATGGTTCTCCAAATCCGTCAGTGTTACAATTATTACAGACGATTTTACATGCGTGACGGTTTATGTTAATAGTGATGGCTAGAACTGTTTGTGATACATAATTATTAATGACAATTTTTATTAAGAACTATTTGTGAATTATCACAGACGGTCGAATAAAAGAATAGTCTATGAATTCTCCCATTATCACAAATAGTTTGTGGTTGAAAGTGTCTGTGATATGTCACGTTATTAAATACCTCGCCAGGCTAGTCCTGACAGATCTGTCTACATTACACTGCTTTGAAGGAGGAGGAAGGCTTTAGAGAGTTTGGTGAAAGCATATTGCAGATTTGCAAGTGTGCTTGTAGATCGATTTGTTCTTGGTGATTTGCTTCTAATTATGTGCATTATAACCAAAAGAGATGATAGCTAGGTTTAGATCTACCTTAGTAGTTTGCTCCAATTACTCCTAGTCTACTTTAACATATTCTTGCTTGATATATACATATACATATACATATACATATACATATACATATACATATACATATACATATACATATACATATATATACATATATATATATATATTACTTCATGAATAGTACGTAATTGGCTACTTTGGATAACCAATTTAAGGTGAATAACAATTATGTGTAAGTATTAAGCTAGCTAGTTATATGAGCATTAATCTAATTTGAGACTAATTTGTTACATGCGTAGTGTAGATAGACTGAAGCTGGATATACGTTGAAAATTGTGTGAATGGAGAGTACATTAATTATGTGTCTGCTTTTAGAAGAGCGGTTGAACATGATATATTGAAGAAGGGGATGAAATATATATACTGTCTATGCATTGATTGTGATAATCCGAAAATATTTACCAACTCAGTGCAGATCGAAACTCACTTGATTCGAAGGGGTTTTAAAAAGGGGTATATATGTTGGACCAGTCACAATAAAAAGAAGATTATACAGAAAGATAGTTATAACATCGTTGAGGGAGACAACGATATGCCAGATATGGACTGTGCTTTCAATGAGGATAGGTCGTACGATGAAAATCTGGATTAGATGCTACGCGATGTAGAAGGGAATTATAGTGAGAGCGAGTTTAGTAAATTTGTGGGCTTGATGGAGGACTCGGAGAAACCTTTGTTCTTAGGCTCTAAGCCGCAATACACAAGATTGTCATTTGTTCTTGAACTACTAAAATTGAAGACAAGTAATGGTTGATCTGACAAGAGTTTAACGTCGTTGATAGGTCTCCTAGCGAACATTCTACCAAGCTACCAAGGCACGAAAGTTCTTTGTCCATTAGGAATAGAAGTATAAAGAAGACATGTATGTTTGAACGATTGTATCGTCTACCATAAAGAGTATATAAAATTACATGTATGTCCGATGTGCAAAGCTTCCTGATACAAACGTAAGAATGATTTCGATAATGGCGAGGGTATCAAGGTGAAGCAAGGACCTTCTGCTATGGTGTTGTAGTATCTGCCTATAATACCCCATTTAAAGTGTTTATTTGTGAATCGAAAAGATGCAAGATTGTTGTGTTGGCACTTGGAGGAGCGTAAGAAAGATAGAAAGATAAGCTACTGTGCTGATTCTGTAACACCCCAGGATCCACAATACCGTGGGATGCTACTAAAACTGCTCTACAACTAACCAATTTACAAGATAAATTAAACTAGCAACATTTAATTAACAGAATAATATAAGCGGAAGCATAATCAACTAGTAAATAACAGAATAATGAGAACAATTTAATATTCATAATCAACTTAATAATAATAACCAAAGGAACATTTCCATGTTCAACATTAATAAGGAGAAACATTGATCAATATGATAACTAAGCAAAAAATTAGAATTCTTTCTACTCTATTTCAGCATTAAGATTATCATCTAAGTGCATCTGTGCGGTGCCACTCTACCCTTCCCAATGCATGCTCAAGGTCCACCTGTAGGGAGGGGGAAGCAAGGGTGAGATAAAAATCTCAGCAAGCAAACAGTTTAACAAGTTATTCAAACTACAAACGATTATACATCATTATTTATAATTCCATACAACTACAACCACAATTCATGTCCATAATTATTAATCACCATAAACTTCTATGAATCATACCTCTTCAATTTCAGATTTAATTGGCATATGAATGCAGTCATTTTATCCACAATTATATGCAAATGAAACATTTAATCTTCCATAACTACAATAGATTAATCATCAACATTTATTCTTCCATAATAACAATGTTTATATCCTCAACCTCAAATTACCATCAATGACAATAAGACATATGTATGATCACCTCACTACTTTATTAATTCTCACATCCACAATTGCTATCAACAATTAACACTAGAGAAAAGAATCTCATCCCACAACCTCAACCATTACCATACACAAGGGACGAATCCCATACCACGACCACATCCACAATCCTCATACCACAAGTAGCTCACATGAGCCAATTCCACATTACAACTAGAAAGTTGTATATTCCACAAAATAACATCACCATAATATGTTGTATATGTATGCAAATGATCTTTCCACAATGCAATGCATATGAATGCTTCATGCTATGCTCCACATCACTCTTGCCAGGGCAGGAATTGTAGTTCATCGTATTACGGCAATATATGATGCTTCCGCGGGCGAAGAGGTGCATCATATTACGGCAATATACGATGTTGTACCGGTACTGTCGCGGCTAAGTGCGGCGACATCCACATATGCAAATGATATGATATGACATGAATGATATGATAATTCATTAATCACATTGATTCATCCACAAGGAGCATTTTCATGCTCTCAATATCTCCACATCCGCCACATGTTATTTTCATGTCCACATTATATCAATAAACAAGAATTCCACATGTCTACTAGCATAATATCAACATATCAATGTTTCCTATCATCTCCACAATTAAAATATCATACAATCGTGGTATCATGTATTAAATTAAGATAATAATGTAAATTGCAAGTAGAAGGAATAACAAGTTAAACGGTAGCAACCACCGCTACGTTCACTTGTCTCAATCCGACGAAGCGAAGATCAACAAAATTCAAGAGCGCTCAGGGACAAGACCACCTGTCCATAAGACAACTCTCAGCACACTACCACAACATACAAGCACGACATAAATATATAAAACATCGCTAGAAATCCGAACCCGCTCAAACTCTACTCCACCCAACAAACCAACATAATACCCTCTGCAGCAGCGCTGCTTCACAATTTCGTATCTTTAAAAATATAAATCAAAATATAGCAAATGATACCTCTATGGATTCATGACTTAAAAACCTACAATTTTCATGTAGAACTCCTATTTTTATTCGGATCACAACTGGATGTAATTTAATGCCCAAAACAGAGGAAGAACTCTGTTCTAGCAGATTTAACAGCAGTATTCAAACGCGTGCCAACGACAGCACAGAGGTCTAAAAATTATGAAATTTATACAGAAACTAGATCTCTAAATTATCCACAACTTTATCAACTACGGCCACATCCAGAAAATTCGTTTACTATTTTTAATCTCCGGATTTCCGTCGGACTGTACCAATCTGTCCGCCTGACGGACAGCGGTATTGCCGACTCCGTATCTCCCAGATCCAAAGGTATAAAAATTTGAAATAAATACAAGAGATTAATATGGAAGTCCCCTACAATTTTCCTTTTGGGAAGACCCGCAGGAAAATTCGCTTTCTATTTTTAATATCCGGATTACCGCCGGACTGCACCAATCTTCTGCCTGACGGACAGTAGTATTTCCGACTCCGTATCTCCCAGATCCCACGGTAGAACAATTTGAAAAAAATACAGGAGATACATCTGGATATCATCTACAACTTTCATTTTGGGAAGACCCGTAGAAAAATTCTTTTTGTAGATCAAAACTGCGCGACAAGCCACATGGCGCAAATCGATCTAAAAGCAGCCAGCGTCTAAACTCTAATCGGGCATTTGATCTATTATCTACCAACTAATTCCGTGCCAAGAACCTTAATTAATCCATAAAACAGAGGATTTGGGATGGGAAAAAATTACCTAGATGAAGAAATTTTCCCAATCTTTTCCTCCTCTTCTTCTTCTCCTTTCTTCTCCTTCTTCTCCTTCTCCTTCTTCTCCTTCTCCAAGGGTAGCAATGGGGAGATCACCTTGGGGAAGGGGCGCAGCCAACACAGGGAGGCGGCTGCTGTGTGGGGGAGGAGAGGAGGGGCTCTAGGGTTAAATGAGAGGGGAGGGAGGGTGCGGCCAAGGAGGGGTGGCGCCCCTTGGGCTTTCGCCCATGGGTGGTTGGCCCTCCTGGCGGCCCAAAATTGAATTTAAATATAATTTTTAATATATTTTATGCTATTTTTAATGTTCTACAAATTTCAGTTTTTCCTTCCCGTGATTTACCGAAAAACCGGCGACTCCGCGATTGTTTTTTTTTAAAAAAAAACTTACGCCGTAACGACGTTCGGGATATTACAGATTCTGCCCCTTGGAGGAACTTCGATAGAATGTTTGTAAACTTAGGTGCGGAACCAAGAAATATAAGGTTTGGATTGAGTATAGATAGAATAAATCCTTCTGGTAACATGAGCAGCTAACATAGCACCTGACTCGTGAATGTATGCATGTACCACCTTCCTCCTTGGTTGTGTATGAAGCAGAAGTACATTTTGATGTCTCTACTTATCAAAGGGCCGAAGCAACCTGGGAACAATATTGATGTGTACTTAGCACCATAATTGGAAGATCTTGTGACACTGTTGTATGATGGAGGAGGTCGACTAGAGGGGGGTGAATAGACGGTCTCAAAATTTCTCTTTTGCAATTATTATCAAATACTATGTGTCTAAACCAAGTATATAATGCGGAAGCTTAACTTAAATTGGTTTAGCACAAACAACGCCTAAAATAATTATGTTCACCTAAGTGCACCAACAAATTAAGACTATGGCAATGTTTACAATCCTAGGAAGACAAGCAATCAATTTAATTCTATAAATGTAAATTGTTTGAATATAAATTGAGCACAAGAAAACAAACCACAAATGACACAATTGCGTTTTACTGTGGTGTTCAGAGACTTGCCGTTCTCCCCTAATCTACGTTGAGGTAAGCCCAAATGAACTGGACCGGCTCCACGAATTAAGCCTTCCACCTCAAATCCATTAGTGGTAGCTCTTTTCCGCTCTGGATAGGTGAGCTCCAACCTTCACAATTCACCAGATCATGTCACAACCTTCTTTGAGAAGATCACTGCGCACGACACCTCTAACGCCGTCTAGGAGTTGACAAACACCAAGAATAATAAGTCAAGCCCATCGTTTAACTCTCACCATGTGCAACAAATGCACAAACTCAAGTGGATATTCAATCCACCTCTAGATACAACACATGGAATCTGCCTTCCTACTTGCGCATAAGGTGCAACACATGCACAATTGAGAGTAGGACCTCACACTAGATCAAATAAGTGAAGTAGAGTACCAAAAGTCTTACCCCAACCGGCCACAAGGGGGTATATATACCCACACCATAAAAACTAGCCGTTGGAAGCAAAACACCTAGGAAAATAGGATTTTTAGAAGTAATGATGGCAAAACTCTGGTACTTCCTCTCCTCTCAGCAATGGTCAGAAAACTAGTTGTTACAGACAATTCCAGAAGTTCTGAGAGATCATGTGGAGATGATCCCATGTTTGTGATGAGTATTTTGGGCTTTTTATGCGAAGTCTTAGCCTTGGCCGATGTCCAAGTCATGTACGACCGCTCCTTGGCTCGTACGACCATGTAGGATGCTATACGACCACGTTTGGTCGTGGTCCAAACTCGTTCCGGTGCGTACGACCACGTTGAGTGCTTTCGGGTTGCAGCCGAGTGGCGTACGACCGTTTTGAGAGTGATCGGAAGTCGTTCGGGTCCCGTACGACCACTCTGCGGCTCACTCGGCAAATTTGGGCGTGGTCCAAAGTCGGCCGAGAGGTCTACGACCACGCTGTGGCGTCCCCGGTGAATTAGAACGTGATCGGAAGTCTATCGGGTAGTGTACGACCACGTTGCCGAGTATCGGGTTGCGGTCGAGCGGCGAACAAGTGGTCGGAGGGCGCTACGACCACGTTGGTCGTGTTCGGAAGGCCTTTCGACCACGTTGAAGGTGATCGGGATCCAGCCGAAGGCTTACGACCACGTTGAGCGCTCGGGAGCGTTCGATCACGTTAGCGCGGGTTTGAACGTGGTCGGTAGTCGTGGCTAGGGTCTACGACCACGTTGTATCGCCTGGCGTTCGATCACGTTAGCGCGAGAAATGGCCATGGTCGGAACGGAGTTCGACCACGTGTTACGCTCAGTCGCTCGACCACGTTGTAGCGGTCGGATTCGACCACGTTGTCGGCAGAATGACCGTGGTCGGTTGAGTCCATTCAAACCGGTCGTATGGGCTCATGGGATGTCCGATTATTATGAAATTTGATCGGTTGGGTTCCTTGTGATGTTGTGGACCTTGTGGATTAGTTGGTTCACCATTTTGACAAGGTTTGGTTAAGTCTAATTTCTGTGGAAAAGAGAGTTGAGCTCTGTGAGCTGTGTTCTTGAGACGATCTGTTTGATCTATTTGCTCTCTTTTTGTTCTGACTGTTATTTGTGTTCTCCTTGAGATTTGGCTTGTGTTTCTTTGCTTAGAACTGGGAATCTATCTAAAGACCATTTGGCCATTTCATTCCCGAGAGCAGAGTTGAAATCGGAGAAATCTCTGTGATTCTCAGTCTTCCGCCTCCGGTGCTCTGTTCTATTTTTCGACTTTGATCTTCTTGCTGATCATTTCAAAGACTTGGGAGGTTCTTGGTATTTTCACTTCTAGAGATCCTATGCGAGTTAGAGTTCAAGTTTCTTTCGGTTTCGACCGTTGTGCAAAAAGATCTCTCATTTTTCGATCTGCGGTCGTGCGCCGAAAACAGAGTAATTACTGTTCGTCTTCAGATTTTCGGTTCCTACGACTTCATCTGTATCGCGGTGGTCGTGCGTGTGCTGGTCTGTTCTCGCCTCGTACGACCACGGCTTACTCAGCCACTCTCGGTGCATTTTCGTCTTACACCACAGTTTTCTCTGTTGTTTTGCCGTTTCGTCTGCTGGTCGTGCTCTTCACCCTTACTCGATTCTCGACCACGGTGAGTATCTACCGTCGTCTTATTGCAGCTCGGGTTTCGACCACAATCAGAGATTTCGTGTTGCGACTACGGCAGCTGTCGGTTACATCTTCTCGGTTTTCGATCACTCCCGTTTTACGCTTGTGTTTCTCGTGTCGACTTCCGACCACAGTATCACTGGTTGTTTTATTCGGCTATTTTGACCTAGGTTCTTTGGTCTTACGACCACATCTTTGATACACAGTGTTTTGCCGGTTACGACCACAGTATCTTCCCGATTCGATCTCGTTCGTTTTACGACTTTCGTCTCTCAGGTGTTTACAACTTCTGTGGTCCGCTTCTTCGGCTGTTTCGTTGAGGCTTGTTTTCTTTGACTTCATAGCTCTCTAGCTATAGGAGAAAAAGAACAGGTTGAATATTTCTTGAGGGAGGAATTTTTAAGGCACTATTCACCCCCTTTGTTAGCTCTTCTTCATAGATCTTAACCGGTCTCAAAGAGCCATGGCAACAGACATGTATTCCACCAGGCCGCCCATTTTTGATGGCTTAGATTACCCCTTCTGGAAGAGCAGAATGGAAACATATATCCAGGCTCAGGGGTATGCCATCTGGCGGAAGGTAAAAATCCAGTTTGTTGTTCCTGCCGATGAGAACATCAATGACGGGAATATGGCTGATGTTGAGGCAAATGCAAAGGCGAGGAACATCATCATACAGGGATTGAGCAGAAGCGAATTTGATCGCATCTCTCACCTGTCGTCTGCTCACGACATCTGGGTGACCCTCGATGCATACCATGAGGGCACCTCCCAGATCAAGACGGTTCGATAGGACCAGTTCAAGCGCGAATACAACAAATTCGAGATGCTTGCTGGTGAATCCCTCGACGAGTGCTTTTCTCAATTTCATAAAATTTTGAGCAATCTCCGAGCCGTCGGTCTCACATACTCCGACTCGGATAACGCTCGACAAATGTTTTCTCTGACTCGATCTTGGGTTTGGGAGATGAAGGTGACTACCATCAAGGATACCACGGACCTCTCGACCCTGACTCTTGACGCGCTTTACTCGCGCCTCAAGACTCACGAGATTGACATAGTCTCTCGTCGGTCGAAGTCACAATCGATGGCCCTAGTCACCGATCCCACTTCGGCTTCTGGTTTTTCTGCTGATTCTCTTTGCGGGTTCTCCCCAGCTACTCTCTGTGACATAACTGATAATCAGTTAGAGCAGCTAGAGGATGAACAGCTGGCCCTCCTCGCTCGGAAGTTCTCCTATGCTTACAAGAGAAGGAGGAACGAAAAAAGAAGAGGACCCGTGATTTGCTTCGAGTGTGGTGGCCCCAACCACATTCGGGCAAACTGCCCCAAGCTGGAGAAGGGAAAGAACGACTATGGCGGTTCGGACAAGAATGACTACACCGACAAGAACCGCAATAAGAAGCCTCCAGCTCAGACGCAAGGCAAGAAGACGTTCCGCAACTTTGGGAAGGCCAAGAAGCTCTTCCACCGCGTCCTCACCGCACTCGATGACCTCGACCTCAGTGAGGTGGAGGGATGGAGCGACGACGACGGGACAGGAGATCAAGAACGCAAGGATGGTGGCGACGACTTCTCGGCATGTGCTTCATGGCCCTTGAGGGCGAGATCACGACAATGAGCTCTACTCCGACCGACGAGATATATCCTCCTATGACCAACTTAATGAAGCTTTCCTTAAGCTAGGAGGATTTCATGCTAGATCTAGAGCTAGGTGTAGCGAGTTGGAGAAGGAAGTAGATAGACTATCACGGGAGCTTACTTCACTTATATCTGCCCCCTCCCGTGATGATTGTGATACATGCATTGCCTTGCTTGGAGATATGGAGAAATTAAGGACCTCTCATACTAGTCTCTTTCCGAGCTTGATTTGATTAAGGTGGAGAACATTAGTCTTCTTCTTGAGCTTGAGATGAGTAGGGTAGTTCTGTTTCATCTTCTCTCGTTGAGACTATTTCTTGCACCTCATGTGAGGATAATGATAATGCTTTTAGAGGTCTTTATACATTGCTTCTCGATCTGCCCGAGACTTGTGAAAGTTGTAATAACTTAAAGATGAATCTAAAACGGGCAGATCATAAAATTGCTGAGTTACAAGCTTTTCTACTTGAGCCTATTGCTTCATGTGTAAATTGTCCTAGGTTAACTGCTAAACTTGAATCTGTCTCAAAACAGTTTTAAGAAATGATTGACTACAATAAGAAAATGGCTCAGTATGCTTCTAAGGACCCTGTTAGCTCACCATGCAAAAATTGTGATAAACTAAAATCTAACTTGATTGCTTTGGATGATAAATGTGTGAAGCTAACTAAGGACCTCCTAGAAAAATCACGTCCTGCTTGTGCCTTCTATGCTGAGGTGTTGGAAAAGGATAAGGACATGGTAGAGACGTTTAGGAAGAGTTACGAAGACCAAATGGCTAGGATTAGGACTGCCCCCTATGTGTCCTGCGAAGCCCTCAAGGTTGAGGCGGCCGTGCATAAGGAGAGATACGCACGTACCATTCGCTCTTCTGCTGTTGGTTCTTCTTCCTCTCCTCCTGCTGTCTCTTCTTCTTCTCCTTGCTCTTCTTGCACCTCTCTTTTTCGGGAGTGTCAGTATCTTATGAACACTCTCGAGAAATTTGTAGGAGGCAAGAAAAAGCTCAATCTTATTCTAGACCAATCCAAGATCTGCAAATTCAATCAGGGTCTAGGATATGACTTTCTAGAGGATGTGAGGAAGCATCCACCTGCCGTGCTTAGACCCATAGCCGCAGGTGTGATTGAGGTTAAGCCCAAGAACAAGAAAGTTCAATTTAAATCAGCGGGCTTTGTCCAAGGGATTTCTGACAGCAAGGTGATTCCACCTACAGCTTTGGCCTCTCGTATATGGTTATCTCATGCTACTTGACCTCTCGAGGCGGTATCATTGCACCATCGGAAGGATGGGCATTTATTTGACCAATGCTTCAAGCGTGCCAAGATCGTCTTGTGAGACCGTGTTGAGTCTCTTAGGCGTATTCAGGGTCGGCCCCAGACTCTGAGTGCACCTAAGACCAACACGAGGTCTAGGCTTGCTACCATTAGTAGTGTTGGGCAGCATCGAGGACATGGTTTTTCTGAGTCTTCTGTTTTTCGTCCTCATGCTCCCTCGAGTCGTGTCTTCCGCCGTTCTCAGGGTAGATCTCGCTTTCCTCGTCGAGATGGCTACCCGCGGCATGATCAGCATGTTGCCGGTACTCCGACTCGCTCTCCCATAGCAGTCGGACCCAGCAACAGCTTTAGGTCTACTCTTAGACCTTCTTCTTTTGGTAACAGAGAGCGTAGGGTAGATAGAGGTCAGTCGTGCTTGACTACTTCATCTGCTCGACGTGTTACTTAGTATTGGGTGCCAAAATCACTCTTGATTTATCCCAGTACTGAGACTTTGCTCTCTTGTTAACTCAGGTTTGCCGGGCTGGGAAGGGAAAGTTTGGCTTGTAAACTCCGGGTGTTCACGACACATGACCGGATATTCCCGTTGGTTCTCTTCCCTTGCCCGTGCTCCAGGTGATGAGACGATCACCTTCGGAGATGCTTCATCTGGGCGCGTCATCGCCAAAGATACTATGCGTGGCGGCTCTTCTCATGCTCTAGTTTCACAGTTCTCGGATGTCATGAGCACCGAGTTTGAGATGAGCATGATGGGTGAGTTGACCTTCTTTCTTGGCTTCCAAATCAAGCAGACTCGAGAGGGTACCTTTTTGCATCAAGGCAAGTACACTCGAGACCTCCTAAGACGCTTTGACATGAGTGATGGAAAGCTGGTGTCAACTCCGATGGCTTCTCTGACCGCGACTTGACCCGATGAGGACGGTGAGCAGTTGATCAAAAGGAGTTGAAGTATGATTGGCTCTCCTTGTACCTCACGCCTCGAGACCGGACATACACTTTTCGTGTGTCTTTGTGCTCGGTTTCGAGCTTCTCCTCGCAGATCTCACCGCCGGTGAAACGCATCTTCGGTACCTTCGAGCTACCATTGACTATAGTATCGGTACTCTTCCTCCTCCTGCTCTATCCCTTAGAGCCTATTCGGATGCAGATTTTGCGGTGAGGATAGATAGGAAGAGCACTCGGCACCTACCGGTTCATTGGCATTTCTCTCGTTTCACGGTCCTCGAGGAAGGTCCGGTGTTGCACACCCACCTGCAGAGGCCGAGTACGTTCTGTCGACCGATTGTCGTAGCTGTGTGCTGGATGGTCTCAACTGCGGGATTTTGGGTTAGCTATCGACCGTGTTCCGTTCTTTTGCGATAACACGTCTACGATTAGCATTGCTAAGAACCCAGTGCAGCATTCTCGAACCAAGCATATTGATATCGATATCACTTTCTTGAGACCATGTGGAGAAGGGTGACATCGTGCTCGGCCAGGAGAGTGACCACCGGTTGGTCGATATCTTCACCAAGCCTCTGGATAGCACGAGGTTTTCAGCTCTGCGGGGAGAGCTTGGGGTGGTTTGTCCTTATGGACTGTTGTGAGGGGGAGCTTTGGGCTTTACTACTTTATAATTCTAATTATGCTTCCGTTCCCTTACTGTTGCATTGCATCTGCGGGTGCATTGGGTTTAGTCCTTCTAGCATGTGTTAGAGTGGTTCTCTTGCTGAGTTGCTTAGACTTTTTACTCTTATCTTGTGATTCTAGGGTCCTGCTCTATTTAGCCGCTTCTCTTCTCTCACTAGGTTGAGCTCACCCTTAGGTAGACAGGGTACGCGTTTGCTCCCTAGTGAGGAAGATTACCGGACTAATAGTCCTAGAGTCATTTGGGGTAGATGAGAGTCAGTCTGAGCCATTAGTATTCTCTATCTTATCTATACTTTAAGGACTGCCTTTCTTGATTTGCTTACCAGCTTCTCGTTTTTATTGCTTTAGTTCAGGGGGAGTTCATTTGGGAACTTCTAGATCTTAATATTGACATAACTCAACTTGAACTAAAAGTTGCATCACATGTTGAGGGGGAGCTGGATTTTCTGCATTTGCATCGCAATTTAGCTACATAGAGCATTGATTATTATCCAATCATGACATGTTTTCATTTGTATTATATCTTGCCATGATTTGTGCTTCATTGCTAAATGGATCATGACTTTATATGTGTAGTCAAGTCTTTGCCATGATAGGTTGACTAAAATGTTCAATTTGACCTATTTCATGTCATGTTAATATTTGAGACTAGTCAGCTTTTAGTTATCTTCTTATGATTCATGTCATGTCAAATAGGCTGAGTTGAGTCTTGAATCCTTGTTGAGCGATAGATTGAGCTATATTAGTTTCTTGATGACACATAAGTTAGTACAATCTATTAAAAAGCAAAAAAAAGATCTCTTTTGTGCGAAAAAACTGATCTCACCAATTCTTTCTCATGAGACGGCTTGCCATTGCACAAGGTATGAACTCAGGGGAGTTTTGGATGACCAAGATCATCTTCTTAAGCTCATTGCTTGAAGTGATCGCATAAGGCTTGAGGTCTAGCACATGACTAAACAAAAATATGGTTGAAAACAATCATGTGATTTCTAAAGTAAAATATGTCAATTGTGCTCAATTGCTAAAATTTCAAGTGTACTTAAACAAATGTTTCATTCTTGAACTAGTAGCACTCTAGTTGACTCAACACTAGCTTCTCGGTTCCATTTAGCTTATTGACATGGCCTGCATCATTCATGGATACCTCTAGCTAGACTAAAATCATGTTTGACTTGACTTGCTAAGCACTTCAACTAAAATTCAGATTATACCTTATTTGGCTTAGCTTCGCTTTACATACATAGCCATGATCTTGATAGCATACTTGTATGTTATAGCTTGGTGTAATACTTCAAAAGTCATTTTGGATAATTCTCATGGCTCTGCATACTTTCAATAATCAAATCAGCCATTTCATCCATCATTATGACTTATTCTCTCTCTTACTTCTTGATGTGTTTATTGCCAAAAGGGGGAGAATAGATTGGAGAAAAAGAAAAATTTTCAAATTCTGGGAACTTGCTAGAGTATTGGAGATCAATTTGCTCTTTATTTTATTGCTCTAGTGTCCCTTCTGTCGACATGGTCAGTATTTCATTTTCTCTCCTTTGACCATGTCGGCTTCTACAAACTCAACTTCTTATTTTACGGTGTTTGTCAATATACTCATCAAGGGGGAGATTGAGAGATCATGTGGAGATGATCCCATGTTTGTGATGAGTATTTGACCCTTGGTTGAAAGAAAATTGAGTTTGTTTTGGGCTTTTTATGCGAAGTCTTAGCCCTGGCCGATGTCCAAGTCGTGTACGACCGTTCCCTGGCTCGTACGACCATGTAGGATGCCATACGACCACGTTTGGTCATGGTCGAAACTCGTTCCGGTGCGTACGACCACGTTGAGTGCTTTCGGGTTGCAGCCGAGTGGTGTACGACCGTTTTGAGAGTGATCGGAAGTCGTTCGGGTCCCGTACGACCACTCTGCGGCTCACTCGGCAAATTTGGGCGTGGTCGAAAGTCGGCCGAGAGGTCTACGACCACGATGTGGCGTCCCCGGCGAATTGGAACGTGATCGGAAGTCTATCGAGTAGCGTACGACCACGTTGTCGAGTATCGGGTTGCGGTCGAGCGGCGAACAAGTGGTCGGAGGGCGCTACGACCACGTTGGTCGTGTTCGGAAGGCCTTTCGACCACGTTGAAGGTGATCGGGATCCAGCCGAAGGCTTACGACCATGTTGAGCGCTCGGGAGTGTTCGATCACGTTAGCGCGGGTTCGAACGTGGTCGGTAGTCGTGGCTAGGGTCTACGACCACGTTGTATCACCTGGCATTTGATCACGTTAGCGCGAGAAATGGCCATGGTCGGAACGGAGTTCGACCACGTGTTACGCTCGGTCGCTCGACCACGTTGTAGCGGTCGGATTCGACCACGTTGTCGGCAGAATGACCATGGTCGGTTGAGTCCATTCAAACCGGTCGTATGGGCTCATGGGATGTCCGATTATGATGAAACTTGATCGGTTGGGTTCCTTGTGATGTTGTGGACCTTGTGGATTGGTTGGTTCACCATTTTGATAAGGTTTGGTTAAGTCTAATTTCTGTGGAAAAGAGACTTGAGCTCTGTGAGCTGTGTGATTGTCATTTCATGTGTGGATCAGTGCTATGTGATGGTTTTGTTGTCTTTGATGGCTGCAGGACTTCAGAGCTATTTCATGGTGAGGCGTGGGAGGACCGGGACTAGGCACAGGAGGTGTTGAGGTCCAGACGGTCGGAGACGCCGAAGATGATCGAGGCTGGTGAGGTGGTTGCGAGGCGGGAGACGAGGAACCAGAGCTGTAGCTACCCGTGATTGTCACGACGTGCAACGACGTGGAGGACCAGGACTAGGCTCAGGGAGGAGCTGAGGTTCAGATGGTCAGGAGGTCGGGTGCAGTCGTTGTGTGGCGAGATGGACCGGGACTAGACTTAGGAGAAGTCAAGTCCACCGGTCGAGAGATGGCGCTTGATCGGTGTGGTCGATCGATCGGAAGGCAAGCTCAGTTGTGGTGAGGCATGGATGGTTGGGACGAGACACCGGCTGTGTCGGGGTCCAGAACGACCGGGAGGTGCCGAAGACAACGAGGTCTGCGAAGTAGGTGCAAGCGTGGACAGGAAGGCAGTGGGAGGGCATTTTGGAGAAATGCCAAAGCTGCTAAGGAAGCTGTCCCTCTGGTAAAGCACTGGAGTTGGTGGTGCTAACGGGAAAAGTGCGGAGCCGTTGTCTGAGAGAAACGGGTAAAGCACTGTGTGTCTGCAAAGCACTGGGACTCTCTGTAATGGGTGGTCTGTGTGGAGACCCGTTTGTGAGAGTATAAATAGAGGAGAGAACTCTGGAGTGGGTGAGGTTGTCCCCTGAGTGCTCTGAGCTTTATTGTTCTATTGTGTGAGTTGTCTCTGGGTAGAGCATGGATGCTCATGTACCTCCGATGGAGTGGCTGTAGAAACCTCCATGATCAACAGAAAAGATTGGATTCATCTCTGTGTATCATTCCACGTTTGTGTTCTTGAGATGATCTGTTTGATCTATTTGCTCTCTTTTTGTTCTGACTGTTATTTGTGTTCTCCTTGAGATTTGGCTTGTGTTTCTTTGCTCAGAACTGGGAATCTATCTAAAGACCATTTGGCCATTTCATTCCCGAGAGCAGAGTTGAAATCGGAGAAATCTCTGTGATTCTCAGTCTTCCGCCTCCTGTGCTCTATTCTATTTTTCGACTTTGATCTTCTTGCTGATCATTTCAAAGACTTGGGAGGTTCTTGGTATTTTCACTTCTAGAGATCCTATGCGAGTTAGAGTTCAAGTTTCTTTCGGTTTCGACCGTTGTGCAAAAAGATCTCTCATTTTTCGATCTGCGGTCGTGCGCCGAAAACAGAGTAATTACTGTTCGTCTTCAGATTTTCGGTTCCTACAACTTCGTCTGTATCGCGGTGGTCGTGCGTGCGCTGGTATGTTCTCGCCTCGTACGACCACGACTTACTCAGCCACTCTCGGTGCATTTTCGTCTTACACCACAGTTTTCTCTGTTGTTTTGCCGTTTTGTCTGCTGGTCGTGCTCTTCAGCCCTTACTCTGATTCTACGACCACGGTGAGTATCGGCTGTCGTGCGCTGCAGCTCGGGTTTCGACCACGATCAGAGATTTCGTGTTTCGACTACGGCAGCTGTCGGTTACATCTTCTCGGTTTTCGATCACTCCCGTTTTACGCTTGTGTTTCTCGTGTCGACTTCCGACCAGACTATCACTGGTTGTTTTATTCGGCTATTTCGACCTAGGTTCTTTGGTCTTAAGACCACATCTTTGATACACAGTGTTTTGCCGGTTACGACCACAGTATCTTCCCGATTCGATCTCGTTCGTTTTACGACTTTCGTCTCTCAGGTGTTTACGACTTCTGTGGTCCGCTTCTTCGGCTGTTTCGTTGAGGCTTGTTTTCTTTGACTTCATAGCTCTCTAGCTATAGGAGAAAAAAACATGTTGAATATTTCTTGAGGGAGGAATTTTTAAGGCACCATTCACCCACCCTCTGTTGCTATTTCGGTCCTTCAAGTTCTGACGGCTAAAGTCCGGTGCTACCGATCAGCGGAAGTACCACGCCATACAAGTGGAACTATCGATATCTTCGAGGATGAGCAGACTCCACGAAGGTGTCTCTCTGGAAAAAATGTACCGCTACATAAGCCGGTCGTTCTGCAAATCGGAAGTACCGCTCACTGATTGTACGCTCACATAGAGCCAGAATATCCGATCGTCGACTACCCTGGTCCTCAACCATGTTAGATGATTCAACCACAGGTCTCCGACTACGTTGTTTAGTTCGACCACACATGTACCCGACCACGTTGTCCGGATCGACCACATAAGTCTTCGACTACGCTGATCTCTAACCATACTGGTCTCCGACCACATTTTCCGGTTCGACTACATAGGTCTTAGACCACGCTGGTCTCCGACTACATTAGTTTTGATCAAGTTGACCATGTCGATCTTCGATCACGTCAATCTTCTATCACACAGATCTCCGACCACCATGTCGATCTTCGACCACGTTGTATCAATCACGTCAGTTCGACCATGTTGGTTTTGACCACACAGGTATCGACCATGTCGGTTCGACCACGCTGGTCTCGATCACATAGATCTCGACCACGTTCATTTCGACCACGTCGGTTTGACCATGTTGGTATCGATCACATAGATCTCCGACCACGTCGGTTCGACCACACTAGTCTTGATCACACAGATCGTGTATTAGACATTTTGTTGTTCTTGGCCAGGTAGGTACTGTTTATGCATGCACATATATTTATAAATATATAACACATTGATTTTGCCCCCCAGCCGGCCCATTAGTCTTGGCCCACTACCGGCCCACTTTTTCTCTCTCTCTTCCCCTTTATCTATCTTAACCCCCCATTCACACCGATGCCGCTCCCTTTCCTCTGCAACAATACGCATCGACTCACTATCTGCCCCAATATGGGATCCTCATATTAAATATGAAGGACCAAAATGGCAACAGAGGGGGGGTGAATGGTGCCTTTTAAGAAATTAAAATCCTCCCCTCAAGTACTCACACAGTAGAAAAGAACTCACTGGAAGTCACAGATCGAGAAAAGAAATCAAATCCAGAGAGTAAGGAAAAATCGGGTTGTTCACAAGAAGCGGTAGTACCGCAGATACGAGCGGTAGTACCTCTGAGCAGAACTACCTCTGTGTAAACTGCGGTAGTACCTTTGAGCGGTGGTACCTCTGTGTAAAATGCGGTAGTACTTTGAGCGGTAGTTCCTCTCGAGGAGAGGTAGTACCGCACCAAGAACAAAAGAAGAAAAAGGAAAATCAGAGAAATTCACAAGATTCTTGGATTCTTGGCTTGGGAAACTTTGAGGATATCAAGAGAATACTCCCAGAAGGATAAGCCAAGAACCAATTTCAAGATTTCTCTGAGAATCAAAAGGGGAAACAAAAACCGAAAATACGGAGGGTTGCCCAAAAATCCAAAATTCCATTCCAACTCTGATCCTTTGGCCAAGAGGCTTTGTAGATATCTTAGCAATAGTTACTGGACTTCTACAAGCCAAGATTCAAGCCATCACTGAGAAGGAAACAAGATTTAAGGCAAAACCCAAGAAATGAGTCATGAAGAACAGAGAGACTCCAAATCCAAAATCCAGAGATTAAACTTGATTTGCTCTTGGGAAAACTCGATCAAATGACCATGAGGCACTATTCCATCATAGAGCAACCCATTTCACACCTTATGGGCAAGAAACAACACAAAATCGAAAATCTCAGAAATCAAGAACAGAGAGTATCAAGGAAAAAGCGTGCACGGAGAAAAACTTGATTTTCATTTCTTAATCAAAGATGAGTACAAATGAGTCCCGATACGCATGGACATTCGAACAAGATGAAGGATTACAAGACTCTCAACTCATCTCCACTCTCTCCCTCTCTCAAATCCTCAAGATCACCAAGAACTCTCCATAGTTCTTGGGAGGAACACACCCAAGGGGTGGAGGCAGCCTTGCTGCACACAACCACTCTCACCCACTAAAGCCTAAAGCAAAATAACCTCTCCAAAGGCTCTTTTGACTAAAGGAAACCCTAAGTCCTTTCCATGTGTTCAAAGAGGTCATGCAGCCCCCCACCTCTATTTATAGCCCTTGGCTAACGGGCCTCCGCCCCGTTACGCCCGCTAAATCCAACGGCGCCCGCTCCCGCTTGTGCAACCTTGCGAAATTCCCGTTTCGCCCCTCCTGCACCTTCCGGGAAGCTTCCGCGCTCCTTGCTGTCCAAGCCTCGCAACCACCTCGAGTCCACGTCGTCTTCGACACATCCCGACCGTTCTGACCTCAGCGCCACCGCGCCTAGTCCGTCCACCGTGTCTCGCCACGACTACGCCTCGATGTCCTGCACCAACATGCATAAGAAACACATCACATAGCACCGCTCGATAACATGAATTCATTACATGCCCTAAATCTCAAACCACCCAACCCAAACTCAAATTTTATGCCCTTACTATTCTGTCTACGCACAAGCGGTAGTACCGTCGTTGCCACTGCGGTAGTACCGCCGGCCGGTAGTACCGCAGTTCAACCTGCGGTAGTTCCGAAAATTCTGGGAGCAGCAGACCTGATCCATTTTCCAGCACACGAGTCAATAACTCATCACAAACATGGGAGCACCTCTCACATGGTCTCTCAATCTCCCCCTTGATGAGTATATTGACAAACACCCAAAAGGCATAAAAGTTTTGGTTTGAAGAATCCAACATGGTCCAAAGAAGAGAATGAAACATATGACCATGTCGACAGAAGAATCACTAGAGCAACTCAAGAAACAACAAATTGATCTCCAAAGCTCTAGAAAGATCCCAAAGGCCTTTTTTTTAATATTCTCCCCCTTTTTGGCAATAAACACATCAAGGATGCAAAAGAGAGAATATAGCATATTTTGGATAAAATACTGAAGTTTGTTTATTCTATGCATTTAGAGCCATGAGAATTATCCAAAATGACCATAACTGATTACATCAAGCCATAACACATAAATATGCTATCAAGATAATGACAGGATATGTATAAACCAGCTAAAAGCAAATAGATGATAATATGAATTTTAGTGCATTTTATGAATATGTCAAGTCATCAATAGGCAAAGTCTAGCTAGAGATATCTAAAGATGATGCAAGCCATGTCAATCAAGCTAAGCGGAACCAAGAATCTAATATTGAGTCAAAATAGAGTGTTATATACTCAAGAGTGAAACAATGGTTCAAGTACTTGATTCTTTTGATAACTCAAGCAAATTGAGCACAAATGATATTTTTCTTTTGAAATTCATGGTCGTTTCCAACGAGTATTTTTATCATGTGCTAGATCTCAAGCCGTGCTTCGACTACTCCAAGCATGACGCTTAAGAAGATAGTCTAGGTCATCCAAAACTCCCCTAAGTTCATGCCTAGTGCAATGGCAAGCCGTCTCGTGAGAAGGAATTGGTGAGATCAGTTTTTTCGCACAAAAGAGATCTTTTTGCTTCCTTTTTTTTGATAAGTTGTACTAACTCATGTTACATCAAGAGTTTAAGACAGCTCAAACTAAGGCTCAAAAGAGATTCAACGCTCAACTCAGCCTATTTGACATGGCATGAATCATAAAAGGATAGCTCAAGAAAGACTAAACTCGAGTGCTAATCATGACAAGTTTTTAGTTTAAATTGAGCAAGTTTTAATTAACTCATCATGGCAAAAGCTAGTCTACACATATGAAGTCATGATAAATGTAGCAGATAAACACAAGTCATGGCAGGGTGTAAAGCATTGTAAGCATGTCATAACAGGATAATAATCAAGGCTCAAATGTAGTTATAATGCAGAATGACATGCAGAAAATCCAGCTCCCCCTCAACATGTGATGCAACTTTTAGTTCAAGTTGAGTTGTGGCAATATTAAGCTCCAGAAGCTCCCAAATGAACTCCTCTTGAATCAAAGCAATAGGAACGAGAAGCTGGCAAAGAAACCAAAAAAGGCAGTCCTTAAAGCATAGATAAGATATAGAGGATACTATGGCTCAGACTAACTCTCATCTACCCCATATGACTCCAGGACTATCAGCTGACGGGAAAACACACACTAGAGAGCAAACACGCACCACTCACCCGAGGGTGGCCCAACCCCGCTAGAACCTACAAGAAGTGAGTGAGCTCAACCTAGTGAGATAAGAAACAACTATCCGGAAGCACAAGATAAGAGCAAGAAGTCTAAGCAACTCAAAGAAGAGATACACTCTAACCTATGCTAGAAGGACTAAAACCCAATGCACCCGCAGATGCGATGCAATAGTAAGGAGACAGAAGCATAAATAATATGATAAAGCAGTAAAGCCCAAAGCTCCCCCTCACAACAGTCCATAAGGACAAACCACCCCAAGCTCTCCCCGCAGAGCTGAAAACCCCGTGCTATCCAAAGGCTTGGTGAAGATATCACCAACCGGTGGTCACTCTCCACTGGCGGAGCACGATGTCACCCTTTCTACATGGTCTCTAAGGAAGTGAAAGCGAATGTCGATATGCTTGGTCCGAGAATCTTTGTCTTGGGTTCTTAGCAATGTTAATCGCGAAGTGTTATCACAAAGGAGGGGAACACTGCCGATAACTAACCCAAAGTCCCGCAGGTCGAGACCATCCAAAGCACTTGGCTCTGTAAACCGGCCGCTGACAACATACTCGGCCTCGTGGTGGATGTGCAACAGGACCGCTTCCTCGAGGACCGGAACGAGAGAAGTGCCAATAAATTGGCGGTGTCCGAGTGCTCTTCTGCTATCCTCTGACCAAGAAAGTCTCGCATCCGAGTAGGCTCGTGGAAAGACAGGATGAGGAAGAGTACCGAGATACCATAGTCAATGGTAGCTCGAAGGTACTGAAGGATGCGCTTCACCGCTGGCGGTGAGATACGCGAGGTGAAGCTCAAACCGAGCACAAAAACACAGAGAAGTGTATGTCCGGTCTCGAGGCGTGAGGTACAAGAGGGAGCCGATCATACTGATACTCCTTCGATCGGTGGCTCGCCGCCTTCATCCGGGTCGAGTGGAATTGATGTAGCCATAGGGTGGACACCGCTTTCCATCACTCATATCGAGCGCTCAGAGGTCTCGAGTGTACTTGCCTCGATGCAAGAAGGTACCCCCGAGTCTCGCTTAATTTGGAAGCCAAGGAAGAAACTCAACTCGCCCATCATGCTCATCTCAAATTCGAGCTCATGACATCGAAAACTGGAAACGAGAGCATGCGAGGAGTCGCTAAAGATGATGTCATCCCATAACCGGACGAGCAGAAAGTCGGTGCCAGCCGGCGGATGAACAAGGTCTTGTCGACTTTACCCATTTGAAACCATGACTCAACAGATAGGACTTAAGCCTTTCATACCAAGCCCAGGGGCTGCTTGAAGTCCATACAACGCTTTGGAAAGCTTGAAGACATGACTAGGGTATTTGGGGTTCTCGAAACCTAGAGGTCAGTTCGACATAGACTTCTTCCTCAATGAAGCCATTGAGAAAGGCACTCTTGACGTCCATCCGTAAAGCTTGAAACCCTTAGAAGCCGCAAAGGCAAGCACTCGATGGCCTCAAGACGAGCTACGAGGGCAAAGGTCTCCTCAAATCTAGACCCTCAACACAGGAGTACCCCGAGCAACCAGCCTAGCCTTGTTTCAATGACTACCCCATCCTCGCTCGCTTGTTTTTGAACACCCACTTGGTTCCAATGATATTGTGACCTCGAGGGGCTCAACAAGCGCCCGCACCTTGTTTCTTTCGAAACTTTCGAGCTCCTCATGCATGGCATTGACCCAAGACTCATCGATAAAGCATGACAAACATCCTTGGGCTCAAAAGAAGCTACGAAGGCGAGTGGGAGATGAAAAGCGACACGCCCGAGACTTGGAGCGTGTGACTCATTCAAAGAGATCTCGAATCATCTGCTCAGAAGGATGAGATTTTTGAATATGTCTTGGAGGTCCTGGATGAGATGAAGAAGTGGCCTCTACCTCGTTACCTGACGGGGTAGGAACAGAGCCACTAGCTCCAAAAGAAGCAGAAGGTAAGGGCTGATCACCTCGAGGTCCGGTGGAAGAAGGCACCTCAAGGGGTGGATGAGGGACTGGATCGGGTAGACAACCCTCATCTCCATCATCCTCATCATCCACGAAGATGGTCTCGATCGCTCTAGTGAACTCGAGATATCGGGCCTAGTCCCTGATGGCCTCATCGAAGGTTACCTCACGTGTTTCTACCATTTTGCTAGAAGTTCCAGACCCTATAGGCCCGCGAAGAAGTCGAGTAGCCTAGAAAGAGTCCATCACAAGAACGTGACTCGAACTTATCTAGGTTCCCAGACTTCAGAATAAAACACTTGCAACCAAACACACGAAAATGAGAAACACTTGGCTTTCGCCCATATCTCAACTCGTAAGAGGTGCGGTGCAAGTGTGCCCTCAGAAAAACTCTGTTCGAAACATGGCACGCGGTGGCTATAGCTTCAGCCCAAAACTTTCGCGGTGTAGACTACTCATCGAGCATCGTCACCGCCATCTCGACTGAGTGCGGTTCTTCCTCTCCACGATGCCATTACATTTGTGGGACGTGCGGAGAAGAGAATTGGTGCTCTACACTGCCTCACCACGTAACCTCTCAAGTAGGAATTCTTGAACTCCGTGCCATTGTCACTGCGGATCGCTCATAAGGCACCTGGAAGCTCAACAGAAAGCCTACTGAAAAGACCTCGGAAATGTGTAAACGTCTCATCCTTCGAGGCTAAGAAAAACACCCAAGAATACCTCGAATAGTCATCGACCACAACAAGAACGTACCACTTCCCTCCTGCTGACTGCACTCGAGCTGGTCCAACCGTGTCCATATGGAGCAATTGTCCGGTGCATCGGTCATAGTGCTTGTGGTGGGAGGGTGAGAAGCGGCAACCATCTTGCCGTGCTTCAGGCATGGAGCGCAAACAAGATCTTTGACCATCTTGAGTTTCGGCGAGACCACGAATGAGATCATGGTCTAACTCGGGTCAAATGGTCAAATCCAATATGACCAAGTCTCCTATGCCAGAAGGTAAGGTCGCGGGACTCAGATGCAACTAAACAACGGAGAGGATCAGCAGAAGACTCAGAAAAATCAGCACGAAAGATCCTCCCAAAACGAGAAATCCCGCAAACCAGACTACCCGAAGAATCAAGAATTTTGCAATTATTTTTCTTAAAACTTACCTCAAAATCGTCATCGGAAGTCGAGAAACCGAAAGCGATTATACCGCACTTACTCACCAAGGCAACATCTTTCAAAATAAAAGAATTATTAATACGACAACCTTTGGCGATGACTCGCCCGTAAGAGGCGTCTCCAAGGTGATCGTCTCATCACCGGGCACGGCAAGGAAGAAAACCAACGGAATCTCCGGTCATGTGTCGTGAACACCCGAGTCTACAAGCCAAACCTTTCCTTCCCTGCCCGGCTAACCCGAGTCAAACAGAGTAAAGTCTCAAGACGAGGGTAAATCAAGACCGATTTTGGCACCCAAGTCTCGAGTAACACGTGGAGCGAGATGAAGTAGTCAAGCACGATCGACCTCTATCTACCCCACGCCTCCGACGCCGACAAGCCGGAAGGTCCGTGTACAGACTGAGTCGTTGTTGGGCCCGACCGCTTTCTGAGGAGCGAGTCAAGTCACCGACAAGAAAAGTCGAACACGCCGCGGGTAGCTATCTCGACGGGAAAACGAGATCTACCCTCGGGACGGCGGAAGTCACGACCGAGGGAGCACGAAGACGAAAAACAGAAGACTCAGAAAAAACAAGTCCTCGGTGCTGTCCAAAGCTACCAACAGTAGCAAACCTAGACCTCGTGTTGGTCTTAGATGCACTCAAGGTCTGGGGCTGATCCTGAATACGCCTAAGAGACTCAACACGGTCTCTTGGCGCGATCTTAGCGCTTGAAGCAATGGTCAAACAATGCCCATCCTTCGGATGAAGGTGCAATGATACCGCCCGAGGGGTCAAGCTGCAGTGAAATTACCTTGTCGCCGAAATCCCTTGGACAAAGCCCACGATTTAAATTGAACTTTCTTGTTCTTGGCTTGACCTCAAACACACACTCGCGGCCACGGTCCGAGCACGGCGGTGGATGTTTCCTCACATCCTCACGGAGATCATATCCTAGACCCTTTTTGAACTTGCAAATCTTTGATTGGTCTAGAATAAGATTGAGTTTCTTCTTGCCTCCTGCAAATTTCTCGAGAGTGTTCATAAGGTACTGACACTCCCGAAAGAGAGAGGCGCAAGAAGAGCAGGGAAAAGAAGAGACAAGCAGGAGGTAAGGGAGTAGAAGAAGAACCAACAAAAGAGGAAAGATTGGCTTGTGCACGCACGTACCGACTCGTGAAGGACAATCCTATCGCTAGCCAATTGGTTCACGTCGCTGGCGCCTCTACCAAACCCTCATGCTTCTTCCCGGCACACACAATGCAAGCGAGATGGTTGCTTTTCTATAAGATCCTTAGTTAGCTTCACACATTTTCATCTAATGCAACCAATTCAGATTTTAGTTTGTTACAACAATTGCATGGTGAGCTAACAGGTCCTTAGAAGCAAACTTGGCCAATTTGTTATTGTCATCAACTAATTCTTGAAACTGTTTGGAGACGACTTCAAGTTCAAGAAGAAGCTTGGGACAATTCACGCAAGAAGCAATAGGCTCAAGTAAGAAGGTTTGAAATTCGCAATTTTATGATCCGCCTGCTTTAGTTTCATATTCAAGTTATCACAATTTACACAAGACTCGGGCAGATCCGTAGCATGGCATAAGGTCCTCTAGCATTAAAGTCCTTATCCTCACATGAGGTGGGAGCAATAGTCTCATCGGTAGTAAGTAGGGTAATGACCATCCTACTCAATTCTAAATCGCAAGCGCACTAACATTCTCCACCTTAATTGCATCAAGCTCGGAGGATGACTATCATGTGAGGTCCTTAGCTTCTCCATATCACCGATCAAAGCACAACATGTATCACGGTCATCACGGAGGGAGCAGATATAAGTGAAGTAAGCTCCCGTGACAATCTCTCTACTTCCTTCTCCAACTCGCTACATCTAGTCTTAGCTCTAGCATGAAAACCTCCTAACTTAAGAAAGGCTTCATTGTTGGTCATAAGAGGGACATACCTCATCGAGTCGAATAGAGATCGCTGCCGCTCGTTCGCCCTCAAGGGCCATGAAGCACATCCCGAGAAGTCGCTGTCGCCCTTGGGGTCTTGGTCACCGGTCCCGTCGTCGTCGCTCCATCCCTCCACCTCGGTGAGGTCCCGTGGAAGAGCTTCTTGGCTTCCCAAGGTCGCGGAACTTCTTTCCCGGGGCCGGTGCTGAGGGCTTCGAGTTGCGGTTCTTGTCGATGTAGTCGTTCTTGCCCGAACCGCCGAAGTCACCTTTACCCTTCCCAAGCTTGGGACAGTTTGCTCGGATGTGGTTGGGGCCACCACACTCGAAATAAATCACGGGCCCTCTTTTCCTTCCGTCCCTCCTCCCTTTGTAAGCATGGGAGAATCTCCGTGCGAGGAGGGCTAGTCGCTCATCCGCAGCGCCCTATCTCGATCATCGGTTATGTCACGAGAGCGGCGAGGAGAATCCGCAAGATGGCTCAGAAGAAGTGGATCCAGGAGCGGTATCGGTGACTAGTGCCATCGACTGAGACTTCGACCGACGAGAGACTATGTCAATCTCGTGAGTCTTGAGGCGCGAGTAAAGCGCATCAAGAGTCAAGGTCGAGAGGTCCGTGGTGTCCTTGATGGTAGTCACCTTCATCTCCCAAACCCTAAGATCGAGTCGAGAAAGAATTTGACGAGTGTTATCCGAGTCGGAGTATGTGAGACCGACGGCTCGGAGGTTGCTCAAAATCTTGTGAAAGCGAGAAAAGCACTCGTCAAGGACTCACCAAAGCAAGCATCTCGAATTCATTGTATTCTCGCTTGAACTGGTCTTGTTGAACCGTCTTGATCTGGGTGGTGCCCTCATGGTATGCATCGAGGGTCACCCAGATGTCGTAGGCGGACGACAGGTGAGAGATGCGATCGAACTCGCTTCTACTCAACCCTTGAATGATGATGTTCCTTGCCTTAGCATTTGCCTCAACATCAGCCATATTCCCGGCATTGATGTTCTCATCGGCAGGAACAACAAACTGTATCTTCACCTTCCGCCAGATGGCATACCCCTGAGCCTGGATGTAAGTTTCCATCCGGCTCTTCCAGAAGGGGTAATCCAGGCCATCGAAAACGGGCGGCTTGGTGGAATACTTGTCCATTGCCATGGCTCTTGGAGACCGGTTAAGATCTATGAGAAAGAGCTAACCGGCTCTGATACCAATTGAAGGACCGAAATGGCAACAGAGGGGGGGTGAATGGTGCCTTTTAAGAAATTAAAATCCTCCCCTCAAGTACTCACACAGTAGAAAAGAACTCACTGGAAGTCACAAATCGAGAAAAGAAATCAAATCCAGAGAGTAAGGAAAAATCTGGTCATTCACTTAAGCAGCGGTAGTACCGCAGATACGAGCGGTAGTACCTCTGAGCGGAACTACCTCTGTGTAAACTGCGGTAGTACCTTTGAGCGGTAGTACCTCTGTGTAAAATGCGGTAGTACCTTTGAGCGGTAGTTCCTCTCGAGGAGAGGTAGTACCGCACCAAGAACAGCAAGCGCAGAAAAAGGAAAATCAGAGAAATTCACAAGATTCTTGGATTCTTGGCTTGGGAAACTTTGAGGATATCAAGAGAATACTCCCAGAAGGATAATCCAAGAACCAATTTCAAGATTTCTCTACAGAATCAAAAGGGGAGACAAAAACCCGAAAAATACAGAGGGTTGCCCAAAAATCCAAAATTCCATTCCAACTCTGATCCTTTGGCCAAGAGGCTTTGTAGATATCTTAGCAATAGTTACTGGACTTCTACAAGCCAAGATTCAAGCCATCACTGAGAAGGAAACAAGATTTAAGGCAAAACCCTAGAAATGAGTCATGAAGAACAGAGAGACTCCAAATCCAAAATCCAGAGATTAAACTTGATTTGCTCTTGGAAAAATTCGATCAAATGACCTTGAGGCACTATCCCATCATAGAGCAACCCATTTCACACCTTATGGGCAAGAAACAACACGAAATCGAAAATCTCAGAAATCAAGAACAGAGAGTATCGAAGGGAAAAACTTTGCACGGGAGAAAAACTTCAGATTTTCATTTATTAATCAAAGATGAGTACAAATGAGTCCCGATACGCATGGACATTCGAACAAGATGAAGGATTACAAGACTCTCAACTCATCTCCACTCTCTCCCTCTCTCAAATCCTCAAGATCACCAAGAACTCTCCATAGTTCTTGGGAGGAACACACCAAGGGTGGAGGCGCCTTGCTGCACACAACCACTCTCACCCACTAAAGCCTAAAGCAAAATAACCTCTCCAAAGGCTCTTTTGACTAAAGGAAACCCTAAGTCCTTTCCATGTGTTCAAAGAGGTCATGCAGCCCCCCACCTCTATTTATAGCCCTTGGCTAACGGGTCTCGCCCGTTCGCTGCTAAATCAAAGCGCCCGCTCGCTTGTGCAACCTTGCGAAATTCCCGTTTCGCCCCTCCTGCACCTTCCGGGAAGCTTCTGCGCTCCTTGCTGTCCAAGCCTCGCAACCACCTCGAGTCCACGTCGTCTTCGACACATCCCGACCGTTCTGACCTCAGCGCCACCTGCGCCTAGTCCGGTCCACCGTGTCTCGCCACGACTACGTCTCGATGTCATGCAGCCAACACAGACAAGAAACACATCACATAGCACCGCTCGATAACATGAATTCATTACATGCCCTAAATCTCAAACCACCCAACCCAAACTCAAATTTTATGCCCCATCATTACGTTTCACGCACAAGCGGTAGTACCGTCGTTGCCACTGCGGTAGTACCGCCGGCCGGTAGTACCACAGTTCAACCTGCGGTAGTTCCGAAAATTCTGGGAGCAGCAGACCTGATCCATTTTCCAGCACACGAGTCAATAACTCATCACAAACATGGGAGCACCTCTCACATGGTCTCTCAAAATATTCGCTACAAAATAAATTAATTATACGCTCTCTTCTCTTCCCTTTTCTTTTCTTTTTCCTCTCTTCTTCCTTTTCGTTCCAACCATCTAACCGAAGTTATATTATTTTTTTATCTAACTATAATTTTCTACGGATGCTAGTTATACTATTTTTTACACTAAACAAACTATTTACTTACTACAAAAACATAGACTAAAATATAAAAAAATTTACCTTACGGATGAGTCTCTTGCAGAAGTGGCTGAGCCTTCTACTTTCCTTCTCCCTCTCCTCTTCTCCTTCTCCATCTCCACTTCTCCTCTCTTCTTTTTTCTTTCATTCCTCTCCTCTCTTTCTTTTCTATCCTCTACTCTTCTTCCACTCGACATCGACACTTGCTCGGGAGCTTGGCCATGCAACCGAGTTATACGGTCTATCCAGTCGCCGAACGGTTGGGCGACTGGAGGTGCTGTCACCGAACGGTTGGGCGACTGCCTGCGTGCCACTCAGCCATTGGGTGATAGAGTCCATTGTCTAACTTGGACAACAGGGTTACTTTTGTAAAAAAATAAAAACACACGAATAATTTTGTATTTTTGAATAAAAAATATTATTGAAAAATTTATTGCTATGCACCAAACCCCACCCACCTGTTCATTCTTAAATGAAACTGAGATGCTCAAGCAATTGCTATGCACAGAGAGCTATGGCTGCGGCTTATGGCTTTTGGCTGAAATTTTTCAATTTTAGCTATTTGCAACAGAGATTACGGATCGAGATATATTCGCTTGTGATTTTGGTCGATACAGATGTTGGGTTTTAACGTGTACTACAATTAACTTGTAGACTCCGTCTTGAGAAAATACTCTGTTTGAAAGTTAGATACTATAGCAAAAACCAAAAGCCACTTTTAGAAGCCGTTAAAGAACAGACCCTATGCTATGGACAAAAAGCTATGCTATGAATAGAAAGTTATGCTTTGCTCTGCACCAAGCTCTAGCCAGATCAACTTACCTACAAGGTTGCAAGCCCACAGTTCTCTACTTTTCACTCTGCTCTCTGACTCAGAATTTAGAACAAATTTGGCACTGTTCCCCACATTAATACCAAATATAGCTCCCTGGCCACCAAAATCCCATAAATAGCCCCCTTCTCGACCGCACGTTCACGGGAAGCCGACATGTCGTAGTCGTACGGTCCCGGACCGCACGATTAAGCGCTACAGTGGTTGTGCGGTCGGGGACCGCACGATTTGCTTAGTCGTGCGATTGGGGACTGCACAATTAAACCAGCTACAGTGGTCGTGCGGTCCACGACCGCACGATTAAGCCGGTTGTTTTTTGCTACTCTGTGTATTTGTTCTACGGTCTTAAATACAATTTTATATGTATTTATAGAAATATATTTAAAATATAATTATTTTTGTATATACGAAATGAGGTTTAAAAATATGATTTTTATGTAGAGTCTTGTTTACTTGTTTATGTAACTTTTTTGTAATTACAAACATTAAGAATTTTCTTTCTAATTTATTTATGTTTACAGTACAAACAAATTTTGTAATATGAAAATTGAGGTGCAAAATTTTTTGAAAAATATTTTTGAAAACTCGTTACGCAATGTAGATAATACTTGTAGGAAATCGTTTCTAGATTTTTTTCGAAATAAAAGGGCAGATAAAGGATAGGCTAGTCCATTTGTCACTTTCGTAGATTCTCAACGATATGAAATATGTTAGATTGATAGTAATATATTGTGATCGTCGTATGTTGTTGTAGTGCGGCAAATTTGTAGAAGAATTTTGTACGAGTCATTGAGGCCTCAATGACTCGTACTTACGGAGGTAAGTTATAGTGCAAAGTAATGATTGATCTATTGTGATTTTCATACATTGTGAATGGTAAAAAATATGTTCAGTTTGCAATAACATTTTGCGATCATCTTATGTTGTTTTAGTGGAAGGAATTTTATGAAAAATTTTGTGAGGACAACTGGGATAGGAACAATTGGACGAAAGGAAGGAAAGTGATATTAAACACGTGAAGAATTGAATGCGAAAAGATGACGAGATTTTATGTTGTTAATTAAAATAGACTTTATAATAAACATGGGAATGACACGGCGCATAGGATTTAGTTACGTGCATAAGAAACAGAACCATGCACGATGTAACAAAGCAAAGTAGTCGTACGATACATATGCGCCTTCTTGGCATGTAAATAAATTAGTCATTGAGGGGAGTAGTGTGGAATGGCCCGACCTACTACGTAGACCGGGGCCATTTTCCATTCCTTGCGAGCTCAGCGTTGAAATCCTCGGATGCCTCTTTGGCCTTGGTCGTCATTTCCCTTTTTTCTCGCACTCCCTGTCACGAGCCTCATGCTCCCTGCGCGTTCACACCTCGAGATGAGCTTTTGTCTCCCGACGTATACGCTCGGTTTGCTCGTCGTTGCAGCGCTCCTCCTTGCGGATCTCGCATGCCCTCTTTTGTCATGTAACTGTGCAAAGTGCCCTCCTTTGTCATGTCTCTGCGCAAATCTGTCCTCTTTTGTCATATCTCTGCGTAAAATTGTCCTCTTTTGTCATGTCACTGTGAAAAGCTACCCTCTTTTGCCATGTCACCGCGCAAAGCTTCCCTCTTTTGTCATGCAACCGCGCAAAGTTTCCCTCTTTTGTCATGTCTCTGGGCAATGCTGCCCTCTTTTGTCATGTCACTGCACAAAGCTTCCCTCTTTTGTCATGTCACTGCGCAAAGCTGCCCTCTTTTGTCATGTCACTGCGCAAAGCTGCCCTCTTTTATCATGTCACTGTGCAAAACTACTCTCTTTTGTCATGTCTCTGCGCAAAGCTGCCCTCTTTTATCATGTCACTGCGCAAATCTGTCCTCTTTTGTCATATCGCTGCACAAAGCTACCATCTTTTGTCATGTCTCTACGCTAAGTAATGGTACCCCGTCTGGTGTGGTCGCTGTACTAAGTTGTCTCGTTTGATATAAATAGCACGGTAGGGGTCCCATGAATGTAGGACCAGAGAACCCTGTAAATCTAACGAAGAAGTACCTTCTCCATTGTGCAGTAACATATATGGCGGACGCCGAGGGGCCAGTCGGAGCGGGGTCATCAAAGGAAGACCTTCCCGTGGAAAGGAGGGAGGACTTCCTCACTACCACTTGATACCAAACAGGCATGTTCAACTAGTATAGCCAAAATGCAGACACAAGGAGGACGCGGTCGTGCAGGTCATGGAAGGCCATTGTGATGGCGAGCGACGTTTCTTCTGGTGCCCACACTCCAGGGTAAAAATTGCTAATAGTACATTTTTCATTACTGCTAATAGAGCCTCCATGTTTATCGTCATTTCACGTAGATAGCGAAATGCATCTTCGTTCGCTGGATCGATCCTCCTCATGAACGGCACATTGTGACGTATGTGCATACCTTATGCGAGTGAATCTTAGAGTTAGAGAAGCGAATCAACACTCTCAATGAGGAGAACAATGACATCCGCCAACAGATGTAGCGCAAGAGGGGCAATGAGGAGGTTGTTAACATAGGAAGCTCGTATGATCCCACATGTTGCGGCGTAAACCCTAGTTGCATATGTGTGTGCCACTACATGACGGCTAGCCACGTCCGAGACGGCCCCCGGCGGAACACTCCATCTGGGTAGCGTGCAGCACCTTCTACCTGTAGCCGTGTTTTCTATGATATAGACTTAAGAGAATGATTAACTTAATATTGTGTGTTATTTTCTTTTTTGTGTTCATTATTGTGTTGATGGTGTGGCACTGGGACTGTTGTTTTCATTAATTTTGTTCCATGTAGTACTTTGCATGATTTACGTATGTAGAATGTATATATAGTTTGGTGTTGACAGTGCATGACGTCTTCTCATTTGGTGTTGTCAGTGTGTCAGGCCATACCCCCACCGAGCCTATAAGAGGGAGCCATTCCTCACCTACTCCCCTGCATTGTTCTCCCTTACCTCGTGAATTAGTTGTTCCCAATCTGTGTACCTTTGTTTGGTGTTCACTCCCCCGGACGCTGATATGAGTCAACTCAGCGCCTCTTCATCGGCACCTACGGTGTTTTGCCCAAAATGCAACATGCTTGTTAGATGTAAGACCTCACAGACGGTTGCGAATCCTGCGCGGCACTACTACAAGTGCCCCTTTCACTCGGTGAGTAAGCTTATTTCGGGTTCGTTCAAATTGTGCAGGTATGTTACAAAATCTTGTTCTCATGAAATTGTAGGAGGCCCCAGGCGGTTGCCGATTCTGGGTGTTGGAGGATGAAATAGGCACTAGGACCGACATTGTTCGGCATGAGAGAGTTGTCGTGGGGGGTAGCGACCCCTTGGAGTACGGCATCATTTCGATAGGCTGTAGTGGAAGATTAATTTAATATTGTGTGCTATATTCTTTCTTGTATTTATTGTTATCGTCAAGTTGTAGTGCTGGAAGGTTGTTCTCATTCATGTTGGTAATGTTTTGTGCTATGTTCTTTCTTGTGTTTATTGTTATCGCCACCTGTTGTACTGGAGGGTTGATCTATGTATCTGTAATGCAAGTTGTTACCTACAGTGGCTACATGCGTAAGTACTCGTCCTATTAGAATGATGCCTTTTTTGTAGGTAAAAAAAAATCTCAGAAGCACTTTACAATGGGAAGATTATTTGGACAACATGGCGTGGATATGTATAACACATACGTACGTCGTCGAAATGATTATGAGTAACAGCACGACGTTAGCAAAGTTGAAACACATTAACTCATTGTGCATGTGACCACCGCTTCATCTAACGGCGTATGTGATCCTCAGAGAAGGTGAATCTGCGAGGGGAATGTGGTGCACCTCGAAGGTCGTACTGCAAGGCCTGCGTCCAAGCTGGTGCTGTGGAGAACTCCGTGGTGGGTTGCGACGGATGGCCGAAAATGGAGCTCAGCCATTCGGTTGCAGAGGGGTCTACATCCTGCTCAGATGGTACTGCTGGACCAGGTCATGTGCTATGATGTTTGTAATGCATAGTATGTCGTTCGGCATGTACCTGGGTAGTCTGAAATGCAGACGATGGACCATGTCCTTCGTGTCCGAGTTGTTCTGTGCAAACCTGCATATTTTTTGCAATGATTTAGTGCGTCGAAGCGTACATACATGTTATGCTTACTTAGATAGTGTGTACTTGTGTATGGAGTTGTTCGTACGATGATCCAGTAGGCTGATCGTGCATGTACTCCTGCACGGTGTATCCTTGGTACATCTACCCGAACCAATCGTGCCTCTCATGCTGGTCGGACAGCAGGCCATGCGCGAACGTGGGCAATACCTGCTCTGGTCGTTGTGGCGAGTTGGGGTCGCTATCAAGAGAGAGCCATCATCAGCCCTGCAAGAATGCGTGGGCCTGTGTCGCCCTCCGTGATGACGACGGTTGTAGCAAGGTGCTATCCTGTTGCAAATGCTGCAACGAAAAGTGGTAGTGAGATAATGTCGTGGCAATCGAGTGGATAAACAAATAGTTGGCAACTATCGTACCGCCGGCCTGAGGCGCGTGGAGGACGAGCGAGCATAATTGGGCCGATTGCTAGACTGCGAATGACGTGAGGATGATGGTGCTGTTGGTGGTGCTGACGACGGCACTGAGGGGGTGGTGCTACTTGATGTACTCCATGACCGCGTCGTACAACAGTGTCATCTCTGTGCCGACCACAACTGATGGTCCTAATCGCAGACCTTGCATCATCCTAAATGTTGCGCATCGAAGTGAGGAGGCGATCAATCGAGTTCACCCTCCCACGACGCAGAGCCTGAGCAGCCTCGTCGTGGATACGATGCAGGCGGTCATACTGCAGTGAAATAAAGGATGAGTTAAAACGTGATCCTACGTAGGTTAATTTCAAAGTAATCTCATACCGTCTCGTCGTGCCGTGCCACTCAATGACGGTCTAGACCTGTCCGTACAGCGGTCTCATGCATGACCTCTATTGGACGCTGTGGCAATGCCACAGTAAGTCTGCTGCGGGTGCGTGGAACGTACCACGCAAGGTACGTAGTGTATGTTTCGAGGTCGTACGGCCGAGGCTCGTCCACAACCTCCGTGTCCCCCCAGTCACGCCACATGTCCATCCACGGCTACTGTGTGGCTCTCCAGTCTTCGTTTCGTCGCCCTCTCCTCGTTTGCCTGCTAGTTAATTGAGACATTACACAATCAGTAGGGGTAAACATTAATACATTAAGTAAAGTTACGGTGTAACAACATACTCATGGGTCTTGGCTGCAAGAGGCCATCCTGGATAGGGTGGCACCTGCTGGTATAGGCCAAACTGCCTCATGACTCGCTGTGGGTTATATGGCTCGACGAAGTGCGAGAACACCAAGTGGCATGTCATCTACCAGTACATGTGATCTTGGTTGCACTGAGATGACAATCTGTGGGGGTAACTGTTGTGGAACTCCGGGTACACACGCCTCGGTCTCTCCTTGGCCCAGCGTAATTAAGCATGTGTCCAACGTGTACCCATTGTAGGCCGAAGAACGGGGTCATCGCCACCACCATGGCCGTAGAACTCCGGATGGAACTCATAAGGGTGCACGGCACTACCAAAATAAGGCCTGTCAACGGGGAAGTGTTCCCATGACTACAACTAAAGGAGAATGTAGCAGACAGCTAAGACCGACTTGCTGGCCGCAGTACGCTGCGAGGCATCACACAAGCCTCGGTATGTGGTGCTAAGAACTACAGATCCCCAGCTATATTGTGGCACCTCACTAAGCCAAGCATCCGTCAAGTGGTAGAGGAAACAGGACCCACCCGAACAGAAATAACAGGTATGGAATGAAGTGCGTCTGCACCGCCTCCTGAGGCGCGTGTACAGGGCAGGTAATGTACCGATGAAGCCATACATGTAGCACACCGGCTACGTTGTCTGGGATCGGGTGATCGAACCAGTGACCTAGACGGACCTTCCAATCTGCTGCCTTTGGGGTGGTACTACGGTAGCACCACGTACGGGTAGAGCTATAAGCATCGACACGTCGTGAAGAGTAACCATCATCTCGCCCCACCGGAAGTGAAAGGTGTGAGTCTCCGGTCTCCAATGATTAACGAGTGCGGACAGCAACGCCGCATCGGACTAGAATGCCTGTGGTAGATCCAACATACGGGCAATGGGCAGCAGCCTGATATCCCGCAGTAGTGGGATGTACCGCTGGTCTAGAGGCCAGTGCTCTCGGGGGCTCCTAAGGATCAAGCTCAAAGGCCCGGCTCCCGACGACCACGCCAGGTATCGGTGCTGCTCATCCTAACGGGAGTCTAGCAACTCGTACGCCATCTCCTAGCAAAAAAGGAAAACAAGTTAGTCAGAATGACAATAAAATGTGCAACAAATAACAACAGAATTAACAACAAACATAATGATACGGAAACATACGAAATGTACCAACACATACATAAAATGTGCACACGAATATGACCCTACGATGAGTTCAGCATAATACAAAGGTTGCAAGCTAATGTGCGCGACATAGAGACATGGAGCCAACAATACAGAGTACATCTCCTCACTAATTGAAAGCACCTCGACAACATATGGCTGGAGTGCATCACAGCGCACAAAAACATGGAACCAACAATGAGTACAGCAGAACTATGTGCTTGCTACTACGGAGCGTTGCTTGATGTCGGCCTGTTTTGGCACTAGCTCAAGGAGTGCCCAATTGTCTTGTAGAGTCTGCACTTCGGGCGTCGAACCCGATCCCCACGCTGGCTGTCATCCATGTCATTGCGGATGTGATGACCTTGTCGTCTTCCAAGGCCGACATGCTTTAGTGCATCGTTCGGCACCCACCTCACCTGCCCTGGCCATAGGTCCCTGTAGTGTATGTCCACTCCGTAGGAATGGAACTCTGCACTCCAGATTTCGTACAAGTGCTGCATGTCGTAGTACATTGAGATGTAATGCGTCGACATGGTAGCATGGCTTGTGTAGAAGCTAGGGCTTGTTGCAGGTGCAAGATGCTTCCTCATCAATCGCGCGTACCTGCTTGCGATCCCCTCTAGTGTGACCCATGACGTACTTCTGCCTGAGGCAAACCTCGAACTTCTTCCTTATTCCATCTAATGGTATGAGCAATTTTGGGAATGAGCCTTCTCCATCTTCTTGTCCATGTAAGCCTGTATTACCTCAGATAATTATTTGCCTTCGTAAAAATGCTTCTTTGTTATTATGGCTCTATTGACAAAGTAACCGATAGAATGGTTCCAACTCTCCTCTACTATTGCCGTGATCGGTAGGGATCTGACGCCCTTCAAAACATCATTGTACACCTCGGATATATTAGTTGTTATGATTCTATACCTTGCTCCACCGGTGATGTGTAATAAAGACCACATCTCCAAGTCAGGTGCGTTCGACTGAACCCATTGCGTGAACTCCCTAACTCTCATGGTGCCTCCTACCACGGCCCCAGCTTCAATCTGGTCGGGACACAGCACATGCTTGCTAGTCTCTTGATCGACCTGCCTCCACAAGGTCCCGAATTTTCGCTTCTAGTTCTGCATACATAGCTTCTTGAACATCTTTATTAGGTCCTTGCTACGGAACCTTCTGTGGAAGTTCACCGCAAGATGCCTCATACACCAATGGTTCTTCATACCATTCCACTGGAAGGGGGCTGCGTCCCATTCTGTATTGTTCACAACGCGGACAACAAGCCTGCATTGCGGTCCGAGATGACACACACTTCGGGGTGATCTTGCACTACGGCCTGCTTTATATTGGCTAGGAACCACAATGAGCTATCAGTATTCTCATTCTCCATAATTGCAAATATCACTGGGAGTAACTGGTTATTTGTGTCAGCTGCAACCGCAGTGAGGATAGTACCTTGTACTTGCCGGATAGGAACATCCCGTCCATCATTAGCACTGGATGGCACCACCTGAACCCTTCTTTCGCCTGACGGAAGGCCCAGAACACTCTGTCAAGAATAAAACAATTCAGGCCCTACGTAGGATGAACTCTCTCCTTTCTGTTAATGTACGTGCCTGAGTTTGATTCTGCAATTTGATGCAGCATTCTTAGGACCAGGTCATACGCCTCCTCATACGTCCCGAACATACGCTAGAACACCTTCTGTTTCGCCCGCCATACCTTCTTGTAGCTGACTTCGAACCCCACAATATTCACTACATCCACCAACAGAAGCTTTTGAGAAATAGACACATCTGCCACGACAAGGTGGGTTACCTCCACAATATACGACGATGCCATGTTGCGGTGTCTATGTACTGGCCCTCGTTGAACCCCCAATCCGCCTCCTCCGCCAGTGGCAGAATTAGGGATGCCGCTGCGATGTCGTCCAGTCCCGGACCGCACGACTAACACATGTCGCTATCCCCGTAGTCCCGCGGTCGTATAGGAGGCCAAAAATGAAATTTTTTCACTTAAAAGGCTATATTTGGTATTTTTGAGATAAATAGTGATATAAATGTCCAGACTTCTTTGACTTACTCCCCTCACCAGCCTCACAACTCACTTGCCAAGTCACAGAGGACGAGGTGATGACACACATGGCGCTGCCCTTCTCTTCCTGCTCTGCGTCCGGGTGCTCTACCTGCTTGGCTCGCCGGCCACCTGGGTGGCAGCCATACTGCATAAGCGCGACGCAGCGGCGCTCCGGGATGTTCGGGCAAGGCTGAGTAACCAGCCCGGCTCACGGTTCTCCGATTTGTGGACGTCGGCCCTCGCACCGGTGCCCTGTAGCCCGTCGCCCCTGCGGCATCCAAAGCCAAGTTCCCGCGCGCCCGGCACCCTCGCCCCGGTGCTGCGCCTGGCAGGTGCGCCCTGGCGACGCGTCCGACGCCCCTTGTGCCGGCGCCCTGCAGCCCGGCGCGGCTCGCATCGCCCCTGGCGTACTGCAGCACGACGCCCATGCATCGGCGCCGTACAGCCTGGTGTCTCACGCGCCGCGCCTAGCGACCCCTGCGGCCTGCGGCATCCAGCTCCAAGTAACCGCGCGCCCTGGCGACGCGCCCGGGCAACCGCGCCCCGGTGGCTGCGCCTTGGCAGGAGCGCTCTGGCAGCCGTGCCCCTCGTACCGACGCCCTGCAGCCCGGCGCTCCCTGCGGCGCCCGGCGTACCAAGTCGACGCCCTGCGCCCGTGTGACCAGCGCCCCGAGCCTCGGCGACCGGCGCCCTGCACATCGCGCCCCGGCGACCCGCACACCACGCCCAGCACCCCAGCGCCCCCACGCCCTGGCACTTGCGCACATGCCTTGCGCCCAAGCGCCTGGCGCCCCGCGCACCGCGCCCAGGAGCTCGCACCGCTTTGCCCGCCGCGTGCCATAAGCCAAGCCCACGGCACCCGGCGGCCTCACTCGCCCAGCAGCTCGACACCACCACGAGGCGCCTGCGCCCTGCGCCCTGCTAACTCGTACAGACGCTCTAGCGCCCTGGTGCCTTGTGCCTAGAGCTGGGACCGCCACGGCCCAAGTTCATCGTGTTTCGTATCGTACCGGCTCGGCCCAGTCATGTCATCGTGCCGTGTCGTGTCGGCCTGCGTCGTCTCCGGTCAGGCTCAAGCACGGTTCAAAGCTCACCGTGCCAGCGTTCGTGCCGTGTCAGCCCAAGCCCAGCCCGAAATTACTATACGCGAAGGCGGTGACGACGGTCGTCATCTTCCTTTCTCTCGTACCCGTCTCGTTTAAAACTACTTGAAATAATTGAATTAATTGCATAAAAATATGGGCACGCAATGACATAAATATTTCGAAAAAAGTGGAATTTCTTTGATATTTTAGAAATACAATGTTCTCGCCTCGTTAAAACCCACGCACGCAGTGGGGTTTCCCAAGTAAGCAAAAGAGTACAGTAACATATGTATATACTAACTATTACAACATGCATAGATAATATATACTCGGCAATGTCTAGATCAGCATACGCCTGTACGATTTCGGGATCCTTCAGTTGATGTTGTTCCCGCTCTTTGGCTAATTCCCAGTCTTTGGCACATGTGATTGTTTCCACCATCTTGGGCGTAAGGGATGATCTTCTCTCTTCTATTATTCTCGCTACCATACTGAATGTCGCTTCTGAAGATACGGTGGACACTGGCACCAAGAGAACATCTCGTGCGAAATGTGACAGCATAGGAAAGATCCGCTTGTTGTTCTTCCACCACTCGAGCAAGTCTATCTTGCCTCCATCAGTAAGATCAGGATCAATGTTTGCAAAATCATGCTCCAAATAGTGGTTCAACTCCGAGACAGAATTCCACTTGGAGGCCGCCTGAGGATGAGAGGATGAAGAAGTAAACTTGCCCTTTAGCTTCTTCCACAAGTGTGATGCCATGCTTGTCTTTCCATGTTGCGTCTGCTGTGAGGCATCCGATCTTCCGCTGCTACCAAACTTATCATGATATAAACGAAAAACACGAAAAAGCTCCTCTTTCACATGTGTGAAAGCTTCTGAATAAACATTGAATCCGAACGTTGTCTGTCATACGTTATGTGAACGTTGCCTGTATGGAATCCAAACGTTCAGTTTTTCCGGCTTTTTCCCCGTCCAATCCACTCTTTTCTTCCCATCCAATCACTCTTTTTTACCCGTTCGGCCCCTCCTCCTTTTTTCCACCGCCCACCAATCATCGCCGCCTCCTCCCCACCTCCCCAGCCGCCGCCTTCTCCCCACCTCTCCGGGCTCCCGTCACCGCGCCTCGCCCCCACCTCCCGGCCCGCCGCCTCCTCCTCCACCTCCCGCGCCGAGGTGACGACCTCCAACCGGATCCGACCGAGGTGACAGAGAGAGCACCAAGACAGATGCCGAGTTCCCGACGGTGGTGTGCTAGTGTGTATGCTTGTATTTGTATAGTTGTATGTGTGCTTGTGTCTTGTGTGATTGTGCCGCCATGTTCATCTTCCCTTCATCTTCCCATGTCCCGCCGTGCCTTCGCCGCCCGCCATGCCGACGTCCGCCCATGCCGGCCCGCCCGTCGTCTGCCGCCGTGTAGCCCGCCGTGCGTGTCGGCCCGAGCACGGCACGATTTGCCGTGTCATGCCGTTCACTATGCTGGATGATCAGGTTTGACCCAGTCTACCGTTCGTGCCGTACTTGAGTCGTGCCGGACGGATCGTACTTTGAACTGACACAAAAAAAAACATGATCCAAATTCCAGCTCTACTTGTGCCATGCGCGCCTAACACATGCACCCTCGCAATGACGCCCACACGCGATGCCCATGCCCTGCGCCCTGCCAACTCGCGCGTACACGAACAATGCATGTGAGTTACTGTGAACCAGCCAGCTAGCTACTGGCTACTGCCCCAATTGCAGCATGCAGTGGGGGCCACCTGTGTGCATGCTCTCTCGCTGGGAAAAAGAGAGAGAGGAGAGAGCAGCAAAGGAGATGGGAAAAGTCAGGAGAAATTTACCGCTGCTACTGATTTGATAGCCCAGTAATTTTTGTTTCTTGCGTGAACGATCTTTTAGTCTAAGGACTGTTTTTTTTCATCCGAAACTGATGGATTTTAATTTTTGTTATATTATCTAACTTTTAAACAGAGTATTTTCTCAAGACGGGTTCTACAAGTTAAACGATATACACGTTAAAAACCTAACATCTGTACCATCTAAAATCACAAGTGAATATATCTCTCTCCGTAATCTGTACCATAAACAGCCAAAATTCAAAAATTTCAGTCAAAAACTATAAGTCGCAGCCATTGCCAAACAAGCCCTAAAGTGTGGTCTTGTACACATCGTCCTTGTAGGCAGTACACTTTATTGCATGTGGATTTGTTTATTGTGCTTGTGACCCCATGCCTTGACGCCCTACATCACGCACGCCCTGGCGCCCCGTGCGCCCCTGCATCCCGCAAGCATTAGCGACCCGCGCACAACGCCCTGGTGACCTGTATGCTTCGTGCCTTGGCACCCCTGCGTCCCGCGCGCCCTACGAACGCGCCGCATTCCTCGCCGCCTGCACCCTGACACGCAGTGCCCTCGTCTGGACCCTGAATTTTCGAATCTAAACCCTCTTTATACTACTGCACTAGATTCAGATTAAAACTAGTGTACACAGTCAAATAGTAATAATTACATAACTAACACCGCTTTATTACAATACTAGAGAGTACATACTATATAGCCTCTTTATTACAACTGAGGTTTCAAAACCTCATAAACTCACAAAACACAATAGAAACAAAAAAAATTCTGACGAAGACCCATCAATACGCCACAGGCAATTGACTGGAAAAGCGCAGCCTAGTACTCCGAAAAGCCTTCATCGTATCCACACACGAAGTAGTCGTAATCTCCTTCTTGAGCTTCATAATCTTCTTAGATTTGTTTTGAGTGTAGCATGTGAGTACATAAAGTACTCCGCAAGTTTTGAGAAAAATGCAGTAGATACAGGGCTTAACAAAGGAAGAATAATATGGTTCTTTTGCACAAAGCTATATTTTATTTAAAATACCATTAAAAATTTTCGAATGCATTAATTTAATAAAGTAATTGCTTTAACACAAACTATCAAGAAATTTCTAGTGAAGGTTACATCCACCAACACTAGTTGACTGGCTCTAACCGCCAAGGTTCAAGACTGTGGGTTCCATTCACCCGCACTGGCTTCAACCGCCAGGACACACTTCCAAGAGTTCTATCCACTCTCGAGTTCTCAAAACATTTACTTTAAAACAAAAACCAAAGATTTATCATGTGAAAACACACCTTGCCCGCCCTTGACCGTGGGTACAGCTATTCGAATAGTTTTATACTCTACAGAAGCTGTACAGCTTTACCCATAAGAGATAAGTCATCTTAATAGCCAACATACTTTCTTAGGCATGAGACCCAGATAATTTATCACAAAGCCTTTACCTTACTCCGATCTACCTAGACACCACCCACTGAAGTTTCATTGCTGAAGGGTTAAATCCACCACAGTCAAAAGCCCCCTCTTGCGCCGAATGAGTACAGTAAATCCTTAGGCCTCACTGTGAGTAAACCAGTACACCCTGGCATCCACTTACCACTAGTGATATCTGAACTAAACCTTTGCAAGTTAATCAGGTCGATCGTACCCATATAGACTTGTGGTTGTACGATAGTACTCAGTTTGGACAATCACAAGCGTCAGTCTTTAATTGACTAGGGTAGAACATTCACAATACAAGTTCTCTTGCTAAATCCGTACCAAACCAATCTTACCATTCGCCCAAGTCTAAAACATTTCTCACCATTTTATTTTAGTTTAAAAATAACAGCAATACTTACTGCCACGAAATTATTTGAAATAAAAGATTAAATCATACATATCAATTTTTCACCTGAAGGGTTATACTGACCAACTAGCTTGTCTAAGCAATTATTACCGTTCTAAAATTAACAAATATCATAATAATCTCAAGACTGAGATAAGAGAAACCTAGGGTGACAAAGGTACATGATTCTAAATGTCAAATGAGGGTATAACAATTGTCGGTTTAACTATTACAATTAAAAAAAGAAATTACAATTTTATGTAACACAGCAATGCATTTAAATTTAAAATAATAAAATGATTTTAGTAAACATATGTACAAGATGATCGAAGGAGAATTGCCTTCTGCACGATGTTTGGACATTCATGTTGCGGATCGGAAAATTCTTCAGCGACGTCGGGTTCTACGCACGAAACGACAAATAGAAATGAATAAATATATACAAATAAAATCACAAAAAATACAAAATATATATTGTAAGGTATATTTTGATTTTATACGAATTTAGAAATTTAAATTACTGAATTCGGAGTTCGGACGACGGAGAACGGGCGGTCGGAACATCGATCGGATTGGAAATTGCTGGAAATTGCAAAACGAAGGAATATTCTCTGGCACCTTTTTTTGGATTTTTTTCTAGTGATTATGATGCGAACAAAAGTTGAAAAACTTCACTGAAATATTGAATGCCCAAATCGACTATGATGGCCGACGTTCGGGAAAATGAGAAATTCCTCGCCGTCGGAGCTCCGAAGGTTCTAAGATTCTGAGGGAATGAAAAGGGATAGAAGAAGTGTTGGTGTGCCAATTTACAGCCTCTCTCATGATTTGAAGACAGTTTCGATTTTAAGAAAACTGACAAATAAAACGGCAGCACAAGCACTAATGGAAGGTGGTAACAGATGCATTGACTCTGGTAATGAATGCGCGGTGTTGCTGGGATCGTGACGCTTCAGACGGATTTGAATTCGGACACTTGAGTGGAAAGAATGAAGACTGCTATTGCTGGCGCTCGGCTCGGACGCACGCCTGGAGGTGGAAGACGGATGAACAGTATTTCTGTGAACTGTAGCATAAATAGTAACTGAGAGGAGAGAGAAAGAAAGAAATGAGAGAAAAGAATAGTCCAAGAAGAAAGGAAAAACATAGGTTCGGCACAGAAAAATAAAATGGATATTTTTCTAGAGATTTGAGATTTTTAGAGATTTGATTTTGATTTTTGTGGAATTTGAATTTGAATTTGGAAATTCAGAATTTTAGTGGGAAATTGAAAATTGAAAATTTGAGATTTCTTCCAATACTTAAAAAATAATCTAAAAAATTCAAACACTTTAAAATAATTAATTTGAAATTAAATTTTTAAAGAAAACGAATTTTTAGGATGTTATAGCCCTGCAACGCCTTCTAAAAACGCAAGACACTTTTGATGATTTTTTTTTTTGCTAAATATCAACCTCGGCATGGATTCAAGGCTATTCTTCGGACATTCCTTCTAAACGCCAAGAGGTAGCGATGCATTCACACTTACAAAGGCCGACTTTTGGAAAACTGGTAGGGCGTATCCAGTGGAAAGTACCTACTTGGTGCAATGATGATAACTACGCTGGTTTGGGCATCTCATCCGCACAAGATGGTCCGGGAGGTCCAGACGCTCACAGGACATCTCGTTGCCCTTAGCCGCTTTTTGTCTAGGGCTGCGGAGCAGAGCCTTTCATTTTTCAAAATCATTCGTGGCTCCGATGGCTTCCATTGGAATGACGGCTGCACACAGGTCTTCCGCCAATTAAAAGAGTACCTTGCCAAACTCCCTATATTGGTATGCCCAGCACTAAAGGCTCTACTACTACTATACTTGGTGGCTGTGCAATACGCAATAAGCGTGGTGCTCGTCTTGGAGGGGCCTGTTGTAGGGGTGGCCCTACCTAACCCCAGCTCTACTACTACTCTACCTCGCAGCTACAGCAACAACGGTCAGCGTTGTCCTCGTCCTTGAGGAGGGCGCCCTTCAGCAGCATGTGTACTTTGTCTTGGAAGCCCTCCAGGGTGCCAAGACGCGGTATACGAAGCTGGAGAAGTTAGCTTACGCACTGATCATGGCCTCGAGGAAGCTCCGACGTTATTTACTTGCCCACCCCATCATTGTGCCATCCTCGTTCCCCCTGGTAGAGATGTTGCACAACAAGGAGTCCACGGGGCGTATCGACAAGTGGGCGACCGAGCTCGCTCCATTCTCCCTGATGTACGCCTCGTGAATCGCAATCAAATCCCAAGTTCTTACGGACTTCCTTGCAGAGTGGACTCCGCCGGCTCAACACGTGCAGCAGCCAAAGGATCCGGTGTGGACGCTCAATACCGACGGGGCTTACGGCGCCCCGGGCGAGGGGGTGGGCGCAGTGGTCACTACGCCGGAGGGGCATTGCCTGCTGTACTCGGCGTGCCTCGAATTTCCAACCACCAACAACACGGCGGAGCACGAGGCGCTACTCTTCGGCCTCGCGAATCTCAAAGCTGTTGGCGCGCGAAGGGTCCTTGTTCGCATCGACTCGCGTCTGGTAGTGGGCCACGTCGACAAATCTTATCAAGCCAAGGATCCCGAGCTGGCCAAATACTTGGCGGCGGTGAGAGCGAAGGAGCGCCATTTCCTGGGCGTCACGGTCAAGACCATCCCTCGCGCTGATAACGAACAAGCCGACATCCTCGCTAAGGCCGCCAGCCAGCAACTCCCCCTCCCCGAGGGAGCATTTTACGAGGTCCTGCCCGCGGCAGCCATCACTCAGGATAGCCGCGATGCGGCTCTCGTCCATCAAATTGTCCAGAGGGTGACTGGCGGGAGCCCATCTACGGTTTCTTGCAAGGCATAGCCAAACCAGACGACCCCCTCGAGCTGCGGCATCTACAACACCGCGTCAGATCCTTCCAGGTACTAGATGGTGTCCTTTACAAGAAGGGAGTCTACGACCCACTCCTGCGATGCCTCTCATGTGATGAAGGAAAGCACCTCATCGCGGAAATTAATGCAAGGCTCTGCGGCTCGCACATTGCGCCGAGGTCCTTGGTCAGCAAGGCATTCAGGCAAGGCTTCTACTGGCCAACCGCAGTTGCTGATGCACAAGACCTCATGTGTCGATGCCAAGGCTGTCAATGGATGGGGCGGATCATCCGCAGACCTCCGACGAGATTGCAGCCCATCCCCCAGTATGGCCATTGGCACGATGGGATATCGATGTCGTTGGGTCACTTCCGAGGGCCCTGGGTGACCTTCGGTTCATTGTAGTCACCTTGGGGTATTTCTCCAAGTGGCCCGAAGCTGTCGCTCTAGCTAGGATAACCTCCGCGGCCATGCAGTGCTTCCTTTGGCAGAACATCACATGCCACTTCAGAGTGCGTAGGGATCTCACCGTGGACAATGGCCTACAATTTGACTCCACTCCATTCAAGGAGTTCTGCAACAGCATGGGCATCACACTCCGATTCGCTTCGGTCGGACACCCACAGTCCAACGGAGTCGTCGAGCAAGCGAATGGCGTCATCTCCGCCGAAGTCAAGAAGCGCCTCATCGGGCTGCCAAAGGGAAAATGGCCAGACGAGCTCCACCGCGTACTTTAGTCCATTCGCACGACAGTGACACGCCCGACGGGGTTCACACCATTCAAACTTCTCTTCGGCGACGAGGCAATGATGCCCAAAGAAATTAAGGCTGGCTCGAGGAGGGTCCTCGTCCTGGCGCCGGCAGAAGAGCGTCAGTTGTCCCTCGATCTTATTGACGGAGATTGGGTGAGTGCCACCCAGCACGTTTGTATAGTTTGTTGTGGAGTCGGCACGGTTGTATCTATGGAAATGATGTCCTCATTATCCTCCCCTTCTCCTATTTGACTTGTCCGCGACTCAAGCTCATCTTCTTCTCCTAAGTATAGCTTCAAATCTGTAATGTTAAAGGTGGGACTAACCCCAAAATCTGCAGGTAACTCAAGCTTATATGTATTATCATTAATCTTTTTCAACACTTTGAAAGGACCATCAGCCCTAGGCATCAACTTAGACCTCCTTAATTCAGGAAATCTATCTTTTCTCAAATGCAACCAAACTAAATCACCCGATTGAAACGTTAAATGCTTCCTCCTTTACTACAAGCAAGTTTATATTTAGCATTTATGCGTTCAATATTTTCTTTGGTTGTCTCATGTATTTTCAACATCAAATCGGCACGTTGTTTAACATCAAAGTCTAACTTCTTCGAAGATAGAAGTGGTAGAAAATCAATAGGAGCACGAGGCACAAAACAATAGACAATCTCAAAAGGGCACACCTTTGTAGTAGAATGCAGCGAACGATTATAAACAAACTCAATATGAGGCAAGCATTCTTCCTACATTTTGATGTTCTTTTTCAAAACAGGCCTAAGCATGGTAGATAAAGTTCTATTAACAACTTCAGTTTGCCCATCAGTTTGGGGATGATAAGTTGTAGGATCGTCGATAGCAATCAGAGGGGGGTGAATGATTGTAATTTACAGCGGAAACTTTTTCTTAAAATTCCTGTCTTCTAATTGATTAATCTGAAAAATAGAAAGAACAAAAACAGAAAAAAAAAACCGAGCAGTTTTCTTCACGTGCACTTCTATGCTCTGATCTTATCTGGTCTTGAGCCAAATCATGCATGCAGAATCTATGAGAACTTAATTAGCACTAATCACTAATTACTTTTCTAATCACCTCCTCCAGTCACTAATCAATTGCTATCCCGACGCATGCATGAATCATAAACTTTAAGATTTAACGCTAAAAACTAGAGAGAGGAAAAATCTAATTAGCTTTATTTAATCACCTAGCATTTATTACCTAGTCTTCTAATCATAGCTAATCATGAATTAAAACATGGCAATCTGAATGGCAACTATCGGCTAGACCTCTGTGCACATGCATGTAACTCACGGGTGAAAGCGATTGGACGCGGACATGCCGCTGCGTCGCCTGCGCACGGAACGAACGCGCGAGACACGTGAAGACCTGTGCGCCTCCTCGAGCACGCCTCCGCACACGCGCGAGACGCGAGAAGACCGTGCGCCTGCAAAAACCGTACACCTTGGTCGCCGCTCACAACTCCATGCACGCCGCTCGAGTAAGGTTGATGACGGACGAAGAGATCCGAGATGTCGACGAGACCAAAACGACGCGCAAGAAAAACGCGCCGCCGGCTATTTTTCTTTCGGAACAGATCTATTATTTCTTAATCATATTAGCGACAAAATACTTTCCTAGCACTTTTAAATCCTAGCACAAAATAGCTTCTCTAAAAACCACACTACCAATCACAATTTCTATCCTCTTTTATGCAGCCTCCTACGAATCCTATTCAATTTCTACTTTAAATCCTAATCCAACTCATCCCTCATATGAGTCATATTCAAACTCTACTTAAAATCCTAATCCAACTCATCCAACTAGACATGGGCCTTTTCACCTCAACTTAGGCTTTTGGCCCACTAATTTCCAAGTGACCCGAAACCCTTCCTAACACGGGTTTTACACACTCCCGACTTTTCTAACGCATCATGTGTCGAAGCCTCCAGGACCGCACCTACCGTAGCTTCTCCACACATCATCCACCACGTGTCGTAGCCTCCGGACCGCATCTCCGTAGCTCCAACACGTATCATCCATCCCTGATCTCCATGCACCCCAACATAAGCCCGACCATCTCGCATGACATCCTTGACCGTCTGGACCTCAGATCTTCCCATCCTAGTCCCGGTCCTCCTCGTCACCGACCATGATCGCTTCCATGCTCATCCTGCACATACAAAGACCAAAGAACATTCTTCTGGCACAAGTTCATCCCAACTTGACCAACATCAGCCTATACGCACACACGCCAACACACCTCGCATAATATCGATAAACAATATTATCAGATATTCATCATCATAAATTAATCGTTGTCAATTATTCATCACCAAAATAACATAGACCTAAACACATGGTCTAACAATCTCCCCCTTGATGAATACATTGACAACACCAAAAGATTGCATGATGAATTAGCTTCAACCAGATATAAGTGAAGAACTGAAGCCGAAAAAGCATTTCAAACCACACGTCCCAAATCTCTCCCCCTCAACACAAGAGATATAGTTTTAGCAAATTTCTCCAATATCTCACATAACACACCAAATCTCTCCCCCTTTGGCAATGTAATCATCAAGAAAATTCAGAGAAAGGATAATTCTAAGGAGAAATGAGAGTAAAAATCAAGAAGCTTTGTAGATTATCCAAGTCACTTTGAATTGATTTAATAATTTAACCAAGCCATATTTTTGAGTAGAGCTATCTAGATCATATAAAGTCATAATCATATAGCAATATCAAAACAAAGTTTCCAATATGATTAAACAATTTATATCAATGATAGGTATCTCAACAATGACCAAACCCATTATAGAGAGCACAATGAGATATCACAACAAAAAGTCAAAGCCTAGAAGTGAAGCAAATCTTTAATCTACACGAGCTAGTAGTCTCAAATAACAACCTATTTCTCCACATTCAATTCTTGTGCATGTGGCATGCTTGTAGCATACTTCTTTTCATAATAGCTTACTTCTTGTAAATGGTGGTATGCCTGAAGCATACTTCTTTTCATCTTGTGCACTTTTTGTGCCTTTTTTACCATGGCATGTTTGAAGCATACATCTTTTCAATTCTCTATTGCTCATTTTTTATAACATGCCAAATTGAGTAATTATAAAAAGATTGCAATATGAAACATGCGAGCCTCATAGCCAAGATTTAAAATAAGACTCACATTCAAGTTAATCCTTTTTGATGAACATCATAAAGTACTATCTATAATTAATCTAGTCAAAGTATTCCGCCATGTCATATTTTAGTTCAAGTATAGCAAATTAGTTTTAACTAGTCATGATTAAAGCTACACAACATATGAGTAAACATGATAAAGAGAGCTCTACAACTCAAATAATTTCAAATGGCTTGGACTTGTTGATTTATTTAACAGGTATAATAAACAAAGCTCCTGAAATTTTTAAACAACAAGCTCCCCCTCAGAATAATCCCATAAGATGTAACACATCCAACTCAATTCGCACATGAGCAAAACGAGAAGTATCAAGTGACTTAGTGAGATTATTAGCCATCTGAAAATCAACTCAACAAAGTGTAAAACTACATCACCTTTTCCACATGGTCTCTCAAAAAGTGGAATATCTTGGAAGCTATCAAAGGAGTGAAGAACAATCAAGTTTTCCAGTCAAGCAATGATGTAAAAGACCGGAACTCAATGTAGCTCATGTTCTCCATCCTTTTCAACTGTTCTTACATCACAGGAAACATCGGTCTCACAGTACTGGGGTTAGTGAAACAAGATATAGGAATCCAGTACTGAGACACACGATGAATAGGAGCAACAAAACTAGAACCAAAATCACGTGCATATGGATAATCAGAATGCCAAAAAGAACGTGAATTATTTGAATTAAATCCAAAACTAGCACGTGAACCAGATTTAAAATCAACATAAAAGTTCTCTAAAAACATAGCTTTCGCATTTGATCTAGGAACAAAAGACAATGCACGTTTTTGTCTTAAAGCATTCAACATTTCTTTCCTTTCTTTCTTAGCTCGCCTAAAGCAAAATTTATGCAAGTGTCCATCTCTTCCCCAATAGGTGCAATGAAATTTAACATAACTAGAATTCTTTTGAGATGATGAGTTAGCACCTACATTATTATTCGATGAACTTTGCACAAAGCCAGCAGATTTAAACACAATTTGTTTTGGTTCAAGTTTCACTTCAATTTTTCCAGGTTCAAGAGGCTTAATAACCTTTGGAGGATTATTCTTGACATGCTCAACAAAATTAAATCCTAGACCACGATTTTTCACACTTATTTTTGACTTGTCTAGAATCATATTCAAAATTTTCTTGCCAAAAGAGAATCTCTCTAAGGTATCCTTAAGATACTCATTTTCTTTAGCTAGAGTGGGACAAGTTATGCATTTAACAGATTCATTCACAAGATTTTTAGAAGCACTAGACTGAGCCAATCTTTCTTTTTCAGCAAAACCATTAAATTGTCTAGTCAAAGCTTCAATTTCAATATTTAACTTAGGACAATTTGAGCAAGACATGTTTTCATGATAAAGCATTTGTTGAATAGATTCTTGAGATGAATTAAGTCTAGCTTCTAGCAATTCACAATTAGAGCAAGCTTTAGATTGAACATTTGAAATAGTTGACTCTAAACATGTAGAAGAGCTAAACTTAAGCTTTTCAATTTCATCATTAGCACATTTCAATTTTTCATCACAAGAGTTATGTGCTAATCTTAATTCATCAAATTTAGCAGTTACATATCTAAGTTGATCCATGTTTAAAGCATTAAGTGACCTAGCATTTTCTAACTCAGAATGTAAAATTTGACAAGACTCACAAGATTCATCATCAGGAATTAAAACTCTAAGTCTTGCAATTTCAGAATTTAGAGATTCAATCAAAGTATTGTGTTTCTTAATCTTTTTATCTTTCTTTTCTAGCAAAGTACCAAGTTTAGCAACAGCTTTAGCTAAATCATCATAAGAAGGTTCTACCTCATTGTAGTTGTCGCTGTCAAGATCATTGTCGGTGGAGCTTTTGCTACTAGTCATTAGACACAACCCAATTAAATCTTTCTTGCCTTTGGGAGTATCATCCTCGCTGTCCGTGTCCACATCACTCAAATTAATTTGCTCAAGAGCCGAAAGAACACGATGCACCATCTTGCGATTCATATAGCCCTTCTTTTTATTCTTCCTCTTTTCTTTCTCCATCTCTTCTTCCTTCTCATTCTCTTCTCTTGCAAATCTTGCTAGAAACTTTGGATATTTGGGACGAATATGATTGAGATCACCACACTCATAGCACCTTTGAGGACCAAAATTTTCTCTTTCTTGATCTCACATTATGCAAAGCGCTTGTGAAGCGTGTAGAGAGGAGTGCCAAATCATCTTTCGGGAGTTGCTCTAACTGTTCATCGGTTAGTGAAGACCAAGAAGACAAAGCATAGATAGTAGAAGAATTATCACCATTAGACTTGCTAGATTGTGAAGCTAAAGCAATTGATTTATTACCATTATTTTTTCTAGCAAAAACATCTAATTCATGAGTTTTCAATTTAGAATAAAGTGCATCTAATGTAAGTGTACTCATGACAGTAGATTCTCTAATGGATGTAACCTTCATCTCCCATATAGACATATCTAATGCTCCAAGTAATTGACGTGCATTTTCAGCATCAGTATAAATAACATTAACAGCACGAAGGTTACTAAGAATTTTATTAAAGCGGGCAAAGAGATCATCTATTGATTCACCAGGTTTCATCTCAAAACGCATGTAATCCTTTTTGTACATATCTTAACGTACCTCTTTAATAGTAGATGAACCCTCATGATAATCACATAGTGTTTTCCATACCTCATATGCGGATTTAAGATACACAACACGATCAAAACCTCTTCTTCCTAGTTCTTGAATTATCAGGTTCCTTGCTTTGCTATTTGCCTCTACTTGTGCTATATTTGCTACTGACACAACATCGTTCTCGGGATACTGAAAATCAACACCATCGAAAACACAAGGTTTTGTGAAATGCCTATCCATCGACATGTTTTCTAATCACCGGTTAAGATCAATTAGAAAAATAAATATTGCTCTGATACCACTTGTAGGATCGTCGATAGCAATCAGAGGGGGGTGAATGATTGTAATTTACAGCGGAAACTTTTTCTTAAAATTCCTGTCTTCTAATTGATTAATCTGAAAAATAGAAAGAAAAAAACAGAAAAAAAAACCGAGCAGTTTTCTTCACGTGCACTTCTATGCTCTGATCTTATCTGGTCTTGAGCCAAATCATGCATGCAGAATCTATGAGAACTTAATTAGCACTAATCACTAATTACTTTTCTAATCACCTCCTCCAGTCACTAATCAATTGCTATCCCGACGCATGCATGAATCATAAACTTTAAGATTTAACGCTAAAAACTAGAGAGAGGAAAAATCTAATTAGCTTTACTTAATCACCTAGCATTTATTACCAAGTCTTCTAATCATAGCTAATCATGAATTAAAATATGGCAATCTGAATGGCAACTATCGGCTAGACCTCTGTGCACATGCATGTAACTCACGGGTGAAAGCGATTGGACGCGGACATGCCGCTGCGTCGCCTGCGCACGGAACGAACGCGCGAGACACGTGAAGACCTGTGCGCCTCCTCGAGCACGCCTCCGCACACGCGCGAGACGCGAGAAGACCGTGCGCCTGCAAAAACCGTACACCTTGGTCGCCGCTCACAACTCCATGCACGCCGCTCGAGTAAGGTTGATGACGGACGAAGAGATCCGAGATGTCGACGACCAAAACGACGCGCAAGAAAAACGCGCCGCCGGCTATTTTTCTTTCGGAACAGATCTATTATTTCTTAATCATATTAGCTACAAAATACTTTCCTACCACTCTTAAACCTTAGCACAAAATAGCCTCTTCAAAAGCCACACTACCAATCACAATTTCTATCATCTTTTATGCAGCCTCCTAAGAATCCTATTCAATTTCTACTTTAAATCCTAATCCAACTCATCCCTCATATGAGTCATATTCAAACTCTACTTAAAATTCTAATCCAACTCATCCAACTAGACATGGACCGTTTCACCTCAACTAGGCTTTTGGCCCACTAATTTTCAAGGGACCCGAATCCCTTCCTAAAACGGGTTTTACACACTCCCGACTTTTCTAACGCGTCATGTGTCGAAGCCTCCAGGACCGCACCTACCGTAGCTTCTCCACACATCATCCACCACGTCGACCGCACCTCCGTAGCTCCAACATGTATCATCTATCCATGATCTCCATGCACCCCAACATGAGCCCGACCATCTCGCGTGACATCCTTGACAGTCTGGACCACAGATCTTCCCATCCTAGCCCCGGTCCTCCTCGTCACCGACCATGATCGCTTCCATGCTCATCCTGCACATGCAAAGACCAAAGAACATTCTTCCGGCATAAGTTCATCCCAACTTGACCAACATCAGTTCATACGCACACACGCCAACACACCTCGCATAACCTCGATAAACAATATTATCAAATATTCATCATCATAAATTAACCGTTGTCAATTATTCATCACCAAAATAACTTAGACCTAAACACATGGTCTAACACAAGTAGTAGAAAATAACAGCTTAGTCTCCAATTTAGCCCATAAAGTTCTCCAAAAATGGCTAAGGAATTTAGTGTCACGATCGGAAACTATTGTATTTGGCACACCATGCAAGCGAACAACTTCACGAAAGAACAAATCAGCAATGTTGGTTGCATCATCACTTTTATGACATGGAATGAAGTGTGCCATCTTAGAAAATTTATCAATAACAACAAATATGCTATCCCTCCCCTTCTTTATCCTAGACAGTCCTTAAACAAAGTCCATAGAAATATCTTCCCAAGGCACGCTAGAAACAAGTAGAGGCATATATAAACCATGAGGATTAAGTCGTGACTTAGCCTTTTGACATATAGTGCAGCGATCAACGAAACGTTCCACATCACGTCTCATCTTTGGCCAAAAGAAATGACCAACAAGTATGTCTTCCGTCTTCTTCACTCCAAATGTCCCATCAGCCTACCTCCATGCGCTTCCTGTAACAACAACAAATGAACGGAGCTAGCTGGAATGTATAGCTTGTTAGCTCTAAACACAAATCTATCATTTATGACAAATTTTTTGCACGTTTTTCCCTCTTTACAATTCAGCAATACATCTTTAAAATCATCATCATGAACATAATGCTCTTTAATTGTTTCTAATCCAAAAATTTTGAAGTCAAGTTGTGAGAGCATGGTATATCTCCTAGACAATACATCAGCAATAACATTCTCCTTTCCCTTTTTGTATTTTATGACATAAGAAAAAGACTATAAATTCAACCCACTTTGCATGCATACGGTTCAATTTTCCTTGACTTCTAATATGCTTTAATGACTCGTGATCAGAATGAATGACAAATTCTTTGGGCCATAAATAATGTTGCCATGTCTTGAAAGTTCGAACTAGAGCATATAATTCCTTATCATAAGTAGAATAGTTCAAACTAGGCCCACTCAATTTTTCACTAAAGTATGCCACAGATTTACCTTCTTGCAACAGCACACCACCCAATCCAATTCCACTAGCATCGCATTCTAGCTCAAAAGTCTTACTAAAATCTGAAAGTTGGAGTAATGATGCATGTGTTAACTTATCTTTTAATGTGTTGAAGGCGTCTTCCTATGTATTTCCCCAAGTAAACGGCACCCCCTTTTTAGTGAGCTCATTGAATGGTGCGGCGATGGTGCTGAAACCATTCACAAAACGATGATAGAATCCAGCAAGCCCTAGAATACTTCGCACCTACGTGATCGTGTTAGGAGTCGGCCAACTCTGTATTTCCTCAACCTTGGCTTGATCAACTTCAATCCCCTGTGGAGTAACAACATAGTCAAGAAAAGAGACCCGATTCGTACAAAATGTGCACTTCTCAAGGTTACCAAATAAACGTGCATTACGTAAAGCATAAAAACAACACGTAAATGGTAAATGTGTTCCTCTAGTGATCTGCTATATATCAATATATCATCAAAATATACCACTACAAATTTACCAATGAAAGCACGCAAAACTCGTTCATTAATCTCATGAATGTGTTAGATGCATTAGTTAAACCAAATGACATCACTAACCACTCATACAAACCGAACTTAGTTTTAAATGCTATTTTCCATTTATCTCCCAATTTCATGTGAATTTGGTGGTACCCACTACGCAAATCAACTTTAAAGAAGACAACAGAGCCACTTAATTCATCAAGCATATCATCTAAACTAGGAATAGGGTGATGATATCTAATGGTAATGTTATTGATCGCTCTACAGTCCACACACATACGCCATGATTCATCTTTCTTAGGCACTAAAATTACTGCAACAACACAAGGGCTAAGAGACTCACGCACGTAACCTTTATCAAGCAGTTCTTGAATTTGATGTTGAATCTCCTTAGTTTCTTCCAGATTGGTCCTGTATGGCGCATGATTGGGCAAAGATGCCCCGGGAATCAGATCAATCTGGTGCTCAATCCCTCGCACTGGTGGTAGCCCTGGCGGCACATCTTTTGGAAAGACATCCATGTACTCCTGCAAAAGATTAGTGATAACAAAAGGCACAGAAGAAGAGACATCCCCGAATGAAAATAAAGTTTGTTTGCAAAGTAAGGCATAGCAAATGGAAGTACTAGCATCCAGCTCATTCACATCTGACTTAGTAGCAAGAAGACATGCACCTTTTAATTTAATATCATTTTTCTTCTCATGAACAGATTTAGAGGTTTTCTTTTTATGTTGCTTAAGTTCTTTTGCTACAATCTGATTTTCACTCCTATTACGCTCCTGATTTTTCTCTTTACTAGCTCTAGCAATCTCATCTTTTAAAATAGCTTCAGGAGAGAAAGGATGTAACACAATTTTCTTGTCATGATGCACAAAAGAATATTGGTTTATCTTACCATGATGCATAGAATCTTTGTCATATTGCCACGGTCTACCTAACAACATAGAGCATGCTTGCATAGGGACAACATCGCATTCTACAACATCATGATAAAAACCAATAGCTAAATTTACTCTCACCATTCATGTTACCTTCATCTTGCCGCTGCTATTGAACCATTAAATGTAGTACGGTTGTGGGTGTGGTTTGGTGTTCAACGCAAGCTTCTCCACCATATCGGAGCTCGCCAAGTTGTTGCAGCTCCCTCCATCAATGATCACACGGCATGAGCGTTCCTTCACGACACACTTTGTTTGGAAAAGGGCATGAGCGTTCCTTCATAGCGCTCTGTATCTTCAGCACCAATGTGCTCTTCTTCTTTCTCCTTTCCACTACCTACATGGTCAGCTGCAAGCATAGCATATGTATGCTCAACTAAATCACTAGCAGAAGAATACTCACCATCATCTCTCACAATCAAACCACGCTTGCTTGGGCATTCACTCCGCACATGGCCATACCCCTTGCATTGATGACATTGGATATCCCTCGTTCGTCCCGTAGATGCAATGGATGAAGAGCTCTTTGCATGTGCTTGGGTTGACCCCTTTGTTGCTTCAGATACCTGAGATGCTGAATTTGATGATGAAAACCGTGGCTTGTTGTTGGAGGAAGAGGGTGCAGAAGGTTGGCTTAATGGTGCAGCAGATGCACGTTGAGACCAAATGTTACCACGACCTGCAGAAACATTAGTCCTAGTGCTCGTGCGTCGTCCCTGTACTTCTCTTTCAGCTTTACAAGCAAGATGAAATAAACGAGTGATAGAATTATATTCCTTGTAAGCTAAAATGTCCTGAATTTTATGATCCAAACCACCCATAAACCTAGCCATAGCAGCTTCCTCAGTTTCCTCTAAGTCACATCCACATATGCAAATGACATGATATGACATGAATGATATGATAATTCATTAATCACATTAATTCATCCACAAGGAGCATTATCATGCTTTCAACATATCCAGATCCACCACATGTTATTTTCATGTCCACATTATAACATTAAGCAAGAATTCCACATGTCTTCTAGCATATTATCAACATATCAAGGGATAAATATTTGCTACCATCTTCATAATTAAAATATCATGCAATCATGGTACAATGTATCAAATTACGATAATAATGTAAATTACAAGTAGAAGAAATAACAAGTTAAACAGTAGCAACCACCGCTACGTTTACTTGCCTCAATCCGATGAAGCGAAGTAAAATCAAAAGCGCTCAGGGACAAGACCACATGTCCAAAAGATAACTCTCAGTACACAGCCATAGCATACAAACACGACTAAAATATTAAAGACGTCGCTAGAAACCCGAACCTGCACAAACTCTTCTCCGCTCAACAATTCAGCAAATTACCCTCTGCAGCAGCGCTGCTTCACAATTTCATATCTTTAAAAATAACGATCCAAATACAGTAAATAATATCTCTCTGGATTCATAACTTAAAAGCCTACAATTTTTAAGTAGAACACATATTTTTATTTCGATCACAGCTAGGGGTAATTTAATTCCCAAAACAGAGGAAGAACTCTGTTCTAGCAGATTGGACATCAATGTTCAATCGCGTCCCAGCAACACTATAGAGGTCCAAAAATTATGAAATTTCGACAGCAGCTAGATTACCAGATTATCTACAATTTTCTCAATTACGGCCATTAGCATAAAAATCATTTACTACCTCAAATTCCCAGATTCCAAAAATTATGAAATTTCTACAGCAGTTAGATTACCAGATTCTGTACCAATCTGCTCGCCCGATGAACAACAAAAATTACGAACAAATTACAGGAGACGCATCTGGAAGTCCTCTACAAATTTGTTTACTAGGTCAAATCCGCAAGGACAGCCGCGCTGCGTGAATCAATCTGATGGGGCGATGGGTCCCGATCTTCCGATATAGGCTAAACCAAAACTTAACAAAATCTAAATCCTAGCATAGGGATGCGGTGGCTCTTATATAGGGTTACAAGGTACATGGACCCAAGTGGAGGTGGCGCAGCACCCTTTCAACTCAGACTCAGAAACCAATGTGGACTCTTTTCATGATTACGGCCATATCGGATAGAATTTAGATATGGGGTTGGTTCCTTTAGAAAGTAGACTTCATTAGCTTTCCATGAAGTCCAAGAACGTCCAAAACGGAGTCCGTATGAAAAAGTTAAGTCCGTTTGAACTTGACAATTGCGCAGCAGTCCGAATCCGATTCCAGTACGAACCAACGCGGACTCTTTCGACGATTGCGGCCGGCTCGGATATAATTTAGATATGGGGTTGGTTCCTTTAGAAAGTAGACTTCATTAGCTTTCCATAAAGTCTAAGAACGACCAAAACGAAGTCCGTATCAAAAAGTTATGTCCGTTTGAACTTGACAACAGCACAGCAGTCCGAATCCGATTCCAGTATGAGTCCAATGTGGACTCTTTTGATGATTGCGGTGCGTACAGAAGAAATTTAGATGTGAAACCAGATTCATTGGAAAGAGGATGAGAAAATCTTTCCAACAAGTACTCGTGGACCTCAAACGGACTTCGTATGTGAAAGTTATGCACATTTGAAGTTGGGCCTGTCAGGCTGAATCCGAATTGATCTGGAGGACGAATTGGATTCCAAAACATGTCCAACTTGATCTCTTGCTTGAATTGGTGTAAAATTGATGTGATGCTGTAAAAATATATATTTTTATCATTAGGTAGCATCATATTCTCATTTAAACTATGTGGAAGCTGAAGAAACGAATTCACCTTTAGTTCAATCTTGATATTGGGCGATGCACATCAGTATGTGTTTGTGGCGTGGTCACATCATCCTCCCCTTCTTGACAGAAAACCGTCCTCGGTTTTAATATATGTGTAGCCTCACGTGTTATATGATATTGATTATAAATCTTGGTACATGATAATAAACGCAACAAACTCTCATTATGTAATATCATAAGTTCTTTATCAAACAAAGTAAAACCTGTTTGAAACGAACTCACCTGATAATTTAAGGGATGCGTAGAAATTCTTGCAATTGGAACAACAAGCACAACAAATATGATTGTATCCATAGAGTACATGTTCTCATCATCCTTCCTTCTTGAAAACAAAATCGTCCTCGGCTTTTGATAAGCTGAAAATAGGGTAACAAAGAAGCCAAGGTGTACGCATGGTATATGTATATGTCATCCGTTTTAGTAGTTCTCCGTTGTTGCATAATTAATGTTATTAAATAGCAGCGATCATAAAAGCTCATTGTATTATTAACCCAAAAGTAATCATATATGTTTATGAGCAAATTAAAATTTCTCACAAAGAAATTATTGCAACTAGTTTTGCAAATGTAAGTGAAGCATTTATGCAATTCAAATATCTGAAATTGTAAACTTGTAGTAATGGCACATATGGGCAAAGCTACAACTTTTGGAATCAAGCAAAGTTCATCCATATAATCATATTTCAATTGAGCAATAACAAATTTACCTAGCAAAGGTGAAAAGATTTGCAAGTTCTTCCATACATCAATTTCATCATTCAGATTGTCAATTTTAGATGGTTCAATAAGAGAAGAACACATAGGCATTGAATGATCACTAGATTTTATTTTTCTTTCATAATGGTGGAGGTTTAGCATACAAGAGTTGTTGTTCAAAACAACAAGCTTCAGTTTATCCATGTGATCACAAGTAATGCATACTCGATATACAAGAAATTGATTGTCTACACCATAATCCCCAATTAATTTAAAACAATAGGTGTACGTGCTAGATAGAGAATTTAGGTATAAAAGATCAGAAACTTTCTTCATAGCATATTCCAAACTAACGGCCTCATTAAGCATGATATAACACAATGTATCAGCAGGGGATATTCTATCAAATACTTCCTTATGTGCAATTAATTCGACATGTGCAAAATTATAAGAGTTTAGATCAGCACATGGTTCATTCAAGTTAACACAAGGAATATCAAAAGATTGAACTACAGCAGGTATATATTTACAAGGTTGTTCTATGTCTTGTTGTAGCACCAAATCAATACCTTTGTCATTATCGTCCTCATCAGATACTGTAGGTACCTCAAACTTCTCCTCTAATGGCATAAGATGCACCAGATCATCCTTCATCTCTTCAAGCGTCTCGGCGGTATCTGTAGATGGATTAGGAGCCAAAACAATATCAGCATTTTCAGTTACCTTAGGTTGCACCTCGCTTGTGACCGGGGGTGGTAGAGGTACAAAACAATGTTGCAATTTCTTCTTCATCTTCTCCCATGTGTATATGTAGTGGAACTCAAGATTCGACCACCAATGTTGCACATAGGGTCAAGATCTTGTCTTTCAATGTAGCTATCCAACAAAGTAACCCACAAGAAGTAGTCCGAAGACGTACTCTCAGCGGTGAGTGGCAAGATGTATACCGATAGTCGTTTCCCTTCGAGTTCAAATCTGCCCGCGATGACATCGTAATCTACCCACGATGACATCGTAATCTACCCATTTTTTCAAGCCTGTCATTGTTAGTAGAAAACAAGGAAACAAATCACAAGTATATGTTCCTATCAACTACTGGGATGTGGAGGCTCAAATCAAGTCACACATCTCTCAAGCTCTTACCAAATTCTTACAAGTTCTTACCAAAGCAAGCGGTGGTGCAACCGGTGGTCGGTTCGTGATAAATCTGACTTTGGTGATTAGTTCAGCGATTGCAAAAGACGGTTCGACGTGATCTGCTCGGTTAGTATAAGGTATAGCTTGGAAGGCTCAATATGTAGCATTGGAGAACAATCAGTTAATTTCAGAAATTGCATATAATTGAATTACAGTTCGTATCTAGCACTTAGCCTATGTTGCTGATCAAACAATGATGGATGAAGGCTAAATAAGTGTATAACAAAGTATAGGAGTGATAGACACAAGATAATTCAATAGAATGCAATTTGGAATTGAAGAACACAAGGATTGACCCAAAACTGAAAACTGAAGATTTCTGTCCACTGGATAGCACGTCGGTATTTTGGCCGTAACTTTCTGTCAGTTGCCTCTTTTTCAATGATTCTTTTTTTTCACAGTTTTCTGACGACTTTTTCTACAACTTTTGTTTTGGGGCCAAGTTCCACAAACCGACGGAAAAATTCGCACAAAAATCACAACTGCAGACTATTGCAGATGAAAACTGTAATTTTAGGTCAACTTGCACCGCACATATCTTTTTACTGCCATACTGGATTGAAGCAAAATTTTACAGGCCGATATATAATGAAGATGTGAATCTAATGGATGTGGTCTCGCTCAAAAAGGATCACGGAATCTAAAGTTATGACTATTTTGGTGACGGATGCAGAGAAAGGAAAATTCAGCCGAATTGGAATTAGGGTTTGGAGTGGGGAAAATTTTTCTTATTTGGATTTTTATGGAATCAAGGATATGACCAGCAACTAGACAAAGCTAAAACGGACAAAAATTCAATTTAGCAAACCAAAACTAACAGATTGAAAGGCACAATGGGGTTTGGACAGCGGAAATTAACTCTTTTTGTTGGGCAATTTTTTCTAGACTATGGGAAATAAAAACCAATCTACTAACTAGGGATACAAGAAATTCCTACCGGTCAACTGAAGCTCTGATACCACCTGATGAGGGGATGGGTCCCGATCTTCCGATAGGATGATAACTTCAATTTTGGTGGAGGTGACCCTTGCGAACCGACTACAACCGAACGACGTCGCTTGCGCCTTAGCAATCGCTGAACCACACTCCAAGTCGTTATCAACCGTACCAAGAACGCGGTTGACCTGACCACGAAGGTCTATTCCTGCATGCAACCGAAGAACAAGCAAGAACAAGATACAAGCAATCTGAAATTGCAAATATTTTTATTGAGTTCAAAAGGTGGGATTCCGAAGGCTGTCTTGACAGGTGGTCATCCGACACAACTGAAGAACAGAAGTTTGCACAAGGGCTAAACCAAAACTCAACAAAATCCAAGTCCTAGCATAGAGATGCGGTGGCTCTTATATAGGGTTACAAGGTACATGGACCCAAGTGGAGGTGGCGCAGCACCCTTTCAACTCAGACTCAGAAATCAACGTGGACTCTTTTCATGATTACAGCCAGATAGGATAGAATTTAGATATGGGGTTGGTTCCTTTAGAAAGTAGACTTCATTAGCTTTCTATGAAGTCCAAGAACGTCCAAAACGGAGTCCGTATGAAAAAGTTATGTCCGTTTGAACTTGACAATAGCGCAGCAGTCCGAATCCGATTCCAGTACGAACCAACGCGGACTCTTTCGACGATTGCGGCCGGCTCGGATAGAATTTAGATATGGGGTTGGTTCCTTTAGAAAGTAGACTTTATTAGCTTTCCATAAAGTCCAAAACGTCCAAAACGGAGTCCGTATCAAAAAGTTATGTCCGTTTGAACTTGACAACAGCGCAGCAGTCCGAATCCGATTCCAGTACGAGTCCAATGTGGACTCTTTTGATGATTGCGGTGCGTACAGAAGAAATTTGGATGTGAAACTAGATCCATTGGAAAGAGGATGAGAAAATCTTTCCAACAAATACTCGTGGACCTCAAACGAACTTCGTATGTGAAAGTTATGCACATTGAAGTTGGGCCTGTCAGGCTGAATCCGAATTGATCTGGAGGACGAATTGGATTCCAAAACATGTCCAACTTGATCTCTTGCTTGAATTGGTGTAAAATTGATGTGATGCTGTAAAAATATATATTTTTATCATTAGGTAGCATCATATTCTCATTTAAACTATGTGGAAGCTGAAGAAACGAATTCACCTTTAGTTCAATCTTGATATTGGGCGGTACAGTCGTATGTGTTTGTGGCGTGGTCACATCACAATCTACAGGCAGACGACAGCAAATCTCTAATCGGGCAATTAATCTATTAACTACCTTCAAAATCCGTGCCAAGAACCCAAATTATTCATAAGAACAGAGGGTTTGGGATGGTGGAAAATTACCTAGCTGAAGAATTTCCCCAATCTTCAATGGGGGGAATCACCTTGGGGAGGGGGCGCGGCCACCAGGGGAAAAAGAGCAGGGGTGGCGGCTGTGATTGGGAGAGAGGGGAACCCTAGAGCTAATAAGAAATGGGGAGGGTGGTGGGGTGCGGCCATGGGGAGGGTGGCGCACCCCTTGGGCCAAGGGCCCAAGGGTGGTTGGCCCACCTCCCGTGCATCCCAACACTAAATTTAAAATATTTTAAATATATTTTATTTATTTTCTAATGTTCTACAATTTATATTTTTCCCTTCCTGCGATTTGCCGAAAAACCGGCGACTCCGCGATTGTTTTAAAACTTACGCCGTAATGATGTTCAGGATACTACAGCCTTCCAGGGACTGCATGGCGGCCCATGCCCCACCAAGGCGTCACCTAGAGTCCAATCCCTCTCTCCAACGGATGCGGCGAGCTGGGCCTTCTCCTCTGTAATATCCCGAACGTCGTTACGGCTTTAGTTTTTAAAACAATCGTGGAATCGCCGGTTTTCAGAATCATGGAAGGGAAAAATATAAATTGTAGAACATTAAAAAATGAATAAACTAAATTAAAACAATTAATTTGGATATTTTGGGCTGTCCGGAGGGGTGGGCCAGCCGATTTGGACCAGCCAGCCCAAATGGGGGCCCGTACCCCCTCCCAAACCCTAGCACCCCCTTTATAAACCCCCTCCACCCTTTTGGCCACCACCCCACCCCTCCACCTCTTGGGCGCAGCCCCCAGCCCCTGGTTGGTGCCCTCACCTCCCCCACAAGCTGCTGCCATTGGAGGAGAAGGAGAAGAAGGAGAAGGAGAAGAAGGAAGGAGAAGGAGAGGAGAAAGAAGGAGAAGAAGAAGAGGAGGATAGAAGTGGGGAAATTCTTCACCTAGGTAATTTTTCCTCATCCCAAATCCTCTGTTTTATGGATTAATTAAGGTTCATGGCACGGAATTTGTTGGTAGATAATAGATCAAATGCCCGATTAGAGATTAGACGCTGACTGCTTTTAGATCGATTTGCACCGCGCGGCTTGTCACGCAGTTTTGATCTAGAAAATAAATTTTTCCGCGGGTCTTCCCAAAAGGAAAGTTGTAGAGTATTTCTAGGTGTATCGGCTATATTTGTTTCAAATTTTTCTACCATGGGAGCTGGGAGATACGGAGTCGGCAATACCGCTGTCCGTCAGGCGGACAGATTGGTATAGTCTGGCGGTAATCCAGATATTAAAAATAGTAAGCGAACTTTCCTGCAGGTCTTCCCAAAAGGAAAGTTGTAAAGCATTTCTAGATGTATCGGCTATATTTGTTTCACATTTTTCTACCATGGGAGCTGGGAGATACGGAGTCGGCAATACCGCTGTCGGTCAGGCGGACAGATTGGTACAGTCCGGCGGTAATCCGGACATTAAAAATGGTAAGCGAATTTTCCTGCGGGTCTTCCCAAAAGGAAAGTTGTAGGGGACTTCCATATTCATCTCCTGTATTTATTTTAAATTGTTATACCGTGGGATCTGGGAGATATGGAGTCGGAAATACCGCTGTCCGTCAGGCGGATAGATTGGTACAGTCCGACAGTTATCTGGATATTAAAAATAGTAAACGAATTTTATGGACATGGACGTAGTTGAGAAAGTTGTGGATAATTTAGAGATCTAGCTTATGTATAAATTTCATAATTGTTAGAGCTCTGTGCTGTCGTTGGCACGCGTTTGAATACTGCTGTCCAATCTGCCAGAACAGAGTTCTTCCTCTGTTTTGGGCATTAAATTACATCTAGTTGTGATCCGAATAAAAATAGGAGTTCTACATGAAAATTGTAGGTTTTTAAGTTATGATTCTAGAGAGGTATCGTTTACTGTATTTGGATCATTATTTTTAAAGATACGAAAAAGTGAAGTAGCGCTGCTGCAGAGGGTAATTTGTTGGATTGTTGAGCGGAGAAGAGATTGTGCGGGTTCGGGCTTCTAGCGATGTTTTATATATTTATGTCGTGCCTGTATGCTGTGGTTGTGTGCTGAGAGTTATCTTATGGACAGGTGGTCTTGTCCCTGAGCGCTCTTGATCTCTGTTGTACCGGCCGTCGGATTGAGGCAAGTGAGCGTGGCGGTGGTCGCTACCGCTTAACTTGTTATTCCTTTTACTTGCAATTTACATTATTATCTTAATTTGATACCTGATGCCATGATTGCATGATATTTTTAATTGTGGAGATGATAGCAAACATTGATATGTTGATATTATGCTAGTAGATATGTGGAATTCTTGCTTATTGATATAATGTAGACATAAAATTAACATGTGGTGGATGTGGAGATGTTGAGAGTATGATAATGCTCCTTGTGGATGAATTAATGAGATTTATGAATTATCATATCATTCATGTCATATCATGTCATTTGCATATGTGGATGTCACCGCACTTAGCCGCGATCGTGCAGATGCTGAGATCGTATATTGCCGAATCGATGCACCTCTTCGCCCATGGAAGCATCGTATATTGCCGTGTCGATGAACTACAATTCCTGCTCTGGCAAGGGTGATGTGGAGCATAGCATGAAGCATTCAAATGCATTGCGTTGTGGAAAGATTCATTTGCATCCATATGCAACATATTATGGTGATGTTATTTTGTGGAATATACAACTTTCTAGTTGTAATGTGGAATTGGCTCATGTGAGCTACTTGTGGTATGAGGATTGTGGATGTGGTCGTGGAATGGCGTTCGTCCCTTGTGTTTGGTAAGGGTTGAGGTTGTGGCATGAGATTCTTTTCTCTAGTGTTAATTGTTGATAGCAATTGTGGATGTGAGAAATAATAAAGTAGTGAGGTGATCATACATATGTCTTATTGTCATTGATGGTAATTTGAGGTTGAGGATATAAACATTATTATTATGGAAGAATAAATGTTGATGATTAATCTATTGCAGTTATGGAAGATTAAATGTTTCATTTGCATATAATTGTGGATAAAGTGACTGCATTCATATGCCAATTAAATCTGAAATTGAAGAGGTATGATTCATGGAAGTATATGGTGATTAATAATTATGGACATGAATTGTGGTTGTAGTTGTATGGAATTATAAATGATGATGTGTAATTGTTTGTAGTTTGAATAACTTGTTAAACTGTTTGCTTGCTGAGATTTTTATCTCACCCTTGCTTCCCCCTCCCTATAGGTGGACCTTGAGCATGCATTGGGAAGGGTAGAGTGGTACCGCACAGATGCACTTGGATGATAATCTTAATGCTGAAATAGAGTAGAAAGAATTCTAGTTCTTGTTTAGTTATCATATTGATCAATGTTTCTCCTTATTAATGTTGAACATGGAAATGTTCCTTTGGTTATTATTGTTAAGTTGATTATGAATATTAAATTGTTCTCATTATTCTGTTATTTACTAGTTGATTATGCTTCTGCTTATGTTATCCTGTTAATAATTTATCTTGCAAATTGGCTAGTTGTAGAGCAGTTTTATTAGCATCCCAGGGTATTGTGGATCAAGGGTGTTACATCCTCCTCCAGCTTTGCAATCTGCTGGAGTAAGACATCGCGCTCCTCGGCTGCCGCACGCTGGGCCTCTGCCATGGCACGTTGCGCCTCCCGCGCTGTGTGCTGTGCCTCCGCAGCAAACGTTTGTGCATCGGAGATCGCCTTCGCGCCCTCTACCTCCAGCAAATAGATGCGCTTGTCCTTGGCGACGTGGGCCTCCTCGGCAGCTCGAAGTCGGCCCTCTAGCATCCTCCGCTCGCGGACACGTGCCTCTTGCAGGGCTCGGCTAAGAGCATGGGTCTGCACACTGCGGCTATTAGCGAAGTCCCAAACAACGGCATAAATCACGAAGTCAAGCGCTTAGCCTCATCTCTAAGGCCTTTAGTGCACCTTCCAGGAGCTCTGGCCTGCACGACAACAGCGCCCTTTGATCCACGCTAGAGTCAGCTCATTCCATGGCCCCTTGGAAAGCCCGCAGCATCTCCGGCTGGGGAATAAAGTCAGGGACACTTGGCCACTGAACCTCCGTGCCGACAACTTCGAGGGCACCAGGCGTTGACATCACGTCTTGGGTCGGAAGGCCGGAGACTTCATGGCCATCTCCATTGCTCGATCCTTGGCCGCGTCCGGGAGACCTTATCTCGCCTGATGTTGACGACGGAATGAGCGAGCAGATCGGCGAAAGCTTCGCGAAGTCACGGGGGGAGAAAGAGTTGCGCCTACCTTCGACACGCTCAAGTGAGGCACAGGGAGGTGTTCGCTCCGCCTTGGTCCGGACCGTGGGGGCTTCATCTGCGTTGGGGGCGGCGAGCTCCCCCTCGGGATGGATGGCCTCCCCGCCGGACGCTGAATCCTCTGTGACTTCGACCCTCACAGCAAACCCCTCCTTCGGCCAGGAGGGCGATCGTATCCGGGGGCGCTTCGCCCTCGAAGATTGGGGCGATGCTTCCTCGGCCCCGGCGGCTGGCGCAGGCGATGAGGCCTCGGCGGTCGGTGTGGGCGATGAGGCCTCACGCACCTGTGTGTTGGCGCCACGGGCTATGTCCTCGGCACCACCCAGGGCCCCCTCGCCGGGTGCATCGTGCTCCGCCTCTGTCTCCAAGTTTGAGTGGGTGTATTCCGCCAAGTCGGACCCGGTGACGGTCGTGCCCTCGGCCTCGACAGCAATCACCGGAGACGCGGCTAGCGGACTGGATACAGTGGCGGGAGACCGGGCCCTGCACCGAGTGGGAGACGCCTCCCCTGCCATCGCCGTAGCGGCAGCGGGCCTGGCCCGATGTTGACGCTGCTCGCTTTGGTACGGGGATAACTAGAGCTTTGCATACTCGATTTATCCACCCTAGCCCATTTGGGCGGTCATGATTCCTTGTTGCTTGTGCTCCTTTGCCTGTGTGGCCCAAGGAATACAACTACCGCGTGCTCCGCATCCTCCAGTAGGAGCCCTACAGGCATAGCGAGGCATTTTTCATAAAAATTTTATATATATATATATATATATATATATATATATAGGCATCCTCACACTTATACATCTTCTCCTATTGGTGGTCACGCACATACTGATGAGGACATCCCCATTACATATACATCTTCCACTCCAAGCATGCCTGACAATAACCAACAACCAGAGGGCCCAATGACGAGGGCAAGAGCGAAGCGTTTAAACAAACAGGTGCTTTGTTCCTTAAGGAGTTTCCTTTAATTGATGATGAACTTGGAATACTGCCTCATGCTAGTATTTTATGTATTCTTAGGTATGATTCATGTTTTGGATAAGATTTGCAAGCTAAATTCGGACTTCCCACGTGCTCAATCCAATTCAAACTCGGATTCAACTCGGGATTCAATTCGGATTCGGTTCGGGATAGCCTAACAGGCAGTTACTAAAAAGGCCATAACTTTCACAAACGGAGTCTGATTCAGGTGTTCTTGTACTCGTTGGAAAGATAATTTCAAGGGCTATGCAATGGATCTAGTCCCACCTTCAAATACATCATGGATAAAAAGTTATGACCAAAACAATATGATGGGTGAAAAATATAGTTTCCTTTTTGTGAGAGTTCGTATCCAAAACCTTATAGGGTTGAGTTGTACTTGGTTGGAGACCATATGGATGTCCCAAGGGGCTATATAAGCCTTGTATTGGCAGCCTTTAGGGGCAGACCAATTTTATGCATAAGATTGAAACATAGCTATTGCTTGTGTTTCAACACCAGAGTTCATGCGAGGACTTTGAGAGAGAAATAGGCGATCCATTGTTTGTTCTGCAATTCAAGGTCAAGCTGTCGTTCCATTGGGAATTGGGGACATGACGTTTGTCGTTTGTGGTCTCGCGACGAACAATTATTCGGTGTGTTTTGGGCGTATTCGGAAGAGTTGAGGGTTCGTGCATTGGTGCGAGTGTTCAACTAGCGACATCGTCTACTCCGCATCAACTATCCACGGTTCCTCACTGAGAAGATCGGGACCCCTCCCCGTATCATGTGTTATCGTCCATTAAACCGAAAAATTGCAATACCAAAACCGTAGTTTAATCTGTTTATTTCTTGTGCGTTTTGTTAAGTTTTTGTCCATTAGAGTTTTGTTTTAGTGCTGATCCGTGTGTTTTCTTTTGCGTTGCTTAATCATTGTGTTTACATAAACTGTACAAAATTGATGGTTGATTCCCTCAATTAGCAACAAAAAAAGCCTCCATCTTTTACCGTGCGTCATCTTGAGAGCACAATCCAAGTCGGTTTGTGTTTCCTTATCCGAACTCCTTAGTGGGACTAGAGTCTGAATCGACCTCTAGCTTAAACACAATCCGAGTCCAATTGCTCCAACTTCCGTTTCGGTCACTACATCATAGCCGGCCGAACCACATTTGGTATCTTTGTGCATCACTTATATCCTTTTATCTTGAGACTAGCTGTTGACATTGCAATTAGGGCTGCTCATTTAAGTTGATTACACCTTGTTGATTTGTGAGGGTTGCGCACTTCCACGGGGAGCAAAATAGAGGAAAGATGGAACAGGCAGCCGCATTTAGAAAGAGCCGCGGTAACAAAAAAAACGTCATTTAGGGCCTCAAAACGGGCCTGCAAAATGAAAAAAAAAGTTTCTCAGAATTTGCTTAAAATTGACATAAACCTTTTATAAGTGATTATAAGGTTCCCCGTGCAGATGACATCTTTTTTTTCGAGCTTCGAAACTCATTTTTTTAGCAATCTTGTGCCCTCGTATATTCAGTTGTAATTGGCTAGCGTCTCTCTTAGTACTTGGTGCAAAACGAGCTAGTTTCATCTCTGTTTTCGATTGGTTCTCCCTAGCTCATTCCTTTGTTTGCATTAAGTCCCATTTATCGTTACGTGTGCGTTCATACACTTCGCTTAAACCAATTGGATCAACACATAAGCAAGATACTCTAGCTTGGATCATTACTTAGCTTTACAATACCTTGAATATCAGATTGCATAGGATATCCACATACACCAGTTTGTGTACCCCTTGCTCTTGGTTACGTTCATACATTACCGGGTTGAGGTCGTTCGTTGTCACAATTGTCGATTTGCCGTTCTTGATTCACTTTGGAACGGTAAGCTTGTCTTGTTTTCAGGACAGTGGGTTGCAAGCTTAGAGAAATCTTTTGTTTTACTAACCCGAATATAACCTCGTTTCTTGTTGGTGAGTCGTTTCCATGTCAAGTCACGAGTAGGATCCACCTAATCTGGAGGCGCCGGTTTCGTGGACCGAGTACACTCGGTTGCGCGAGATGATACAAAAACAACTTCAGGATGGTGACAATGGCGTGCGCGATGAGCTCGGGGAAGTTCAGACTGGACTGAACACCCTCGGGGAGGAGGTCACACAATTGCGTACGACCATCAACAACAACTTTCTGGAGCTGCGTGCCATGTTCACACAACACAATTTACGTGGGGGTGAACCAGCTGATGACACAAGTGTGCACGGCCCTCCGGTCGTTCTGCACAATGAGACCGAGGAGGAGCGTGCTATTCGTCTGGATGAGGAGCGACATCAGCGACAGGCACGTCGCATGGTAGTGCCGCCAAACATCGGGATGGCAGCCGCGGGACGCCCTCAGGCACATGGGCCTGGCCGAGGCAACGGTGGCCATGGTGGAGGTGCAGCACAGGGTAGCCACGGAGGAAGTGTGCATCATGCACCTCGTAGCTGGGCTGACGTGGTCGAGCGCTGGGATGGCGATTTTCCCATCGATGACTACGATGACCGACAGCACCACCACCGCAATAATGTGCAACGTCTTCACCAAGACGACGCCGAGGATTGTGTCGCTAAGCCCAAATTTAATCTTCCTATATTTTTAGGTGGTACAGATGTGAAACAATACCTCACTTGGGAGCTGAACGTTGATGAGTTGTTTCGGATGAACAACTATTCCAATCAGAAGAAGCTGTTGCTTGCATCCAATGGCTTGGATGATTGTGCCACACATTGGTGGGAGCAGTTCATCTGTAAATGCATGGAGCGCCATGAGTTGCCGATTATCACCTAGGAGCAGATGAAGCAGCATTTGCGGGCACGCTTTGTACCTCGCCACTACAAGCGCTCACTGTTTGAGAAGTTGACAGAGCTGCGACAAGATTTGAAATCAATTGATGAATATCATAAGGAAATGGAGACTATCATGATTCATGCAGATGTCCGCGAGAATGAAGAACAAACCATTGCGAGATTTCTAGCTAGCATGAATCATGTTGTCAAGCGCATTGTCAATCACCATCCCTATAATAATATGATTGAGTTGCTGCACCAAGCACGTGAAGCTGAGCGACAAGTGATTGACGACGCACGGTTCACTGCCCGGTCACGTTCTTCAGCCATATAACAACAGCCAGCCAAATAAGGGCACTTCGCTGGAAGCAATACGGCAATGCGCAGTTCCGCAAGTAAGAAGCCAGAGAGTACACCAGCACAGGTGCATAGACCTATGGCGCCTGCTGCTCGTGCGACCTCATCTATGGGGTCGACAGGCCGTTCACGTGACATTATTTGCCACAAGTGCAAGGGAGTTGGCCATTTTCAGAGAGACTGCCCAAATATCAGAACTATGCTTATCACAGAGAATGACGGTAATGTTTCGGCTAGCGATGACGAGTCGCCTGATGCATAGGCAGTCTTGCACACTAATGACATAGAACAATGTGAGTGCGATCCTGAGTTTCCTAACACTGAGCAGTATTCCATTGTTTGAATGCCCAAGGTGCTTAGTGTGATGCCATCGCCATCACTCGAACAACGGTGCAATTTGTTTCAGACTTGGGCCAAACTTGATAAGGGTAAGGTGTGCAAAGTGATCATTGATGGTGAGAGTTGTCACAATTTGGATAGCAAGGATATGTGTCATAAGTTCGGTTTGAAGTATTTGCCGCATCCGTGTCCTTATCATGTGTAATGGTTGAGCGACAAAGAGGAAGTAAGGTGAACTATATGGTGCGTGCGATGTTTTGTATTGGGAAGTACACTGATACCGTGGACTGCAACATCTGCAATTAAGTTACCTATGGTAACTACATTGCTAATCCCCATGTTACTAATAGTGGTATAACCTGGCAATGCCAAGGCAGCAAATACGAACTTATGACACATAACAGTCATAACAGTCATAGGAGCAAATCATAATCATGCAAGATCATCTTATAACGTAAATCATCAATACAACATGTCAAAAGCATAAATGCAATGCTTGACCCATCCCATCCTACTGTGCACCAGTGTGTCAATTTAATAATTTAATTACCACGGACCTAAAGCCCGCTCTGATACCAACTGTAACACCCTAGGAACCACATTACCCTGGGATGCAACTAAAACTACTCTACAACTAACCAATTGACAAGATAACATAAACTGGTATCAATTAATAAACAAGATAATACAAGCGGAAGCATAAACAACTAAGGAAAACAGAATAGAGATATCAATTCAATATTCATAAACAACTCCCAACATAATAACCAAACGAACAGTTCCAAATTTAACATTATTAAGATGAAACGTTCATCAACAAGATAGCTAAGCAAAGACTGGAATTCTTTCAACTTTATTTCAGCATTAAAATATAATCCAAGTGCATCAATGTGGTGCTGCTCTACCCTTCCCAATGCATGCTCAAAGTCCACCTGTAGGGAGGGGGAAACAAGAGTGAGATAAAAATCTCAGCAAGCAAACAGTTTAACAAGCTATTCAAACTACAAACGATTATACATCATCATTTAATTACATACATTCACAACCACAATTTGTGTCCACAATTATTAAACGGCCACAATCTTCCATGAATCATACATCTTCAATTTTCAGATTTAAATGGCATATGAATACAATCATTTTAACAACAAATAAATGCACATGAATGCTTCATGCTATGCTCCACATCACTCTTTTCCGGCGGCATTTGAGGTGCATCGTATTACAGTAATATACAATGCTCCCAGCGGGATAAGAGGTGCATCGTATTACGGTAATATACGATGTTGTACCGGTACGGTCGCGGCTAGGTGCGGTGACATCCACATATGCATATAACATGATATGATATGAATGATACGATAATCATAAATCACATTAATCCATCTTCAAAGGAGCATCATCATGCTCACAACAAATCCACATCCACCACATGTTATTTTCATGTTCCACATTATAACATTAAGCAACAATTCCACATGTCTACTAGCAGATTATCAACATATCAATGGATCAATACTTGCTACCATCTCCATAATTAAGATATCATGCAATCATTGCATAATGTATCAAATTACGATAATAATATAAATTGCAAGTAGAAGGAATAACAAGTTAAATGGTAACAACCACCGCTACGTTTACTTGCCTCAATCCGATGAAGTGAAGTAAAATCAAGAGCGCTCAGGGACAAGACCACCTATCCAAAAGGCAACTCTCAGCACACAGCTACAGCATACAAATACAACTAAAATATTAAAGACGTCGCTAGAACCCCGAACCCGCACAAGCTCCTCTCCGCTCAACAATTCAGCAAATCACCCACTGCAACAGCGCTACTTAATATTTTTGTAACATTAAAAATATTGATCCAAGTACAGCAAATGATATCTCTCTAGATTTATCACTTAAAAGCCTACATTTTTCTTGTAGAACACAGATTTTTATTTTGATCACAGCTAGGTGTAATTTAATGCCCAAAACAGAGGAAGATCTCTGTTCTGGTAGACTGGACAGCAGCATTCAAATGTGTCCCAGCAACAGTACAGGGGTCTAAAAATTCTGAATTTTCTACAGAAACTATATTACCAGATTCTCTACAACTTTCTAAATTACGGCCATGATCATAAAAATCATTTACTACTTCTAAATCACAGATTAATAACAGTTTGTCCAATTCTGCTCGCCTGATGAACAGCGGAATTCCCGACCCTGTAACTCCCAGATGCATCTAGAAGTTCTCTACAACTTTCCTTTTGGGAGGGTCTGCAGGAAAAATCATTTACTAGGTCTAAACCGTGCTAACAGACGCGCTGCGCGAATCAATCTACATGCAGATAGTAGGTAATCTATAATTGGGCAATTAATCTATTAACTACCTTCAAAATCCGTGCTAAGAACCCAAGTCTGATGTGGCACCAAGTAGCACTACAACTTTGGTTAGTGCTTGTAGTTCTGTGCGCAATGTTCAAGAAGCATTGAATACCAATTCTGAGGTTTCTAATGTGCACAAGAGACATATTTGGAAAGCTAATTAAGTCTATTTTCCAACGAATTAAATGACACTTGATTGGAGCATCCTACACAAAGTTATGGAAATTTCATTGGATGCTGCACGAGCTGTCCAGAGAGACGTGCGAGACTTGCCAAACATAAAGAGTTCGAGTATTGCAATGCAAATAAGGGTAAAATCCGACCACACCATGACTTTCTAAAGGTGGAGAAGGACTCTTTTTCAGGTTCCAAATGGATTTGGAAGCCCCTTGAACAAGAAAATAAAACATCTAAAGATTTGAAACCGATTCGGACTCGGATTGGGACAACTGGCAAGACCGATACTAAAACATCCATAACTTTCACAAACGGAGTCCGATTTGGGCGTTCTTGGACTCGTTGGAAAGCTATTTTGAGGCCCCACACAATGGATGAGATGCCTGCCACGGAATCCTCATGGTCAAGTCACAAATTGAGAGAGAAACCAGAGGTAGCAGTTTAGGTATTTCCTTTTTAGTTCGTATTGGAGTTTATTTTGGCCTTAGGCCAAGTAGTGCGTGAGTTGTAATCAAGGCCGTGCATTGTGCACCAATATAAGGCCAGGGCCTTAGCCCCATTGTAAGGGAGGCGATGATTTGAGAAATAGAAACCAGAAAATCACCATGGTTTGGTTGCCATTGTTGGCGTGTTCTTGAGATTTCCATCGAGGAATTGCTCTTGGTGTGTTGAATCCAATTGTGGTGTTGGATTCTACTCGCTGAAACTTTGGTTTCTCTACCCTTCGTTCATGTGCTGTGGTGTGCGTGGGAGAATGCTTATCTTGGAGAGGGCATCCAACAAGGCGTATCGTGAAAGATCAGGGCCAAAGCAACGAGGTTCAGCTAGCTTGCTAGGTGGAGCCGCATCATCTTGGTATCGGAGCGTGGTTAATCACGGTACGAGGTTGCTGAATTTTTCTTAATGGCGGGTTCTATGAAGACTGGAGATGGCGAGGCGCGACATAATCATGCCGAGCTAATTGGAGAGGTGCCCCAATATGCGGCGTCTTTGCCGCCCGAGGTACGAATTGGATTTGAAGCGACACATGACTACTTCTTAAGTTGTCACCGGAAGCTTGAAGGCAAGGTTGATGATTTGGGGGCGCGAATTGATGCTTTGATGGAGGCGGTACGCAACCAACCACCACAATTTTAGCATGCTGAACGAAGACCTCAATATCTCGAACGACGTGGACCATATGAAAACGACGAACATGAGGAGGTCTTTGATGGTGTAGCGGGCTTTGCTCCACAACCGCGCCATGCTCGGGACTACCGTGGTGCTGAACGTGGTAGGGACATGCGTGACAGAGGTGCTGCCCATGGTGAAGGTATGCATGATGGTGTTGGGTTTGCTCAACGTGTTGCCGTGGATGATGGAATTGGGTGGATAAAAATTTCTATCCCATCATTTAATGGTAAAGCTGAACCGGAGGACTACTTGGATTGGGAGATGCGTGTCGAGCAAATTTTTGACACCCATCACTATACTGAGGATAAGAAGATCCGTTTGGCGACAATTGAGTTCACTGGATATGCTCTTGTTTGGTGGAATCAATTGTGTCGCGTAGGAGCTCGTCCAGATACTTGGACACAACTGAAGAATATTTTGAGGCGATGTTTTGTCCCAGCACACTACACGAGGACCTTGTATAACTGGCTACAACAACTACGTCAAGGTAATTCTAGTGTTGATGAATATTATAAAGAGATGGAGGTGTTGATGATCCGTACAGGGACAGAGGAGCATGATGAGGCTACTATGGCACGTTTCTTTAATGGGTTGAATGAGGATGTGCAAGATAGGGTGGAGATGGTCCATTACTACAACATTCAAGACTTGGTGCATCAAGCTGAACGTGCTGAACAACAATTAAAGCGCAAACAAGCCAAGGGTGTACATGCTAACACTCAAACAAAGTCATGGAGGCGTTCATTACAGCAAGACGATGATATGGTTTCACACTCCAAAGTGACGACATCAAGTCGTTCAAATGGTGTTCTTTCAAAGGAGGCAAGCAACAGAGGTAAAGAACTAATGTGACGTTGGCCTGATCTTCCGAAAGGTACTGATAAATCGATTGTGGAGATCTCGACGTTGATGATCCAAAGGCTCCGACCAAAACAGATCGAACCCCTCGCAATCACTACACCACTGCTCCATTGGTTATCAACTGTGCCGAACACGGTTGACCTCGCCAAGAAGGCTATCTCCTGCAAGCGAATCGAGAACACAAGCAAGAGAGTTTAAGATGCAATATGAAATTGTATTGCGAATAAAGTTTGAGTTCACAAGTTGGGGTTTCTCAACCGAACATGCGGTGAAACTGCTAAGCAGAATAATCTTTAAGAAAAACCCGAGGAAAACTAGAGGGGTGTGACCTCTTTAAATAGGGAAGGGGGAAGTCACACTTATCTAATGAAAAGGGAGGTGGTACTATTCAGTTTTACTATTCACGTGGTCGTGGTACTGTTCTTGTGAACAGTACCGGCCCAAATAGCCCAAGTTACAAGGCCCTCGGCCCACTTTGACTCGGACTGAAAAAGTGACGTGACTTGTTTTGCAGTTTCTGATCTGCTCGGATGGAGTTTGGAGGTGAGACCAGATCCATCTGAAAGTAGACTTCAAGATATTTCCAACGAGTACTCACGGGCCCCAAGAAGCCTTCTGGATTAAAAGTTATGGCCGTTTGAAGTAGACATTGTTACGAAGGCCGAATCTGAATCGAACTCGCGAATAGGACTTGGATTGCGCTTGACAGTTCCACTTCTACACTTGAACTCGCGTGGTTCTTCCCCAAGGTTTCTTAGGACAATTAAATCATCGCAAACATTAAGTAGTATGCCATTCTTTGAAATATTTGTATGCAAACTTAGGAACGCATTCACCTGATGGTTAAGTTGACGTGCTCGCGCTCGAGTCATTGGTCCTTGTATCATCTGATACGGGGTCGCTTGATCTTCTTGACGTAGGATGGATACTCACAGGAGTCTTGATGAATTGTAATGATCCTCCAATGCCAATGCAAGGGACGAACACTCTTTAATCCGCCAAAACACACTCGTGTTGATTTCGCCGACCACCAAGCGAAGATCTATCGCGCAGCCAATTCCCAACGGAAAGGCTGAACGATCTTGATTGAAGAAAATCACTCCTAATTCCCTATGGAACTTCGGTAGCAATGCTAAACTCGAACAAACTTTAGTAGATTCATTATTCTCAAACGTGGTCTGCCTGACAATGTGGGTCTAACCCTCAATATATAGTTCCCTCTCCACCTCATGGCTGGCCAAGATATCCTAAACCAACTCCAACTCATCCCTACATGTATTTGGAAACAAACTCACACGAAAGGAAAAACCTAAAATTAAGCCGTCACAATGTTTCGGTCATAACTTTTAATCCATGACGAATTTGAAGGTGGGGCTAGATCCATTGGGTAGCCCTTGAAATTAACTTTCTAATGAGTATAAGAACACCTGAATCGGACTCCGTTTGTGAAAGTTATGGCCTTTTTAGTAACTGCCTGTCAGGCTGTCCCGAACCGAATCCGAATTGAATTCTGAGTTGAATCCGAGTTTGCATTGGATTGAGCACGTGGGAGATGCGAATTTGGCTTGAAAATCTTATCCAAAACTTGTAGTTTAAGTCCTTGTGCTCCTCCCTTTTGCCCTCCCAAGTCTTCACATGAATCATACCAAAGAATACACAAAATAATAGCATGATGTAGTATTCCAAGTTCATCATCAATTAAAAGAAACTCCTTAAGAAACAAATTCACCTGACAATATTTAATGCGGCTCAATACTTCTTTCCAGTGAAATAATGTATTTGACTGAAAAGTGCTAAGCATGTGCGTATCCGCGTCATCATAGTTTCAGTTTGTTGAGTTTGCTGTGGAGTTGACATAGTTGTATCTATAGAAAGGATGTCCTCATCAAGAACCAACTAAAACTGATTCTAGTTTGCCTTCTAATGCTTGTGCCCAAATCGAGTGTTTCAAATGCAAGGGAAGGGGTCATATGATGCGTGATTGCCCAAATCAACGAAGAGTGCTTCTCACTAAAGATGGCTATGCTTCAACAAGTTCTAGTAGTGATTCTGAAAACAAAAAATCCGACGATTCCAAGGAGGATGTTGTCTATTGTGATCCAGAATTGAGTGGTGTTAATCTTTTGATCCGAAAGGTGCAAAGCAAAGAAACTAAAATCAAAGGATAGCGGTGGAGTGTTTTCTAAGCGGAGTGCAAGATCAAAGATAAAGCATGCAAGTTGATCATAGATGGTGGAAGTTATACCAATGTGATTAGCAAAGATTTGGTGTATGCTTTAGGGCTGTCCACGTGGAGGCATCCTCAACCACATCATGTGGAGTGGCTACACAACTCTGGAAGACTAAAGATAACTCACAAGGTACGTGTTCCATTTGTTGTTGGTGACTATGTTGACAAGGTGGATTGCGACGTAGTTCCAATGGATGCATGTAGGTTATTGTTGAAACCAAAATTGGAGAATGCTATTCATGTTGATGAAGAAATTACAGCCAAGAATAAGCAAGCTCCCAAATTACCCCAAAGCTGAGGACGGCTTTGCTTCAAGGAGGGGAGGATGATATGGCACCAAGTAGCACTACAACTTTGGTTAGTGCTTGCAGTTCTGTGCACAATGTTCAAGAAGCATTGAATACCAATTCTGACATTTCTAATGTGCACAAGGGACATATTTGGAAAGCTAATGAAGTCTATTTTCCAACGAATCAAACGACACTTGATTGGAGCTTCCTACACAAAGTTATGACAATTTCATTGGATGCTGCACGAGCTGTCCGGAGAGACGCGCGAGACTTCCCAAACATAAAGAGTTCGAGTATTGCAATGCAAATAAGGGTAAAATCGGACCACACCATGACTTTCTAAAGGTGGAGAAGAACTCTTTTTCAGGTTCCAATGGATTTGGAAGCCCCTTGAACAAGAAAACAAAACATCTAAAGATTTGAAACCGATTCGGACTCGGATTGGGACAGCTGGCAAGACCGATACTAAAACGTCCATAACTTTCACAAACGGAGTCCGATTTGGGCGTTCTTGGACTCGTTGGAAAGCTATTTTGAAGCCCCACATAATGGATGAGGTTCCAGCCATGTAATTCTCACGGTAAAGTTGAAAATTGAGGGAGAAACGAGAGGTAGCAGTTTAGGTATTTCCTTTTTAGTTCGTATTGGAGTTTATTTCGTTCTTAGGCCAAGTAGTGCGTGAGTTGTAATCAAGGCCGTGCATTGTGCACCAATATAAGGCCAGGGCCTTAGCCCCATTGTAAGGGAGGTGATGATTTGAGAAATGGAAACCAGAAAATCACCATGGTTTGGTGGCCATTGTTGGCATGTTCTTGAGATTTCCATCGAGGAATTGCTCTTGGTGTGTTGAATCCAATTGTGGTGTTGGATTCTACTCGCTAAAACTTTGGTTTCTCTACCCTTCGTTCACGTGCTGTGGTGTGCGTGGGAGAAGGCTTATCTTGGAGAGGGCATCCAACAAGGCGTATCGTGAAAGATCAGGGCCACAGCAACGGGGTTCAGCTAGCTTACTAGGTGGATCCGCATCAAATTCTGAAATAAATTGCACCGCTGTTCGAGTGATGGTGATGGCATCACACTATGCACCTTGGGCGTGCAAATAATGGAATACTGCTCAGTGTTAGGAAACTCAGGATCGCACTCACATTGTTCTATGTCATCGGTGTAAGAGGCGCACGTGCTTGAGCGACTCGTCATCGCTAGCCGAAACATAACCACCATCCTCTGTGATAAGCATAGTTCTGACATTTGGGCAGTCCATCTGAAAATGGCCAACGCCCTTGCACTTGTGGCAAATAATGTCACGTGAACGACCTTTCGACCCCATAGACGAGGTCGCACGAGCAGCGGGTGCCACAGGTCGATGCACCGGTGAAGGTGTACTCTCTGGCTTCTTACTTGCCGAATCGCGATCGTCAGACACTTGTAGCCGAAGTGCTCCTGTTTGGTTGGCTGTTGTTATAAGGCTGTCCTGGACTGGTTGAAGAATGTGACCGGGCAGTGAACCGTGCGTCGTCAATCACTTGTCTCTCGACTTCGCATGCTTGGTGCAGCAACTCAATCATATCATTATAGGGATGGTGATTGACAATGCGCTTGACAGCATGATTCACGCCAGCTAGAAATCTCGCCATGGTCTGTTCTTCATTCTCGCGGACATCTGCATGTATCATGATAATCTCCATTTCCTTATGATATTCATCAATTGATTTCATACCTTGTCGCAGCCCTGTCAACTTCTCAAATAGTGAGCGTTTGTAGTGGCGAGGTACAAAGCGTGCCCGCAAATGCTGCTTCATTTGCTCCCAGGTGATAATCGGCAACTCATGGCGCTCCATGCACTTACGGATGAATTGCTCCTATCAATGTGTGGCATAATCATCCAAGCCATTGGACACAAGCAACAGCTTCTTCTCATTGGAATAGTTGTTCATCCGAAGCAACTTATCAGCTTTCAGCTCCCAAGTGAGGTATTGTTCCACATTTGTACCACCTAAAAATATAGGAAGATTAAATTTGGGCTTAGCGACACAATCCTCGGCGTCGTCGTGGCGAGGACGCTACACGTTGTTGCGGTGGTGGTGCTGTCGATCATCGTAGCCATCGACAGGAAAATCGTCATCCCAGCGCTCGATTGCGTCAGCCCAGCTCTGAGGTGCATGATGCACACCTCCTCCGTGGCCACCCTGTGGTGCACCTCCACCCTGGCCACCGTTGCCTCGGCTAGGCCCATGTGCCTGAGGGCGTCCCGCGGCTGCCATCCCGACGTTTAGCGGAACTACCATGCGTCGCGCCTGTCGCTGACGTCGCTCCTCATCCAGACGAATAGCACGCTCCTCCTCGGTCTCATTGTGCAGAATGATTGGAGGACCGCGCACACTTGTGTCATCAGCTGGTGCACCCCCACGTAGATTGTGTTGTGCGAACATGGCACGCAGCTCCAGAAAGTTATTGTTGATGGTCGTACGTAATTGTGTGACCTCCTCCCCGAGGGTGTTCAGTCTAGTTTGAACTTCCCCGAGCTCATCGCGCACGCCATTGTCACCATCCTGAAATTGTTTTTGTAGCATCTCGCGCAACCGAGTGTACTTGGTCCACGTAACCGGCGCCTCCGGATTAGGTGGATCCTCCTCGTGACCTGACATGGGACTGACTCACAAACAAGAAACGAGGTTATATTCGGGTTAGTAAAACAAAAACTCTCTCTAAGCTTGCAACTCACTGTCCTGAAAACAAGACAAGCTTACTGTTCCAAAGTGAATCAAGGATGGCAAATCGACAAATGTGACAGCGAACGACCTCAACCCGGTAATGTATGAATGTAACCAAGAGCAAGGGAGTACACAAACGGGTGTAGGTGGAGCTTGGACAGTTATGTGGATATCCTATGCAATCTGATATTCAAGGTATTGTAAAAGCTAAGTAATGATCCAAGCTAGAGTATCTTGCCTATGTGCTGATCCAATAGGTTTAAGTGAAGTAAATGAACGCACACGCAAAGATAAATGTGACTTAATGCCAACAAAAGGAATGAGCTAGCGAGAAGTAAACAAAAAGTGCGATGTAACAAGCTCGTTTGGCACCAAGTACTAGGAGAGACGCTAGCCAAATGCAATTGAATATAGGAGGGCACAAGATTGCTCAAAGAAAAGGGCTACACAATCTGAAATATGGATGCGACGGTACTATAGCAGTCGGACATTATGCGCGGTTACTGTAGCAAAAATCTTTTTTTTCTAGCAATCGGCAAAAGATTTTTTATTTATTTTTAGCCGTGGCTCTTTCTATATGCGGCTGCCTTTTCTTTCTCTCTTCTTTTCTTAATGGCCGAAAGTGTGTTGTGAGTATTCTTGATTGCGCAAGATCCACAATTTAGCAAAGTGTAAACCAAAATCTAAGAGTAGCCCCAAGCAATATCAATAGCTAGTCTCAAAGATGAAAGGATATAAGTGATGCTCAAAGAAACCAAAGTGGTTTGGACGCAAATGGAGCAAGTTGGAGCACGGTACAGCGAGGTGCAGCTAGGGTTGCTAATCCGAGCCGAAAACAAGCAAAGACAGGTTGGTACTTGTATTTTTGGGTGCTAATTAATGGAATCAACCAACAATTTTCTAGGGTTTATGTGGACACAAAGATCAAGCACGCAAATAAGCACAAAGATCAGCACGTAAACAAAATTTCTAAGGGACGAAAACTTAACAAAACTCACGAGAAATAATAGATTGAACTACTTTTGGTATTGCAATTTTCGGTTTAATAGACGATAGGACAGAAAACGAATCTAACTACGGGTAAAGAAGTTCTCACCGAGTAAACCTAGAATCTGATACCATATGATACGGGGAAGCCCGATCTTCTCAGTGAGGAACCGTGGATAGTTGATGCGAAGTAGACGATGTCACTAGTTGAACACTCGCGCCAATGCACAAACCCTCAACTCTTTGGAATACGCCCAAAACACACCGGATAATTGTTCGTCGTGAGACCACAAACGACGAACGCCAAGTCCCCAATTCCCAACGGAACGACGGCTTGACCTTGAATTACAGAACGAACAATGGATCACCTATTTCTCTCTCAAAGTCCTCGCATAAACTTTAGTGTTGAAAGAACAAGCAATAACTATGTTTCAATCTTATACATAAAATTGGTCTCCCTTACAATGGAGGTCTAACCCTCAATATATTGTACCCTGTCCACCTCATGGCTGGTCAAGAGGTCCTAAACCAACTCCAACTCATCCCTACATGTATTTGGAAACAAACTCACACAAAAGGAAAAACCTAAAATTAAACTGTCACCATGTTTCAGCCATAACTTTTTATCCATGATGAATTTGAAGGTGGGGCTAGATCCATTGGGTAGCCCTTGAAATTATCTTTCCAACGAGTAAAAGAACACCTGAATCGGACTCCGTTTGTGAAAGTTATGGCCTTTGTAGTAACTGCCTGTCAGGCTGTCCCGACCCGAATCCGAATTGAATCCTGAGTTGAATCCGAGTTTGAATTGGATTGAGCACGTGGGAAGTCCGAATTTGGCTTGAAAATCTTATCCAAAACTTGTAGTTTAAGTCCTTGGACTCCTCCCTTTTGCTCTCCTAAGTCTTCACATGAATCATACGTAAGATACATAAAATACTAGCATGAGGTAGTATTCCAAGTTCATCATCAATTAAAGGAAACTCTTTAAGGAACAAAAGCACCTATTTGTTTCAACGCTTCGCTCTTGCCCTCGTCATTGGGCCCTCTGGTTCTTGGTTATTGTCATGCATGCTTGGAGTGGAAGATGTATATGTAAAAGGGATGTCCTCATCAGTATGTGCATGACCACCAATAGGAGAAGATGTATAAGTGTTAGGGATGCCCTCATCACTCGGCCCTACCATGTGGGAGCAGCGGCCTCCCACCTTCTCCCTAGTCGTCCACCATTTGTCGGCTTGCGATGGATCGCGAACCGCCAGGTCGTACTCCATCGAGGTCGGCAGCGAACTACGCCGGCTCGACGAGGCATCACCGCTAGGCCGATGAGCAAGTTCTTCGTCGCAATCCATTCCCCCCTCAAAAGCGCGCGGTCAAACATACAGGGGGTAGAGGCAGATCGTGCCAGCAAGCGAGAAGAAAAGAGAGCGAAACAACAGCGAGGGGGCAAATGAGTGAGTGGGAAGAACGCTCACGTTCCGGCGAAGTGGTATATAAAGCCTTCTCGTCTCCCCCCACGACTAGGAAGTGCAACCGGTGGTAGCCCAATCGTTTGCCTCCACGCAATCGGGAAGCGCGATCGGTGAAGACCGAAGACATGCAGTTGTCCGGCCACCCGATAGTGCACGACACGCCAATCACGTGCCTCCACGTGGCCCACTTTCTCAGGAAGGAGTGCACGGCCACGGTCGTGCGACCGCTGACAGCGCATGGCGCGCCAATCACGTGCCTCCACATGGCCCACTCTCCCGGGAAGGAACACACGGCCGCGGTCGTGCGACTGCCTGACAGCGCACCACGTGCCAATCACGTGCAGCCACGTGCCCTGCCCCACCAGGAAAAAGCGTGCGGTTGCAGCCGGGCAGTCACTGACACCGTGAGATGTGTCGGTCGCATATTGTCGCATTGTACGGTTCCCGCTGCACGCCTGGCTCCATTAAAGCACCATCGTCGGGCTACGAGCTACCTCGTTGCGCCGACTTGGTCGATGAGGGCGAATCCGAGTCCCCGACTTGACCCGCACAATGACTCCGGAGCCCACTTCAACTCCACGTCCGCGGGCTGAGTTGGCCCTCCGATTCGGCCATCCCGCCTCGCCTGTACATCTACGGAGCGAGATCAGACGCCAACTCGGCTTCGTCTTGATACCCGGCTCTGATGGAAGCACACACCTCGCGACCGGGAGATGCCTTCGGCAGTAACTTCGACCCCATGTCCACACCACTAGGTCGTGCTACACCGGCAAACCCCTCTTTGCCCAGGATCACACAAGGTTACAAGCCGTAGAGGACAGAGGGGGCCAAATGGCTCAGCAACATGGCTTTGGCCCGTGAAGCCCTTCACCATGAGAGGCTCCTGTTGTAGGAGTGAAGTGGCTGAGAGGCTGAGTGAATCCGCTAGTCAGAGACTCGAGCCACTGAGTGGCGCTTTCATCAAGGCCTTGACAAGCATGGCCATCCCACAAGATCACGTAGAGCCCACTGGAGGAGGCCCATCATCAGTTTTCTACAATGGACCGAGCAGTCAGACGATCCGCAAGACCTGCACTGGCTATAGTAGTGCGCCAGAGGTTTTGACTTGATTGACGAAGTACTTTTCAATTGGGAGTGTGCCCCTTATTTCATTATCTCTTGCACTGCACGGGCCAGGAGCTCCTCGCCAAAATTCATGCTGGGATATGCTGCTCGCACATAGTCCCAAGGGCCCTCATCGGTAAAGCATTCAGACAAGGTTTCTATTTGCCCACGACAACCTCCGGTGCACAAGACCTTGTCAGACAGTGCCAAAGCTATCAATGTATGGGGAGAATGATTCATAGGCCACCCAACCAACTCCAGCCGATTCCCCAGTATGGCTATTGGAGTGATGGGGGCTTGACATCATCGGACCACTATCGCGGGCCCCTAGGGACCTCCACTTCATCGTGGTGGTGTACGATTACTTCTCCAAATGGCCCGAGGCAGCTGCCCTGCCAGGGTGACCTCTGCCATAGTACAAAAGTTCCTTTGGCAAAGTGTTATATGCCATTTCAGAGTCCCAAGGGAGATCACCATAGACAATGGGATGCAGTTCAATGCAGCGTCCTTCAAAGCATTCTGTGACTGTATAGGCATCAAAGTATGTTATGCCTCCGTCGAGCATCCACAATCTAATGGAGCAGTCAAATGTGCTAATAGCACCATCTCCGCCAGCATCAAGAAGTGGCTCGTTGGGCTCTCCAAAGGCAGGTGGCCTGCAGAATTATTGAGTGTGCTCTGGTCTATGTGCACCACCGCAATGCGCCCCACTGTCTACACATCCTTCAACTACTCTTCGGAGACGAAGCAAGGACGCCCGAAGAACTCAAGACTAGGTCGTAAAGAGTGCTAGCCAAAGCCTTGGCCCACAAGCGCGCGGTGTCGCTCAACCTGTTCGGTAGTGTATGAGTCCAGGCCACAAAAAACATTACCAAATACATATGGATGACCTCAGCGTCATACAATAAGAAGGTGCAGCTCGCTGTCAGGGACCTTGTGCTACGGAAGGCACTACAGGCGTCAATGGTGGGCAAGATGGATTCCAATAGGAGGTACTGTACATCATCATGGCCTCCCTCAGGCTAAGCTCGTACAGCTTGGCCACCCTAGATGGGACAGACCTCTAGCACATGTGGAACAGTGACCATCTTCGTCGTTACTATGCATAGTCACCAACGATGCCACGGCCTCGCGCACCGCATGTATAGACATTTGTAAAAGCATACCCATGCAAACAGGGTCTCATAATAAAGCCCATATTTTCACCTCATAAATTAATATCTTGAAATGTAATGCGCGGTGTGGAGTCGGCAGGCTCCACACCAACTCTATGGAGTATAAAAGGTCGGGACCCTCGAGCGTCCCGGGCCACTCTACGGAGTATAAATAAGAGCGTGGAGTGGATAGGCTCCATGCCAACTCTACAGAGTATAAAGCGATGAGACCCCTGAGCGTCTCGGTCCACTCTATAGAGTATAAATAAGAGTGCAGAGTTGACAGGCTCCACACCAACTCTGCAGAGTATAAAGCGTCGGGAACCTTAAGCATCCCAAGCTACTCTACGGAGTATAAATAAAAGCGCGGAGTCGACAGGCTCCATGCCAACTCTGTGGAGTATAAAGCACTAGGACCTTTGAGCGTCCTGGGCCAATCTATGACGTATAAAAAAGAGCGTGGAGTCGATAGGCTCCGCGCCAACTCTACGAAGTATAAAGTGCTGGGACCCTTGAGTGCCCTAGGCCACTCTACGGAGTATAAAAAAGAGCACAGAGTCAACAAGCTCTGCACCAACTCTATAGAGCATAAAGTGTCGGGACCCTTGAGCATCCCAACCACTCTACAGAGTATAAAAAAGAGCACAGAACCAGTAGGCTCTGTGCCATCTCTGCGGAGTATAAATCTCCAGGGCCCTTGAGCATCCCGGGGCACTATACGAAGTATAAATAAGAGCGTGGAGTCGATATGCTCTGCACCAACTCTGTAGAGTATAAAGCGCCGAGACCCTTGAGCGTCCTAGGCTACTCTACGGAGTATAAATAAGAGTGCGGAGTCGATAGGCTCCATGCCAACTCTGTGGAGTATAAAGCCCTAGGACCCTTGAGCGTCTTGGGCCACTCTTTGGAGTATAAATAAGAGTCGAGACTCTTGAGCATCCCAGGTCACTCTACGAAGTATAAATAAGAGTGCGGAGTCAATGGGCTCCACGCCAACTCTATGGAGTATAAAGCGTTGGGACCCTCGTGCATCCCAGAGTACTCTATGGAGCATAAATAAAAAAATGGAGAGCAGACTGCCCCCTAAAAAAGGAAAAAAGTGTGACACCTAGCTATTTACACTAGCAGTGGTATCCCCTTCCTCGGATGCCTGGAACATGCTGCTTACACTAGCAGAGGTATCCCCTTTCTCAGATGCCTACAACACTTTGTTTGCACTAGCAGAGGTATCCCCTTCCTCGGACACCTGCAACACTCTGTTTGGAGTAGCAGAGGTATCCCCTTCCTCGAATGCCCCAACGAGTGGGGGACAGAGCACATATGAATGCACTTCATCCTACCAACGACTTCGTCCACATAGTTATTGTAATATCCTGATCGTCGATTCGGTGTAGATTTCTAAATTAATCACGGAGTTTTCCGATTTTCGGTAAATCACGGGAGGTGAAAATTTAATTGCATAATTGTTCAAACTTAAAAAATAAATTAAAACAACTAATTTTGATATTTTAGGCTGTCCGGAGGGGTGAGCTAGCCGCTTTGGGCCAGCCAGCCCAAATAGGGGCCCGTACCCCCTCTCAAACCCTAGCACCCCTTTATAAACCCCCTCCCTTGGCCCGTCTCCCCTTTTTTTCACCCCTGGCCACCCCCCTCCCAGATTTCACCCCCAACATCCCCTTTCTGCTGCCATTGAAGCCAAGGAGAGGAAGGAGAAGGAGAGGAAGAAGAAGAAGAGAAGGAAGAATAAGAGGAGGACGAGAAGAAGAGGAGGGAAGAAGAGAGATGATCCCAAGGGATCCTCTAGGTAATTTTTTCTAATCCCAAACCCTCTGTTTTTCTGAATAATTAGGGTTCTTGGCACGGATTTTGAAGGAAGATTATAGATTAATTGCCCGATTAGAGATTACCTGTTGTCTGCCTGTAGATTGATTCGCGCAGCACGTCTGTTTGTGCGGTTTCAACTAGTAAACAATTTTTCTGTAGACCCTGCCAATAGAAAACTTGTAGAGGACTTCAAAACACATCTCCCATATTTTTTTGGAATTTTTGGCCGTGGGAACTGGGAGTTACAGAGTCGGGAATACCGCTGTTCGTCAGGCGAGCAGAATTGGACAGACTGTTTTTAATCTGTGATTTTGAGATAGTAAATCATTTTTATGATCATGGCCGTAATTGAGAAAGTTGTAGAGAATCTGGTAATATAGCTTCCATAGAAAATTCAGAATTTTTAGACCCATGTACAGTTGCTGGGACGCATTTGAATGCTGCTGTTCAATCTGCCAAAACAGAGATCTTCCTCTGTTTTGGGCATTAAATTACACCTAGCTATGATCAAAATAAAAATATGTATTCTACATGTAAAATGTAGGCTTTTAAGTGATGAATCTAGAGAGGTATCATTTTCTGTAATTGGATCAATATTTTTAAAGATACAAAAATATTAAGTAGCGCTGCTACAAAGGGTATTTTGCTGAATTGTTGAGCGGAGAAGAGTTTGTGCGGGTTCGGGGTTCTAGCGACGTCTTTAATATTTTAGTCGTGTTTGTATGCTGCGGTTGTGTGCTTAGAGTTGCCTTTTAGACAGGTGGTCTTGTCCCTAAGCGCTCTTGATTTTACTTCGCTTCGTCGGATTGAGGCAAGTAAACAAGAATTATTTGTTATTGCTTTACCGTCATTGATGGTGATTTGAGGTTGATGATATAAACATTGTTAATTGTGGAAGATTAAATATTTCATTTGCATTTAATTGTGGATAAAATGACTGCATTCATATGCCAATTAAATCTAAAATTGTAGAGGTATGATTCATGGAAGTTTGTGGTGGTTTAATAATTGTGGACATGAATTATAGTTGTGGTTGTACGGAATTATAAATGATGATGTATAATTATTTATAGTTTGAATAGCCTGTTAAGCAGTTTGCTTGCTGAGATTTTATCTCACCCTTGTTTCCCCCTCCCTACAGGTGGACTTTGAGCATGCATAGGAAGGGTAGAGCGGCACCACACTGATGCACGTGAATCATATTTTTATGCTGTAATAAAGTTGAAAGGGTTCTAAACCTTTGGATAGCTTTGTTTACATTATCTTAAGAATGTTAAATTTGTGAACTATGTTTTAGATTAAAATGTTGGAGGATGTTTTGATTATTGAATTGCTATCACTATCCTGTTGTTCCTTAGTTGTTTATGCTTCCGCTTATATTATCCTGATTAGCAATTGTTGTTAGTTTATTTTATCTTGTAAATTGGCTAGTTGTGGAGTGGTTTTAGTAGTATCCCAGGGTAATGTGGGTCCTGGGGTGTTACAGTTATGAAAGGTGGGGGATGGAGCATGGGCAAATACAACTGTATACTATTGTCGACTTTTTCGACACTTGTCTGAAGGGTGGGGGATGGAGCATGCATGAGTACGACTTCTTCCTACTACCGGCGTCGTTAACATAGTTTCGTAGGGTGCGGGACAGAGCATGCATGAATGCTACTTCGTCCTACTGCTGACTTCGTCGATGCTTGTCTTGAAGGGTGGGGGATAGAGCGCACATGAGTACGACTTTGTCCTACCGTCGACTTCGTAGACACTTATCCGAAGGGTGGGGGATGGAGTGCACACGAGAACGACTTCGTCCTATTGCTGACTTTGCTGACGCTCGTCTGAAGGGTGGAGGACGGAGCACGCACGAATCCTACTTTGTTGTAATATCCCGAACGTCGTTACGGCGTAAGTTTTAAAACAATCGCGGAGTCGTCGGTTTTTCGGCAAATCGCGGGAAGGGAAAAATAAAAATTATAAAACATAAAACAATGATTAAAATATATTAAAAATTATTTAAAAATTTAGAGTGGGCTGCACTGGAGTGGGTCGACCGCCTTGGGCCATGGCCCAAGGGGTGGCACACCCACCCCCAACCGCACCCCACCCTTTTAACCCTAGACCCCACCCTCTCCTCCTTCCCCCACAGCCGCCACCCCTCTACTCCACCTCTTTGGGCGCCTTCCCCTCTCCCTGTTGCTACCATTGGTGCCCCCAAGTGCTGCTGCCATTGGAGGGAGAAGAAAGGAAAAGGAAGGAGAAGAAGGAAGGAGAAGAAGAAGAGGAGAAAAAAAAGGGTGATCCATCATCTAGGTAATTTTTTTCTCATCCCAAATCCTCTGTTCTTATGAATAATTAGGGTTCTGGGCACGGATTTTGAAGGGGGTTATAGATTAATTGCCCGAATAGAGACTACCTGCTGTCTGCCTGTAGATTGATTCGCGCAGCGCGTCTGTTTGCAGGTTTCGACCTAGAAAATAATTTTTCCTGCAGACCCTCCCAAAAGAAAAGTTGTAGAGGACTTTGAAACACATCTCCTATATTTGTTTTGGACTTTTTGGCCGTGGGATATGGGAGTTTGAGGGTCAGGAATACCGCTATTCGTCAGGCGAGCAGAATTGGACAGACTGCTAGTAAACTGTGATTTAGAGGTAGTAAATGATTTTTATGATCATGGCCGTAATTGAGCAAGTTGTAGATAAATTGGTAGTATAGCTGTTGTATAAAATTCAGAATTTTTAGAACCATGTACTGCTGTTGGGACGCATTTGAATGTTGTTGTCCAGTTTGCCAGAACAGAGATCTCCCTCTGTTTTCGGCATTAACTTACACCTAGCTGTGATCAAAATAAAAATATGTGTTCTACATGAAAAATGTAGGCTTTTAAGTGATGAATCCAGAGATGTATTGTTTGCTGTATTGGATCAATATTTTTAAATATACGAAATTGTTAAGCAGCGGTGCTGCAGAGGGTAGTTTGCTGAATTGTTGACGGAGAGGATTTTGTGCGGGTTCGGGGTTCTAGCGACGTCTTTAATTATTTAGTCGTATTTGTATGCTGTGGCTTTGTGCTGAGATGCCTTTTGGACTGGTGGCTTTGTCCCTGAGCGCTCTTGATTTGCTTCGCTTCGTCGGTTGAGGTAAGTGAACGTAGCAGTGGTTGCTACCGTTTAACTCGTTATTCGTTCTACTTGCAATTTACATTATTATCGTAATTTGATACATTATGCCATGATTGCATGATATTCTAAATGTGGTGATGGTAGCAAGTATTGATCAATTGATATGTTGATATTCTGCTAGTAGACATATGAAATTCTTGCTTAATGTGGTATTACAGAACATGAAATTAATATGTGGTGGATGTGGATACGTTGAGAGCATGATAATGCCCGTTGAGGATGGATTAATGTGATTTATGATTATCATATCATTCATATCATATCATGTCATTTACATATGTGGATGTCGCCGCACCTAGCCGCGACCGTACCGGTACAGCATCGTATATTGTCGTGATACGATGCACCTCCTATCCCGCTGGGAGCATCGTATATTGCCGTAATACGATGCACCTCCTATCCCGCGTGGAAAGAGTGGTGTAGAGCATAGCATGAAAGCATTCATATGCATTGCATTGTGGAAAGATCATTTTCATACATATGCAATATATTGTGGTGAAGTTATTTTGTGATATATTCAACTTCATAGTTGTAATGAGGAATTAGCTCATGTGAGCTATTTACAGTATGACGTATCTGGATGTGGTCGTGGAATGGGGTTCGTCCCTTGTGTACGGTAAGGGTTGTGATTGTGGCATGAGATTCTTTTCTCTTGTATTAATTGTTGATAACAATTGTGGATGTGATGAATAATAAAGTATTGAAGTACAACATACATATGTTTTATTTTTTTTGTGGTGTTAGTGGTTGAGGTTTTAAAGTAGTCAAACAAGAATTATTTGTTAGTGCTTTACTGTCATTGATGGTGATTTGAGGTTGAGGATATAAACATTGTTAATTATGGAAGATTAAATGTTTCATTTGCATTTAATTGTGGTTAAAATGACTGCATTCATATGCCAATTAAATTTGAAATTAAAGAGGATTGGTCCATGGAAGTTTGTGGTGATGAATAATTGTGGACATGAATTGTGGTTGTGGTTGTACGGAATTATAGATGATGATGTATAATTGTTTGTAGTTTGAATAGCATGTTAAACTGTTTGCTTGCTGAGATTTTATCTCACCCTTGTTTCCCCCTCCCTACAAGTGGACTTTGAGCATGCATGGGAAGGGTAGAGCGGCACTATACTGATGCACGTGAATCATATTTTTATGCTGTAATAAAGTTGAAAGGATTCTAGACCTTTGCATAGCTTGATTTACATTATCTTAATAATGTTAAATTTGTGAACTATGTGTTAGATTAAAATTTTGGAGGATGTTTTAAATATTGAATTGCTATCACTATTCTGTTTCCTTAGTTGTTTATGCTTCCGCTTATATTATCTTGATCAGTAATTGTTGTCAGTTTAATTTATCTCGTAAATTGGCTAGTTGTATAGCAGTTTTAGTAGCATCCTAGGGTAATGTGGGTCCTGGGGTGTTACAGTTGGTATCAAAGCGGGCTTTAGGCCCGTGGTAATTAAATTATTAAATTGACACACTGGTGCACAGTAGGATGGGATGGGTCAAGCATTACATTTATGCTTTTGACATATTGTATTGATGATTTACGTTGTGAGATAATCTTGTATGATTATTATTTGCTCCTTTGACTGTTATGAGTAAGAATTATCAATGATAAGTTGTAGAGGTTGTATTTTCTATCTTGGCATTGCCAGGTTATACCACTGTTTGTAGCATGTGGATTAGCAATGTAGTTACCTCAGGTAACTTAATTGCAGATATTGTGAGTGAGTTTCTTTAGAAAAATTGTTATCTTCCTTGAATTGATTTTTGGCCAATTCTTGGCCTATTGCAGTTAACGAATTTCTCTTGAGATTGTGGTTCATTGCAGTTGAGGGTTTGCAATTGGTCTCTACCTGTTCTTTGAAACAATTATTGTTTCTTCTCGGAACATTTGAGACACTTTTGCTCCTTGTGAATATTGTTGATTTGTTAGGATGTTCTCTTCGAGAGTTTTGTCTTGCTGTGAATCATGACTCATTGGTTCGCTTGGTATTTTTATTAATGAATGTTTTATGTTGCAAACTCATTAATATGTTAAAGCCTTGGATCTATGTATTTCTTTTGGATTATTTTGAGTGTTGAAGTTTATTTCCACTCCTTTCTGAAAGAGAGTGATAAAACCATTTGTGGTGTTTTGCTATGCTTAAGTGGAAGGTGGTAATTATATAAACCAATTCATAAGGTATGAATTATCAAGTTGAGATGTTAGTGTGGTGCATAATTAATTTCATCTAGCATCCTTGGAAGTGTAGTTGATTAATTTGATATTGTCTTGTATTAGTTTCTTGAAGAACTGTGATTAAGAAGTTGTCTATACATGATTGGAACTCATGGAGTTATTGAGGAGTGTGCAAAAGAATTGGAATGATTATTAAGATTGTTTAAATTTCTGTCATGTTGGATAAATCGAATTATTTTTTGTCTTGAGTGATTAATCTGACCGTTCGGAATCATTAATTAAGGAGGTGTTGGAATATTGCCTTGGTAATATTAACCTTTAATCTGTCCTTTATTATATACTTTATGAGTATGTACAATTGCTAGTTTCATATATCTTTCATCATGCTAGATTGTTGAAATATGTATAAAGAAATAGTGAAGGTTGATGTATTGACTTGTAGAATCGTGTCTTACAAAGCTGGTATTATTGAAGTTTAAAGTTATTTCGTTCTAATTGCTGAACATAAGATGAAATGTTGAATCTATGCTCATGATTGTTTTATGATTGTAAAATAGAGTCAGGATCATGAATGTTGTTATGATAAAATAATAACCAATTATTGCCAATAATGACTAGGGTACAATTAATTTATGCTAAATTAGAGTTGAGCATAAATAAGAATTGAATATATGAAATCTAATAAGAGATTTGTACTAGCATGTTTTGTGAGATTATCATGTTCTAGTATCATCTTGTTTAAGAGCTTCGTTCTATTATGTGGCTTATGCACTAGATTTTCCTAGATCAAGTAGTTGCAACCTTATTTAGATAATAGAAATATGATGAAGTGCTTTCTTATGTTTCTTTTGAAAAAGTTTATGAAGGGATTGGAGGTTATGATGATGCTTGTTAAGAATGTATTATTCTGATGTTAGTATGTTGGTCAGTATGTGGTGTGATGATAATGTTGAAGGTTTTATAAATAAAAGAATTTGATAACTTCCATGATACTATTTAAATCAAAAATTTTGATATTTGCGTACGTGATCTTTTTGATCTCATGACTTATGTGGCAGCTGAAATTCTTTTAAGCAAAGTGTCGTGTTGAGAGGTTTTATTAGTTCTTAAGGGACTAATGTGTTATGGTCTTCAAATCTCTTTTGTTGGAATTGTCAAGGTAATACCGTAATCAATGGACGTTGTTCTCTTGATTAAAAGAAAGAGTGTGGTAAACGTACTGGAGGTTGAAGTCAAGTTGTACAATCTTTTTGAGGTGTGTTTGACTTCTTTTTTTTCGCCGCATAAGAGTTTATTGAGCTCAAATGGCAATACTGTATTCTTGTTGGTTCAGATTTGATATTTTCTTCTTGAGGAGGCATGCGCTTTCAACTGTGATTTTATCTTTTGTCGTCCAAGATTATTGCTATTTCTTTTGGTTTTGTATTTATTGCAGATGGTAACATTTTCCTTTGTACTGAAATTTCTGCTTTTTGCCTCTTCTAAGAAAGGGGTAATCAATTTGGGTTGCAAAGTCCTTTAAGAGGTGCATGACATCTATTTGGTGTGGTCATGTGATTGATTTTGGTGAGATTGTGGGTGTGTTATGAATTTCGAGTTGTTATCCTTAAAAGGATTGAGGTGCTTTAGGAATTATCTGTCAAAGAAATTTCTTTGGTCAAGGGCTTGGCTAGAATGTATTTTGTGGAGACAGTAGAGTCTCTCTGCAAGGGTGTGGATGATGTACTCAGTTTGAGCGTATTGTCGAAGTTGCCAACTTAAGATAAATGAGTTGGTGTGTTGGACGATGATTTGGAAATCCTTGGCTCAAGGAAGTTAAATTTTCAAAGGGAATGGATTGGGAAATTATTAATATCTCGAGCAGTAATATGCTCTCTTGATTCTTGTTTAAACTGTGTGTTTATGGCAGAGGTCATCTGCAAATTGAGTTGTTTTATGTTGTGGTGTATTCTTTTTTAGCTAGGAAAAGAAAATGATTGTTTTGGTCTGTCGAGTGATTTTCACTCTTGGCTTGTGCACTGTGGATTCTCCAAATGTCTATTTGGAGAGTGTGTATGGTTTTGTTGTGAATCCTTTGTTTTGGATCGTGGTCCTTTGAAGGAAGGTTGTTTGCTAGTGTGTTGCTTCAGAATGCTTCATTCTTCTTGTGGTTGTGTTACATTTGTAACAGTATTGTTTATGCTTCAGTAATGTTATGAGTGGAATCTATTGTCGAATTCTTTAAAAGGAGTACAATGTATTATCCCGATTATGATAAATAGAGGAAAAAGTTTTAAGAAGGACGATGGTATTAGATAGTGGCTTGATAGTTTTGCGAGAACGGTAGGATCTGTTGGCCGCTCAGAGCCAACAGAAGAGTTACGAGTGCTCAGCATTGACCGACACGTGTCGTGGACTCGTCGGAGTTGATGTGGAGGCCCTCTTGACGAATCAGTCTGAGCGGAGGATATAAACATTGTTAATTGTGGAAGATTAAATATTTCATTTGCATTTAATTGTGGTTAAAATGACTGCATTCATATGCCAATTAAATATGAAATTGAAGAGGATTGATCCATGGAAATTTGTGGTGATTAATAATTGTGGACATGAATTGTGGTTGTGGTTGTACGGAATTATAGCTGATGATGTATAATTGTTTGTAGTTTGAATAGCATGTTAAACTGTTTGCTTGCTGAGATTTTATCTCACCCTTGTTTCCCCCTCCCTATAGGTGGACCATTGCCACGCCAAGGGTCCACTTCAGTGCAACCTTCACCATGGTGTTGCTGAGGTAACCCCAGATGCACTCAACACAGGCGGATCGACGCATAGCATGAACGCGTGGAGCATAGTGGTGTTCTCTTCGGGAAGGCCCAGATGGGGATTCGCCAGCTCATCAATGTGAAGGAAACCCTAGAGATGCAGCAGCCCAAACACTATATGTGCCATCGCGTGCAAGAAATGCTTACCGTATGTGTAGGCGGCATTTAGGGCAAGAAATGAAGCCTCACGGATCCTTCAAATGTTGCTAAGAGGTCATGTGACCCATGCTCCTGAGGAAGGACCTCCACCACCAGCTCCTCTAGGGTCACCTCCAAAACCTCCATTGACCCCCATGCCGACACGGACGCCTCACTAAGGATGCGATCCCTCTCAGCTGGCTCTGACGCCCCTTATGCCTTCTCCTACTCTAGCACGGCAATTTGTTGCACAAAGCTCTCACTCTCTTTGGCAGCAACTAAGCGAGCTTGCTCCACCATAAGTCGTGTATCCACGATAGCCTTCGCACCCTCGAATTCAAGGAAGCGGGTGCACTCTGCCCTTTTTTCGCCAACATTGAAGCGTCCATGGCGACCTTGCGTACTGATGACAACTCTACCTTAACAGCTGCAAGCTGCTTCTGCGGGCCATTACACTCACACAACATCACGACTTGGAGCACGTGTCTAGGGACAAGGTCTGTACGAGCGGACGAGCCACCACGACTGGAGGAACCGCCCGCGGCCCTATGATGAGAGCGTCGATCGCCACATGAACCATCCTCAATGAGTGGCATGAAAGACGACGCAAGCAAAGCAAACACAGTAAACAGTGATGCACAGCGTAGCGCGGCTGAGCAAGACGATGGATTGCGGCACAGTAAGAAGATGAAGGGAGAAGGTGACAAACAGTCAGGTGGTATGGCAACCGAGCCTGTAGATGGCGCCTTAAAAGGGAAGCCGAAAGTTAATTAGCATGCCTTTTTAGGCCAGGCATGAGAACCAAGACGGCGTGCTGCACGATGACCCATGACACTCACGCTGACAAGACGCTACGCCGCACGACCAACCAACAAGAAGGGGACGTGTGTCCCACAGCGATAGAATATGAGACAGTTGGTGCCAAAGGCAAAAACGGCCCACAGGTCTGCCAACCATCGGGTCAAAGGTACAGAGGGGGCCAAAAGGCAATGCTACATGGTTTCAGCTTACAGGTGGCAGAGCCCTTTACCATGAAATGCTACTGTTGGAGAGTGGCCCCCACCTGCTGGGCTAAGAGGCCCATTACGTATGTAAAAGGATATTTGTACCCCTAGCCTGATGAGCCCTAGCAAGGGCATTCGTATAATCCGGCTTTAAGGTCATGTATATAGCCCTAATGAAGAAAGTAGCCAGGATAGAGATAATTCATTTACTCATCCCCACCTCTAGTGTATTTGTGGCTTTGGCTAGCTCCTAGTTGTTTTCCTATAGCCCTTTATTTACTGTTTGGCCTGTAGTCACAACACACTTCCTTTTGAAGGCAAGCTGATATGTACTAGTTCAGACATTCATCATTAAGGATATGGGACCCAAGAACTGCACAAAGCAAACATGTTGCCAGAGGTAAATTAGCATCTCTGATATAACAATCACGGTATTCATTTTTTTGCTTATGATTGACAATCAAGGATTCCTAGATTTAATCGTTTTTTCTGCACGTTCTAGGCCATGGCTATCATGCTAATGGATTGACGTTCTTATCAACCACTTCGGATTCCCAAACAGTTGTTAGTGGTTCAAAGGATAACTCTGTGCACATTGTGAAGATAAATTCTGGCCAGGTTTGATGAGAGGATTTGGTCCGATCTTTCGATGAGAATGATAACTACGATTGTTTGATATGACGTTGACAACAAGGCTACTTGATCGAAACAACCAAGTCCGTCCTGCAATCGCTACACCACATCCTTGTCGTTATCAACTGTGCCAAGAACGCGGTTGACCTGATTACGAAGATCAATTCCTGCAACCAATCGAGAACAAGCAAGAACAAGGATAGTGAGTAATCTGAAAATTGCTAGATATAGAAGTCGCACAAGGATAGTTGAGGTTCTGTAACACGATTCTGTTGGTCTAGTCAACACAAGAGACAACGTGGAGTTTGCACATGGGGCTAAACTGATCTAAACAAAACCTAACCCTAAAGGCTGCGAATATAAGGCTTATATAACCCCTTGTGACTTTCACGAGGTCCCCAAACTAAGTACAACTCAACCTGACATTGTATTAGACTCAAACTCATACAAAAGGAAACCCTGATTTTTCCACCGTCACATTGTTTTGGATATTGCGGCGCGACTAGAAGGGGTCTAAAGCTGGGGCCTTACCCATTGGATGGACCTTGGAATAAGCTTTCCAACAAGCCCAAGAACACCTAAATCGGATTTCGTTTGTGAAAGTTATGGCTTTTTTATTACAGACCTGTCGAGTTGTCCCGAACTGAATCCGAATTGAGTTCTGAGTTGATTCCGAGTTTGATTTCGGTTAGGCTTAAGGAAATTCCGAATTGGGATTAGAAACCTCATCCAAAACTTGGACTTTAAGTTTTTGGACCTCTCCTTTTTGCTCTCCCATTGCATGGCTTCTCCTTGCCTTTCTTCTTTCTTGTTTTTCTCCATTGCTTTGGTGCCGGTCTCCCTCTCGGTTAGAAAGTATTCTATTATCAAACCTAAGAATGAACAAAGTAGTGATATGAGGTAGTATTCTATTCTCATGAAAAACATTGGTAGTAATAGATAGAAACGAATTCATCTTTTGTTCAATCTTGATATTGGGTGTTATGATCGTATGTATTTGTAGCATGATCACATCAAGGTTGGCTGTCTTTCCATTATATGTAGACTTATAGATTGTTTTCCATAATATACTTAGTGACCTTAGTTTATGTTGTAACACAGTTTAGGTATTCAACAATCTCTGACAACCTACATGCTCTGACAACATCTCCAACAGTCGGATATATGCTATGATAACATCTCCAACAATCTGAACCACATCCGAGTTATTCATATAATAGAATGTCTTGTAGTGTGTGTGTTGATCATATATGCATTCTGTTTGAATAGGTTTTGGTGTTGGTGGTGAATAGGTTTTGGTGTTGGTGGCACATAGGGGTGTAGCCACCGGGGATACTTGGTGAGGCTTCAGCCTTATCTTCCCCCGTGGCAATTTTATATAGAGTAAAAAAAGAGAAAAAATAATAAATCTAAAGAGAAGTTAGCTCTCTTTAATGAAAAGATTAATAATAAGTATAAAATTAAAGAAGACAATGATGAGGAGGAGAAGAAAAAGTAAAAATCATAAAATTAAAGAAGAGCTAATCAGTCAATCAAAAAAAGAAAGAAAGTGAAATAATATATATAAATCCAAAAAATAAAGACGAAGAGGAGGAGTAGCAGTGAAAATCATAAAATTAAAGAAGAGATAATCAATCAAAGAAAAAAAGAAGAAAGAAAGTGAAATATATATGAATCTTCTTGAATCCGAGGATGACGGTGGAGAGCTCGAGGAACCTCTGGTTGATCTTCTCCCTCTACCGTCACTCCGCGATGATGTGGTCCTGCACGTGCCCCGAAGACACCGTCGCCGCCGAGCCCCTGCCGTGAAAATGATAAGAATATTGGATAGAGTGTAAAAAAAGATATCGTCTTTTGTTTTTATTATCTCGTGATTCAAATTAGTTTAATTCTGGTATGTTTCATATGATCTAAATTTTCATTGTCATTCATAATTTTCTATTATATCACTAATTTTGATATGTTTTACACATAAGTGACTTATCAATACTCCGCACTCATGGCGCTTTCTATTATTAAAGTACATACTTTCTATTTCTCTATTTTTCATTGTTTGTCTTCATTTAATTTATAATTTCTATTTGAATTTAAAATTTTATAAGAGTAAAAGACTAATTTTGTGTCAACTTAGTTTAGACTTATAAATAGTTCAGTCAACCCTGAATTTCATTCCTGGCTTCGCCACTGGTGGCACAGTATTCGGATACTTTAGTCACATTGAGTGCATTGGCATTTCTTCAAGGTACAGTTCTGTGAATGTTGTTGCTCCCCTGCTAGTGCGGTCATGCATATTACAAGCTTGTTATATCTGAGTGCGTGTCCTGAAAAACAAAATGTTGGATGTATGATCTCTGTGGGAAAACAGCTGTATGTTTGGATACTGTGAGCTTATACGATATAGAATTTAGAGTTTTGGCGAAAATGGAAGATTATAAGTACCATGGGCATACTTGGTGTGAATTTACGCAATACCTTGGAGTAGCCTTCTTGTTGACCTTAGCTGTGCTTTTCTGCAGTTACAACAGGATGTCAAAAGCTCATTATCTGGGACCTTATTCATCAATCAAGTCGATGCACTTGCGAGCATGATGTGAGTCCAGAGTTTCTAATTCACTTTTCACCTCTATAGTTATCTTACACTTTTGATGATATCGTGAGTTTATTCTGGGTGGTTGTGATAAACAGGAGGGTGTGACATCCCTTGCATGGTTGGGTTCATCGAGATATGTAGCATCAATATCCATCGATGGCAAGGTTCGCATCTGGGTAGGGGTGCAAACGGATTGGATTCGAACGAATATTATTGTTACCATATCCTAACTCATATATTTTTTTCGGATTCGGTACCAATCGGATTCGGTGCCGGATCGGTCGGGATTAACCCGAGCCGTTTGTACCCCTACTTGTTTGTAAGGAATGTATGCAGTATAACAAATGGAGTATGAGGACGTACTGTCAAGAACTTGATGTTACTGCTTAATAGTTGATGTGGAAGATTTTATTTTACCATTGCAAAAGAAAATGAAACATCAAATAGTAGCACTAACCTGAAATCAAACTTGAAAACGTATCGGATTCGGGACGGATATTGCTGTTACCATATCCTAACCCATATTTTTTCTCCGAATTCGGTATTAATCGGATTCGGTACCAATTGGATTCGGTGCCGGATCGGTCGGGATTAACTTGATCCGTTTGCACCCCTACATCTGGGACAACTTATCTGGGAACTGCACTAGGACATTCAGTGGCCATGCCGATGCTGTGCAGTCTTTAGCCATCTGGCCCATCTCTGCCGACAGGAACTCTTATCGTCTCGGTCTCAACAGATGGTTCTGCTCGTGTCTTCGACATTCCATGTTCAAGTGAAAAAAAAATTACAGTGTGTGTTCAAGTAAAAAAATTTACAGTGCGTAATTTCTTCAGCATATATGGCCTTTAGCACTGTAAAATCATGTCTTGTTAATATTGGAAATGGCTTGAAGTTCTTTGTTCTCGAGTCTTGATGCAAATAAACTTGAGGTACGGTATTATTTTGTAAACACTGGAAGGTGGACTGTAAGATTATGTTGTAGTGAGCTTGTGTTGGTACGTTGGAAGGAAAGCAAGCAAGTGTGGCGCGGGCCTACCGTGGTACTAAAACACATGTAGGTTTGAGGTTATAAAAGAACCATTTGATAGTGAACTAATTTGCAGTCATTGCTCATTAGCTCTGTTATCAAAAGCAAAAGGCAAAATTGGCTCTAGAAATGTTCGTTTGTGGCATTTGCCAAAACACACTACAAAATCGATATTCGATTTGTCAGAACATACTTTGACAATTGAAATAGTATTTTTGCTAGTTAAGGACGGTGAAATATAGAATGTGCCCTCCCCTCTTCTCTTCTCCCTCAATCTTCTCTCCTCTCAAGTCTGAAGAGGCAAGAGATGGGAGAGCTAGGTAGAGGCTTGCAGGTGAGATGGGCGAGGAAGGCGATGTGCATCTGCGCCTTTGCCCAGCCGTGGCATCCTACTATGCTTTGGGTCGCCGTCGTCCTACTGTGCCTGGTGAAGCCACTACAACAGAACATGGCTATGGTAACACTTAACTGCAACATAATACAAATTATGTTACAGGCAAAAAACTCAGCAACACATACTTTGTGTCCCCAGGAGACCCTGTAACACATACTCAGTATGATCATTAAACGTGTTACAAGCATATAGTACAGCAACATAAACATGTGTTACAAAGCTATCTGGTAACATACAATATATATGTTACGGACATGTGTTACTTTCTACTGTAGGGATAATCTTGTTCAACATTGATAGATTTGTACAAACAACACCACTACTAGATTGAAGATATTGATCTTTTTTTCAAAAGAAATTGGAAGGGCAAAGGTAGAAGTCCTTAAATTTACACTAACTGTCCCTTATAACAAAAATTGCAGTTTTTTGGTTTGGAAAAGGCCAAAATTCAGAAAGCGAGAGAAAATATGTGGAACCTCGCTGCTATTTTTCATGTTAGAAAATCTGCTTTCAGGTCGTGGAACTACAAGGCAGATTTGTAAAGTTGAAAATTTAATTATGACGAAAAGTGCTAACATGTTCTTCATACAAAATAATCTGATTTGTATAGTATAAAATAATTAGACATTATATAAGTGTGTATACGTAACATTCGGACTAGCTAGGAGCTTTTCTAATCGCACTTATTTTTTCCATAAGTAATTAACATGGAACATTCTTTAAGAACAAACATTCATTGGACAACATAAATTTTTCTCTCTAGATAACATGTACCCAGACAACGAATGTACAGTCCAAATGAGTTCAATAAAACTAGGCCAAAGCTAGAGGGTTAAAAGGAAATAAAAACGGGAAAGCTTTGGCAACAGTACATGCCAAAAAATTAACAACTGCAACTAGGTGAGCAAAAAATAATCGATGGCATCGTTTGGAGCAATCTGAAAATCATTTAATCAGCTACCAATATTCCAAAACCCCATCGCCTCCACGCAAAATCTCCACGCCGCCGCCTCCGCCGACTTTGACGCATCGCCGCCGCCGCCGCCCGCCGCCGGTGCCTCGGCTCACCCACCGCCTCCGCCGCCGCCTCCGCCGCCGGCTCCTCGACTAGCCCGCCGCCTCCGCCGCCCGTAGTCTCGCTCGCCGCCGCCCATCACCTCGCCCGCAGCCCGCCTGCCGCCCCGCCCTCCACCTCGCCCGCACCTCGCCTGTCGCCTCCGGTCGTCGCCTCGGCCGTCGCCTCAACCCGTCTCCTCAGCCCCTAGCCTCGGTCCGTCGCCTCCCTCCGTGGTCTCCGCCCGCCGCCTCCACCTGTTGCCTCCATCCGTCGCCTCAACATCCGCTGGCCACCGCCTCCGCCCGTCGCAAGTACTACCTGGGGAGGTAAATCATTTTATCAAAGTAGAGATTTTTCGAAGTTTTTGAGGTGGAATTTTTGAGGTATTCAATTCTTATGAGCACCCCTTTTGTATTTGTTCGACTTGAGAAGATGCACTCTTGGAGAGAGAGCATCGGCATGAGCTCACCGGCATTCTTCTTGTCCAAAGACACAATAGATCACTTAAACACGATTATCAAGCCAATCGTTTACCTCTCCATGTTCTACTACTTCAACAACCCAAGGTCATCAACTGGGAAAACTATGTTGTTCTTGCGCTTGTCACCGCGTGATGTGAATTGGCTACACTTTTGCCATCTTCTTACTGACTGTTCTCGCAATTTGGTGAGTGTTTTATATATAAGCATTTGCTCCATCTCAAGAGTCAAGAAAAGTGCGGAAATTTTGTTATAGATGTTCTAATACATTATTTTATTTTGATGCGATGGTCGGCGTTGCTCCCAGTTGTTCTAACTCTTATAGCAACCAACAGAAGAACACCTTCTTTGCTAATTTATGTTACACAAAGTGGGCTCGAAGCATTTGTGATTGCAATTAGCAACCCAAAGAAGATGACCAATAAGGGTTTCGGTTGTGGTTGTTGCAAGTTTATAGATCTTGCGAGACATATGAGAGCCAATTGTCGTTGCGGTGTATTCGGCGTGTGGTCGATAATGCGATGCGTTCATCGATCAAGAGTGGATTCATGACTTGATCAATTCCTTATTAAGGTATTCGGGTTTCTCAATTCCTTATAAGAATTCATTAATTTCTTATTTTTATCTTTATTTTATATTCATATATATATATAGGAATATATATATATATATAGAAAAATACCTTATATATATACGTATCGTCAGTATCGGCTATATATATATATAGGAATATATATATATATAGAAAAAATACCTTATATATATACATATCGCCGTATCGGCATTTTTAGGAAAATGGCGAATCGCGGTATCGCCGTATCGCGTATCCGTATCCGTATCGGGGTATTTGGGTAACATAGGTCGGCAGCCTCTTGGTCTCTCCTCTCGCTCTCCGTCTCTCTCACTCTGTCTCTTCTCACTCTTTCTCAGACTCGCTGAGAGCTCTCACCTCACTCAGCCACTCTCTCAGTGCTCCTGTGGACTACAGATCCCCGCCCCTTGTGGCCGCGCCCAGTGCTCCCCGCCCCCACGCCCGGATGGCCGGATCTACCTCCTCTATCCTTTCAGCTGCTCAGCCCGGTCCGATCGGCTCCTGGTGGCTGGCCGTTCTTATCCCGCCCAGCTCGTTCAGGCGGACATGCCTTCAGGCGAGCCTAGGCGACCGCCTGAGCTCCCTCGCCGTACGGACGAGAAGAGTAGTTTCGGTGAAATTATGCATTACAAATACACCTTTGAATATAAGAAAATTAGGCTTGGAATGAGACTAATTAAAGAATTATCATGCAATGCTACACGAAAAGTACACATACCTTGAATGGAGCAAACAAATTATGCAATTATTGCTCTCTACTATGTTTGATGTCTAATCCATTATTATTAGCATCAATCGTTGTCCCTCAACATCTGTCCTAACCCATGTTGATTCTTTGCATTATTGAACATTTCCCCAAGGTGTGAAACGTGGAAAGGCTCAGCTTCTATATCATATATCCATTCCTCATTGCCGGTGTCATATATATCTCTGGGCTTCATTTTCATTACTACAGACCACCCTGGGTTTGTTGGGTCCTCCACATAGAACACTTGATCAGCTTGGTTAGGAAGAATAAAAGGCTCATGCTCAATCTTTTCTCCAAGATGTATAAGATATGAGAAGTTGACAAGTGTGTAGCCATATTTGTCCTTTTAATTCCTTTTCCGAAATAACATCGACCCATTCACATTTAAAAGTACTACTGAAAATTTTCCAGAGTAATTGAGCTTAATAATATCTATTACCCTCCCATAGTATGTAACATCACCTAAAATTGGATTTGCATCATTTGCTTTAGCATAGCTAGATGTTTTAGCAACAAGACCACTCCACTATTTTGTGTCACTCTATCCAAACGTTTAGGCCTAAATCTGAAGCCCCGGGTGTTAAAAGCACGATATCTTTTGGCTGCATCAAGTGGGCCACGAGCTAGCCATCTAACATCTTCTTTGATACTGCATAAACCATTTTTCCGCTCCAAATCCATTATCTATATAGTGAGAATCCATTTAGATTTTGACTTGAGTAGTATAAGTTAAAGACATGAAAATGGGTACTTACATGAGCTCTAAACCAGTCATGGAACTTCTCATTTTGCACACGCTCAATATATTTTGGGTTGACACAATATCGAGGATTTTTACTAGCAAGCTGATCAGCATGAGCTCTGCACAATAATTTATAATCAAAATTGAAGTCATACAAAGGATAAATAAATAAAGATGCTATAAGCTGCAAGTAATACCTCAAGAATTTGTTAACATCCGGACAATTGAACAGCACATATCGATGTGCTTGTACCTTTGCTAGACCCCTTATAACATAGCTGCTAGGCTTTCCAAGTGATTTTCCAACATGAGAAAATATTGTTGGCCCTTGTTTCACATTAGGATGACAAGCTGATTCATGGGTATCATCATTCCTTGAAGGGCGGTTATGCTTGGTTTCGAAACCTTCAACATATCGTGAACAAAATGTCATGCACTCATCTGCCAAATATGCTTCGGCTATTGATCCCTCCGGATGAGCTTTGTTACGCACATATGACTTCAACACACAAAGATACCTACATAAATACAAAGCGAGAAAAAAGAAATTTGTTAAATATCTAGTCTGCAATACAAAACAAATACAACTTTATCTTTGTTAGGAGAAATACCTTTCCACAAAGTACATAGAACGATAACACACAGGACCTCCTATTTTTGCCTCACTTGCTAAATGAATAACCAAATGCACCATAACAGTGAAAAATCCTGGTGGAAATATCATCTCCATGCGGCATAATGTCATTTTAATTCTCTCCTCCAACTTCTCAAGCTCATTTATATAAAGTACTTTTGCATTCAGTTCTCTAAAGTACCCGCATAAATCAAATAAAACAGATATGACATTATCTAGAAGTACACCTCGCAGAGCAACAGGCAGCAGTTGTTGCATTAGAATGTGGCAGTCATGACTTTTAAGGCCAGAAATTTTTCCTTGGGCAACATTTACACATCTTGAGATATTTCCTGAATAGCCGTCGGAACCTTTATATCATAAAGTACTCTACAAAATTGTTCTTTCTCTTTTGGACATGGTATAGGAAGCAGGGGGCAAGTAATACTTGTTATTAGCACGTTTTTGCGGATGCAGCTCTGATCTAATGTTCATTTCTTGCAGGTCTAGTCTTGCTTGTAAATTATCCTTAGACTTGCCCTCCAATCCTAAAAGTGTCCCACATATATTATCACAAACATTCTTCTCAATATGCATTATATCAAGATTGTGACGGAGCAAATTAAAGTCCCAGTAAGGCAAAGAAAATAGACCACTAACACACTTCCAAGTTTTTGACTTCTCAAAATTTGGAATTGCTTTTATCTTTTCCAAAACTGAAATTTGAGAATATGCAATAGGCTCTGCCCTATGTTCTTCATTTCCATCAAAAGAAATGTCATCATAACGGAATTCATGATCTAAAGGCAGAAATCGACGATGGCCCATGAAACAATACTTGTGCCCATGTTTTAAGCGTTTAGAGCAAGTTTCTTCACCACATGGCATACAAGCAAACTCACCATTAACACTATATCCTGCAAATATTGCAAGCCCAGGATAGTCACTCACAGTGGACAATATGACAGCACGAAGTTGAAACATCTCATCTCGAGACGCGTCATAAGTAGGTGTCCCAAACTCAAATAACTCAGATAATTCTTCATAAACTGGCTCAGCAAATATATGAAAATCTTTTCCAGGGTAAGACGGGCCAGGAATTATTAGACTAAGCATAAGAGAAGAAGCTTTCATGCATAACCATGGAGGGAGATTATAAGGTACTAAGATAATAGGCCAGCAACTATAACTTGAACTCATCATCCCAAAAGGATTGAAACCATCACTAGCCATTCCAAATCTAATGTTTCGAGAATCTGATGCAAACTCAAGATATCTAGAATCAATTGCCTTCCATGCCGCTGAATCAGCTGGATGACGTAATGCCCCGTCCTTTGTACGTCCCTCGTCATGCCATCTCAATGCTATAGCTGTTTCTTTGTGCATGAATAGTCTCTTAAGCCTTGGTTTAATTGGAAAGTATCGTAACACCTTCCTTGGGGTTGCTTTCCTTCTTTCCTTGATAGTTAATTTAGTATTATCCTTTTTATTTTTCCACCTTGAAGTTCCACACTTGGAACAAAAGTCGTCATTTGCTTTATCTTTCGGTAGAAACGGCAATTATTTGGACAAACATCAATTTTCTCGTAATTAAGCCCAAGCTTTCCAATTATCTTCTTAGCCTCAGAAAATGTTCTAGGTATATTCTTACCATTTGGGATTGCTTGTTGCAGAATGGCCAGCAAATCATTTAATGATTTATTACTCCACTTGTTAATGGATTTTGCATGAAACAAAAGTACAAGAAATGACAGTTTTGAAAGCTCACACCCTTCCCATAAGGGTGACTAGCCTCTCGATCAAGTCAAAAACTCGGGTTTCGAATCGGTCCGATTCTGGATGAATTTGGGCTAGCGTAAGAATTAAATGGAAGTCCGTTATCTATATTTCCAAAAGCATCTTTGACTAACCGGTGCATATTAGTTTCTGTTCTTTCTTGTGATTGTGACTCCCTGTTAGCAGAGATGAATGCTGCGGTTTCACCATGGCAGCCCCAAATTGTATATCCTTGTAGCATTCCATGACAAACTAAATGATTATAGACTTCACTTATTGCGGTAACCACCTATTAACGCATTTGACACATGGGCATCTGATTTTTGCTTTAGGACTTCTCCCCCAATATGCAAAGTCAAGAAAACCATCTATCCGGCCAAATAGTCATTACTTGGTCTAGGAGAAAGCAGAACTTCTTAATGGCATCTAAATCCACCCGTTCCTCGTGTTAAAAAGAAGTAGTAGTATTTATTCAAATGGAGCACAATGAGAACCATCAACTTCCATCAGAAATCAGATGATGCAAAATCTATAAATCAGCATGTTATTAAACATGGAGATGCCGTCGAACCAAACCTTGAGGATTGGCACTGGGATCCAGCAGCTTTTGTCTCCATACCACGATTAGATCATGAGCTGCAGGGCAGCGCCAATACAGTGGGTAAATACATGTAACTTCTTGATGCAATTTCAGATTACCAATACTTATGGACAAAAAAGTGAAATAAAAACGTGCAATGAGAGGGGAACAGACAAAGATTAGAAATAGTAGAACAAAGCCATCCCTCACCCCACGTTTTGCAATTGTAGGCATCTGCTCCAAATGACGTGACTCAGCAGATATCTTCTCTCCGACCTCCACTCCAGCCTCCTGATATCTTCTGCTAGTCAAATGGAAAAGGCCCCAATGAAAATAAACTCTAGCTAGCTGAAGAGTAGGAGAGAAAGCAGAGGCAAGGCATGTTCCGTCTGAGTAGTGATTAGAGAAGCGCAGGGAACGAGAAGTTTGGTGAGTAAAGACTAAAGGCTATTAATTGCCATATAAAGTGCACGAGTGCTTTTTTGAGGGAAAGTGCACGAGTGCTTTTTTGAGGGAAAGTGCACGAGTGCTTTTTTGAGGGAAAGTGCATGAATGCATTTTGATTGTGTGTGTGTCTATATATATATATATATATATATATATATATATACATATATATATATATATACATATATATACATATGCTATGTAGCACGGACACGGATACGTCGACACGACACGACACCGACACGGAAATTCGCGTTTTCCCAAAAGACCGATCTGGCGACACACTATATATATTTAAATAATAAATAAATTATATATATATGTATCATTTTCTATGTTTCCACATGCTTGGGAAGAAGTCGGCGCTTGGCGGCTAATCCGGTGGCATAGGAAGAAGCCGGCGCTTGGGGAAGAAGCCGACGACGCTTGGGGAAGCCAAGGCGGCGCTTGGGAAGAAGCCGGCGGCTGGGAAGAAGCCAGTAGCGCTTGGCGAGGCCGGCGGCGCCGGGGACGAATCCGGCTCACGGGAAGAAAGCCGGCGCTTGGGGAGGAAGCCTACGGTGGCGGCGAGGTGCGAGTGCAGGGGCGGCGGAGGCGGCGGCAAGATGCGGGAGGCGGCGGCGAGATGCGGGAGGCGGGCGGCAGCAGCAGCGACGCGACAACCGAGCAAGCATGAGGCCGATGGGAATAACGCTCGGCCACTCGTGCACAAAGATAAAAATAAGAAATGAATGAATTCTTATAAGGAATTGAGAAACCGATAATACCTTAATATTGAGCACGAGCAGCATTTAGGATGCTTCTAGCCGAGGTGACGAACGGAGGCGACCGGAGGGGACGGGCGGAGGCAGCAGCCGAGTTGACGAATGGAGGGGCCTGGCGCCGGGCGGAGGCAATGACGACGCGGCGGGCAAGCCGGCAACCGGAGGGGACGGACGGAGGCTGCGGGCGAAGAGACAAGCGGGGTGCTGGGCGAGCGGAGGCACCGGGCGTAGAGGCGAGCCGAGGTAGCGGGCGAGCGGAGGCGAGGTGGCGGGCGTCGAATTAGTGGAGGCGGCGGGGTGGGATGGGCGGATTTGGATCCGGATCCGGTGGCGAGGTGGGGTTTGGGGATATTAGGTTAAAAGTATCATAAAAGGATCCTGTAAGAGTATCGGGAATTAATTTCTTTTTTTGAATAATCAATAAATTCGGATACGTGCAGGATACGACGTCGGCGTGTCGGGCGATGTCGATGCTCGAGACGGCGACGCCGGATCCGGGCGGAAGCTGAATCGGAAGACGGAGGCGGCGAGGCGCACGAGCGGCATGACGCGAAGGTCAGGACGTCGGTTCTCTCTCACTCCTTTCCATATCCCACCCCTTTTAGCAGCTTCTACTCTAGGCGAGCGCCGCATCTCCTCGCCTGGACGCCGCATCTCCTCGCCTGGACGCCGCATCTCCACGCTTGGAAGCCTGGATGCTCTAGTCGACCGCCTAACTTCGAAAAACTAGGCGACAGTCCCTGGCGTCCACCTTGGAGCGCCAGGACGCCTAGGCGTCGCCTAGGCGACGCCTTGATAACATAGCATCCCATTATGCTCAGCGACGGCCACCGGGGGCGACGATCACCCGAGGAAGATATTTAAGCTATGTGTTTTAAAATCCTTGAAAAAATAGGCATTTTTTGCAATATCCTTGAAAAAAGAGGTGTTATATTTTTTTTCTACAATGGGAGTAATTTATAGCGATCAAACACAAAAATCATGAAAGTTTCTCGCGTGTAACACACCATTCAAAAAATTACTCCATGGCCTAAAATATTTCATTTGAAAATCTCCTTCATATACTTCCTCTAATGTAGAATCTTCCTCCAATAATCTCGTGCAATTAATCTCTCCCCTCGACTTCCCATGCGCCATAACTCACAGTTGGCTCCTTGACTCCTCGTATACATCACATCCTTAATCTTGGTCACAGTTTCTTGTTCCCAAGTCCTCAGAAGTCACCCACGAACTACCCTCCCATTTGTATCAAGAAAACTGTATATGTCATGGCTGCTCCTGTCCTCCAGAAGTACGCATCTCTTGCACATCCCCTGTAGCTTCACCATCAAGACCTTTGCGAAGCTGCAAGAAGCTGCTGCTCGTTGGATAAATATGTAGGTCTATGCTTCCTTCTCACTCAGTTATTTGTACATTATTTTGTAGAATTGAGGTACTAGGGTTCTAAGGACATACAGGTCAATGTGTGGTTCGATTACTTCTCGTTCCTCTCTCCATCTCCTCTGTTTTTTTTAATGTGGTGTCTCCTTTTATTTCGGAAGAAGCATAGCTAGATATATAGAGATTATGGACTCAGTTTTGCTCAGTTTTAACGGGCAAACTCTTTTTGCTCGACAAAGACTCAGTTTTAACGGGTAAACTCTGCCATATTTTCAGAAACTTGGCCACGATTTCCAGGTGAAATGGCAAGAAAGAAAAGGTTGAATGTAGTAAAAATCAGTGCTGAATATACCGATGGAAATGGTGATGCCAGTGAGCATTTTATGGAACAAGGTGAACCAGTACATGAGTCACAGGAATTGGAAGATGATGAGATACATGTCCAAAGAAGAACATGATGGTTCCATGAATATGTCGTACGACTTCAATTATGATAGTTAAAACTAGTCTCGAATTAAATGATTATATGGAAATCTTTGCATCGTAACTATATTACTGTTCTCATTCTATTTTACGGTGAGGATGCAATAGAGAGAAGCGTGGAAGAACTACTTTAACACATATTTGGGACCTTCCAATAGAAATCGAATAGTAGTCAAATGCAACAAGCTTGAACAACCCATTGGAGCGAAGGTGGACTTTAGGAAAATTTTTGGGCACAGATGGCAAGAAATGGGGTTATTGTCCACTTAACTTGAAGGATTGGAGAATGGTCAAAAGGATGGTGGAGCTGAAACGATACTTCAATTTGTAGAGGTATATATCCATGTCTCGAGAAGCGTAGAGAGAATACTCTACTTTGATTTCTATTGGCCTTTTCCTTCAAGGAAAAGATTCCTCTGATCTTGCTTTTCCTCTTGCTTGAATCTACTTTACATACAACTGTGATAACATAGAAAATAGCACATTTATTCACTATATCTTAATGATTTCAGACAAAGTTCTTGTACCCTCATTTGTGCGAGAAATGGATATTAAAGTCAATAGGGAGAGATTGGAGGCGATACAAAGCATCATTGAAGAAAACTCATTTTAATGCAAAGAAGAAAAGATCAGCTCTGTATAAGCTATGTCCGGAAGATGTGGATTATGATCAATGGGTTGCACTTGTGAAAGTTTGGAAGTCAAAAGAAGGAAAGGTCATAATGATTGCAACAATATTTACATTGAGACTTTATTTCAATTTTAAACATTTACATGTGTATGGTATGATCTCATTAATAGCGAGACTATTTTCATAGCAGCCCTTAGTGAGAAGAACAAAATAGTCGTGCCATGATGAAAACAACACATACAAGCAGGATCAAAGAGCTATGCTCGTTAATGAGGATATGGTGAGTTGTCTTGCTTTGTTCAATGTTATCCTCTATTTTGCGTCATATTATGCATACATTCTTTTTTTTCCGAAACAAGATAATCCTCAAAAGAAGCAGCCACATAGAGCCATGGTTTACTTAGCAACTCACAAAAGAACGGCTAAAGATAAAAGTGAACATGTGGTATGTGATACACACAATGCTTCTATCATACTATATTCATTGGATCGAACATATATGGATTTAATTACTTTCACTGTCAGGCTGAGTTGGAAAACCTCATGAATGAACAACCAGAATTAGTACAAGATGATGAGGGAAGGGTTGCATGGAAAGGTGATGTCTTACATCAAGTTTTGGGTGATGAGAAACCTGGACAAGTGCATGGCATGGGACTGCTTCCAGTCCCAAACGATGTTTATGGGCAAACATCACGACGTCTCAAGAACATTAATATCACTACCATAGAGGGATCACCATCTGATGTAGGGATACATGTTATTGATGAAGTGCAAAGTTAAAGGAGCATGTATGAATCAAGATCTACTTATTCAAGAATTGCTTAAAACTAAGTCATGCCATGGGAACAATAAACCTGCAAAATTGTTCTCAAGAAAAGACAAACCAACAAAGGTAAAAATTTTCCTTTAACCTTAATGTAAAAATTCATTCCAAACTGACATCCTTTTCCAGGAGAATAAAATAAAAGGACATCATAGCAATTATCAATCACAAGCAGTACATTATAAAAGAAAGGTATTTGTTATTATTTCTGTAAAACATTATTTCTCTTCAATTTTTTGTTTATCTCTATATTTAAATTTGCAGAGAGTCCAGTGCAATGTAGCTGATTTTGAAGACTCCAGGAGTGAACAAGAATATATATCAATGGTAATTCTATTACCTCATTAATACCAGTTTATGTACTTCATATGAATATATACTAATCATGTTCTGTGCTCTTAATGGTAGAACAATGGAAGAGTGTTGGACCAATGAACACATACGAGGACGATGACATGTCATTTTCTACTGAAAAGGTTAGCATAACTGTTATGCATTTTTTAGGAACATTACATTTTGTTTTAGCAATATAAATACTACAATGATTTGATACATGATTTTGTGACTGAACTAGTACGACAATTATGCAAATCAACAACTATTACAATGTCAAGAAGCCGCCATCATCATGGTCTCGCACGTTCTTTTCCACAAGAGGTAAATGTGTTGATAAATGACCGATTTGAGTTTCTATATTGATAGCATGTAATAAATTTCACCGTGTTTCACTAGGGAACCGAACAAAGAAAAAATTCCAAAATTGCATGAACAACATACAAGATCGGTGACTCAAACAGACTCGAGATCATGTGCCTTCAAAGAAGACAAGACCTTCGCCAATGGAGGTAAAAAACACTATGTTTGGATTCATATTACAACTAATTTGCTTATATATGCTAGTTATTGACGAAGTGATAAATATAGGTCGGTTCCATAGTATTACTCTTGACTGCAAAATATCCAAACAAAGACCAGGTGGCATATGCTACTTTGTTGAGCTGCAATCCATCTACAAAAGTAGGTGGTGTTGAGCTAGGCAACCAATTTTGGAAAGTACGAATCAATCACTCTTTGCGTAAAACTGAGGCACTTGTACGACCATTGGACTGCTGCAAGTCAATTGATGATGCCCATGCTAAAGGAATGCCGATTGCTTGGCCTTCAATATGTGTATGTTATGTCAACCTTGGTCCACAATACTACATACTTTTTCATGTATCCTTAAAGCTAAGTAATGTTTGCTAAATGCAGGTTCGGAAGATTAATGGTTGAAATCTCGTACTTGTTTCACCTCATGGATAGATCATCGGGCAAAGATTTTAACAAGAATAGATAGATATCTTGTCATATTGTAGTATGAAAAGTTTGTTGTTATTCTCAAGACTTGTGTTCTCAAATGGAATGTCATGGATGTTATAAAATTATGTGAACCATATTTTGTGAACGTTGGTGATGCAATGTTGTTATAAAAGTTTGTTGTTATTCTCAAGACTTGTATTCTCAAATGGAATGCAATGTTGGTGATTAGTATTTTGTGCAATATGTGATTCTTGTGAAGAAAATAATTTGCATGATCAATTGAATTGTCCTTTTGAAAACTTTTTTTCTTTTTTTCTCTCTCTAGATCTCTGTGTATATATATTTATATATTAAAATATGTTGCCAACAAATGTTTTGGTGTAAGGAAGCGTGTTGCTACTTATATTACAATGGTGTTACTGTTGCTCCAAAAAATGTGTTATTGGGGTAGCTAGTTGTAGCACAAATTTGTGTTACCGGGGTAGCTTACTGTAGCACATAATATGTGTTCTTATAGATATAGATATGTGTTGCAAGGTAGTAACACACTTTCAGACATGTAGTAGCACTTATCACGTGTTACTTCAAACCTAGCTAGTAACATAGGCTATAAGAACACTTAAAAATTGTGTTACCGTAAAGAGTAGTAACACCTTTCTTGACATGTAGTAGCACATGGGTGTGTTACCATAGCTCCTTCCTGGTGTAGTGAGCGTGCTGACCTGGCCGCACATGTGACCTGCGGTGTGCTGTGCACTCACGTGACACGACACACCTGGCAGTGTCACCATGTCGTGCATGCACCGCATGGGTGAACCTTTGCCACCAACTCTGACTCTAACCGAGCACCACAACCCCAATCGCCATCACTGGTGAGCCAATCCAAAAACCGCTTGCATCAAAATGTGTTGCACCTCCCATTCATCCTTCCCCCAAATTAATTTGATTTGGAGAAGGATGAATCTATGCTTGCCTTGTAGCAGAAAACACTATGGGCTCATTTAATAAAAATGGGACTGCCTGTTTCTAAAAAAATTAATTTGATTTATTTACAAGCAGCAAAGCGAAATTGATCTTCTTCTTCTCCGTATCCGGCAAACTTCACCGCCGTCTTTTGCCGCCTTGGATGAGACTCCGTGCACTTTCTTTGCACCGGAGCGTCTCCTCCCTATCATCATATTGGCACGCTCACTTGCCACTCTTGATCACCAAACTGTCATCTCTGTGAGCACCCACCGCTTTTGACACCATCCCTGATATGGATTGGATGCCTAAGAGTGGAGTGGTGAATTGAGTATCTTTTCGAACAATGTCCAAATTAAACAAATTCAAACATAATTTCTAAAGCCAATCTAAGTGTCTAAAGCTTTTTAGTGTATTCACACAACTCCTACGTCCTCTGTGGGAAAACAGCTGTATGTTTGGATACTGTGAGCTTATACGATATAGAATTTAGAGTTTTGGCGAAAATGGAAGATTATAAGTACCATGGGCATACTTAGTGTGAATTTACGCAATACCTTGGAGTAGCCTTCTTGTTGACCTTAGCTGTGCTTTTCTACAGTTACAACAGGATGGCCACAGGAGGCATGGATCAAAAGCTCATTATCTGGGACCTTATTCATCAATCAAGTCGATGGACTTGCGAGCATGATGTGAGTCTAGAGTTTCTAATTCACTTTTCACCTCTATAGTTATCTTACACTTTTGATGATATCGTGAGTTTATTCTGGGTGGTTGTGATAAACAGGAGGGTGTGACATCCCTTGCATGGTTGGGTTCATCGAGATTTGTAGCATCAATATCCATCGATGGCAAGGCTCGCATCTGAGACAGCTTATCTGGGGACTGCGCTAGGACATTCAGTGGCCATGCCGATGCTGTGCAGTCTTCAGCCATCTGGCCCATCTCTGCCGACAGGAACTCTTATCTTCTCGGTCTCAACAGATGGTTCTGCTCGTGTCTTCAACATTTCCATGTTCAAGTGAAAAAAAATTACAGTGTGTGTTCAACTGAAAAAAATTTACAGTGCGTAATTTCTTCAGCATATATGGCCTCTAGCACTGTAAAATCATGTCTTGTTAATACTGGAAATGGCTTGAAGTTCTTTGCTCTCGAGTCTTGATGCAAACAAACTTGAGGTTGTTGTAAATAATACGGAATGAGCATGTTTGCAGATTTGATTCTAGCTATATTAAACTTATATTCAACATGTTTTCAGCATAATATAAATGGCATAAATTGCATATAATCATGTAATTCCATCTTGCCATTATACACATGTAAATATTCAATGAATATAAACACAAGTATGCTAAAAATAACATGCAAAGCAGTTCTTTAAGCAGAAAAATAATTGAATCTAGCATATGACAAAGTAATTGTTTTAAATTTGCTCTCGAACAGAGTTGCACAAGATTTTTAATCTTGGCCTTCTCATGCTAATGTTGAAGCTCTGCACTGATGATCTAAAAGCTAGTGACCAAGATGTGAGCTCTAAATTATATTTCCACTGTCATAAACTTGCAACTTCAGTGAACAACAATTTAGAGTTTTCGGCACAAATGTTCACAGACAATGAATTAACATGCATTAATCTAACAGTAAACAAAATGCAGCATATACCAAAACAGTCACATGCAGCCTCATAAGACAAATAGTAAAGGATAGAACCTGATCTGGAATTACAGAACAGCTACTACATGGCATACATTTCAATTACTTGTGAACAATTCAAATCAGTCGAAGGAATCAGCTCTGTCCAGACAGTGAAAACAAACTAATAGAGCTCAAATCTAGTCCTGGTAGCTAGATCAATCTCAGCATTCAACTAGTTCATCACAGAGCATATGTTCTGAGCCCACAAGCAAACATATCATCTACTAGTTCTTGATCTTAAACAAAACTTAAAGAACAAGTACTGCTAACAAATGTTTGCAAAGAATCAAAAATACTCACAGTGCAGACAGCACTCAAAACCATCCAGAAGCAAACCAAGCCGAAGAAGAACACGAACAAAGGGCAAGGCACACTCGAAAGTGTTGTCCCAGAAAACCTAGCACCCCTCTTTGCCGATGCAGAAGAAGGATGTGGTTGACAGAGATACAGTGCCCTCTCCAACCTCGGGAAGCCGATGCCGGAGCCGTGGGTTAGGGCAGTGCCGCACAAGACCTCAAGAACTGCACTGGCCGAGTGCGCTCAAAACAACAGGTAACCGCCACTGCCTTCGTCCTCTTCTCGGATTATCCTTCAACCACCGGATTTCCCCTCACACCACAAAAGGCGCACGGAAACCAGAAGCAAAGGCTTCATGGCTCTAAATGCTTAGATTGAATAAAATTCAGCCATTTCATCCAAAGCATGACTTATTTTCTTCCTCACATTCTTGATGGTATTATTGCCAAAAGGGGGAATATTGAAGAAAATATAGTTCATGAGATTTTTTAGAGCTTTTGAGGAAAATTTGCTCTTTCTGTTTTGCTATAGTATTCTTTTGTCAACATGGTCATAAGCCTCTCTGCATTTCTTTGGACCATGTTTGACTTTCAAACTCAACTTTAAATGTCTTTTCGGTGTTTGTTAATATACTCATCAAGGGGGAGATTGAGAGACCATGTGAGAGGTGCTCCCATGTTTGCGATGAGTAATTGATACGTGTTCTGAAAATTCTAGTTCTGCTGTCACCAGATTTCTTCTTGCGGTACTACCATTGTTTACACGTCGGTACTACCGCTCGGCAGTACTATCGCTCCTCAAGCGGTACTATCGCTTGCGGGCAGATCAGTGCTGTGACTTCCGTTAAGCGCATAAAGTTTGAGTTTGATTTGTGTGGTTCGTGCGTGAGTTTGCGACTAATGCGAATCTTGATTCCATTATCTCGAGCGATGCTATGTGATGTGTTTTCTTGTCTGTGATGGCTGCAGGACATCGAGGCGGAGTCGTGGCGAGGCACGGGATGACCGGACTAGGCGCAGGTGGTGCTGAGGTCGGAGCGGTCGGGATGTGCTGAAGACGACGTGGACTCGAATTTGTTTTTCTGGATTGTTTCTCTCCGAATCTGTTTTTGCTCGTTGCTGTGACTTTCAGTGAGTGCATATCTTCTGTCTTCATAGCTTCCATTGCTATTAGAGAAGAAGCATAGGAGTGGATACTTGAGGGGCGGATTTGAAGGCACCATTCACCCCCCCTCTATTGCCATTTCGGTCCTACAAATCGGAGATGACGCTGAAGCCCCAAACCTCCGCACAACCTGAAGAACAGAGAGGAAACAACCCAAGAGAAGCAAACCGGGATCGAAAGAGATCTACCCGCAACCGTGGAGCCAATCGGCCTTAAGAAGAGGAGACGGGGGTTTGCAGCGGGGTGACGCGAGTGACATGCGCCATTTTTACATATATTTAGCCGTCATTTTACCCTCATATTTTTCATATGTTGGAACCATTTATCATCATTTACACGTTTTTCCATATTTAATTGCTCGAAATAGACCATTTTACATTTTTTATATATTTTTCTGCAGGCCGGCGCGATCGAGGCGCAAAAACGACAAATCTAGACTTTCGGGACTGCTCCGTACAGATGCGTGCGTCGTCACGGATGCATAGGATCAAACCACGATGAAATCGGACTTAGGAGGGCCGAATGTAAGAAATCAAATGAGAAAGGACCTAATTGTAAATCCTAGATTTTTCGAGGGCTAAAACACAAAATTCCAAAATCCCCACCGGTCTCAAATCCCTAGCGCCGCCGGTGGGAGACCCGAGCCCGGCACTGTTCTTCACCTCTCCCTTTTTCCCCTTCTACTCTCCTTCCTCCCCCTCTTCTCCAGCCACGGCGCCGGCGAGGCCGGGCTATCTCGCCGGCGGCCGCCACCGACTCTCCTCCACCGCGCCACCTCTTCCGCCTACTCCCGTGTGCCCCCACTACTTCTCCATCTTCGCCGCCTCTTCCTCACCGCTCTTCGGCCACCCGAGCCCGGCCTTTCTTCTCTTCTCCCCTTCGCCTTCTTGCTTCCCCCTTCCTCCTCCAGATCCGGCGCCGGCGAGCGCCGGGCCGCAGCTCGTTGCCGCTTCTTCTCCAACGCGCCACCTCTTCCTTCTCTTCCTCCCACATCCGGTCACCCCGTTGCCCTTCTCCACATCCGACCGCACCTCACCGTCTCCCTTCTCAGTCGCCGCATCCTCCTTCTCTTCCATGTCCGGCCGCATCCACCGGTGCATTCCTTCTTCTTCACCTCTTCGCCATATCTCTCCGCCGTCCTCACCCACCTCGACGCCGGCGACTTCATCTACTCCACCACCGCACCAGCACCGACGGCGACCGCTCCACCGCTCTCCTCTCGCCTCGCTCCTCCACGGCGCCGACGCTCGCATCATCTCTCCACCGACAACGACGGCGTCGACATCTCCACCACCACAGCGCCGCCGCCTTCTTCACCGGTATCTCCATCCTCTCGACCCACACCGACGACTTCTTCCTCTGCCTAAACTTCACCGAGCCCTCCTCTGCTACTACTTCTCGCTCTTGGTCTATCTCCAACCCTTCTCCTTTACTCTTTTACTAACTTTTATTGCTCGATGATTGCTTTGTTAACTATTACTTCATGTTAATTGTGCACTGTTAAACTGTTGGATTATGCACTGTGATGAATGAGATCAGTGGATATGATATTATGCCCGATTCGTGATTGTGATATGTGATCCGTGCAATGTGCAATGTTTTGTGTTCTTTATGTGAGTCGTTAATTCGGTTGGCAATTATTTAGCAATTTCGAGTAATGATCACTGTAATCTGTTGGGCATTGAATATAGAGTTAGTTGTCTATTGTTCCCAGTTCTTGCTTTGTGGTTATATGTGATAGATTGATTAGCATCAATATGCTGTCAGGTTAGTGTCTATGTGTTCAGTGATATGTTAGTTGTCAGTGTTAGTATCTATTGATCTCCTTATGTTTGTTTGCGCGGATTAGCGAACCGGCGACCGTTTCCCTTCCCCTTGCTGTCTCGACCCACCTATTGCTTCTCGATCTCCCTCTTTTCCTCTATCTCGCGGTTGGTCGGTAGTTAAGTCGTGCGTGCATTCGTAGTTCTGTGTTTAGTGTCGTCTTGTGCCATCGTCGTATAAGTTAGCTGTCGACCACTCTCTCCCTTGTTCTGTCTCGACTCCCTCCGTGCTTGTAGACTCCCTCAGTGCTTCTCGACTTTCTCCTGCTGTCTCGCGGTCGGTAGTTAGTTATTTCGTCGATCGGTAGTCATTGTAGTTCGTGTGTCGTTTGTGTCGTCGTCGTGTAGTTCGTTCGGTCGTACGACGTCCATTCGTGCGATCGTTCGTTCCGTCGTCTTTCGATTGTCTAGTTCATTCGTCGTTTAGTTAGTGCTAGTTAGAGTTTGTTGAGTAGTTTAGTTCTCCCCCGTTTCGTTTGACCTAGCTTTAGCTGAGCTCGGTTGCCTAAGTCTAGTCCATGTGGAGAACACGACACTCGTCGCTATTTCAGCGGCAACCCATTCACTTGCGGGTGTGCTAGTTTTGCACGATCAAGAAATTGGCGCCGTTGCCGGGGATTAGCTTTGAGCGACAGTGTTAGGCTATAGACTAGGTCGTTGTTTGTTTTCTTTTTCTTGTGTTTGTACTGACTTGTCTTTTATTTCGTCATTGTCCATATTTGTGATATATTGCTACCCTCTTAACCCATTCCCTAGTCATTTCCTTCTCGTGTCTTTTAGTATCCATTCTCGTAGGTTGATCGATATAGTTACCTTTTGAGGCTATGACTTGCTATTATGATTCTCATGGTTTTATGAGCACTCCTACTTATGATACTCTTCAAGAACAGGTAAATCTATTGTCTCATCAGTTAGAGTGCTATGTTTTAGAGCGGGGAGTTGAGTTAGAGAGCGGGCATGATCAGTATGGTTCTTTATTAGGCGTCCGCTCTCTAGTTGTTCCTATATGCCAGACTTGTGGTTTTCAGGGCCATTCACCCGCTGAGTGTCAGCGTGGTTATTTGTCCACTCCAGAGTGTTACGGGATGAGCTTTGCTCAGCCGAGTGGGCCATACCCTGACACTTATTACCCTGGATGGCCTGAGCACTCGAGTCTATCATATGGAAACAACAACCCTGATATCTCATCATTTTCTTCTAGTATACCATTGCAGGGTTTTAGATATGGAGATCAGGATATTTCTTATTGGTCACACCAGCACTATCCTATACCTCAGCATCCGCCTCCTACCCCTCAATCTGATCATATGTCCAAGTTGGAGGCGATGTTGGCATCATATATTACTAGGGTGGACACTCAGTTTAGTGACATAAAAAGCCAGTTGAATGCAGTGAGCACATTGATATCACTCCAGTCATTGAGTAGTTGCTTGGACAATCATGCCACATCACAATCTTCATTTAGTGTCATTGAGACGCTCCCGATCCCCTTAGAGGTGCCTCGCTTTGATGATAATCCTTCTATTGATGGACCCGAGCTAGAGTTAGTCACTTTTGATGCCATGGACTCACCATATATGGACCTTGATACTTGTATTGATGAGCCCGAGCTTGAGACTCAGAGATTTGATGTGGTAGACTATCACTGCTTTGACCTCGATACTGTGCTTCTTGAGACCGATATGGAGAGATTCACCTTTGAGGATATCGGCCACTTAGATGATTCTTTGATCTTTGAGCCTGAGATAGAGATATTCATTCTTGATGATGAGGGGGCTGCTTCCGATGTTGAGGAGGAGCACATTTCTATTGATCCACCACCAGCTACTTCCTTCGTTGACATCGCCCCTCTAGAGGTTTCTACTACTGTACATTCTACTTCACCTACACTTCAGGTAGTTTGGAAACTTTTCCCCGACCAGCTCAGGTTTGATTTCCTTCGCTCAGACGAGACATACTCTATTATTGATTGTGCTCATCTCACTTATAGTCCTCATGATGTGCTTTATCGATATACCTATATGATTGGATATTCTATAGATGACTTAGAGGGTGTCAACCCTATCACACATACTTGCCATATCTGTGAGGTTGTTTGCAGGGTTATGCTTGTGTACCATCGACTACGGGACATGGTTCGAGTCGATATTCTTTGGGATCCAGGTGGATTTCGAGGCATGCTGCTTCATGAGGAGGGCGGACATGTGCCTTTTCCATGTCCCGTCCTTGGCCCTCCTCTCGCTACACCCAAATGAGCACATCTCTCTATCTTTTTATTTTCATACATTTTTGTTAGTTTTTGTTGGTTTCTCCTCTTTTCTTTCTTTTTATTTCAGGTCCCGTGCTAGATCTTCATCCTTGTACATGCGAGAAGCTATGGGATGACTTTCTACTTCCACTACATCATATATGCCCGGTGAGCTGTTTCTTACCCCTTAAGCACATTCTTGATTCATTGCTCAATTTAAGCTTGGGGGAGGACTTGTATGTGTGTGGATGATGTTCTAGCACATTTGTATTACATTTGTGAGCATTTGAGCTTATTGTCGTGTAATTGATTATATATGGTCATTCTTATGCTTAATATTATGCTTGTGATTGATGATATATGGCCTTTACTATTGCTCTCATGTTATCCTTGATTGTATATCTTTGCCATGTGAGCCCACGCCATGATTAATCAAGAAAGGTCATGTCGAAATTTTCTTAATTGAGCCATATTGTCACTAGTTCCTTGTATGTCTTAAGTCGCTTGGCATCATATTGAAGCTTGAGTATTGTTTATTATCCTTGATGTGCTTAGAAACCTTGTGATCCTATAGCATTTGATTCATCGCGAGTTACACATGTGTTTTAACCATTTGCGGATCGAATTGGTTCTAGTCATCGCCTCTTGAATGATTATATCTTATATTCATTATTTGGCATATGTTATTTTTGATATTGATACTTTGCTTGAATGTAAAATTTATGAAATGGGTAGTCCTATCTTGAGCCAATAACTTGGTTGACTTATCTAAGTATCCATGCCTAAGGACATGTGTTACATAGCATTAATGAAAATCGGTTAAAGATGCTTAATCAAAACTAAAAAAATATATATATAATATAAAGTAAAAAAATTGTTATACAATGTGTGAGTGTGTGAAATAAGTGACTATGTCACATTGGTTCGCAAACATTTGAATAAGTGGCAAACTTTTGCCCAAGTAAAGTGTGAGTGTGAATAAGTGGCACAAGTGCCCAATGTGTGTTTTAAATTTGCTAAAAATCAACAAAAATTAGGTATCATGGCTCAAGTGTGGGCTTTTTCATAAATATCATGCAAGTATTAGCCTCTTTGTCTCAAATAGCAAATGCCTTAGCATGACCCTTTGATATGCTCATTCTTGATGTTATACCTAGTTCCGATGCCTTACAATTTTGGTTGAATTCATGTGATCACTTAGTGCATTTCGACACTTGTGTATGTAACATGATTTGGTCAAATGTTGTAGTTATCATTTGGTATCTTTGCTTGAATATTCATTCTCATCTTGGATGATTCTCAAAACTCGAGTTAGATAATCTCATTTTACACTGTTGTATGCCTCTAGACTATTACATGCATTTAAACTAGTCTTTTACCATAATGACTTGTTGTCCGGGTTCGATATTATCATACCATTTACTTGAGGACAAGTAAAAGTTTTAAGCTTGGGGGTATGACATGCGCCATTTTTACATATATTTAGCCGTCATTTTACCCTTATATTTTTCATATTTTGGAACCATTTATCATCATTTACACGTTTTTCCATATTTAATTGCTCGAAATGGACCATTTTACATTTTTTATATATTTTTCTGCAGGCCGGCGCGATCGAGGCGCAAAAACGACAAATCTAGACTTTCGGGACTGCTCCGTACAGATGCGTGCGTCGTCACGGATGCATAGGATCAAACCACGATGAAATCGGACTTCCGGAGGGCCAGAACAGAAGAAATCAAATGAGAAAGGACCTAATTGTAAATCCTAGATTTTTCGAGGGCTAAAACACAAAATTCCAAAATCCCCACCGGTCTCAAATCCCTAGCGCCGCCGGTGGGAGACCCGAGCCCGGCACTGTTCTTCACCTCTCCCTTTTTCCCCTTCTACTCTCCTTCCTCCCCCTCTTCTCCAGCCACGGCGCCGGCGAGGCCGGGCTATCTCGCCGGCGGCCGCCACCGACTCTCCTCCACCGCGCCACCTCTTCCGCCTACTCCCGTGTGCCCCACTACTTCTCCATCTTCGCCTCTTCCTCACCGCTCTTGACCACCCGAGCCCGGCCTTTCTTCTCTTCTCCCTTCGCCTTCTTGCTTCCCCTTCCTCCTCCAGATCCGCGCCGCGAAGCGCCGCCGCATGCTTCGTTGCCGCTTCTTCTCCAACGCCACCTCTTCCTTCTCTTCCTCCCACATCCGGTCACCCGCTGCCCTTCTCCACATCCGACCGCACCTCACCGTCTCCCTTCTCGATCGCGCATCCTCCTTCTCTTCCATGTCCGCCGCATCCACGGTGCATTCCTTCTTCTTCACCTCTTCGCCATATCTCTCCGCCGTCCTCACCCACCTCGACGCCGGCGACTTCATCTACTCCACCACCGCACGGCACCGACGGCGACCGCTCCACCGCTCTCCCTCCGCCTGCTCCTCCACGGCGCCGACGCTCTGCATCATCTCTCCACCGACACCGACGGCGCCGACATCTCCACCACCACACGCCGCCTTCTTCACCAGTATCTCCATCCTCTCGACCCACACCGACGACTTCTTCCTCTCGCTTAAACTTCACCGAGCCCTCTCTCTGCTACTACTTCCGCTCTTGGTCTATCTCCAACCCTTCTCCTTTACTCTTTTACTAACTTTTATTGCTCATTGATTGCTTTGTTAACTATTACTTCATGTTAATTGTGCAATCGTTAAACTGTTGGATTATGCAATCGTGATGAATGAGATCGGTGGATATGATATTATGCCCGCCGTGATTGTGATATGTGATCCGTGCAATGTGCAATGTTTTGTGTTCTTTATGTGAGTCGTTAATTCAATTGGTAATTATTTAGCAATTTCGTAATGATCACCGTATGTCTGCTGGGCATTGAATATAGAGTTAGTTGTCTATTGTTCCCGTTCTTGCTTTGTGGTTATATGTGATAGATTGATTAGCATCAATATCTTTGTCGAGTTAGTGTCTATGTGTTCGATGATATGTTAGTTGTCGGTGTTAGTATCTATTGATCTCCTTATGTTTGTTTGCGCGGATTAGCGAACCGCGACCGCTTCCTTCCCTTCTTGTCTCGACCCACCTATTGCTTCTCGATCTCCTCTTTTCCTCTATCTCACGGTTGGTCGGTAGTTAAGTCGTGCGTGCATTCGTAGTTCGTGTTTAGTGTCGTCTTGTGCCATCGTCAGATAAGTTAGCCGTCGACCACTCTCTCCCTTGTTCGCCTCGACTCCCTCCGTGCTTCTAGACTCCCCCAGTGCTTCTCGACTTTCTCCTGCTGTCTCGCGGTCGGTAGTTAGTTATTTCGTCGATCGGTAGTCATTGTAGTTCGTGTGTCGTTTGTGTCGTCGTCGTGTAGTTCGTTCGGTCGTACGACGTCCATTCGTGCGATCGTTCGTTCCGTCGTCTTTCGATTGTCTAGTTCATTCGTCGTTTAGTTAGTGCTAGTTAGAGTTTGTTGAGTAGTTTAGTTCTCCCCCGTTTCGTTTGACCTAGCTTTAGCTGAGCTCGGTAGCCTAAGTCTAGTCCCTGTGGAGAACACGACACTCGCCGCTATTTCAGCGGCAACCCGTTCACTTGCGGGTGTGCTAGTTTTGCACGATCAGCGAGCGGCCGGCTACGAGGAACCCGGGCCAGCCCGCACCTCCGCCACCGCCCCTCCACACGCCGTCTACCCCATGCGCCGTCGAAATCGCCAGATCTAGGCGGAAGCCGAACGGTCAAGACGGGAGGAGCGTGCCTCCTCTCCTTATCTCCTCGCGTGGCTCACCGATAGGTGGGCCCACCGCACCTTCTTTCTCTCTTGTTTTTCCTTTTCTTAATTGGGAAATTACGAAAATACCCTCGTAGTGACCAACAGAGGTACGATATTATTTTGTAAACACTAGAAGGTGGACTGTAAGATTATGTTGTAGTGAGCTTGTGTTGGTACGTTGGAAGGAAAACAAGCAAGTGTGGCGCAGGCCTACCGTGGTACTAAAACACATGTAGGTTTGAGGTTATAAAAGAACCATTTGATAGTGAACTAATTTGCAGTCATTTCTCAAAAGGCAAAATTGGCTCTAGAAATGTTTGTGTGTGGCATTTGCCAAAAAACACTACAAAATCGATATTCGATTTGTCAGAACATACTTTGCCAATTGAAATAGTATTTTTTGCTAGTTAAGGACGGTGAAATATTGAATGTGCCCTCCCCTCTTCTCTTCTCTCTCAATCTTCTCTCCTCTCAAGTCTGAAGAGGCCAAGAGATGGGAGAGAAGCATGGGACTTTCCCTTTGGTCGAGGTGTCATGCAGTGTTGACCCATTGATAACCGTAGCATATGAAGAGATCATGGTTGATGGTAATTGCAGTATTGCTGGTCCACGATCCATGAATGATGAGATGTATCAAAACCCATGTGAGGATGAGAGCCACATGGCCAAATTAAATGAGAATGTAAACAAGAGTAAGCTATGTGATTTCATCATATGTGAGGCTGAGAGCATCTAAATTGAGAATATAAGAGATACACCACAAGAAAAGAGAAAAGTATATGATAGGATAAGTGAGGTTATTTATAAAACTAATAACTTACTCTCTACTTCTAGTGTTGTTTCTCCATTGCGCTGGGTGACGAAAGAGATGAGGAGCTGAACACTACACAACCCACACCATTTGAGAAGAAAGATGGGATGATAGCCATGGGTGAAGGTATAATGCTTGTTGTCCTTTAGTAATATCATGAATATACGATACTTATAGTACCTACATCAACTAAGGATATCAATAAAGGTAATAATATTGGTACTGAATTGGTCTTTCATAAGAAAAAAAGGTGAGTAAAAGTGAGAATTCTTGTGTTCCATTGATAATTCCATGTTCTAAACTTAATGAACTTAATTTACATAATGTGGAATTTATTACTCATGAGGAGGTACTTACTACAATATCCTCCAACGATTCTTTGTGCTATATCATGTTAGATGAATTTGTAGGGCTATCTAATGTGATAGACATAGTTTCTGAAATTGCATGTTTAAATCATTAGTCAGTACCTACACTTACACTTACAAATTCAATTTAATTGAAGATTATGGTGTAGAAGACAAGTTTTATATTTATCGGATATACATCACATGTGATAAACTTGCTGAATTGAAGCTTCATGTCATGGATGTACAATCAATTGTTAAATATTTTGATCATCGTGAACTGAGTGTGAATGATAGTACTTTCTATTTATAGAAAGATATTATGCCTATTGTGCAACTTTTGCATTTCCACATGTTTAAATAATCGAAGTAACACAGTTCAAGTATAGAAGGCACTTATATTTTTCTCGTACACATTAGATGGATTTGATGTAGAAAAGGTGAAATATGATCATACGAACCAACTGTACAAAATAAAATGCTTCTTGGTGTCTTTTGATGCTCTCAAACATAACATGCAGCCTGTGGGAGGCAGGGGCGCATGAGAGGAACACTATATGGTGGTGTACTGTCTAAGAAGCTCACAATGATATCTATAGTGACTCGGAAGGATCCAACATGTACAATGCATATATTTGGAAATATAATTAAGTCTACTTTCCAACAATTGAAACGACATGTGTTTTGGAGTTTTCTACATAAAGTTATAGCAAATTCATTGGAGGTTATACAGATTATCAGGGTGTCGTGTGAGGATCGCTAATTGAGGGGAATATGTGGCTTGTGGGGCACATGTGGGTGATTTCCTACTATCCTAAAATTTTCCAAAGGTTTAAAGGGCTTACTTTTACAGGCATGTTCTTTTCCTCCGAAGCTGGTAGCTTTTGGCTTTTGCTGCAGTACCTAACTTTCAAATGGAATATTTTCTTAAGACGGGGTCTACAAGTTAAACGATGTATACGTTAAAAGCCCAACATCTGTACTATCCAAAATCGCAAATGAGTATCTTTCTCTCCGTAATCTGTACCGTAAATAGCAAAATTTCAAAAATTTCAGCTAAAAGCCATAAGCCACTGTAATATCCCGAACGTCGTTACGGCGTAAGTTTTTAAACAATCGCGGAATCGCCGGTTTTTTGGCAAATCGCGGGAAGGGAAAAATATAAATTGTAGAACATTGTAAAATGAATTAAATAAATTAAAATAATTAATTTGGCCGAATTTTTTCTATTTTAGCCCTTTTTTTGAAAAATATTCACATTTAGACCCCTGGTAGTTTTAATTCGTTTTGGACCCGGGGGTGTTGTGACCCACGGCGCCGAGGTAACACATCTCGGCGCCGTGGTCCCACCCCTCATGGTTATTCACCGTTACCGGACCTTGCAGTGGATGTGGAAGAAGTGCCTGAGGTGCCCGATGCTCTATCTGCCCCGAATGAGGGTCAGATTTCTCAACCAGTTCGAGTCGAATGTCGGACTGATGATGTCGTGGCGGCCCCTCGGGATCATCCCGAAGTGTCGAGCAACTCTTTAGCCTTTTCCGTCATTCCATTCTTTTGTCTCAATCCCATCGTTTTCGTGCTTATGATGTAGGATACATTCACGATAATGTGGGTGCTCCTCCGTTGCTCCATCCGCAACGTTGAAGAAGTCTAGGGACTCCAACGGTGTGGATGTACAAATTGTGGATGATCCGGAGCCTTACGAGATCGCTAGGGCCGTTGATTCGATGATGACCGCCCTTTTGGAGTCGACCGAAAGTGATATTGAGTCGATCAGCATTATTACCTGGCGGGATCCATCAGTTCATGAATTCAGCGATCTTAGGCATTCCAATGAGGCTTATGCAGAAGGAAGGGATGACGAGTTGCTAGATGCTCCTGAGGCCGGGTCAAGCATGACAATTGAGAAGGGCATGGTGTTTGAGGACTTGTCAGCATTGAAAAGGTGGCTACAGGAGTATTCAGTGATTCCAAAAAGGCCATTCAAGGTGAGGCATTCTTATGTGGAGCGGAGGTACACAGTTGTGTGCGAGAAGGAAACATGTGAATGGAGGGTTTGTGCTAGGAAACAGAAGGACACGGGAAAGTTCAAGATCACAAGAATCGTTGGCCCACACACTTGTGTCGAAGTAGAGCTCAAGCGAAGCATCTAGTTGACCTCTACCATTATTGCTAAGTCACTATGTCACATAGTAAAGGGAGAACCCAATATGAAGGTGAAGACACTAGTGGGATTGTTAAGGAGAAATTTGGATCGCGATAAGGTATGGAAAAGCATGGAGGGCAAAGCAACGATCCGGAAGATGATATATGGGGATTGGGAAGATGGGTACTTGCGGTTGCCAAGACTCTTCAATGCAATCAAAGCGGTTAATCCAGGCATGCATTATGAGTATGTCCCGAAACCAAACGAATGGACTCAAGATGGGATGCAGATATTCTTCCGTGCTTTCTGGTGCTTTGCCCAGTCCATCGAGGCCTTTCGGCATTGTCGTCCCGTCCTCTCCATTGACGGTACGTTTCTTCTTGGCAAGTACCAGGGCATACTTCTGATAGCCATTTCCTGTGACGCAGAAAACATGTTGGTTCCTTTGGCGTTTGCTTTGGTTGAGAGGGAGAACAAAGACAGCTGGGGATGGTTCTTGCGTCTCGTTCGGAGGCACGTGGTCGGCCCTGGTAGGGAGGTTGGTGTCATATCTGATAGACACCAGGGCATACTTGCTACCGTACAGGAGCAGATACCGGGATATCCAGATTTGCACCACCGTTGGTGCACTCGGCATCTTGCCGAGAATCTACTCCGTAAGGATAGTACGAAGGATAACTTTCATCTGTTCGAGGAGGTCGCTCAAATGCTTGAGGTCAAGTTCTTCCAGGAGAAGTTGGAGCAGCTTAGTATTGCAACAAACGCAGAAGGTAGACAGTGGTTGACGGGATTGATGAGAGATGTCGACAAATGGACAAGGGCTCATGACGATGGTGGCTGGAGGTACGAGTTTCAGACAAGCAACATGGCCGAATCCTTCAATAATTTGCTTAGGGGTATACGTGGTATGCCCGTCAATGCTATCGTATCCTTCACCTTTTACAAGCTTGTTGCATGGTTCAACGAAAGACACGCACATGCAATGGCGCTACAGAGTAAACAAGTGAGATGGGCGCCAAAACCGAAGCGGCACCTTGAAAGGGCAAAGGCGAGGGCTGAGTCACATGAGGTACATTGTTTTGACAACACCACGGGCACTTACGAGGTTGTAGAAAGGGGTGGTACAACGACCGATGGAGAGCTCCGGCCGACGAGGAGGCATAAGGTTGTCCTTATTGATTTCTCATGCACATGTGGTAAACCGAGGCAGTACCACTTTCCTTGTTCGCATTACGTGGCAGCAGCAAGACATCGCAACTTCGACTACGAGAGCAAGATACCTCGGGAGTTCAGTGTTGACAACCTTGTGCTTACGTGGTCTCCCCGTTTCGAGCCTTACCGGGATGAGGGAGAGTGGCCACCATACACCGGGCCCAAATACATTGCGGATCCGAGTAGCCGTTGGAATAAACGTGGAACCAGGAAGAGGACGAGACACAAGATGGTTATGGATCAACTTCCAGGAAGAACAAGGCGAGGAGAGCAACCCCTTTCATCGAGCCCGCGAGAACCAATGTAGCAGATGTGGTAGACTTGGCCACAATTCACGCACATGTCATTGGCCACTTAGTCAGGTGCGAGTGCGTGTTGTTCGTTATGTTTCATAGTTCGTCTAGCTGTTTTCACATATGCAATTTGCTACGTTTCTTGTTTAATTTCTTATTATTTCCATTATTTTATGCATGTTGAATATTTTGTTTACTTCTATGTTGGACTGACAAATTCATTTTTTTTGTAGGATGGAGGCCATTCAGTTCCACCTGCTAGACTCGTACTACGAGGAGAACCACCGAGGACGGCTCACCGTGGAGGGGAGGGTACTGCCTTCATCACTTCCTGTGTAATTTCAGTTTATGTTGCGGCATTAACTAAAAAAAGGTGTATTCTATACAGGAGCTGCCCATCATTCGTCCTCGAACCCATGACGGGTTCCTGGACATGCGGTACGACGAGAGGTACACTCCCTTCCTGGAGAGGGCTGGCCTAGATGCCATCTCTTACCAGGTTCGCCGTGGGTTGCCCACCTTCAACCCCCCGGCCATCACTGCACCGATTGACAGGTATTCTCCTAAACCATTGCTCCACTTGCATGTTCATTGTTTATCGTCTATGTTCTCCTAAATTCTCTGACATGTAGTCCTCTTTTTTGTATCATGTAGGTGGAGGCCGGAGACTCACAGCTTCCACCTCCCTTTCGGGGAGATGACTATTACGCTCCAGGACACTCAGAAGATACTTGGTGTCGCCATTCACGGCCATCCAGTGATCGGACCGTGCGTGCCTGCTGGTTGGAGAGCCCGAGTAGAGGCCTTCCTCGGGAGAGAGCTTCCTCATGAGGCAGGCCATCGCACTTCTGGAGTTCCGATCACATGGCTCCGGCAGACTTTCGCAGAGTGTCCTGCAGATGCGGACGATCAGACAGTCGCCTACTACTGCAGGTAGGGGTGGATATCGAGCCAACTCATCGTCTAATTGAGCTTTTTTCTAAAATTGACACAGTCTGATTTAATATCATTTTACATATAATTGCAGGGCATGGATCCTGCACTTGTTTGGTGCGTTCTCTTCCCGACGGAACGGGGACAAGCGTCGTGGATGTACATCCACTGCCTCACCGACTGGGACACGGCGGGGCAGTACAGCTGGGCTTCCGGGGTATTGGCGTTCCTTTACCGCCACCTCTGCGAGGCGTGTCGTCGGAGTTCGGCGAACTCGACAGTAGGTGGTTGCCTCTACCTCCTCCAGCTGTGGATGTGGTGTCGTCTACCAGTTGGTCGTCCCACGGTTTCGCCTCCTCGTCCGTGGTTCGCAGAGGTTCCTCTTCGTCGACGTCCGACACTTGCATATCTTTGGGACCAGGTCTCAGTTCCCTACGCCAGGACGAAGAGGGCCTACCTAGAGTACATGAACGAGCTAGATGCGCTCACGTCCTCCAGTGTAAGTTAATTCCATTTGGTATCGTGATTTTCATTTATTAGTATGACCTTTAATGTTACATTGTTGCTATGCAGGTTAAGTGGGAGCCGTCACGAGCAAGAGGTGGAGGCCGTTCGATTCAAAGACACTATGCAAAGATAGACGAGGCCCTCTACAGGATGAGGTGCCCCCTTATATGTTTCTATGCTGTTGAGTATCACCTGCCACATAGAGTTGCACGCCAGTTTGGTATGAGGCAGCTGTGGCTAGTAGCGCCGTTCTCCACGTCTGTGGACTTGCACAAGTAAGTGGATTCCAACCTTGGATTCTGATACGGGGTCGCCCGATCTTCTCGACGTAGGATGGATACTCACGGGAGTCTTGATGAATCGTAATGATCCTCTAATGCCAATGCAAGGGACGAACACTCTTTAATCCGCCAAAACACACTCGTGTTGATTTCGCCGACCACTAAGCGAAGATCTATCGTGCACCCAATTCCCAATGGAAAGGCTAAACGATCTTGATTGAAGAAAGTAACTCCTAATTCCCTATGGAACTTAGGCAACAATGCTAAACTCGAACATACTTTAGTAGATTGATTATTCTCAAACGTGGTCTCCTTACAATGGGGGTCTAACCCTCAATATATAGTTCTCTCTCCACCTCATGGCTGGCTAAGAGGTCCAAAACCAACTCCAACTCATCCCTACATATATTTGGAAATAAACTCACACAAAAAATAAAACCTAAAATTAAGCCATCAAAATGTTTCGGTCATAACTTTTAATCCGTGATGAATTTGAAGGTGGGGCCAGATCCATTGCGTAGCCCTTGAAATTATATTTCCAACGAGTACAAGAACACCTGAATCGGACTCCGTTTGTGAAAGTTATGGCCTTTTTAGTAACTGCCTGTCAGGCTGTCCCGAACCGAATCCGAATTGAATTCTGAGTTGAATCCGAGTTTGAATTGGATTGAGCACGTAGGAGATCCGAATTTGGCTTGAAAATCTTATCCAAAACTTATAGTTTTAGTCCTTGTGCTCCTCCCTGTTGCTCTCCCAAATCTTCACATGAATCATACCTAAGAATACATAAAATAATAGCATGATGTAGTATTCCAAGTTCATCATCAATTAAAAGAAACTTCTTAAGAAACAAATTCACCTGACAATATTTAATGCGGCTCAATACTTCTTTCCAATTAAGTAATGTATTCGCCTGAAAAGTGCTAAGCATGTGCGTATCCGCATCATCCTCCCCTTCTTCAAGAAAAGCCGTCCTCGGCTTTTGATAGTCTGAAATTGTACTAAACAAAGAATACAATGTGTATGCATGGTATATGTATTGGTCAGTTACACCCCTTTCGTCTTTCACATTATTATTACCTGGAGGTGTAGTAAGCAAAAAGAACAACACATATGCGTGGTATATGTATGAATCAATTATTGTGTTATTCTCATCCTCACTGTTTTGCACAAACCAATTGATACTACAATAGCTATCAAATGCATACATTGCAATGTTTTCATTCACACCATTCTCCCTCCCATAAGAAAAAGTCGTCCTCGACTTTGCGAAGTACGTGGACAAGTCATTAATGGGCAAAACCAGATCAAACGGTTCAAATATGGAAGATAAAATTTTAAGTGCCTTCCTTGCTTCAATTGCGCTACTCGATTATTTGTACATGATTGTTCATTGAAAGAGGAAAAAGTAGGCACAAGAAATCTTTGTAAACAGTAAGCACTATTGTTAAACCTCATCTCATTGTGATCATGACGTGGTATAAAAGATTGTTTGTCCAAAATATGCAATTTCAACTCGGCAAGCTTATCACATGTAATGCATATTCTATAAACATAAAAGTTGTCATCTACACCATAATCTCCGATCAAATTGAACTTATATGTGTAGGCATAGGAACTAACTAGTGATTTTAAACATGCAATTTCAGCAACATTCTCAATGACACTAGATAGCTCTTTAGGGTCATCGAACATAATATAATATAAAGAATCATCATGAGATATTCTAGAAAGAACTTCCTTATGAGTAATTAATTCCACATTATGTAAATTGACCAAAGAAATTTCAGAACATGGAATTTTTGAATGAACACATGAGTTCTCACAATTACTCACATTTTCACAAATAAATTCAGAACCAATATGGTTACCTCTATCATTCCTTTCAATTGATGTAGGTGTTGTAGGTATTAAATGATCATGATGTAACAACGGGGCAGCAAGTACTTCATCTTTAACTATGATTATCTCCTCATCGTTTATCTCCAATGGTGCCATTTGTTGAACATTTGGCTCCTCTTCTTTAATTTCAACCTGCACAATATGAGGAACAACACTAGAAGTAGATATTAATGTGTTAGTTTCAAAATCAACCTCACTTTGTCTATCTTCTACTTCTCTCTTTTCTTTTGGTGTATCTCTCACACTCTCAGTTTGGATACTCTCAAACTCACATATGGTGGAATCACACAGTTCGCTCTTTTCAACACTCTCACTCAATTTGGCTATGTGGCTCTCATTATCAACTGGGTTTTGATGCATCTTAATTGTTGTATTTATCATTGGGGCAGCATAAGATGTCTCCTTTACCGAAGGGAAAGTCCCATGCTCGGTCATCTTCTCATGTGTCACACTAGTGGAACCATAAGAGCTGAAGTATGGACATGGATTGAACCGTGATGTACGTTTCTCCATAAGTCTCTTCTCCTGTATAATAGCATAATTCATAAGATCATGCATGCTACTAAAATATTTATGTTGAAGTGCAGCGGCGGTCTCAAAATTCAAGCCACCCCTAAAGTATGCCTTCTCCCTTGATGGACTAGTGACACCGGCACGATGCATCGCATCTTGCAGTTCAAAATAGTAATCTTGGACAGTATTACTCCCTTGTGTGATATTCTCCAGATGGTGAAGCAATTCCTGCGCATAATAGGATGGCACAAACTCGCTTCTCATAAACGCCTTCAAATCTAACCAAGATTTAATGAGTTGTTTTTCAATTAGTTGTTACCACCAACTATAAGCATAGTCTTCAAACTCCCTTGTGGCACGCATCACCTCTTGGTCTTTGGAAAGTTTCTGAAATCTAAACACTTTCTCCATTTGACATTCCCACTCAAGATACTCCTCTGGATCATCACTGCCATAGAAAGGAACAAAGCTATCTTTTTGTTGTTGTGGACGAAGTGATTGCACAATATCATTCACGATGTTTTTGTGTAACACCTTCATTTGTTGATTGAATTCAATATGGAAATCCTGCATATCCGCCTTAAGTTGTATGCGTGCTTAGCAAGTGGTGCTCGATTGGATCTCTTGTTGCAATGTACTTCTCAATGCCTGATGTTTTAAGCGAGTCACCGGGGCATTAAGATTAACTTCATTCTCATCACCATAGTTGTCCTCTCCACCTGACATGGTTAGATTGTGCAAAGACAACACAAAGCAATAACAAGGTATATGGATGATTAGTATAAATCACTCGATCTCAATCTTTTCTCTCACAAGTAAAGTTCTCACCTTTCCGACGTGAATTGAGGCCAAAAGAAACTTACACTTGGTGGTGGCTATAATAACAAGTGATGATCAAGCAGATTTAAAAGTGACTCACAATTGCACGGCAAAGGATATTTTGTGGAGTTTGGTTAGGAAGTATTTATCCTACACGATCGATTTCTCGATGTTGTAAAATTAAGTAATAATCCAAGTTAGAATACTTTGCCTATGTGCTGATCCAAAAGATTTAAGTGAAGTATACGAACGCACACGCAAAGATCAATGTGACTCGATGCAAACAAAGGAATGAGCTAACTAAAGGCAATCTGAAATTAAAGATTAGATAGCTCATTTTGCACCAAGTACTAGGAGAGACGCTAGCCAATTGCAATGATATGAATGTAAGGGCACAAGATTGCTCAAAGGAATTAAATACAAAAGCCGAATTTATGGACTAAGAGCTCATCCTAGATTCGGCCAATGTTTTTTTTTCTCTCTTTTTTTTCTTAGCTATTTTTTTTTCTTCTTCTTCTTCTTTTTTTTCAAGGGCGAACTAGGTTTAATTGTCTTTTGATTTTGCATAGGTCACAAATATTCAACAAGATGTAGAATACTCAAGAGCAGCCCTAGATGCAATATTCAACACTAGTCTCAATTGATGAAATAAAAATATCGATTTTTTTGCAATGTAGTAATGTTCATGCAATCGTAGCGATTGGATTTTTTTTTGAATTTTGGATTGGACACAAAGATTAAGCTACGCAAATAAACACGAACGATCAAGACGTAAACAAAATTTCTAATGGATCAAGACATAATAAAACTCACGAAAATAGCGGATGTGAAACTAGGGTTTGGATTTTTTTGTGTTTGGTTTATGGACTATAGGACAATAAGTAATAAACTGAAATTTAAAGGGATAAGATCCTACCGAGTAAACCGCTCGATACCAAGATGATACGGGTCGCCCGATCTTCTCGACGAGGATGGATACTCACGGAGTCTTGATGAATCGTAATGATCCTCTAATGCCAATGCAAGGGACGAACACTCTTTAATCCGCCAAAACACACTCGTGTTGATTTCGCCGACCACCAAGCGAAGATCTATCGTGCACCCAATTCCCATTGGAAAGGCTAAACGATCTTGATTGAAGAAAGTAACTCCTAATTCCCTATGGAACTTAGGCAACAATGCTAAACTCAAACATACTTTAGTAGATTGATTATTCTCAAACGTGGTCTCCTTACAATGGGGGTCTAACCCTCAATATATAGTTCCCTCTCCACCTCATGGCTGGCTAAGAGGTCCAAAACCAACTCCAACTCATCCCTACATATATTTGGAAACAAACTCACACAAAAAATAAAACCTAAAATTAAGCTGTCACAATGTTTCGGTCATAACTTTTAATCCGTGACGAATTTGAAGGTGGGGCCAGATCCGTTGCGTAGCCCTTGAAATTATCTTTCCAACGAGTATAAGAACACCTGAATCGGACTCCGTTTGTGAAAGTTATGGCCTTTTTAGTAACTGCTTGTCAGGCTGTCCCGAACCGAATCCGAATTGAATTCTGAGTTGAATCCGAGTTTGAATTGGATTGAGCACGTGGGAGATCCGAATTTGGCTTGAAAATCTTATCCAAAACTTATAGTTTTAGTCCTTGTGCTCCTCCCTTTTGCTCTCCCAAATCTTCACATGAATCATACCTAAGAATACATAAAATAATAGCATGATGTAGTATTCCAAGTTCATCATCAATTAAAAGAAACTTCTTAAGAAACAAATTCACCTAATAATATTTAATGCGGCTCAATACTTCTTTCCAATTAAGTAATGTATTCGCCTGAAAAGTGCTAAGCATGTGCGTATCCGCATCAGATTCCAATTGCACAGAGCTTTCTCTAATTTTAACGTTTGGTTTACGTGACATGCAGATTTGATCGTCAGCGACAGAAGAAGGTCACAGACTTCGAGCAGCACCACCACGCGTACGTTGAGGAGTAGGGACACGTTCAGGACCACGTGGACGACAACGACGAGCCGCACACCAACGCGCACTTCCGGCGGTACCAAGTTTGGTACCAGCGTGAGACGCGGACCAAGCTTAAGGGACAATGGACTCAAGATGACTATGCCGACATTGAGTCCGACGAAGACACGCCATAAGACGTGTCTACTCGACTTGGGACGTAGGTGGAGATTGCGCCAGTCCTGGACCGTGTGGCAATGTTCAATCTCATTGCTTATTTTTCAGTAGACATAAATATCAGTACATATAGCTAATTATCCATTCTTTTGCTTGTTTGCAGGGCAACACTCTGAAGCAGTCTGTACAGGACATACAGCGTTTCTCCACGACAGTCGACGACGTCAGGACGCGTAGCTTCCTAGAGGTAAGCTTCGACAAAACCACTCACAAAATTAGTACATGATATCTTCGTATCTTGTTGGTTAACAAAATGTTGGATGACAGAGGCTAGCAGCTCGGCTACGTCGTGCGGCTGGTCGTTGTGGTTGCAAGACACAGCGGCGAGCAACGTAGAAGTGCCCTCGACACGACTTGCGCACCGACGCGGCGAGGGTCGACACGGGCGAGCTCGTCCCCACGAGGAGCGACACTTTCCCGACGAGGACGAGGACGAGGTCGAGCAGCAGACTTACGATGAGATAGGCCCGTCTCAGCTCGTCGACGCTCCTTCGACGCAGCCTACACAGCCTCTACCACGCAGACGCCGCCGCGAGCCTAGCCGTTACACTCCAGGCACCGACGTCCTTGCTAAGGGTAAGGGTAAGGCTAGGAGGCAGTAGTACTTATGTGTAGGCTAGTGGTTGGACTGAGAGGTGTTTGTAATGAACTACTTGTTGTACATTGAGAGACCATGTGGAGGTCATCCCGTTGTGTATGATGAGTAATTGACATCGTTTTAGTAAAGTCGAGTTTGAGTTGGTTGGTTCGGACCGACGGCGTTGCGTGGCGAACGAGCTCGGTCGGACTCGGTCAAACTTGGTCGTATGGGTTAAGGTTGCATATTCGATGACTCGGCTGTGTTTGATCTCTATTTACGCTTTCATGTATCGAGCGGTGCTATTTGACGTGTTTTCTTGTCTGTGTGTCTGCAGGACATCGAGGCGGAGTCGTGGCGAGACACGGTGGACCGGACTAGGCACAGGTGGCGTTGAGGTCAGAACGGTCGGATGTGTCGAAGACGGCGTGAACTCGAGGTGGTTGCGAGGCGTGCGAGACAAGGAGCGCGGAAGCTTCCCGGAAGGTGCAGAAGGGGCGAATCGGTAATTTCGCAAGGCTGCACAAGCGGGAGACGGCTCCGTTAGGGTTTAGCCGGCATAACGGGTTGGAGACCCGTTAGCCAAGGGCTATAAATAGAGATGAGAGGCTGCATACCCCTTAGGACACAATAGAGTGAGTTAGGGTTTTAGAGCTCATTCATCCCTTTGTGTGTTGTGTTCCTCCCAAGTAGCATGTGAGGCTCTTGGTGTTCTTGAGGATTGAGAGGGAGAGGATGGATTAAGTGACTTGTAATCTTTCATGGATATATCTGAGATACCTTTTGATATGATCTGATTTTCAGTCACTTCATTTGGTTTGGTTCTCTGTTCTCTACTCTTTATGTTTCATTCTCTTTTGGTTGATTAGAGTCTTGTTGAATGGAAGTGCTGCAGATTTTGAGAGAAAGAGAGATGGTTTGAAAGAGGGTTTTGGTGCTTATCTCTTGATGTTTTCAGCATCCTGTTCCTGTAGTTAGTTTCGGTTATGCAATTCGGCCAGCAGCATTGTATTTCCTATTTTCGGCCAAGTAGTTTGGATTCTCATTTTCTTGGTTATCTCGGCAGAAAAGGTTTTATTCTTGAGTTCCCATTAATCTAAGGACATATCCCTTTGTGATCAAGAGCACCCTGATCACAAGACCTGAGAGTATCAAGCAATTAGTTTTTGGACCTCCTCTTCAGTTCTTTGCGGTAGATACTGTGCTGTTTACTTTTGGTTGACCTGCAGTTGTTTCTCTTCTCAGCAAATTCATTCTTTGCCAACTTGGGAATCAAGGTCTTCATACCAAAAGACGCTTCTCTCAGTTATCTGGATCACTGAGAGGATTTCTGCTCAATTTATTTGATCTCTGGTTTGGTCTCTCTGGCCTAAAATTCTATCTAGCGTTTGGTCAGCAGTAAGTTCTTGATCGCTTCTTTTGCTGTGTGAGATTAGCCAGCAGTTCGTGTTATCTTTCCAGCAGTATGCAGTTACACATGATGTGTAATATTTCGGCAGCATTTTATTTTGTGTCTCCTGGCTGCTTTCCTTCTGTGTCTTTCTTCTTTGTCATTTTCCTTTTGTCAAATTCAGTAAAGAAGCCAGGCAATCTCTTCCGCCCTGTTCTCTGCTTCCAACAAAAAGCAGTTGCTGTTTTTATGCTTTTCAGCTTTTAGAAACGAAAATTCAAAAGCAAAAACTGAATTTGTCTAACTCTGTTCCTTTGGCATAATCCAGTTTTTGCAGTTTCGGTTTCTAGTTTTCTTTGCCGACAAAAGCTTCAAGAGTACAGTCTTGGCAGCTGCAAGTTGGTTGCTCCTCTGTGCTTCCGATTCCTGCTGTGAGGGGAGTTCGCCTAAGAGTTGCTTTGGGCAGCAAAGATTTACAGTCACAACAGTTCGGTACTAGCTGATTTTCTTTGTAGAACTATTGATTTCGGCCAGCAGCCTTTTTACTTTGCGTTCTCTTCAGTGCTTTCATGTGAACAGTTTTAGCCCGTTGCTTTCATTCTCATCCTTTACTAGACGGTCTGCTGTTTGGTTTCTAGTAAGCAAACATTGTCTCTTTTCTTTTCTGATCTTTGGTCATTTTGCATGCAGTCTAAACGAGTCTATTTTCAGTTGAAATTTTTCTTAGTTGGTCTCTGATTTATGCTGAATTTTTAGTGTCACATGCATTCCAAATTTCAGCAAGATTAATTTTAATTTTCTGTGAGGTGCTTTGTTTTACATCTTTTTAAAAAACAGTGTACGAATTCTCGGGGGAGATTTTAAAAGAGAGCGATATTCACCCCCCTCTGTCGCCATTTCGGTCCTACATAAATATGTGTATATGTTATATTCATGTGATATTTGTGTTCGAATTCGTAGTCCGTACTTTGTGGTTCTATGATTCCTGCGATGAATTTATGTTTCCTGCGATGAATTTATGAATTTATTACGAACGGGTCACGCATTGCCGACAAGAAACAACACATAATTGCACGTACGTAAAATATGTCAACTACTACAGGCAAGAAAGTAAATACGACATATTACTAACTTAATCACTTTGTCTATATGTCAAACGAGCCCCGTGGCACCCACATGGAGTGTTGCTCAGGGGGCCGTCTCGGACGTGGTTGGCCGTCGTGGAAGTGGCACGCACATATGCAACTAGGGTTCGCGCAGCAACATATGGGATCATAAGAGCTTCCTATGTTGACGATCTCCTCGTTGCCCCTCTCACGTTGCATCTGTTGGCGGAGGTCGTTGTTATCCTCACTGAGAGTCTCGATCCGGTCCTCCAACTCCAATATTCGCTGCTATAATGTATCCACATAATAGACAATATACCGTTCATGAGGAGGGTCAATCCAGCGGGATAAGTCGCATTTTGCCATCTGCGGGAAAGGACGGTAAACATGGACGGTCCATAAGCAATAACAAAAAATGTAGTATTACTACTTTCTACCTCAGAGCGTGGGCATCGGAAGAAACGTCGCCCGCCATCGGACGGGGCATCCAGGACCTGCACGACAGCGTACTCATTGTATCTACATTTCGGCCACGATGGTTGAGCACGCTGCCTTGGTAGCAAGCGATGCACTGCATCAAGATCTCCTCCTTTGTAAGGGAAGGTCTTCCTTCGGTGACCCAAATTCGACTGGCCCATCCGCTTCCGACATGATATTTTCACCACGGAAGAGAACGTATTTCGTTGTTCGATTCTGTGGTTCTCTGCGTACAATGCCATGGGACCCCAACACGGCTATTTATACCGAACGGAATAACTTATCGCAATGACCACAAGCGAGTGGCGCTTTTTGCGATGACATGGCAAAAGAGGTCAGCTTTGCGCAGTGACATGACAAAAGAGGCCCGGCTTTGCTCAGTGACGTGACAAAAGAGGCCAGCTTTGCGCAGTGACATGACAAAAGAGCTCAGTTTTGCTCAGTGACATGACAAAAGAGGCCAGCTTTCCGCAGTGACATGACAAAAGAGTCCAGCTCTGCGCAGTGACATGACAAAAGAGCCTAGCTTTGCGCAATGACATGACAAAAGACTGAAAAGGCTACGAACTATGAATTTATTACGAGACTACAGGCTCTGAAAAGCCTACATACGAACATTTATTGCTACACTGGAATCCTGGAAAAGCCTACGAGCTGTTTCATGCAAAAGACTGAGAAGGCTACGAACTATGAATTTATTACGAGACTACAGGCTCTGAAAAGCCTACATAGAAACATTTATTGCTGAACTGGAATCCTGAAAAAGCGAAAAGATTCGTACGACACCCTCTCCATGAACTATGCCCACTGCACCAGCTAACATGCCTACATAAAGGCCTCCTATGTCTTCCATACCACATCTCCTCCTCAAGCCATCACAATACTACTACACAACAATGTCTTCCTGGAGTTCCGACCTATTTGGAGTGCCGGAGTGGCATGAGCGCCCGAAGTGCCATTGCGGCTTTAGGACGATGTTGGGAGTCTGGACGGATCGAGTACAACGAGCCAAATACGGCCGTAGGTTCTTCAAGTGTCCAGACCTGGATGACGACTTCGTGGTAACGACGACAACTAAATCATTTGTTTCTCGTTATCGTTTTTCAACTTGATCCATGACATCTACCACGCCACACATAGGCTTGCACGTTCGTCGAATGGGTTGATCGGGTGTCGCCGGCATGGCCAAATAACCGGGCGGTGGAGGTGGAAAACAAAGGACAATACTTTGTCAAGATGACTCAGGCTCGCGAGGTGGCACGCCAGATGCGCCTTGAGCAAGAGCGCCGTGTGATAGTGGCACAAAACCGTCTGAAGGCCAAGGAGGATGCGCGCAAGCTCGTGAGGCGCTCTCAAGACCAAGAGTGACAGGAAGAATGATGCAGCGGAGCCATCCTCAGGGCCCAATAGAAAGGGAAAACAACTACGCTACACCCAGTAGACAAAATGTAATAGACCCACGCTATCTACGGTCTATGCAATCCTATTATTATGCACTGTATTGTGTTTGCCTAGTCAGTATCGACCGCACTTGAGACTACCGGTATGACGGTATTATGATCGGTGCTTCACTAAACTACAATTTAATAGAGTGCATAATGTTGCTCACCCATGCTTGCTCCAAAGAATGTCTGCATAATTGATTAGTTTGCATATAGACAAGAACAGGGAAATCATGTCTACTCAGTTCAAAATTGTAAATCATTACATGCAAAGTTCACATTTTCAAGCACACAAATGTCTGCAAAAGAACAAAAATTGTGTTTCACACAGTTCATCAATTTTCTGAATCTTTCCAAAAGCTACGGATCAATTTTCACACTGTTGAATAACTAGTGTCGTCGAGTGATCCAATAGCTAATCAATACAACTAACAAATGAGTGTTATCAACTAGCATTAGCAATAGTAAAAGTAGATAAACAATAATAGACAAATATGTGAAGAGAGCAATCTGGTGATCTTCTTTATTGATATGACTTGATGTACAAAATAGATAGCATCTCTCCTATATTTATAGTCAACTAACCTAAAGAATCTTTCAGTATACGCTCACATCTCTTTTTGGAGACGAAGTTGAAACCACGGGGCCCACCAGGGTTGATGCGCACCCCCTAAGGGGTGCCGGTTATACAACACTCCCCCTTGGGTGGATACCGTGACATACACATGCCTCATCCAGAGTTACTTCCAAAAACCTAGTGGAAAAAAGTAATGGAGAAAAGAGTATATTGCACACGCAAGATATATTGCACTAACTGCCTCGTTAAAAACTTTCATGAGAAAATTTCTAGCAAAAACTCACTAAGAGAAAAAAAAGTACAACCTTTTGATCTCTATGATCACATTTAATCTTCAAGATTAAAGAAAAGGTATTGATCTTTAGGACGATTAACATATGTGTTACTTATTCGTGGAAGTTTACATGCCTTTGGATCACGAGTGAGCGCCACCGTGGCGGCAGCCTCAATTTGCACTCGGCGCCAGGACCCACGGCGCTGAGCTCGGCGCCACGACCCACGGCGCCGAGGTGCTGCCACGTCGGCGCCACGCAGCCACCTGTTGGCGCGGGCTCGGCATCTCGGCGCCATGTACCACGGCCGAGATGTGCTACTCGGCGCCGTGGGTCACGGCGCCGACCCCGGGTCCAAAAACGGAATTAAAACTACCAGGGGTCTAAATGTGAATTTTTTTCAAAAAAAGGGCTAAAATAGAAAAAATTCGGTTAATTTGGATATTTTGGGCTGTCCGGAGGGGTGGGCTAGCCAGCCCAAATGGGGCCGCACCCTCCCAAACCCTAACACCCTTTGTAAACCCCTACCTTGGTCCCTTCACCCTCCCCACCCTTGGCCGCCCCCACCCCTTGGCGCCTCCCCTCCCTCCTATTGCTGCCATTGGTGCCCCAAGTGTTGCTTCCTTGGAGAAGGAGAAGAAGGAGAAGGAAAAGAAGGAGAAGGAGAAGAAGGAAGAAGAAGGAAGGAGAAGAAGAAGAGGAGGAAATTTTGGGGAAAATCTTCATCTAGGTAATTTTTCCTCATCCCAAATCCTCTGTTTTATGGATTAATTAGGGTTCTTGGCACGTAATTTGATGATAGTTAATAGATCAATTGTCCGATTAGAGATTAGACTCTGACTGTTTTTAGATTGATTCGCGCAGCGCGGCTTGTCGCACGGTTTTGATCTAGAAAATGAATTTTCCTGTGGGTCCTCCCAAAAGGAAAGTTGTAGAGGACTTCCAGATGCATCTCCTGTATTTGTTTTAAATTTGTCTACCATGGGATCTGGGAGATACGGAGTCGGCAATACCGCTGTCCGTCAGGCGGACAGATTGTTACAGTCCGACGGTAATCCGGAGTTTAAAAATAGTAAACGAATTTTATGGCCTTGCCGTAGTTGAGAAAGTTGTAGATAATTTAGATATATAGCTGTTGTATAAATTTTAGAATTTTTAGACTGCTGTGCTGTTGAGGACACGTGTTGGAATATTGTTGTCTCATCTGCCAAAACAAAGTTCTTCCTCTATTTTGGGCATTAAATTACTCCTAGCTGTGGTTAAAATAAACATAGGTGTTCTCCACGAAATTTTAAGGTTTTTAAGTCATGAATCGAGAGAGGTATCATTTGTTGTATTTCGATCTATATTTTTAAAGATACGAAATTGTGAAGCAGCGCTACTGCAGAGAGTAATTTGTTGAATTGTTGAGCGGAGAGGAGATTGTGCGGGTTTGGGTTTCTAGCGATGTTTTATATATTTATGTCGTGCTTGTATGATGTGGTTGTGTGCTGAGAGTTGTCTTATAGACAGGTGGTCTTGTCCCTGAGCGCTCTTGATTTTTATTGTACTTCGCTTCGTCGGAATTGAGGCAAGTAAACGTAGCGGTGGTTGCTACCGTTTAACCTGTTGTTCCTACTACTTTTAGTTTACATTATTATTGTAATTTGATACAATTGCTATGATTGCATGATATTTTAATTGTGGTATTCTTGCTTAATGTTTTAATATGGATCATGAAATTAGCATGTAGTGGAGATGAATATGTTGAGAGCATGATAATGCTCCTTGCGGATGAATTAATGTGATTAATGAATTTTTATATCATTCATATCATTCATGTCATATCATATCCGTTGTGTATATGGATGTCGCCGCTTATAGCCACGACCGTACCGGTACAGCGTCGTATATTGCCGTAATACGACGCACCTCTTCGCCCGCGGAAAGCATCGTATATTGCCGAAATACGATGCATTGCACTTCCTGCCCTGGCAAGAGTGAAGTGGAGCATAGCATTCATATGCATTGCATTGTGGAATGATCATTTGCATACATATGCAATATAATGTGGTGAAGTCATTTTGTGGAATGTACAACTTCATAGTTGTAATGTGGAATTGGCTTATATGAGCTATTTGTGGTATGAGAATTGCGGTTGTGGTTGTGGAACGGGATTCGTCCCTTGTGTATGGTAAGGATTGTGATGGTGGCATGAGACTCTTCTCTCTTGTCTTAATGGTTGATAGTGAGTGTGGATATGGGAAGTAATAAAGTATTGAAGTGAGACATACATATGTTTTATTGTCTTTAGTAGTGGAAGTGGATGAGATTTTAAAGTAGTCAATCATGATTTAATTGTTTATGTTTTACCGTCATTGGTAGTGAATTGAGGTTGAGAATACAAAGGTTGTTAATTGTGAAAGATTAAATATTGATGATTAATCTATTGTTGTTTGTGGAGGATTAAATGTTTCTTTTGCATTTAATACGGGGTAAAATGATTGCATTCATATGCCAATTAAATCTGAAATTTAAGAGATATGATTCATGAAGGTTTATGGTGGTTTAATAACTATGAACATAAATTGTAATTGTGGATGTATGAAATTATAATGATGATGTTTAAATTGCTTGTAGTTTGAATAACTTGTTAAACTGTTTGCTTGCTGAGATTTTTATCTCACCCTTGCTTCCCCCCTCCCTACAGGTGGACCTTGAGCATGCATTGGGAATGGTAGAGTGGCACCGCACAGATGCACTTGGATGATAATCTTAATGCTGAAATAAAGTAGAAAGAATTCTAGTTCTTTGCTTAGTTATCATATTGATGAATGTTTCTCCTTATTAATGTTGAACTTGGAATTGTTCCTTTGGTTATTATTGATTATGAATAATGAATTGTTACCTTTATTCTATTTATCTTAGTTGTTTACGCTTCCGCTGATACTATATTGTTTAGTATTTGTTGCTAGTTTAGTTTATTTTTAAATTGGCTAGTGTTAGAGTAGTCTCAGTGGCATCCCAGGGCATTGTGGGTCCTGAGGTGTTACAGCCACAGCCGTTGCCAAACAGGCCCTACATGTCTCTCATGGATTCAAGTCATTTCAAATAATAAAATTAAAAATAAGAAGGATTGGATTCAAATCAGATTTAGTTCGTCACACTCGGCAGGAGCTTGCATTAAAAAGTCCAGAACTTTCACAAACGGAGTCCGTTTTGAATATGTGAGTACTTTTTGAAAAGCTTACTCTAGGGCTAACTAACACTCAGTAGGAGGCCACATTAAAAAGTCCATAACTTTTACAAATGAGATCCATTTTGGACGTGTGACTACTTTTGAAAATCGTATTCCGATGTTAACATGCAAGATGAAGTGCCAACATCAAATTCAACATGCATGCACTATCATAATATAAATAAACTGATGGTTATAAAGTTTGTGTTTCCTTTTTATCTGTATTGGAGTCCAATCTGTTTTAGATGTCTTAGGAGGGCTATGTAAGCCATTGTATTACGTCCATGTAACTTAGTCCATGTTTCTTGATAATTTTATATTGCCATTTGCATCTACTAGCATTACACGCTTGTCCTTCCAAGTTCTTTAGCATAGCCAACTTTTGAGGGGAATTGGGTGTTGCTTCTATCAAAGATCATTCTTGCTTTTCCACTACGAATTGAGGGATCGATATCATTCACTCAGTGGTTTCAATGGATTTATCTTCAAGCATGTGGTTGGACAAATTCTAAGAATTGTATGTCCATTACGTCTAGTAGCGGGTGAGCAGCTATGGATCATCATATCACACGAGTTATCTTTGATCCTACATCGAGAAGATTGGGCATCTCGTATCATATTTTGATAATATTCCTATAATCATGACATATTATGAAGTACTTGTAATCATGCCAGAGCTTCGATTAATCAACTACGTCCAATAATAATCTAGTCCACCTCGCAGAGATAACTGGACCACGACTCCTGTAAAAAATAGTACTCTCTTGAAAGATCAAGCTCCATTTAAGTTGGTTTTGGTGATAATGACAAATAATATTATGAGATTTTGGTGATAATGACAAATGCATTTAGAGACTAATTTGTTCATTGATTATAATATTACTTAGTCTCACATGGATAAAAAGGTGAAATCATTGAGGTATGAATTCGAAATCATATTCTCATATACTGGTGCATTCCTTGGATCCAAATATAGATTGAACTACACAAATAGTTCAAATTGAATATATGCATATGTCTTCTTTATACACACTTGTATGCACACATTTAGGGAGAGCTCTCTCTATGTTTTGAGGATTCATAAGTATTGATTCATGTTTCCTTTAATATGCATATTTACGATCTTTACTTTGAAATACATTCTTAAGTATATATAGTTTATGTAGTTTATATATATTCATGTGCAATCGGGTTGTCATTTAACTTCGTCATTATGTGTTAACCAGATAAGTAAGCTTTGCTTAAAAAGCTTATCTTAGAGTATACATGTTGTATACTCAAAAATTAATCTTTATCTCATTGTTTGTTGAAATTGTCAAGAATTACCAAAAAGAAAAGATTGTACAATCAAGTTCCTCCATTATAAGTTAATGGTGAAGTTTGGTAATTGATGGCAATTGTTTTGTGGACTAACATTTTTCATGAGTTAGATGAATATGTTAGGTGCCACAAATGAGGATGACTTGGGATGAGTTCATGTGTTGAAGATCATCAAGTATAGATGGAAGATGACTTCATATGTTGAAGGTCATTAAGAGAAATATGCATCATGCGTTGATGCATGTCCAAGAGGAGATGATCATGTGTTAATCATCAAGTCAAGTGAAGACCATCATGTGTTGATGGAGTTGAAGAAAAGGATGCATCATGAGTTGATACATATCAAGGCAATGACCTAAGGTAAAGATATAACTAGCTAGGGCAAAAGATGTGTTCCTAGTTTTTTTACCGGTCTTAGTGTTTGGGTGAAAGACTGGATTGCTAGTATATGTTATCGTACTCTTAAGAGGGGTCATGTCTAGTAGTTTGAGTCTCATCATGTGTTGATAGCTCAATCTGACTTTCTCTAGCTCTTCTTGGCATGAGGCTTATATTTACGAATGTGTTTTGCAAATAGTTGAAGCTCATGTGTTGAATCCTTATAATATGGGACTATGCATTGTAAGTGTATTTTGCAAGTGCTTGAAGTCCATGTTTCCATTCTTTGTAATATGAGGCTCATATTTGCAAATGTATTTCGTAAATGGTTTAAGCTCATATATAATTCTTGTAGCATGTGACTTAGGTTTGCGAATGTGTTTTGCAAATGTGAGAAGTCCATGTACCAATTCTTTGTGTTATGATTTCAAAAGTGCGCAAATGTGTTTTGAAACTTGTTGGAAATCATGTTTGATACTTGTGTGTATGATACTATAGTTTGCAAATGTGTTTTACAAAATCTGTTGAGATATCTGCACTTGTTAGGAAAATTAGAACTACCGCTGTGTGTAGCAGTATTATCGGAAGTCGGAAGGACCGGCTCTGTGTGAGCGTTACTACCGGACATTGGAAGTACCGACATGTGTTGCGCGGTACTACCAGATGCAAGTGGTCTGAGCGGCTCTGTGTAAGTGGCTCGTTCGGCCATCGGAAGTACCGGCTCTATGTGAGCGGTACTACTGGAAGGCAGAAGTATCGACATGTGTTACGCGGTACTACCAGACTTCGGAAGCTCCAGATTTTCCCCCAGTACGTTGTTTCCAGAAAGGCACCTGTGTGGTGGTCTTCTCCTCCCCGCGAAATCTGTAATTCCGCATGTGTGGAGCGGTACTTCCGATGATTGGAAGTACCGAAAAATGAACGGTAGAACTTCCGATTTTGACTGCAATGGCTAGTTTTCTGACCGTTGGCGAGGCGAGCAGAAGTACTAGCTTTTGGCTGACGGTACTTCCGATTTCCCTGCTTTTTCAGGGATTTGATTCCAACGGCTAGTTTTCTTGTGTGGGGTATAAATACCCCCTTATGGCCGGTTGAAGAAGTGGTTGATTGACTCATTTCTGTTGTCTTAAGGTAGTGTGAGGCTCTCTACTCAAGAGTGTATGTGTTGCACATTGTGAGCAAGGAGAAGAGATCTAGATTGCATGTGTTTCATCTAGAGATGGACTTTGTATCCAATTGATGTTGTGCATTAGTTGCACGTGGTGAGAGTCAAGTAAGGGATTTGACTTGTTACTCTTGGAGTTTGCCGACTCCTAGACGGCGTTGGAGGCGTCGTAAGCGGTGATCTTCTCAAAGAAGGTTGTGAGAAGACCCGGCAAAGTTGTGAATGTTGGATTTGAGGTGGAAGGCTACCACTAGTGGATTTGAGGTGGAAGGCTTAATTCGTGGAGCTGGTCTAATTAGTTGGGCTTACCTCAACGTGGACTAGAGGAGACTGGCAAGTCGCCGAACACCACAGTAAAAGGAGACTAGGTCAACTATGGTTTGTTTCCTTGTGTTCAATTTATATTCAAGCAATTTACATACATAGAATTAAATTGATTGTTTGTTATCCTAGGAGTGCAAACCTTGACCTAACCTATAATTGTTGGTGCACTTAGATGAACTTAATTGATATAATTGATATAGGCATTATTTGTGCTAAACTAAATTGAATTAAGCTTTCACAATTGTTTACTTAATTTAGACAAATAGAAAAGATATTAAATTATCAATAATAATTAGAAAAAATTTTAAACCGTCTATTCACCCCCTCTAATCGGCCTCCTTGATCTTACATCTCTTCATCCAAAAATACATAGTGTATTTTTTTGAATGATCTTGTTCACAAATACGAGGCATATTTTATATTTCAATGCAAAATAAGTGCCTTGTTCTCTCTACGCCTTTAATAAATATTTAGTTTTACTTTGTATTCCCTATGTGCATATATTGAATGTAGTACTTAGAGATAATAACTAGAGATAATTTAATTATTTTTAATGTCTCATTTCTATGTACAAGATAAAATACATCCTATATTTCTAACGGTGGGAATACTTCCTTATTGCCTCTAGACACACAGCTGACATTTCAGACGTTGATACGGTATTCAAACACAGCTATTTGGCTACCTATTTATTCGAACAAGTTTGTAATAGTTTGAGTGCACATGTTTAGCAACGTTTTTTTGTTTTTCCTTTTTTGACCTAGTCCTAGCCGCCGTACAAAGCCAAACGAAGCAAGCTAGGCAAGTTGTACACTTCATTAAAAACGCTCCGGTCGTTGGGACCTGGGAGACGGCAGGGGAAAAGATTATGTAAACGGAGCACCACCCACCTGCCTCGTCCTGGCTCGCGTATTCCTCACAGTTTCCCAGTCCATTTCCACAACCTCCCTGCCTCCCTTCGTCCCCAGCAAAGCCTTAGCTGTTTCCCTTGTACCCGCGCGCGGTCAATCCGTGTGAGTCCGGGCGCGGGGATTCATGGACTCTTCCTCCGTGGCGCCGCTGCTGCTCACGAGGGGGAGCAACAAGGAGGAGTACGAGGAGGTGGAGGCGGGGGGTAAGCGGTGGTGGCGGCGGCTATGCTGCTGCCGTGGTGAGGGATGGTGGAGGGAGGCGACGGAGGAGGCCAAGCAGCTGGCGGCACTGGCGGCGCCGATGATCGCCGTGGCGCTGCTGCAGCTGATGATGCAGCTCATCTCAACCGTCATGGTGGGGCACCTCGGCGAGGTCGCGCTCGCCGGCGCCGCCATCGCCAACTCCCTCACCAACGTCTCCGGCTTCAGCGTCCTCGTGAGCTAGCCTAACAGCTCTACTACCTTTTCTTTCGTTTACTTTTTGCGTAAGGCTTGGGATCGGATTGGTGCGTCCTTGTGGTTAACTGCTTGGCTGCGTCGTCATGAGAGATACCACCGTTTAGGAGTAGTTACTTGCTTTGATTGGAGCATGTTCTCGATGCTGGCTGTGTCTCGTGTGGGCGCCCACGCGGTGCTCGTGGGAATGCTCCGCCGTGGCGTACACCGGTTGGTTGACCACAAGTCAAATTCGTACTAATCAATGACATGAGATGGGCCCTAACTCAAAGGACACGCAAATGGGGCCTAAATTTTTTAACTTTTTTAACTGAAGGTCGTGTGTCCCGTGGCCATCCCCTTGTTCTATTCGCTTTTCTGCACCTAAACTATCAAATTTTTTTATCTACTTCTCTCCGTCAATCTAGTCCTCCAGTCCCCTTATCAGCTTCAAATAGTATGTGATCGATGGACCAGCATCTCCTTATTGAATAATTGAAACGACTTGATTGCAAAACAAAATACAGGACCCAGACTTTGTTGACAGAAACATTATTCTTAGTACACAGACTAACTTGACACTTACTTGACAAAACTAGGAACATGATAAATTGAATTAAAATTATGTATATCATACTGACTTGATCTTTGTTCACACCAAAAAAAAAATGTTCATTTTAGTTTTGCGAGTATGCTGCCATGACATAGATTGCTCATATGATTGCACTATGGCAGAGGCAGTGAGTGGTCCTGTCTCCTGCGAGGCTTGTTAATTTCATCAAGCAACTATCATTCTGTCAACGTGTTAAGGAGGCTAATAGAATGTTCAGGACTGTGCTGATTCAAGGTGCCAATGCAGTTCTTCTTAAATGATTTATTTAATACCGTTATGTGTATCAGTGTATGCCACATGAAGCACACATTAAATGTTGTGATATTTGGTACCAAATTTGTACATTTGTTTCATCTATCCTAATCCGGTTGCTCTTGTGAACACATGACCTGAAATTTAAGTTAGAAAAATCTTGTTCATCCTAGGTGTTAATTTAAACCATGTAGACCCTGGAATCCTTATATATAACAATTCATATCCTTTCAGAATACGAATCTTTGCCTGGATTGCAGATGTCTTGCAGTGCATGGAGGATCTACTAGTAAACTTGCATATTTAGTCACCATCGTTATTCTAGATAGTCTTTGAGCACTGTCTCTGTGCTTTATCGTGATAGTTTGAGTTTCATTTCTTCCCTTATAATATGTATATGTTTCATTAGTTCATTGCTGATGCAGTTTTCCTTTTAGATTGGATTGGCATCAGGATTGGAAACTATTTGTGGACAGGCCTATGGAGCAGAACAATATCATAAGCTATCCTTATATACCTACAGATCCATAATTGTACTTCTTATCGTGAGTGTGCCCATTGCCATTCTGTGGGTTTTCATCCCGGAGGTACTTCCTCTCATGGGTCAGGAACCACAAATAGCAAGTGAGGCTGGGAAATATGCATTGTGGCTTATCCCTGGTTTATTCGCCTTCTCTGTTGCTCAATGCTTTTCAAAGTTCCTCCAATCACAAAGCCTAATCTTTCCTATGGTTCTGAGCTCCTTCATAACACTCGCTGTCTTCATTCCTTTGTGCTGGTTCATGGTTTATAAAGTTGGCATGGGTAATGCTGGAGCTGCTTTATCAGTCAGCATCTGTGATTGGGTTGAAGTGACTGTTCTTGGTCTTTACATTAAGTTCTCACCTTCTTGTGAGAAAACTCGTGCTCCACTTTCGTGGGAAGCTTTGAGTGGTCTTGGCAGTTTCATGCAGTTGGCTGTACCATCTGCACTTATGATATGGTAAGTAAATGTTATTCCCCCTGTTTTCGAACAGATGTTTGTTTTAGCCTCTAGCACAGGAAATAGGGTATGCAGGAGGCTTGATTAGTTCACTTAATATGTTCCTATATTTTGGACACTCAAATCTTGTTCAATACTCCTCTGTGCTTATGCACCCTCCATTGTCTTTTACTTGTGGTTTTGGAGATTGACATGGTTTCCAATATCCACCTTTGACTATTATTGTTTTCTAATTATATGTTAGTAAAAATTATTAAAATCATAATGATAATGAAGTATTTTTGATGAAAAATATACGAATACCATCTTCATGTGACAAAGCTAAATAGTTTTATGTGTATTAGTGGTAAAAGTTTTTAAAGGTGTTATGCAAACATTCTAGGACGACAAGTACAATAGATGGAGGGAGTAGTTACTTCTTTTCTCTTCAAAAGGTAAATTTTAATTATTCATGGAGGGGTATGCAGGGAAAAATATTATAAATGCCCCTAAAATAGTAGAATGGCATGTATTTAATTAGAAACAAAAATGAGGAAATTAGAACAACATGCATTTAAAAATAGAGGAAACAATAATAAACAATATGATTGGGCTGTGTTGCTTTGGATGACCCCCGAGGCCAAACCCCTTTGGTTTTTATAGATTAACCTAGTCCTACTCCCAAGTGGAAGAGGAATATACTAGCTAGGATTTTTTTTTGTAGCCCACTAATCTGAATACAAGTATGAAGTATGAACCTTAATCCAATTAGGAATTGTCTGATTTTTGAGACACTAGTTAACCAATTGGCCACCATGAGTTCATTTCAACTATTTCAAATTTATTTATCATACAAGGTAGATTTACATTTGCTTCCGATGCAAAGCATGAATTTGTAATATTTGCATGTAAAACTTGGCGAGTTTTATGCAAATAGGTCTGGATCCTTTTCTTGAGAACTTGTAGTAGTGTAGGCGGAGTAATTGTCATGAAAAAATTAACACTATCATTCACACATTTATTTTTCTGTGCATATTTTAGTCATTTAAAGAATGAAGTTTTGTTTCTTTAGATTTCTCTCTACTTTAAATTGAAGCTTTAAGTTAAGCAAACATTCTATTTTGCATTATATGTGTCTCACGAAAGCATGAAAGCATATTTAATATGAAGGCAGGAAATACTTTGGCCATTGGATAAGGTCCATTGGACAATCAAGAACAAATTGTGTACAAAAAATGGGGTGGCATACATTCATGATTCATACATTTAAATAGTAGTGCAGCTTATTCCCAATACAACTTGACATATGTTTACTCTTCTCTTATAATGAAGAAAATAAGCTTATATGTATATTATGTTAAGTTAATCCGAAATGTAATCTTGACCTCGGTTAAGCTTCCAATTTTGTACCTTTTCACCCCAGAAATTAATGTAACTTGCCTTGACAACAGCCTTGAGTGGTGGTCTTACGAGCTGCTCGTTCTGCTTTCTGGGATCTTACCAAATCCAGCACTTGAAACTTCTGTGCTTTCTATATGGTATGCATTAGCAGGACTATAATTAAGAAATTCTTGCATCCTTTGCTACAATGCTTACCAAATTAATGTCCTTTTGAACAGCATATCTACGGTAGTATTGTTGTACAATCTCCCATACGGCATTGGAACAGCTGCAAGGTGGGACAGTGCATTTGTTAAATTATCATCAAGTTATACCTCTTTCTGCCAACATATTTAACTTAATTCTTGTTATATCCATGTGCTAGTGTGCGTGTCTCAAATGAGCTAGGTGCAGGGAACCCAGAAGGTGCCCGTTTGGTAGTAGGCGTTGCTTTATCTATTATAATTTGTTCAGCAGTCCTGGTGAGCACAACTCTTCTAGCACTGCGCCACTTCGTTGGAATTGCTTTCAGCAATGAGGAGGAGGTTATAAATTATGTCACTAGAATGGTACCTGTGCTTTCCATTTCAGTTATTACAGACAGCCTCCAGGGAGTCCTTTCAGGTATCGGTATTTGTCTTCTACAGGAAAAAAAATTACTATTTCATATAAGGAAGTAAACTAGATGATGGGCCTGGTTCAAAATTTTGTGTTTGTTGTGTAATAAAAAACGTGTGCTAATGAATATACTGTATAAGGCAGTGTTTCTGTTAGATATCACTAATGCAATATGATCAATGGAAATTATTAGGAGTGATCAACAATTCTGCATGCGCTACCCTTAACTCAAAGAATTACAGCTTTGTGATGTAAATGTGTACAAATTGATAGAACGATTATAACATGATAAGATGCAGTAGACGATTCCATTTGATAGCAATGCTTTTACCTTACTTCAAGAGATGTAAAAAGAAGCTATCATTTAAGATGATCCAAAAGTCCAGAACAACATACTTGGTAGAAAATTTTTATCCTATGGAAACTTGAGCACTATTGAGGTTCTTTGTAATGCCGATGCCTTAATGCTACATTTTTGCCAGGTGTTTCTAGGGGCTGTGGATGGCAACATTTAGGCGCCTATGTTAACCTGGGTGCATTCTATCTCGTTGGAGTTCCTGTTGCTCTTATTTTTGGTTTTGCAATGCATCTAAGAGGAATGGGGTTTTGGATGGGCATGATAGCTGGTGGAGCCACACAGGTCACTCTCCTATCTGTCATCACTGCAATGACAAACTGGAGGAAGATGGTAAGTTCTTTTTCCATTTTTATATCCGATATATGCTTCTTCTCCAAACTGGGGGTGAACAGGTGGTTTAAAAAACTCTTTGGTAAAATCGTGGTTTGAGCAAGTACAAAAAAGAATGACTTTTGCACAAATATAACGAACAACACCTAGCTAGTCAAATAGAATGAACAGTAATGGTAGCTTCTTTGTTTGGAAGTGACCATTGCATAGTGGATGCAAACGATCAAGTGGGCCTGACAGGCAAATTTTTAGAGGCAGCGCTTGGCAACGACTATTCAAGGGGGCTATCTTGTGAGTACTATTGGATTTTGTATTGCATATCCTACAGAATAGCTTGCCTCACAGTCTCACACACACTAGTATTATGCTAATGCTTCACATCTTTGAGTGAGATTTGATAATTTAAGCCTAGTATTTGCATCATCTTGAGCTTCATGTCCTAGATTAGGTCAAGTGAGAGCCCTTGCCTCCTAGGATTGTTACTTTTGGTGATTTTGCCGCCACTAGACGGCTTGGTGGCGTTCTGGTGATCTCTCCATTGGTGGAGCTTGTTGGAGGGGATCGTTTGTCCTCGCGAGATGTTGGTGTTCACCTTTATTAAGAGGATAAGAGTAACCCTAGGGGACTCCTAGTGGACTGAGGAGTAGAGGTGCAATCAGGTCGGATTCGGATGGATATTGCCGTTACCATATCCTAACCCATATTTTTTCCTGGATTTGGTATCGGATACGGTCAGTTCGGATACGAATACAAATTCGAAATATACGGATTTTTGAAAACGGTAAGATCGGGGTGGATACTTGACGGATTCGAATCGGACAATGGATAATATAGACGGATATCACACGCATATAAAACGATACATTTAACATAAGTTTTCGGCACAATACAAGTTCAATATAAGTGTTAAATTGACATATAATTCATTACCCAACAGTCTAACACGACACAAATTCAATATAACAATTAACGATATAAGTGATAAGTTCGTACATAAGTTCCATAATCACAAAAATACAAGAAACAAGTTCGTTCAACATAGGATGATAGCTTTCCAGAAAAACTTTATAAACTTTTGTAACAGTCATTCAGTCAGTCTCACATGAATACAGGATGACATGATCAACTTTGTCTTGCTCTTGTACATGGTTGTCACGACGGAGTCGGCGACCATGGCGAGTGAGATGCGCCTGGACGCCTAGGCGAGCGCCATAACCTGTAGTGTCTCCCGTCACATACATGTCGCCCGTCACATACATACGGTCACATACATCTCTCCTGTCTAAAAGTCCTCCCGACCTCTCCGCCTCTCCCGTCTCTCCGCCTCTCCTGACCTCTTCGCCTCCTCTCCCCGCCGTCGCCTCCCTCGTCCGCCTCCTCTCCCCGCCGCCTTCTCCCCTCGCCTCCTCCCCCACCGCCTTCAGCTCTCCGCGCCCGATCTCCTAACCCTAGCCGCCGTCAGCCAGTCCGTCCGACTGCTCTTCGGCTCCCGCTCTCCCCCCATCTCTCTCTCCCCGCCGCCTCCCTTCCCCGCGATCGATCTCTCCCCGCCATCTCCGGCCTCTCCTCCCCGCGCCCGATCTCTTCCCGCCGCCTCCCCCCTGTGTCGCTGGAGATCGACGCCGGCGGTGGAAGCAGGCTAGAGATCTACGCCGACGGCAGGAGTAGGCCAAAGATCGGCGTCAACGGCGAGAGCAGGCGAGGCGACCAGCCTCGGCGTCCCCTCCGGCCGCCAGGACGACTAGGCGTCGCCTAGGCGACGCCGTGACATCCATGCTCTTGTCTTGCAAAATTCGAAGCATAGCACAAACATCAGAATATTGATTCCTGGGGGAAAAAATAGTGAGTGATCCTAGATAATAAGAAATATCAAACCAACATTGAATGGCATGCATGTTGCTACGGATTTAATGGGTGACAATTGTGCTTCCAACAAACCAGCTTTGGTTTCATATAGCAGGAAGTCTACCCATCTGACTAGAAAGAGATCTTAATTAAGACCTTGGTCGATATGTGCATCCTGGCAGACAGCAGTATAGAACACCGCATGCATCTCAATACAAAAGACACTGCATATATATCCAAACGTAGACAGAAGGTAGACAGACTGTGGTTGGAAAATAGGAAGTGTGAAGTGCACAGAATATGAATAACCTATTGAAGTGAGTCATCAACTGATTGATGGAATAACAAATGACTAAATAAGCAAAGATTTAAGAAACCACTCACTATCATCCAACCACATTACCTCTCTATCATTCAACGACATTACCGCTTTCAACAATCTTCTAAATTAGCAAGATCATACATTCAAAGATGTAACTATACCAATTTATACTGCGTAGTTACAACGTGTACTAGTATAACTTGTCTAGTTGTTTAAATGTTTTACTGACACACAAGCTTCAATACACTCCCGCGAAGTGAAAATACACCATAATACATTAAGATTTGTGCAATTTAGTTTATGGGAGAGCATAGAAGCACTACTAAGAAACTAAACAACATATATTATTCTTTCGCGTAACTCAGTAACAGGACACATCATTTGGTGACCCCAAATTCTATTTATGATCTGTGTGGTGCACATAGAGAAAATTACTTGCGATCTAATTAAAACTATATCATTCTATGGGCGAACAAATTGAATTTTACAATTTTGCAGATTAAACTTTAAAAATAAAAAATGAAATTGGATTAACTTGTGATTCCTACAGAAGAATACAGAAGAATAACAATATTGACAATTCTAAGCCTGAGGAGAGTGTTCAGCTGCATCAAGCTTAACAGCGTACCCAGAATACAAGAATAAAAGAGATATATAAGCAATCTTTAGTTAAAACATGCTTATTCAACCATTGCTTAAGGAAATAGCAGAAAAATACCCGCCAAAGCTGCACAAGATATACCTTCGGAATGGATGCAGCGGCCGGCGAGGACTCCGGCGTATGGAGGTCAGGAGGTAGAGGTGTGGAGTCGTGGAGGCGGCATGCTCGGAGCGGATGCGACCGGACTGGAGGCGACCGGTTGGTGCCTGGAGGTGGCGTGCTCGGAGTGGATGTGGCGGCCAACGGAGACTCCGGCGGCCGGAGGTCTGGAGGTGGAGCTGTGGAGGCGGTGTGCCCGGAGTGGATGCGACTGGATTGGAGGCGACACAGTTGGCTGGAGGCGGTGCCCAGAGTGGATACGGTGGTCAGCGGGAACTCCGGTGGCCAGAGGTCAGGAGGTGGGCCTAGAGGAGTGGAGGCTGGAGGGGAAATGGTGGAATGGGGATTGGGGGTCACGGGACGGGAGAAAGAAGACAGTGCATGGCGGTGGCTTGGTGCTTGGTGGCGGATTGGGAGAAAGGAAATTAGAAGACCAATGTGCTAACTATTACTGCTATTAGGGTTAGGGGTGCCGGATATCCGTCTGTTACTATCCGACTGTCCGACTATCGAAGTAATTCGATTAGATAATAGACTGGACATTTCATTTCCTTCCTAGATTCGGTATTAATTGGATTCGGTACCGGATCGAATATGATTAACCCAGCCCAGTTGCACCCCTAATAAGGAGATACTCTTGCGCGAGCGTTTCAATGAGTAGGGAAGATTGGAAGTCTTTGAGCCTTTGGGGGGAAAATAGCACGTCCTTGGTTATTTCTTGTCCTTCATATTCATGCATTTACTTTCTTAGTATTGCTTGCTTGTTCTTGCACGCCCTAGATTGCAAAATTGCTTGTTGACATTCTTAGGTTGGGTATATGACTTGTGAGACACTCTTAGCTTAGGTAAGCCATTGACAAATCATTTGTTTACGTATTGTTCAAAACTAGTGAGCCAAAAAGTTTTTAAAACCTCATGTAACAGTTGATCCTTTGGAGGGTTTTATATACAACTAAAGAGACAGTAGGTTGAAGATGCCCTAACAGTTGCAAGTTGAAGGGGTATATTTTCTCCAAAGAAGTTAAGTGGACAAAACAAACGAAAGCATTATGTTTGGATGATGTGATCACACTTCCTTGCTGGAGGGAGTGTGACAGGTAGCTGTGTGTGATAGGAGGACGTCCTGGGCTGTGACGCCGCTGTACTGCGGTTGTAGTGACACGGCAGTGTAAGAGAAGGTGTGTTGTTCCCTCTCTCCCCTCACCCCCAAGCCGCTGTTAGGCAACCCAGGGGGCGAACTCGGTTGCCCAAAAAAGAACCCCCGGCCACCGCATTTCCTTCCTCGCTGCCTCCGCCAATGAGCGGCGGTGGCGGCGGGGCCTCCTGTAGCCGCTCGAGCTAGCGGTGTATGCTAGATCTGCTGTCTCCTTGGTAGATCTGGTCGGGATCGGAGTGGCATTGTGAAGCCGACAGTCGGAGGCGACGCGAGGGGAGCCAGAGGCGGCCAGCAGGGCCCATGCAGCCGCTTGAGCTGGCGGCGTAGGCCAGATCTGTCTATCTTTAATGGATCTGGCCAGGATCGGACGCCCGATGGGCGGAGGCGACGCGGGGGGAGCCGGAGGCGGCTGGATCTAGCCGTCTTTGGGCCGGATTCAAGTTCGACGGGGCCTTCTTCTTCTCCTGCCCTCCTCTGCACGTCATCGCCGAGTCGTGCCTCTCGTGCCGCCACCGCCAACGCCATGTACCAACGGCTGCGGCACAGAGGCGCGGCGAGCACGCGGAAGAAGGCGAACGCCGGAGTTCGCTGGGAGTAGCCGCTTGAGCTCGATGGAGGTGTCGGAGTCACAGCTGCAGGCGATGGTGTGCCAGGATGAATCTTAGGTCCGGTTCTTACTGGATCGGGCGACGGCGACGCTTTCGGTGCCATTCCCTCCTTGGAGGCGTCGCCTTGAGCCACCTAACCCTACCCCTCTTCATTTTTCCGCATGTGCGTTGGTCAGTGTTAGTCCTTCGGTGGTGGTAGCTTGCTCGTCGTTGGGGTGTATTAGCCATGGTCATTTATCTTGTCAGGGTTTCAGAGTCATGGTCTTTGTATCCGGTCCTTCCTTGGTCCTTTATCAGCCTTTAGCTTATCGTTGTACTGTTCTTTTTCTTAATGAATGAAACATAATTCTCCAGTCGTTTTTGAGAAAAGAGAAGGTGCGTAGCGGAGGCGCATGAGAGAGAGACCTGCGTTTTCGAGAAAAAAGAAGGTGCGTAGGAGGAGGCGCATGAGAGAGTGAGTGAGAGAGGGGAAAGAAGAGGGAGATTATGGTATTAACTTATGCTTAAAGAGTCCGATGGACACCTTCCCTTTTAAGTTGGTATAGGCCCTCACAAAGCAGTCCAAGTAAATGACTTAAGTAATACAACTTATCTCTAAGCTGGGAACACGTCACTGCCATTGTCGTTATCCGGGCTTTAGCCCTATCTGGAACTCACGAATTTAACAGGAATTTCATAGGAACTTTACAGGAATCAGTTCAATTCCCATAGGAAACAGAAAAAATTCTCACATTCCCAAAAGCATGGTTAAGAGTCCGCTTTGGATTTCAGGTAATGTAGGTGTTATGAATATTGTGTGTGTTGATATGAGATTCAAAGGGCTATATATATAGGAGAGTACAAGAGATATGCCATATAGAGATAAGACATATGGAATAGAATCTAAACTCTATCTCCTAATACAACTCTATCTCTATCTCCTTAACACCCCCTCAAATGCAAGGCGTATGCAATAGCATTGCATTTGAAAAAGGAGTTAACATTAAAACAAGAAAAATCCGAAATCCGAGTTTTGATGATGTCGTCGTTGCGTGCAGCCTTGGAATAAACTGTCAAATCAAGTCGAAGAGGAATAGATAGATGTATGACGGTACAGATCGAGGCCTGAGACGGCGGCGGTGGTGGCGCAGTGCACGAGAAGCGCAACGGAGGCGTAGTGCAGAAGAAGCGCGGCGGCGTTAAAAGCTCGTCAAAGAATAGAGTGGCGGCTGCTGCCATGCAAAATAAAATTCCTACACTTCTATGACTGACAATAAATTTGTAGACTTGCACGGCTTGGACGAACTAGAAATTAGAGACTACGGATTTGGATGGACGCAACGGAAGACTCACGAGGAAAATAACGCAAAACCGACTCAAAAGAAAAATCATCAAGACTCAAAACCGAAAGCCAAAGGCCCCTCTCCATAAAGACCGAAAGCCCATTTGGGTCGCCACCGTTTGGCCCACGTCGGCATCGGCCGTTTGATTCGGTGGCTAGGTTAAACCCTAGCCACCGGTCTCCATCCCGGCGGCGGCATACGAATGGAGGCGCGCGCGGTCGGGCGAGGGGGCCGGCGGCGGAGGTCCGGCGGCATCGAAGCGGCGAACGGCCGGGAGACCAAGCGGTGGACGGCGACTTCAAGCGGCGGCGGACGGGAGCCGAGGCGGCGGCGGCGGACGAGGCGAGCGGCGGCCGGCGGACGGAGGCCGAGGAGGCCGAAGATCAGCGGCGGCGGGATGCCGGCAGGCGAGCGGAGCGAGGCGGCCGAGCGGGCGGCTCAGCGACCCACGACGGACGAGCGAGACGAGGCCGAGACAGCGGCGGCAGTGCGAGGCGCCCTCGGTGGCGGCCGGATGCGTGCGAGGTCGCCGGATCCGTCGGCGGCGGCCGGATCCCTTTGAGCGGCGGCAGCGCGAGACGCCATGTGAGCCGCGACGGCGACGAGGCGACGACGACGAGACGAGGCGAGGCAGCCCTGCGAGGGAGACGCGCGGGAGGCGGATCGGCGGCGGAGCGGCGGCGGCACTTCAAGTGAGATCGAGAAGGCGGTCGGCCGTGCGGGGCTCGAGGCGGCGCGGTCGGCGGAGGAGGAGAGGAGAGCGCAGCAACTGCAGCCGGGCACTCCTCTTCGAAATATCTCGCAGCCCAACAAGATGGCCGCCCCCGGGAGAGATCAATCCTCCCGGGGCAGCAGATGCGGAAGTAGATCGAGGTTAGGGTTTCAACCTAAGCTCTGATACCATGTTATGGATATTGTGTGTGTTGATATGAGACCCAAAGGGCCATATGTATAGGATATAAGACCCAAAGGGCCATATATATAGGAGAGTACAAGAGATATGCCATATAGAGATAAGACATATATGGAATAGAATCCAAACTCTATCTCCTAATACAACTCTATCTCTATCTCCTTAACAGTAGGCACCATTTGGCATTGCGGTGGTTTTTCAAAAGCACTGACATAACAATTTGTTAAAAGTATCCTCGCAACACAAAAATGTTACTAATTAGATTGCACATTTGCACATCACATCACAACCACAAACTGGCCCATAGGTGTTTACTTATGTATTAATTGCTTTGGGACCAATTGGCTCTCCAAATCTTAAAAGATCCAACAGAGGTAGAAAGGGTTAAACCAATGTTCTGATCTTCCTCGATGCGATGCTTTATGAATAAGAAGTGATTCACAATTATTTTATCTACATTTTAGTTTCCAAACAAAAAGTCCTCTTGAAGTCAGTACTTCTGATTTATACATGAAATTTTATTGTTCATAGTACGGTCCTTTTTTTTTATCATTTTTCTGATATTTATATAACTCATGCTTGGGCTGTTTATTTGCAGGCTGACAAGGCTAGGGAGAGAGCATTTGAGGAAAGGCTTCCAACACAGGCAGCCTAATTGAGTTGACTAAGTTACGCTCGATTCCATCTTCAAAATTTTCCCGCACCATACGTAATTTTTTGAGGGAGGTGCTCACGTTACACGGATTTGTAACTGAATGGCATAGGAATAAGGATGTAGTGTCTTTAGCTCGATGAACTGTCCTCCAAGTTTCGGGAAAGAGTGAAAATTTAGATGCTATGTATAATTAGCTGTTTCCTTTTCATTTGAGAAAAAAGAGAGTAGATACTCTGGCTCTTGACTCTTGAGCTCGGCTCCGATCAGATTGATCGCAGAGTTAGTATATTACATCGAGGGTGACCACCGTCCTGAGAAGGGCTGGGACGACACAGCTGAAGAGGGGGCTAGACCAGGATTTGGCTAGACCAGGATAGAAATCCTGGAACCCGTGCAAGGCTGATGGGTGGTAACGTTTAACTTAGGCAAAAACTGATTGAAATTTACGAATTAAATTTTAAATTTGGACGGTTTGAAAACTGGTAACCAGAAAAAATGCTAAAAACCAGGAAAACCTAGAGAAAAGTTAGTACAAAATGTTAAGATTAGTATATTTATACATATTTAGTTTATACAATAGATAATTTAGCATAAAAAATATTTAAACCAATTTAAGAAATTTATTTGTAACTGTCGAGATTTTGACCCGTTTTTTCCTCTAGTATCCACTGAGATTTTCGGTAACCAGCGGGCTGGTAACCGGCAATTTTTTTAATCCCTGGGCTAGACTCCCTTAGACCATATATCGAACTCTCTCACGTGAAGACCTGATGATCAGAGGCGTGCCGACCACCTTCGTACCCATCGCCATGATGTGGAGAGATTCGGATGCTCTGTAGCACATGTACGTTTCTTGTTTCTTGGAATGGAGTTGGGATTTGACGGAGTCCATAGTGTGGAGTGTGACCAGTAGAATAGAAATTATGTGTTAATTGATGGGCTTAGGACATATGAGGATAAGTTCGTCGGATATTCAAATTTTTTTTTGTCTAATACTACTCCTAGTCAACATAGATATCAGGATTAAATTTACCAGCAAAGGATTGAAATGTATACTTAAATTTATCTCATTCACATACAGGAGATAAGTCAATGGTGTTGTTGATCTTATGAAACTTCCTTATATATAATCTTAAACCTATCATGGTTAGTAGAAAATAAGAAGATATGTGAGAATTATGTAAATCCAACTACTAAGAGGTGGAGCTTATCAAATCACACATCTCTCAGTCTCTTACCAACCTCTTACGAGTTCTTACCAATGCAAAACAAGTGGTATAATCGGTGTCCGATTCGTGATAAACCGGATTTGAGTAATGAGTATAGCGATTGCCGGTACGTTGAGACTTGTAACGGTTAGTAGTAGGTATAGCTTAGAAGGCTCTAGATATGTAACAATGGAGAACAATCAGTTAATTTCAGAAAAATTACATAGAATTAAATTATAATTCGTATCTAGCATTTAGCATATGTTGCTGATCAAACAATGATAGATGAAGGTCAAATCAAGTGCATAACAAAGGTATATGAGTGATAGATAGAAGATAATTCAAAAGAATGCAATCTAGAATTGAAAAGCATAAGGATTAACCTAAATATGAAAATTGAAGATTTCTATCCACTGAACAGTACATCGGTATTTTGGCCGTAACTTTTTGTCAGATTCCTCATTTTCAATGATTATTTTTCTTTGTTTTCTGACAGTTTTTCTATAATTTTTCTTTTGGGGCCATGTTCTAAAAACACACAAAAAAACGACAAAAAAATCGCACAAAAATCATAACTGCTAATTGTTGCAGATTCAAATCAGAAATTTAGGTCAAATTTCACCGCAGATATCTTTTAACTGCCTTACTGGAATGAAGCGAAATTTTATAGGCAGCTGGAGAATGAAGTTGGGAATCGAATGGCAGTGGTTTCACACAAAAAGAATAACGGAAACAAAAGTTATGGCAATTTTTGTGGTGGTAGAAAGGGAAGTCTTCTAGGCAAAAATTGTAAATTAGGGTTTGGAGTATTCTAGATTGATTTTGACGTAGCGATTTTTTTTTGGATATTTTAGGAGCAAAGATATGATCAGCAACTAGACAATGATAAGACAGATGCAAATTCAATTTAACAAACTAAAACTAATTGATTGAAAGATATAAACAGGGTTTGGACAGCGAAAATGGCAATTTTCTAGTTATATGTATGACAAACAAATCTAAAACTAAAATCTCACTAGGCAATCTGTGCTCTGATAACACTTGATGCAGGATTGGCCTTGATTTTTTGGTGGATGATAATTCAATTGATAAAAAAATGACGTTGACCGTGAGGCTACTTGACCAAAACACAATCAAACTGTTCAACAATCGCTACACTATGCTCCTGATCACGAAGACCAATTTCTGCAAGCAATCGAAAACAAGCAATAATTCAAGTAAAGTGCAATCTAAAAATTACTAGATATATAAGTCATATAAGGTAGTTGAGATTCTGTAACATGGATTTGTTGATCTAATCAACATAAAAAACAACATGGAGTTTGCAGCAAGTGGTTAAACAGATCTAAACAAAACCTAAATAGTTTAAATAGGATGGCGGCTGAATATATGAGATGGAGAAGGGAGAGGGGTGGCTAGGGGTCGTCCTAGGATTGGACACACGCCCCAAGGATAGTACAAGACCCATGGGCCTAAGTAGAGGTGGTGCAACATCTTTGGACTCGGATTCAGAATTAGTCTTGACTTATTTTGGCAATTGCGGCACACTCAGAAGAAATTTGAAAGGTGGGGTCGGATTCATTGGAAAAAGGATGAGATAAGCTTTCCATATTGTACTCATACATCTCAAACAGAGTTCATATATGAATTATATGCATGTTTGAAGTTAGTGCTGTCTCCGAAGGCCGAATTAGATTTCAGAACGTGTCTAACTTGAAGTTTTGCTTGACTTGTAACCAAAATGACGTGAAAACCTTGAGGAAAAGTTAGAAAAGACAACGACTTGGTCTTGATGTGCTAGTCGGCTTCGCGTTAGGTGGATCCCAACTACGAGCTCGTAGCGTTGATGCAATCCTGATTGTATATATACACAAATATACATTTTTATCATTAGATAACATCATATTCTCATTTAAAGTAATTTGAAACTAAAGAAATGAATTCACCTTTTGTTTAATCTTGAAAACGAAGGTTATATGCGTTTGTGGTATTATATTATCACATCATTCTTGCATATCGCCATGATGTGTGGAGTTTCGGATGTAGAACCTGTAGCATATGTACGTTTCTTGTTTCTTGGAATGGACTTCGGATTTGATGGAGTCCCATAGCGTGGAGTGTGACCATAGTGTGGAGTGTGACCAGTAGAACAGAAATAACTCCCTATTACGAGAGGAGGAAACGCCGCGCGGGCGCTCGACCGCGGGCGCCTCGGCCGGCGCGTGGCGTCGCAATCTTAGTACGGTCTGGTGAAAAGGTCCTTGGTTCTCGTGAAAAGGCCCCTGTATTTTCCCAAAATTACGTACAGGTCTTTGGTTCTCGCGAAAAGGTCCCTAGAAATTTTTATTAGCCCCTCCGTTTTGCAGGATGGCCCCGCGTGCTGAAATTGCGCACGGGTCCCGTTTTTACGTCTGAGTTTCGGTTTTTCGAAAAAGCCTCCGCCTTTTTCGAAAATACGTTTTGCCCCGGTTTTTTTTGAAAACTCATCACAATTATCGCCTCTTTTATTTTAGTACGTGCGGTGGGGTGGCGGCGTAGCGCGCGCCTATGAATCTAGTTATGTGATAATTGATGGGCTTAGGACATATGGGGCTAAGGTAAGTTCATTGGATATTGTGAATATACAAAATTCTCTGGATTTTTATATGGGGAATTCCGGGAAGTTAACCAATTTACGAAGGCATTCGGTAGAGGATTCAATTGGAATGCTATCGCAGAAGATTGTGACCGTACCGTACTATGTGGTATATAGAACACAAGCAAGCTAGCTTCCCAACCGCTACCGGCTCAACTAATCACCAACGAATTAGCTAGTTACATGTAAAAGCATGCAGAACTGATCTCTAGATTCCCATGAACTACTGCTCACCCCAAGGGTCGGCCTCCTCTCCAAGCTGTGACTCCGACGCAACTGCATGCAATGCTGCCCACCGTGGCAAGGTGAGGTAGTTGTTTTGGCCCAAGCACCCAATATATCCCTGCATTGGACATGGCCTTAACTCTATTGTTCATGAAGCATATCTTTTGGCCAAGCATATCAATCTCGTAAGCATCCATTGACGTCACTTTATAAAGACATTCACCAAAATCAACCTAAAGTAAATTGGTTTAGAAATGACAAATACCCAAGTCAATAGGTATACTGTGTGGACAGACATCAAAAGAGTTTGGTGAACTATTATCCAACTGATCAGGAATTGGCGTCTGCTTTGCCCGCATTCTCATGTGCCTGGTGCAACGGCCGCAGATGGTGCCCAGGCTGAAGAATTTGTGAAGTGCACGAAAAGTAGTGCAGATTGTTTTTGTTCGATGTTGATCTCTCTTGGCCCCTGTTGCCGGGTTATTGTGGCGTGATGCCTCTCTGTCCCCTGTTGCAGTATCCGACTATCGGTAGTACCCGAATGTTGAAGGCTTGGTCCCTTTTATAGTGAAATGAGACTGGGACCATGCCCAAGAACTCTATATAAAACAGAGTAATTTTCACGAAACTGCATTGCCATTGTCAAAATTATCATAAAACAACACTTTTAGAAACAATTTTTTGTAGAACCACACTTTTCCTTACAAAATTTATCCGAAACCCCCACTTCCATCACTTGTTACTATCCTGACAGCTCGGACCCACCCGGCAGTGCCACAAGATGGGCATATTCCGTTTGCTGACATGGATCGAAAGTGCCACAGCCATACACAACGTGGCCCATGAAGTGAGCCACAGGCATATTCCGTTTGCTGACATGGATCGATCGCCACCTTTATGTTGGACACCATGCGTGATAGGTAGAGACGTTCCTCGGTGCAGAGAGAGGAAGTAGGGGCGGATGGTTTCGAGGTCTCGAGAAACGACAATATGAACTCAACGGTGGTGGTGTTTTGAGTAGTGGTACGCCGCAAACATGTCGGCGCCGGGCAGGACAAAGACAGCGGTTCGGGTGAAGGTGGCGACGGCGCCACAGAGGTTGGCAACCAAAAGCAACCTCTGTGGTACGGCCGCTGCGGGCAGAATCAAACAATTTAATGTGAAGGACTGAAGGAGGATGAGAAACACGATGTGACACGATTAGATTGATGAGGGACTCACCGGACGCAGAGATAAAGCTTGACGGTCTTGGCCAGAGCTCGGGTCGGCACTGGCACTTCGCTTCGTCTTGGATAGGAGGGAGAGAAGGATGGAAGAGTGGTGTAGGGTGCGCTTCGGGACGACGCATGGGCGAGTCAGCGCAGCATGGACATCACAAAGCGCATCGCAACGGCGGCACTGAGGCGAGAGCTGGAGCGTGTGCGCGTAACGAGGGTGGAGCCATGTTGGGGAGCAGACATAGGTGTTGTTTGGTTATGCTGAAATAAGTTGGTTATGATTAAAATTATACTGTAGTTAATTGAAATTATATTGTATCTAATGATAGCTTATGATTAAAATTGTACTATAGCTAACTGAAATTATATTGTATCTAATGATAGCTTATTTGACGTAACTAAATTTAAAAAATTAAAAAAACATGTTAACCTAACACAAACAACGCAAACGAATACAGAAAAAAAGAACTGACAAAAAAGCTAAAGAGTCAGAAAAAATAAAATTTCTTTACTACTTAATAAATTTGAGTTGGTGGTCGTCGGTCCATCCTCTCGACTCTCCATAGCCATTCATTTAGTTTCGACAATCTACAGCCATTCGATCTCAATGGTTCTCCACACGCACAACTTCCCCAACTGCTCCCCACGAAGCAACTTCCCCAACTGCTCCCCATTCCACCCCACCCCCACTCTCTCCCACATCATTTCTTCCGCTCCTCCTCAAAATTGCGAGCTCCTTGCCTCCCCACTCATGGCGCCTCCTCCTTGCCTCCCACGCCGGCGCCTCTTCCGCCCCCAAGCGCGGTGCCTCCTCCTTCCTCCTTTCCTTCCCTCCCACCCACCGCCGCCTCCTTCCCTCCCCACCCCGCATCGCCTTCTCCCCATCCCTCACCGCCTCCTCTTCCGCACCCCCGCGCCGCGCCTCCTCCTTCCTCCTTCTCCTTCCCTCCCCACCCACCGCCGCCACCTCCTTCCCTCCCCACCTGAAAGATCAAGCTCCGTTTAAGTTGGTTTTGGTGTTAATGACAAATGCCATTATGAGATTTTGATGTTAATGACAAATACATTTATAATATTTTGGTGATAATGACAAATGTATATATGATACTAATATTGTTGTTCAAGTATATTTATGTTTAGTCTCATTTGGATGGAAAGGTGAAATCAAAGAGGTATGCATTCGAAATCACTTTCTTATCTACTAATGCATTCTTTAGATCCAAAATATAGATTGAACTCAAATAATCCAAAATGAATATGTGCATATATCGTTCTTTATATACACTTGCATGCATACATTTAGGGGGAGTTCACTCTATGTTTTGTGGTTTCATTAGTATTGATCCATATTTTCTTTTTCCGTATATATTGGGATCAAACTAGGATCACATTCATTAAAAATCTGCTTTAAAAGCTAAATCAGTGCTCTGTCTGGAAGAGCGGTAGTACCGCAGTTTTTAACGTCGGAACTACCTCAGAGCGGAAGTTCCGTGGCCAGGAACGGTACTACCGGCGCCCGAAAGCTCCGGAGGTAGAGCGGAGTCTTTTTTCTAGAGAGCGCCAAGTTGGGATCAGGTTCGAGCGGTAGTACCGTGTCGACTCTGCGGAACTACCGGAGAGCGAAACTACCGAACTTAATAGTGGTAGTACCGCACATTGAATTCAAATGATTTTATGTTCAATTTATTATCTCACTATTTGTTGAGATTGTCATGAATTACCAAAATGGAAGATTGTTAAATCTAGTCCCTCCATTATGTGTTAATGGTGAAGTTTGGTAATTAATGACAATTATTTTGTGGACTAACATTTTCCATGAGTTGGATGAATAGGTTAGTTTCCACAAATGAGGATGACTTGGGATGACTTCATGTGTTGAAGATCATCAAGTCAAGATCGAGATGAAGAAGGCTTCATGTGTTGAAGGCCGTCAAGAAGAAGATGCATCATGAGTTGATGCATGTTCAAGATGTTCATGTGTTGATAATCAAGTTAAGGAAGACAATCATGTGTTGATGGAGTTGATGAAAAGGATGCATCATGTGTTAATGCATATCAAAATGATGACCCAAGGCAAAGGTATGACTAGCTAGGGCTAAGGATGTGTTCCTAGTCTTTTACCGGTCTTGGTGTTTGGTTGGAAGACCGGATTGCTAGTATAGGTTGTCGTACTATTAAGAGGGGTCATGTCTAGTAGTTTGAGTCTCATCATGTGTTGATGGCTCATCCTCACCTCGCTAGCTCAACTTGACATGAGGCTTGTATTTGCGAATGTGTTTTGCAAATAGTTGAAGCTCATGTGTTGAACATCTTTGTAACATGGGACTATGCATTGCGAATGTGTTTTGCAAGTGCTTGAAGTCCATGTTTCTATTCTTTGTAATATGAGGCTTAGATTTGCAAATGTGTTTTGCAAATGGTTGTAGCTCATATTTAATCTTTGCGTCCTGACTTCAAAAGTTGTGCAAATGTGCTTTGTACCTTGTTGGAAATCATGTGTAATCCTTGTGTGCATGATATCGTAGTTTGCAAATGTGTTTTGCAAAATCTGTTGAGATATCTGCACTGCTTAGGAAAATCGAAAGTACCGGTTCTGTGTGAGCGGTACTACCGGTGAGCGGAAGTACTGGCATGTGTTGAGCGGTACTACCGGCTCCCGAAAGCTCCGAGTTTGGGCTCGACTCGAGCGGAAGTACCGCGTCGACTTTGCGGTACTACCGGCGAGCGGAAGTACCGGCAAATGAACGACGGTACTACTGCTCTGACCGTGTAACGGCTAGTTCAGAGGCTCTGACATAGACGTTACAACGCGTCAGAAGTGGAGCGGTACTACCGGCCGTTGGCCGGCGGTACTACCGCTCGTCCTGAATTTTTCAGGACTTTGCTCCAACAGCTAGTTTTCTTGTGTGGGGTATTTATACCCCCTTGAGGCCGGTTGGAGAAGTGGCTGGAGCATTCATTTGTGATCCCTTGAGCTAGTTTGAGGTTCTCCACTCTATTGTGCATGTGTTGCACTTTGTGAGAGAGGAGAGGTGAACTAGAGTGCATGTGTTGCCTCTAGGTGAGGACTTTGTGTCCAGCGAGCTTGTGCATTTGTTGCACGTGGTGAGAGTCAAGCAAGAGGCTTGACTTATTACTCTTGGAGTTTGCCGACTCCTAGACGGCGTTGGAGGCGTCGTGCGCGGTGATCTTCTCAAGAAGCTTGTGAGAAGGCCCGGAGAAGTTATGAAGGTTGGAGCTCACCTACCCGGAGCGGGAAAGAGCTACCACTAGTGGATTAAGGTGTTTCGGCTTAATTCGTGGAGCCGGTCCGATTAGATCGGGCTAACCTCAACGTGGATTAGGGGAGAGCGGCAACTCTCCGAACACCACGGTAAAAAGAGACCGTGTCAAATTGTGGTTTGTTTCCTTGTTCCCCATTTACATTCAAGCAATTTACATTCATAGAAATAAATTGATTGCTTGCATACCTAGGATTGCAAACCTTGACCTAGGATAGATTTTGGTGCCTTAGGAAATAATCTTGTTGTTGGCGCTATTTGAGCTAAACCAAATTGATTTACTCTTCCGCATTATATACTTGGTTTAGGCAAATAGAATAGCTCTCGAATTAATTAGCAATTATTTGTAGAGAATTTTTAAAACCGCCTATTGACCCCCCCTCTAGTCGGCCACCTCGATCTTACAAGTGGTATCAGAGCTTGGTCTCTCATATATTAGACTTAACCGTTTGGAGAGTAAAGGATGGCGACTAGTGGGTTTGTGCACCCTGATGAACCACCTCACTTTAATGGTCAAAATTATGATAATTGGAAAATCCGCATGATTTGTTATTTTAAGGCCATGAGCCTAAATATATGGCGGATTGTAGATGTGGGCTTTTCTCCTCCAAAGGATCTTCATGCTCCAACAATTGAGGATGAGAAATGCTCACATCTCGACGCTCAAGCAACTAACGCTTTATTTAGTGCTTTGAGTGTAGAGGCGTTCAATGAAATATGCAATCTTGAGAGCGCTCATGATATGTGGACAAAAATTCAAGACAAATATGAAGTGTCCACCTCATCCGATGAGGATTGCATAAAAGAGTGGATGTCGGGAGATGAATGTTCTATTTCTACCTCCGACGATGAAGAATCCACCATTCCCTCCACATCAACTAAATGCCTCATGGCAAAAGGTAATAAGAAGGTAAATTTCAATGATGAAAATGATGAACCTTCATATAATGAGTTGATGGACATGTTAGAACAATTAAATGAATTTCTTGGAAAGGAGAAAGCTAAATTTAAGGTTTTGAAGAAAGAATATGTTTCTCTTCAAAATGATTATGATGTATTAAAAGAGGAACATGAAATTCTCCTTCTCAAGGAATATTCTAAGCCTAGTGTGGATATAGGCATAACTTGTGATTTAATAGATGATTTGTCTTGTATAAGTTCTACTTCTTGCAATTCATCTAAAATTGATATATCCACCTCATGTGAGGATTTATTAGATGATATGCCATTTATAGCTCCTAGCTCTAGCAAGTCATCTAAAATTAATGTATCTACCTCGTGAGGATTTGCTAGAAATTCCTTGTTGCTCAAAAATAGATGCTACTAACTCTTCTATGTATATTGAGACTAATCTTGTAGAGGAGAATAATGAGCTCAAGGCCCAAGCCACAAGTTTGAGAAAAGACTTGTAAAAGAGTTATAAAGGAAAGGCCTCTCTTGACAAAATTTTGGGAAGTCAAAAATTGTCAAATGACAAGAGAGGTATAGGTTTCATCTCCAAGAAGGAGAATAGCAAAACAAGGCACAATGCAAGACACACGAAGAAAGTCAAATGCCATTGTTGCAATGAGACGGGTCACTTCGCCTCTAAGTGCCCCAACAAGGTGGAAAACAAGATAAATCCATCAAAGAAGAGGCAAGCCGGCAATAAGCAAGATAAGAAGTTAAGAAGAGGTAATAATTGCCGTACTTGTTATAATTGTCGGGAAAAGGGACATCTTAGTAAGGATTGTCCCAAAGGTATCATTCCTAAGCTATTTTTATTCAATGAACATTATTTGCTTAGGAAAGATAAAAATAGCAATGTGTTTGCTAGGAATGTTAGTTCACAAAAATTAAATGTTAGGGCCATTTGGGTGCCCAAATCTCTTGTGACTAACATTCATGGACCCAACCAAGTTTTGGGTACCAAAATGTGCTTAAAAGCTTAATAGGTACTTAGAGAGGCATTCGAGGCTTGGCTAATTGATAAAGAGGTGAATTTCATCATATGCAAAATAGAAGCCAAGTTTGAGGATAATCTTGCCACATCATCAACCAATGCCATCTCGGTAACAAGTATCTACATTTGTTGTATTATAGCCCCTAACCTTGTGTAGGTTGCATTTCATGAAAATCATTTAAAAGGGGTTTCTCTTGCTCTTATGCTTAAACTTTATTATTGTAATTATGAGCAAGATATGAGTGGCACATTAAGGGGGAGTGTTAAATCATATTCATGTATACTACATCCCTAAGTGTGCCCATATTAATTAAGTGCTAGAATTGTTTTTCAAAATTGAACCATTTAGCCAAAAGTCAAATCTTGAAATAATAAGTATTTCTTTGAAAAACTAGTTGAAAAATATATACAAATGCATTTCAAAGGTTTTACAAAGGTTTTGGCTTTAGAAAAACTTATTTCAAGAAAATTTGAGTTTCCAACCCAAACTATCAATCTAGTATTTTGTTTTGGCTTTAAACTCAAAAATTTGCTAAAATCAATTCTAAAAGGAATTTGAAAATATGTTCAATACCAAAAACCTAAAGTTGGCTATTTCAAACATTATTGGTATTCAAAAGTTTTCCAAAAAGCCAACCAATCAAAAGTTATTTGGTTTTGAAACTCATCCAAAATATTGAGTTGACCTATGTGGTCACTATCTAGCACTTAAGTGAGTTTTACCATTTGAGCTTAATCTGTTGACATATATTAGCTCACAAGGGTATTTACAACTCATACATAAAATTGAATGTTTAAAAATACCCCAAATGCTCATTTTTGCATTCTTGTGAAAATTATTGAAAATGAGCTTGTTTTTGGAAAATTAAAAGCTTAATTTGTTAAAAACTATATTAAAAAGAATTTTAATCTTGGCTGATAGTTGGAGATGCTCCACAAGTAGTTTTTGTTTCTGTGTGAAAAACTTTGGAGCAAAATACAACAATATATCAAACATCTCCTCTGAAAATCAAAATTCTTGGCGTGCTCCCAGAATTTTCGGAACTACCGGCAGTCAGTCTGCGGTACTTCCGGTTGTCGGAACTACCGGCAGTGATTCTGCGGTACTTCCGATATTTCTAGAGAATGACTGATTTGATTCAAAATTTGATCTCTAATTTCCTCAGCCATTTCATTTGCTCCTCTTGGTCTAGTTGATCCTTGTTAATCACAGCTAGCTACCCTCAAGTATTTATTGGCTCCATATGCCATTTTGCTATTTCTTTGGTTCATTTTAAATTGAAATGGCATCCTCTTAAAGAGTGGTAGACTTTTTAGTCATCTTGACCGCAGCGTGTGCTTCACTGCTATCTTTACAAATGACATCATCCATATCCTTCAAGTAGTATCCCTTAATTGTGAAAATTAAGTGGTATGCTTATTTCTTCCAAATGATGTCTTTTGGATTGATATCCTTTTATTCTTGGCAAGCAAATATTTCTTTACCAAGCTCTTCACATATATGATATCATTGATTTTCAAGTGATATTATTCTTCAAGTGGTATCTACTCTTTTGACTTGGTATCTCTTTATTTTGAAAAATAAGTGATATCCTCTTTTTTTCACTTGCCGAGACAATCTTTGTGAGATACAAGTGGCATTCACCTATGATATCATTTTCTTTCAAGTGCTATCCACCTTGACAAGTGGTATATCCTCTAATGATATCATACTCCTTCTCCAAGTGGTATTTCAAGGAACATCTTTTTCTACAAGTGGTATCTCTTCATCAAATCAAGTGAAAACTATTGAAGATGAAGTACCAAAGGTTGACCTTATGAGAAACAATTTGATCATACAAGAGGCATCAAGTTTTTACAAATGGAATCAAGTACATTTGGTGCCATGTATGCTCTCAAATAGTACAAGTGGTATCAAGTTTTCTACAATTGGAATTAACTATGCTTGATATCACCCATGTTTACAAGTGATATTTTCTCACAAGTGATTAGAAGAAAAGGGTTAAATCAAAAGGAGGAAGAGATAAGAAAAGAGGAGAAAAATAAGAAAAGAGGAGAAAAATAAGAAAACAGGAGAAAAATAAAGAAGAGGAGAATCCTTTGTGTGTCAAAGGAGAAGAAAGGATTGCCAAGAAGAGACTTTTGTGTAAGAGGAAATATTTCTTTATGAAAAACATATATAATACTTTTGTGCTTACTAAAGCAAAAAGGGTAAAATAGTACTATTGGAAAAATTATTTTACTTATTTGCCCAAAAATAATTTATGGTTCTTGGGAATGAATGTGTTTCATTCTCTTTTGCTATTCATGGAGTCATAATTAAATGATATGCAAGATTTCCTTTGAAAAGAGCCTCTTTGGTCAAAAATAAAAAATCTTGTTTTAAAAGGCCAAATGTTATGAAATACTAAATTAAAGTACTCAACCATGTATTTCAAATGATTTCAAAGTCTTTTGAGTAAAATTTTCTATTTTAGAAATCAAAAGGAAGATTTGGCCCCAAAAGAATCTTATATGATCTTGTTTTCGGATTAAATGACATATTTCTCTAAATTATAATCTATTGAGTATTTGAAAAAATGGTCAATATAAAACTCAAAGGGTTGGTCATTTCAAACATTTCTCTAGTTCAAAGCTTTTGCAAAAGACCAATCATTGAAAAGTTATATTCATTTGAATCTCATCCAAAAACTACAATTGACCCAAAATGACATATTCTTGCATATAATGAGTTTAGCTATTTGAGCAAGATTTCTTTGAGTATCTTGGCTTAAATTAGTATTTATAACTCATATGAAGCTAAGAAAGCAAAACACTTCATGGAAATCCAATTGGTTTTGATTTTAAGGTTTTAATGCAAAATCAATTCATTCTCTTGCTCTCAAAGCGTATTTTAGCATATCTTTTGATTGGAGAAGTATTTTTCAAAAATTCTTGTTGGAAAAGGTCACCAATATCATCAAGTTCATATCTGCAAAATTTGAGAGCATTTCAAGTTAATTTGAAAAAGTTTTGACCTTTTCTCTCTTTAGCAAAATTGCTGAAAATTCAGAACTTCCATAATTCTGAGCCGATTTGTGATTTTTATATCTTAAAATGAGATTTAAAGGAAGCCACAATAATACAAATTGATCCTCTATAGTTGGTCTTCAATGTAAAATTTTCTTAGAATTTATAAAGAGCATTTAATCAATTTTTTTATCTCTCTCTAGAAGCTAATGTGAGGTGCAAAAGTCTGAATTTGAGACTTTCAGACTTCTGAAAACTTATGTTTTGAGCTGATTTATGATTTTTGTATCTTTAAGTATGCTCATAATCTGAGATAGATGCAATTATGACTTTTAATCCTCAGATATTAATCTATATTGATGAATTTTCTCAGATTTATTGAATATTGTTAAGTCAGTTGTTCATGAAGCTTTTGAAGGCCACTTGGAATGCAAAATCAGGAAATGATCCAAATATTACAAGTCATATATATACAAGTGGTGTCATATCAAGTGATATTATATCAAGTGACATAAAGTCTTCAAGGAGCTTAAATGAGTAAGATTATTTGAATGTGTTTCAAATATCTTTAGTTATTTTAAGTGGTAACTATTGGTCATTTGCATTTAGTTTCATATTCCTTCATGACCATATTATGTTAGATTAAATTGGTATCAAGCTCCTCACTTCTTAAGAGCATATCATGGACTCTTAATTGGTATTAAACTCCTCATAATATCTCCTTTCATGGTTTAACTTGTATTCTTCCCATGCTTAACTTTTACAATAATCAAAGCTATTTTGTGATAATTGCCTCTCTTTTTGGTGCTCAATGCCAAATGGGGGAGAAATTTGTGATAATAGCTTTCATTTCTTTGAGAACTTTGTGATAATGTCAAATGGGGGAGAATTAATAGCTTTGGATAATAGAATAATAGAAATGCTAATGCTAGTGAGGGAGAAATGTGATAATATATTTCTTGAGGAGAAATTAATTGAATTATGGCAAATGAGGATAAATTAATTTTTTTCTATGATGAATAATGCTTTCACCTTCTCTTATGTGCTTAATTGCCTATCATTTAGTCATTTTCACCTATATGCTATTATCATAAATGGATTTGTCATCAATCACCAAAAAGGGGGAGATTGAAAGATCAAGCTCCGTTTAAGTTGGATTTGGTGTTAATGACAAATGCCATTATGAGATTTTGATGTTAATGACAAATATTTTTATAATGTTTTGGTGATAATGACAAATGTATATATGAGACTAATATTGTTGCTCAAGTATATTTATGTTTAGTCTCATTTGGATGGAAAGGTGAAATCAAAGAGGTATGCATTCGAAATCACTTTCTTATCTACTAATGCATTCTTTAGATCCAAAATATAGATTGAACTCAAATAATCCAAAATGAATATGTGCATATGTCGTTCTTTATATACACTTGCATGCACACATTTACGGAGAGTTCACTCTATGTTTTGTGGTTTCATTAGTATTGATCTATGTTTTCTTTTTCCGTATATATTGGGATCAAACTAGGATCACATTCATTAAAAATCTGCTTTAAAAGCCAAATCAGTGCTCTGTCTAGAAGAGCGGTAGTACCGCAGTTTTTAACGTCGGAACTACCTCAGAGCGGAAGTTCCGCGGCCAGGAACGGTACTACCGGCGCCCGGAAGCTCCGGAGGTAGAGCGGAGTCTTTTTTCCAGAGAGCGCCAAGTTGGGATCAGGTTCGAGCGGTAGTACCGTGTCGACTCTACGGAACTACCGGAGAGCGGAACTACCGAACTTAATAGTGGTAGTACCGCACATTGAATTCAAATGATTTTATATTCAATTTATTATCTCACTATTTGTTGAGATTGTCATGAATTACCAAAAGGGAAGATTGTTAAATCTAGTTCCTCCATTTTGTGTTAATGGTGAAGTTTGGTAATTGATGACAATTGTTTTGTGGACTAACATTTTTCATGAGTTGGATGAATAGGTTAGTTTCCACAAATGAGGATGACTTGGGATGACTTCATGTGTTGAAGATCATCAAGTCAAGATCGAGATGAAGAAGGCTTCATGTGTTGAAGGCCGTCAAGAAGAAGATGCATCATGATTTGATGCATGTTCAAGATGTTCATATGTTGATAATCAAGTCAAGGAAGACAATCATGTGTTGATGGAGTTGATGAGAAGAATGCATCATGTGTTAATGCATATCAAAATGATGACCCAAGGCAAAGGTATGACTAGCTAGGGCTAAGGATGTGTTCCTAGTCTTTTACCGGTCTTGGTGTTTGGTTGGAAGACCGGATTGCTAGTATAGGTTGTCGTACTATTAAGAGGGGTCATGTCTAGTAGTTTGAGTCTCATCATGTGTTGATGGCTCATCCTCACCTCGCTAGCTCAACTTGACATGAGGCTTGTATTTGCGAATGTGTTTTGCAAATAGTTGAAGCTCATGTGTTGAACATCTTTGTAACATGGGACTATGCATTGCGAATGTGTTTTGCAAGTGCTTGAAGTCTATGTTTCTATTCTTTGTAATATGAGGCTTAGATTTGCAAATGTGTTTTGCAAATGGTTGTAGCTCATATTTAATCTTTGCGTCCTGATTTCGAAAGTTGTGCAAATGTGTTTTGCAACTTGTTGAAAATCATGTGTAATCCTTGTGTGCATGATACGTAGTTTGCAAATGTGTTTTGCAAAATCTATTGAAATATCTGCTTTGCTTAGGAAAATCGAATACCGGTTACGTGAGCGGTACTACCGGTGAGCGGAAGTACCGGCATGTATTGAGCGGTACTACCGGCTCCCGTAAGCTCCGAGTCCCGAGCGGACCCTTTTTTCCAGAGAGCACCAAGTTTGGGCTCGACTCGAGCGGAAGTACCGCGCCGACTTTGCGGTACTACCGGCGAGCGGAAGTACCGGCAAATGAACGGCGGTACTACCGCTCTGACCGTGTAACGGCTAGTTCAGAGGCTCTGACATAGCCGTTACAACGCGTCGAGTGGAGCGGTACTACCGGCCATTGGCGCAAGATACCGCCGCTAAATCTGAATTTTTCAGACTTTGCTCCAACGGCTAGTTTTCTTATGTGGGGTATTTATACCCCCTTGAGGCCGGTTGGAGAAGTGGCTGGAGCATTCATTTGTGATCCCTTGAGCTAGTTTGAGGTTCTCCACTCTATTGTGCATGTGTTGCACTTTGTGAGAGAGGAGAGGTGAACTAGAGTGCATGTGTTGCCTCTAGGTGAGGACTTTGTGTCCAGCGAGTTTGTGCATTTGTTGCACGTGGTGAGAGTCAAGCAAGAGGCTTGACTTATTACTCTTGGAGTTTGCCGACTCCTAGACGGTGTTGGAGGCGTCGTGCGCGGTGATCTTCTCAAGAAGCTTGTGAGAAGGCCCGGAGAAGTTGTGAAGGTTGGAGCTCACCTACCCGGAGCGGGAAAGAGCTACCACTAGTGGATTGAGGTGTTTCGGCTTAATTCGTGGAGCCGGTCCGATTAGATCGGGCTAACCTCAACGTGGATTAGGGGAGAGCGGCAACTCTCCGAACACCACGGTAAAAAGAGACCGTGTCAAATTGTGGTTTGTTTCCTTGTTCCCCATTTACATTCAAGCAATTTACATTCATAGAAATAAATTGATTGCTTGCATACCTAGGATTGCAAACCTTGACCTAGGATAGATTTTGGTGCCTTAGGAAATAATCTTGCTGTTGGCGCTATTTGAGCTAAACCAAATTGATTTACTCTTCCGCATTATATACTTGGTTTAGGCAAATAGAATAGCTCTCGAATTAATTAGCAATTATTTGTAGAGAAATTTTAAAACCGCCTATTCACCCCCCTCTAGTCGGCCACCTCGATCTTACACCACCCCGCATCGCCTTCTCCCCATCCCGCACCGCCTCCTCTTCCGCCTCCCATGCGCCGGCGCCTCCTCCTTCCTCCTCCTTCCCTCCCCACGCGCCGCCTCCTCCTCCTTCCCTCCCCACCCCGCATCGCCTCCTCCTCACCTGCCCTGCCATCCTGCACCGCCTCCTCCTCACCTGCCCTGCCATCCCGCACCGCCGCCTCCTCCTTCCCTCCCTACCCCGCACGCCTCCTCCTCCCCATCCCCGCCCCTACCTACCGCCTTTGGATGAGGAAGTCGCCCCCACGTCGCTTGCCCCCACCTCCGAGGAATCGGAGACCTCTGAAGTGGAGGAAGAGAAGTCGGACGAGGAGCCCACCCACGCAAACCCTCCCTCTACCCCTAAGAACCCACCACCGCCGCCGCAGAAGGGCGAGGAATTTGACACCGCCGTGCGAGGATGAATAGGAAGAGGGGGGCGAGTCATCGGAGTCCGAGTCTGACAAGGCGCCGTCGCCAAAGCTTGATCCAAAGCACGACTCGTGGGGCCTGTAGATAAAGGGGCTGATTGGGTCGGTGGAGCCGGCTGACGACGAGATCCTGAGGACGGAAGAGGAGGCCGGCGCCGCCGCAGTGTCCGCGGCGGAGGACACGGCGAGGGCGTCAAGGTGTGCTGCTCGACGCCCTCGTCGTCGTCCGCGACGTTGGCCGCAGCTCAGTGCTCCCACACAAATCCTACTGCTCGTGAGTTTTGCACCCCCTCCCCAATTTTTCATCATCATTTAGACCCCTCTGTGCATCGATCCACTCTGCCGTTGGTCCTTGCCGCCAAGGTGAGCCGTGCAGTGTCTTCTCTACTTGGACACCGACGTCGGTGACCACATCTTCACCGATGACCACCTCCCCTACCTTGGCGTCTTCCTTGACCTCTACTTCTCCAACCGCGGTGACCACCTGTTCACCGCTGGCGGCCTACACCGACACCCCTCTGCTACTACTTCTTCATCTAAACCAGTTAGTTCCCAATTCCTCTCCCTTCTTACAGTTTCTAATTTTTGTTCACCACATTTGCTACTTGTTAATGTTAACTGTTAATTATTGTTAATTGTTTGCTGTTAGATGTTAGTTTCATTTTTAGCAGACTGAATTTTCTAATAATTGTTAATTGTTTTCTGTGGAAATATATGTTTGTGTGCCAGTAGTGTAGCTTCATTGTGATGTATGAGAATAGAATGTATTCTATTTGTGTTGTTCAGTGATCTGTTTAGCAACAGCCTTTGTTTAGCAGCTATGAGTTTCTTTTCTAATTAAGTCAACCCCAACAAATGCTAATGCTAGATGCTATTTAAGGATTTAACATGATATTCTATACTAATATGTCGAATTACATTTTTTCAAAGCAATTCCTTTCCCCTATATCAGTTTTATTCAAGTATTCAACTACACGGATACATCTTTGGATGATATCTTCTCCTTTTCTTCCTTCTGAAAACACTTGATATATTCAGTTATTCACTTTTTATGTTTGGAGGATCCATGCTTTTTTTTTCAGTTTTTGTTGAATGTCCTTAACTTCAAGTTTACAAGTGCATGGCCTTTTCAATGCTCTATTTGCCCCCTTTATTCAGGATCGCTGGTAACTACTCTCACTAACTTGTGATCTCTAAAGTGCTTTATTTAGGATATACATAAATTTTCATTTGATCAATAAATACTATGGTTTATTTACTTAGTTTAGGTGAACCGATCTTGTGTAGCTCTTAGGTTTCTTTTCTGGTCATATAACGTGTGCATTTACTTTTGAATGCATATGGTTTATTTAAATGCATGTGCCAAAGTCAATTACAAATAATGTTCTCCAGTGTTGTTGTGTCTCCTGTACTTTCTTCCTGAAAGCCTCACTCGAAGCTAGCTACTATGTACAAAATTTGAGTACCTAAATAATAAAGATTTGCTCTCATCCTAGGCCGCCACTTCTTCATCAATAGTAGGATAAGAACTAGAATATACAAAGATTGGCATTCAATAATTCAATTCAGTTAACCAGTTGTGTTCTACAAATAAAATCACTAATCAGTTGGGCCTGCATATCAAAGTTGTATCATATCATAATTCACAAACCGGAATAATCCATTAATTCTTCACTTCTTCTCAATAGAACAAGCTGTAGAAGCATAACAGTCTATCTATAATCTCACAAGTCACGACCTTGATTTAGCATCAACCATCAAGGCGTCAATGATCAATTCATACAACTATACAAGATTACAAGTCAACCAGACAGCATCAGTCTATGTCAATGACCAAGGTAGCACATCCGCTGTTCTACTTTGATATGTGCATAAATTTCCCGGCCAGAAGCACAACCAGCCCAAGCTAGCTAGCAGGAGCAGCGTTCCTTGCAAGTTTCATGTGTACAAGGTCTCCAAAGAGAGTTTTGATGTTAGTACAAGCTGTACATTTAATGCATATAAAGCCCTAAAAATTTCTCCTGTTTCAAATGGTTCCTAATTGGTACATGGAACGTCTCGGAAGCAAAATAAGCACGTACGTATGTTTTCTCTCCAAAGAAAAACAAACTAACCTTGCAGAACAACATAACCAACAAAGGACGAGACAAGCAGGTAAAGAGAATAATCACTCTACCCCTCCTCTGTACAGTTTGAAATTCAATCCGTGTGAACCTCACTATGTACAAAATTTTATTACTATTTGTTTGAAATATGCAAAGATCTATATTATATGGGTGTAAGGTAAATTCACGGGCATGAACCCTTCTATCCTGCTATTGAATCTGCATGGTCCAACTGGCTGTTGAGAGGAATCTGAGCAGACAGTGGTCTGCCCAAAAATAGTTAAATTTTCTGGTTTCCTCAATTTATCAAAGAACAATATGACACATCGTATCTACATGCAAGGATAAGGAACTTGGTCAGCATCAATGCAAACCATTCATGAAATGTCCTATTTGGGGGTAAAACAGTTCTGCTTTGCAGTTTGTAAATTTGCTGGTCCACTATTTCTGGTTCCGATTCACTGTCATTGTACCATTACTCCAGCTTTCTGAAATTGGAAAAAAGTCATGAATAATAAAAGGGTCTTGGATGTTTGAATATATTTTTGATTGACTCCTCCCAATGAAGTTTGAGTGGTTTTTAATTTCGATGTGCACACATTTAAAAGATCTGCCAAATAATCAAATGTGGTATTCATCCATATGAGTGTTTTTAGTTAGTCTGCCTCAATGCTAAATTTTGCGACCTTATGTCTGCTGTTGCTTTTGCAGATCCTTGGCTTATTGATTGATGCCAATGCCTTAATCCGAAATGTTGCACACAAAATCCTACGGTTAGTGAATCTTCCGAAACTTCAATTGTTTGAATCTACAGTTGATGGTCTCATTACATGTTGGAGAAAAATCCAGAGGTATGTTAGTCTGATACCCCTGCAGAACAATCACCATGCTTATTGGTTATGTCTCCTTTTGCTATTCATGTTTTGTTCTTTTCTTGATCTATAACATTTTTGTACTATTAATTAGTCCAAGTTTGCTCCTTCTCTGTTTAGTTATGTACTTATGGGGTAAATCAGAGATTACGCCATCCTGATTAAACGTTGAAATTTTTTCAAATTGATAGTTTTTTTAGTCATTGAAATACGTACTCATATTTATCCTACTAAATCTTTAATTTTCAGCATTTGTCAGTATGTAGGATTTACCTTACTATGCAGATTTACCTTATCTCTCATTGGACAAAGGAGACAAAAGATGTTAGATGCAATCTTATAAGAAAGGGAGGAAATTTCATAGTCCAAAATGTTAGTGGAACGGTTTTGGACCATGTTTGCTGATTTGACCATATCATTTGATACTCCGTTGCAACGCACGACACCTTATTAGTAAAAATAATAAAAATAAGTGAAAAGTCAAAAGCGTAAGTCCAGATAAAAAGAGGTCATAGTGCATCACGACTAGGGGTGCAAATGGAACGGATATTTCCCGACCGACCGTCCGTCCGTTTTAATTCGGATAGAATTCGGAGCATATTTTCGGATATCCGGATATTTTATCGGATACGGATTCAGATATTTTTTTTCGGATTCGGATTCGGAAAAGACAGTATCCGACGGATACGGAATTATCCGGATATTTTCCCGGATAGTTACCGGATTATTATCCGGTAACTATCCGGAAACGCCCACAGCCCAGTGGCCCACCACCACCACCACCATACATCGCAGAATCGTCGGCCCAGTGGCCCAAACCGAGCGATGTGCGCCGAGCTCTAACCCTAGCGAAGCGAAGCGACCAGGCGGACCAGCAAGGCAGCAAATGCAGCGGCGGCCGAAAAAAATCCAGATCGCAGATTTCGTTTTCGTCTCCGTCTCCGTCTTCTTCGCTGCCGCTTCCGCCTCCACTCCACCGACGCCCGACCGTCTCCCCGCAGATCCGCGCCGGCCGCCTCTCCGCTCCGCAGACCGCGCCGCCGCCGCCGCCTCCGTCCCCACATCGGCAGAAGATCGACGCAGTGCGCCCGCCGCCCGCCTGTCCTCCCCACAACCGGAGCCGCCGCCGCCGCCACCCGCCGGTCCTCCACTCCACCGCTGCTCGACTGTCTCCCCCCAGATCCGCGGCGGCCTCCGCTCCGCAGCACCGCCGCCGCCGCCTCCGTCCCCACAGTGCACAGACTTACACCTCCGCCGCCCGCCTCCTCCCACACAACCGGAGTAGCCGCCGCCTCCTTCGGTCCTCCCCACCGCACTAGACTACTTAACTATGAGCAATTCATACTTTTGAACCATGTTGCATGTAGCTAGTTAGCTACTAGCCTACTATTTGTTTAACTAGCCTCTATAATTTACTTGCTAGTTGCTACTTTACTAGTTAGAATTTACTAGTTGCTTAATTTGTCTCTGTCATTATGTAAATATTGCTTTCGCGTATTATCCGACTAAATATTCGTGACCGAGACTAACCGTATCCAGAGCGGTATGTATTCGATCTGTATTCGTGACCGAGAATATCCGCATTCGTTTTCGTATCCGGTACTATCCGTATCCGACTCCGACTCCGACAAAAAATATGAAAAAAGATACGGGATAAGCAATATCCGTCCGTATCCGATCCGTTTACACCCCTAATCACGACGGCCTGGCACAGCCAGCGGAAACACGTGGGCATCTAACGTGTCAATAGTGCATCACGACGGCCTGGCACAGCCAGCGGAAACACGCGGGCATCTAACGTGTCATGTACCTGCCTGTCAGCAAACGGGACCAGGTTAGACAAGTGAGATTGACAAGTGAGCCGAGCCTGCCGTTGCATCTCACGAGATTGTTTAAAAGTGTAGCTGCAAAAGTGTAATTGTGCAAATCGTTTTGGAAAATTGAACTGTGCGGTGAAACACTTTCTTATAAGTATGGTTTTATGGTAGTTTTAACATTGGTAGTGCGGTTCTGAGATTTACTCTTTTTAAACACAAGTGCAGCGCCGCAACCACCATTTCACAATTCCAAGACCCAACGCCCGACTACTTATTGCTCAGTTACAAAATAACACGTCAACTGGGAATGGATTGCAGTGGGGGCAATGAGCTCATGATGGAATCCAAACAGCCGCGCTCCAGCCCCAGTTCAGATATCAAAATGGGGTGTAAGCATTGCCAGTGTTTCTATCTTGCGTCCCCCTTAAGGAGGTCTTCAACGGAGCTTCTGTACTTTGTGATCAAATCCCTGACAGACAATAATGGTCAGCACAAAAATCTACTGAAACAGAAAGTGACAGGTTTTGTTGAGAAATGGAGCTCTTACTTCCTTTGATCAAGCAGCTGCCGTGTTTCTTCCAAACTTTGCCTTTGTCCTTCAATCGTCTATTGGTAACAAAAAGAATCGACTTTTTCCATGAGTATTGAGCTCAGGGTAGGAACAATCAGCGGTACTAGCTGGTCACCACTGGTTCTTGGCTCTCTGAGAGAAGCCTAGAATTAAGTGGCAGGTCAAGATTCACGGTGAGATTCATAAGAATCCCGTCCTCTTTCAAATTTCTTACATAAAAATGCATCTTGGTTTACCCACACTAATATTAGAATAATTATGGCCAAAATGTTGTTAACTGACTGTTTCTCCTGGTTATCACCAGAAACTAAGCCAAAACCAGCCAAGCCATATTAAGAATTGGGTCTAGATCTCTAACTAGGCAAGAACTACTGGGAAAATACCCAAAATTTATACTGGTGACCTATTAATTTTTCTGAGTTTGGAACACTACTTGCACTATGTCAAATGAAAGCCGGTTATTACAAATCTGAATACTCCCAAATTAATGCATATGCACCAACTATTAATAATTTAATATTAGTAGGCTATATTTCGATAAAAAAATATTAGTAGACTGGCGCAGATGCATGTCCTATTATCACAACAGGAATGTTCGGCTAGTGTGCATCTTGTAAATGTGAGGTATTTTCATATAAATGCAAATACAATATTACTACCCCTGATTCCAAATATAAGCCAATCAGAGAATCCATGTTGGTCAAACATTTTTAGGTTTGACCATCAATGTATAAAAAATTACCTAGATTGACAATATGAAATTGGTATTACTAGATCCATCTTCCATCATGAAATATACTTTCATAATGTATAATTAGTTTTATTTGAAATAACATATTTTCATAGAAATTGATGGTCAAAGTGTCACTTTGGAGACTATGTTAATGTCCAAAACAACTTATATTTGGAATAGAGGGAGTAGAGAACTCTTGATAAACTGCTGCATTTTCTATGATGAATACAGGGTTATCTGGTTAAACTATCAGGTTCCAGGTGATCTTATAGGGAAAAAGAGAAAATAGCAAAGTATGACTAAGCTGCTTCCATCAATCCATTAGTGTTTCAAGCCACAAAGCTCAATGCTTCTAGAACTTGTGAGGATTCTAGCTATAAAAGCTTACAGCAGCACAGCTGCAAATGAGCCTAGAAGATTCATATATCATGTATAATATTTGCCTTGAAAACTCGAAACCTACCTGTCACTAACATAGGGAGCATGATAGGTTTTTGCCCAAGCAAATCAATATCTCGTGATCAGAATGTCTAATGTGATCCCTACAGGCAAGCATTACTAGGGACATCGGTACCATGCCACCTGGTTGAGACTTGGAATAATATTCTATCACCAGACTAAATTTACATTATTATTATAAGAAATGATCTCTCAAAAGGACAAGTGTTTTATGCACCATGGAGCCTACACACCCAAATCAATACCCATTGATGTACATCAAGATTCATGACTTTCAACAATATATTAAATTCATTTTGAATAGAACTAGTTTGAGCTAGTTTCGTCATAAATAAGCACTGTTGTGGCATTTATTACAAAAGTAGATTAAATGAGTACTAAGTTCAAATCTAACTTACCATAAATATATCGAAGGTATGAAACATTTCGTACCCAAACTCCGAAATTCACATCGATCATACACGTGTTATTGGACAGTTCATGGTGTGGGTGCCTAGGCTCCATGGAGCATTATGTAATTTACCTTTCTCAAAAGCGATAATATTTTTTACGAAAATAAATATATAAAAAATATCATGTACATAGTACAAAAAAAACTAACACTAAGCTCTGTATTAGTTGTCAGAATAGTCCACTTTATGCCATACTACTTACTAGTTAGTAATAACTCAGGTGATTCAGAAAAGCTACTACATACAGAGTCACATATAGAAGTTAAAAAAAACTTACAATATATTTTGAGCTTAGTGTTCCTGATATGGAGTTCAATAATTGTTGGCACCTGGCAAATTGACTGGTCAATTCTTCAACCTACATAAACAAATAGAAAGAGCTTCTCATTACTTACATTGATAACTATGCTATGAGAAATAACATATCAGGATTAAAGATTCTGCAAAAGCACAAAGCAATACAAAGATAGGACTCAAATCTGCAAAAGCTTTGGTTCATTAACTTTTTTTATATAGCTTGGCACAGGTACACATGAGACAAAAAAATGAGACAATACAGAAACAGAGGCTATAAGCTGAAACATAGGACTCAAATCTTTCCATAAAAAGAGCATGGAAGCAGATGGCCAAGAGCAGCTACTCTCAGTCCATAGTGAACCCAGCATCTCCGAATTTCTGGAGTTTAAAAATATAATCTCAGTGTATTGCTCTTTCAGATTCATCGATCTCAGTACAAAAGTTTCTGAAGCCAGATTCAGTCATCTAGCATACTCCATACATCTGACAATAAGCCTCCAGTCCACAGGGAAGTGATTTCACAATTCATCACAAGTTATACAAAGCCAAACTCAATTAAAAGAACTTTCTACACCAAAATAAGCTTTCAGTGTACTTTCTAGTTTCTACACCTTGTACAGAGAAGCTACTTACATTCCTTTTGACAAATATCACGCACCATGAAGTGGAATCGCATCAATTTTATTCAACAAATGAAAAATAATAAACTGTATGAAATTCTTACCAGTGCATCAAAACTTTGATCCCTTGTGCCTGTTCCAATTGCATCAGCTAATCTTGTCACCAACTGATAGTAAAACAAACAAATAAGTGCTAGTTGTAAAATGCCATTGCCAAAAAAAAAAAAAAAAAAAAAACATCGCTAGATGCCACTACAAACATGTGATAGGTTGCAAAATGCCACTACCAGCTTAAGAAAATTTTATAATGTTAAATAGCATCACATATCCCCCGCCCGCCTAATGTTAAATAGCATCACATATCCCCCGCCCACCCGCCCGGGTTATATTCTTTAAATAGTCCCTCTACTCCCAATGTGGCAGTCATTGCCACTGTCCATGGTCAGCCGATTACAACTCTGCCTCTTGACATCCTATTGCCAGCATCCAGAACTTCCACTGAAACAGGAGATCAACTATAATCAATCAAATCAATTCCAGGCTAGATGCTTCATAAGTCAGAAATGGGCCATGTGCAATGACAATCAAACCAGTTTTTGCTCTACACTAAGTGTTCTGTTTGGCCAATTGATGCATGAGATAGTTTCGTAAATTAAAAGCTCCAAAAGCCCCATAAGCACCGGTACACATCTAAAGCTCTCTGACCAAGAAGACTGCCACAAACTTGTTGCAAGAAATGTCATCACATAAGGGTCGCATACCCTACTGCTGCCTTCCTGCATGTACCAGGTGGCCCAGTATGAATTAAGACACCACATGCAACTGGGGGAGATGGAGGTAGCCTGAAGGATTGTAGTGGCTGACAGAGAGAGCCAAGTGACAGCCTCAATAACAAGTCAATGGTAAACATGTTTTGGTAGCATTTTGCAAACTAACCAACAGTTGCAGTAGCTAAGAAGCCTGTTCGTGGTTGCATTACATATTTGTAATGGTGTACAGCCAAATTTCCCCCAAAGAAGCGTACCAAGAAAATTTATGCTCGTAGCACCTAAGATGGCCTGGCCCAATCTTTATGGCTTTATTATTAGTCAACACCAATACCAAGGTTATTAAGGCGGTAAGGCGAGGCGAGGCGACTCACCCCCCTCACACCTTTTAAGCGGTAAGGCGTGAGGCGAGGCGACGCCTTACACATATTCTAAGGCGTTAAGACAGCAAATAAAATGAGTATTTTAGTAGTATATATATACTTTATTGTTGCCAATTTTTGAGTCTGTGTAGCATTTATTTTCTTTACAATTGCCCTTTTCACTGGTAGTGATAACATTTACGGTATTATTTTAAAAGTATCTCACTGGTAGTGGTGGGCCCATCTTCTTTTGCCCGTTTTTTTCCTCTCGTTGCCACCTCTGCCTCTCGCTGCATCCCATCTACCACCGACAGAGAGAGGCATCCCGCCGCATCTTTTTTCCCGTTCGTCGTCACGCGATGTCGCGAGCGCACGCAGCCAGCAACCACTCTCTCTCTCTCTCTCGTAGCCTCGCTCGCTCCGACGCGACCTCGGCTCCCTCCCGGTGACCCGGCCTCCCTCCACGGCTCCCTCCCGGCGACCCCGCCTCCCTTCCACGGCTCCGGCTTCCTCCCCGGCTCCCCCTCCCTGCCGGCCTCCACCTCCCTCCTTTCTCCCGCATCCCTCCCATCGGGATCACCACGGGAGGGATGCGGGAGAAGGAGGAGGGATGGGGCATACCTGGAGCGGAGAGGGCGACGGGAATGGAGGCGGGACGGTGGAGCAGATGGCCGCCGGTGCTAGGGTTCGGCGTTCACCGGACAGGTTCCCTCGCTGGCCCCCCTCTCATCCCATCTCTATATATTCTCCTTGATTTCTTGTGTTTCTGGCCTTCTGGGAGCGTCCGCCTCGGTCGGCCCGACGCCTTCCTTCGCCTCAGCGATGCCCTGGCCGTGAGGCGGACGCCATAGAACTTCCAGCAAGGCGACGGCGACGCCTTGCTGCTCCGCAGCGCCTTACCGCCTAAGCGTCGCTTAAGCGACGCTTAGGCGACGCCTTAATAACCCTGACCAATACTAAACAGTAGTAAGCGGTAAGCAAACAGTACCCCACTGCTCCACGCTTGTAGGTGAGCTTGCATGCCTACGCCGGTTAAATGCTAGGGTAAAAAACGAAACTGGTAGTAAGAGCACTAACACTTGATAACAAATTTAATCAGACATAAGGATGTATGCTAGATGTTCAGCACAGGAACAACACAACGAACCCTCTTAACACTCCTATGCATGCATTCGCACTTGGTAACAGAAAGCCAAAAAGGAAAAAGTTCTATTTCTCAATGTGACCTGGTTTTGTTAGATGAGGGTTCTGATTCAGATGGTTTTGGAGTTGCGGTTTGAAAAATATACTCGGGCCATAGTTGAAGGTTAAAAAGTGGACTTTTTCCTAACAAAAATGGGCAATTGAACTTGTGTTTGTGCGTAGTGCATTCCTCAAATGTAAGAGCTATATGCCCAACAGAACTACATATAAGTGACCAAGTAACATACAAAAGTGGTAGACCTACTACTAATGCTCATGTGGACACATAAGTTGTTTAAGAAGACTAAGTTAAACAGTGGTTAACTTTAAAAACAACACACAATATATATGATGCATAACTTGTAGCGATCCTTTTTTTTCTTTAAGAGAGAACACGCAGTAGACAGTTTGTACTGGTATCATATTAATTAATTAATAGCATGTCAAGAAAATAATTGCCTCCGGTATGTTTCACATAAAACACATATGCATAATATGATATAGTGTTCAAAACTACACTTAAAATTGACATTCCAAAGTGACGGATATTATTTAATATATTAAGTGGTAGGAGGCTAGGAGCAAGCAACAATCAATCTGCACCAGTTCTATACCAAAGTTACAACAGCAGAACGTGTTGTCTTTCCTAGTTCTTTTTAGGAAAAATTTATTCTGTAGCACTGAAAGTTCACTGCTTTCGGAAAATACCACCGAAAGAATCAGACTCCAGAAATTACCACCAAAAGGTTCACCTCGCTTCGGGATTTAGCAGTCTGTTAGTTTTTTATGTTGACGGTGTTAACTGAGACAAAAATACCCTTACCTATTTCAGTTAACATTGTAGGACCAGTATCTATGGTCCAAACTGTCATAGAGGTGGGCCTTGGGCCTAGTCGGTTTATTATTAGGAATTAGAGATTGATTCCTATTTGAGTTAGAGATTAGATTCCTTATGTTAGAGATATAATTAGAGATATGATATTAGTTACTATATCTGTTAGAGACATGATTGGAATTAGACTCTATCTGTTAGGGGGAGCCCATCTATATAATGAGGGCTACCGCATGCTATTGGGGGCAATCAGGAAAATACTAAAGTTTTTCCCGTCTAAATCTCTCTCTCTCCTACGCCGACGCCATCCGGCCATCTTCTTGGTGGTGTTTATCCCGCATGAACCCCGGTTCATGACAACTTGGTATCAGAGCAGTCGATCCCTTTCCACGACTTCTGCTACCATGGTACCTGTGAGTCGTCCTCTTGCCGAATCGATGGCCATAATCAAAGCTAGCGCTGATAAGATGGCCAGCTACGACAAAGGGATGGCGGACGCCTTCCTCAACATGCATGCCTTCTTCAAGAAAATCTTGAAGGGGCGGGAGAAAGCGCAACAAGGGGCCGCTCGCAGAGCAGAGGGGACGGCAGACATCGATCTGCCGACTGTTAGCAACAAGGAGGACCAGGCTGACCTCGCCCCCATCGACTTGCCGACTGCAAACTACGAGGAGGATGAGGCCGACCACCCCGCCGCCGAGATCACCGGTCACAAAAGCGCTAACCTTCCTTCTTCCCGACGGCCGGTCCTTGCATCCGCCGATGAAGAAGAAGACTCGGGAGATCGGAAGAAAAAAAGATCAAACCGGAGTTTAGGAGTAGTACTGTCGCCATTGGCGCCATCGCTGTGCCGCCGACGCAGCTGGCAGTCCGCAGCCCCCACGGCCGCCCCCATCCGCAGCCTCCGCCGCCATCGCCGCCACCCGACCACCGCCGTCTGCGGCGCCGCCGCCGGGTTGCGATCGCCGCCGTCTCTGCGTCGGCCGCCGATTCGGACCGCGGCCGCTCCGCAGCCGCCACCGCCGGTCGCCATTACCGAGCCGGCGCCTCGCTTTCGTCGTCATCGCCGAGGTCCCCGGGCGCCAAGCTCGCCATTGCCGCCGTCCGTGGTCGCCACCGGCCGTTTCACTCGCGCCGCATCCGCCGCCGGGCCGCTCGCCGTGTTGCCGCTGCTGTGGACCGCCCGGCCAAGACGCCCGGCCCGCCGCGAGGCCTTGGCACCTGCCGCCATTGCCGCCGCTGCCGCCACCGCCGGCTACCGCTTCGAAACCGCCGAACCACCGCCGCCGGATCGCCGGAGTCGCATGGATCCGGCGAATGGCGTGATTTTGCTCGGCTCCGCTCCGCCGCTTCCGCCACGGCGCGCCTCAAAGCCGCCACTCACGGCAGCCCGCTCATGCCGCCATCGGCAGATCTCGCCGTTGCGATCCGCCACTCGACCGAGCCGCCGCCGAGGCCGCTGCCGCCCGCCACCTTCGCCCATCACCGCCGCCGGGCCGCCATCGCCGGATCCGCGGCCGCTTCGACCGATGCGTCGGGCCTCATGTGGGGTGTCGGTCGGTTTTAAACCGACCGGTTGAGTTAAGGCAAAAAAAAATAATCAAAAAAAAAAAAAAAAAAAAAAAAAAAAAATCAAAAAAAAACTTATTTTTTGCAGGTATTATATACTCAAAGGCGCTACATGTCGTCCAACCTTGTTCCGCTTGGATCTGGCCGGTCGTCCCCATCCGCTACAAGGCTCTGCCACCGTTTGTCTTCTACAATGGCGTCGGAAGTCTCCCATTGGCGCCATGACCACCACCTAGCAGCTCGAGGACGAGCTGCATGTCCGAGAGGGGTGTAATGTCATAGAGGTGGGCCTTGGGCCTAGTCGGTTTATTATTAGGAATTAGAGATTGGTTCCTATTTGAGTTAGAGATTAGATTCCTTATGTTAGAGATATAATTAGAGATATGATATTAGTTACTATATCTGTTAGAGACATGATTGGAATTAGACTCTATCTGTTAGGGGGAGCCCATCTATATAATGAGGGCTACCGCATGCTATTGGGGGCAATCAGGAAAATACTAAAGTCTTTCCCGTCTAAATCTCTCTCTCTCCTTCTACGCCGACGCCATCCGGCCATCTTCTTGGTGGTGTTTATCTCGCATGAACCCCGGTTCATGACACAAACAAACAGGTAAAGACATTTTTGTCTCAGTTAACACCGTCAACATGAAAAACTAACAGACTGCTAAATCTCGAAGCGAGGTGAACCTTTCGATGGTAATTTCTGGAGTCCGGTTCTTTCGGTGGTATTTTTCGAAAGCAGTAAACTTTCAATGCTACAAAACAAATTTTCCCTTCTTTTTAAGCGTCTAGTCAAAATTTGTCACATGCGAATGGGCCTCTAGCGTAATGGCTAAAGCGCTCTAGTAGCACCCCCAGGTCCTGGGTTCGACTCCCAGTGGGAGCGAATTTCAGTGGGGAAAAAATCCTACCGCTACCACACCAAAGCTCAGGTCTAAGGCCCGCCCAGGTCGTTGGTCGTTCTCACACGGGCGATGGTGCCGCTGTGTAAGGGTGGAGCAGGGGTTCGGAGGTTTTCTCGATCTGCGTGAGAAGATCTTCTTCTTAAGCTAATGCCCGGGGGCGTCTTACCCCGCAGGTCGAGTTTTTAAAATTTGTCACATCATCCATCCCATCCATTTTACATAGTAAACTCAAATTTTAAAAGATCAGGATAGTGGCTTACATGGAGGAGCTGGAAGTGGGAGGCCAGCGAGCCGTTGTGATGTTGCGTCTGTGGCTGCGTTGCTTGCAGCGGCTGTGTCTGGTGGTGGTATTGCAGGGTGTGGAGATGGTCGGGCTGCGGGGACGGCACCAGTGCCCGGTAAGGGTCGCCGTACTGCTGATGCGGGTGCTGGTGATCCATGTTCCTCTCTCCTCCTGCGGCGGCGATACGGACCTACTTACCTACACGGAATCTTGGCCTCTGGAGGAAGAAGAAACGCTGTGATGTGAGGTAACCACTAGATGAGTTCGGAAGTTCGAGAGGGGAGGGCTCAGATCTGACCAGAAGGATAGTGGGGGATGGAAGTCCGGTCGCGGGCGCCGGCGGCAGGCGGAGCACCAGAGGCGGGGGACGGTGCGCGGCGGGAGGCCGTACACAGGAGAAGAGGATGGCCGGTGAGAGTGGCTGGACCGCTGGAGGCGGAGCGACGGTGAAAGGTGGTATCGGTCAGAGAATCGACTCGGACCCGGTAAGAAAGGGTTGCGAGGTGCGATAATGTTTCCTCTCTGTTCTTTTCTTTTCTTTTTTAAAACTCATCTTGACAAATTAACTACTTCCCCGTTATGTAAGTCCTAATTTACGGTTATTGTATTATTTTTACAGAAAATAATATGACATACGTCTGATATAACGTTTCGTATTAGATGCTTTTATAGAGTGAATGACTTCCTCATTTATTATTGTACACCATTATTTGGACACAAAGTATTTTTTTCTGCCACAGACTGTATAATTGAGCTCACACCTACAGTGTTTAGTAGTCTTCTTCCTCTCACACGTTCTTCCTCTATGTCCTTCAAAATTTTCTACTTCCACACACAACCTCTTCTACTCCTTGTTCCCATGTCCTCCAAGCTTCCTCTCTCTCCTTTCTCACTCATTCGGGCTAACAAGGGCAGGGAGTTTGTGGTGGCACACTAAACAACATTTGGAGAAGTCAGGGTGGCGAACAACTTGAAGAGAGCTAGCGGCGTGACCGACAACGAGGTGGTAGCATTGGCCAGTGAGGCAATAGGCCTGCTTCGTGTGCTGCTAGATCAAAGCTCACCCAAGACATCTATATCATAAGGTGCGAGTGTGTCATCTTCCTCATCCCTATTAGAGCCAGGGATTGACTTGACAAGCTTCTTTCCTGAGGAGGCATTCAGGCGATGTGTTAGACTAGTCGGTGATGCGGATACGCACATGCTTAGCACTTTTCAGACGAATATATTATTTAATTGGAAAGAAGTATTGAGCCGCATTAAATATTGTCAGGTGAATTTGTTTTTAAGGAGTTTCTTTTAATTGATGATGAACATGGAATACTACGTCATGCTATTATTTTATGTATTCTTAGGTATGATTCATGTGAAGACTTGGGAGAGCAAAAGGGAGGAGCACAAGGACTAAAACTACAAGTTTTGGATAAGATTTTCAGCCAAATTCGGATCTCCCACGTGTTCAATCCAATTCAAACTCGGATTCAACTCAGAATTCAATTCGGATTCGGTTCGGGACAACTGACAGTGATTACTAAAAGACCATAACTTTCACAAACGGAGTCCGATTTAAATGTTCTTGTACTCGTTGGAAAGATAATTTCAAGGTCTACGCAATGGATCTGGATCCACCTTCAAATTTGTCACAGATTAAAAGTTATGACCGAAACATTGTGTCGGCTTAATTTTAGGTTTTTACTTTTGTGTGAGTTTGTTTCCAAATACATGTAGGGATGAGTTGGAGTTGGTTTTGGACCTCTTGGCTAGCCATGAGGTGGAGAGTGAACTATATATTGAGTGTTAGACCCCCATTGTAAGCAGACAACGTTTGAGAATAATGAATCTACTAAAGTTTGTTCGAGTTTAGCATTGCTACCGAAGTTCCATGGGGAATTAGGAGTGATTTTCTTCAATCAAGATCGTTCAACCTTTCCATTGGGAATGGGAGCGCGATAGATCTTCGCTTGGTGGTCGGCGAAATCAACATGAGTGTGCTTTGGCGGATTAAAGAGTGTTCGCCCCTTGCATTGGCATTGGAGGATCATTACGATTCATCAAGACTCCAGTGAGTATCCATCCTACGTCGAGAAGATCGGGCGACCTCGTATCATCTTGGTATCAAAGCGCGGTTTACTCGGTAGGATCTTATCCCTTTAAATTTCAGTTTATTACTTACTATCCTATAGTCCATAACCAAAACACAAAAAATCTAAACCCTAGTTTCGCATCTGCTATTTTCGTGAGTTTTATTATGTCTTGATCCATTAGAAATTTTATTTACGTGCTGATCGTTCGTGTTTATTTGCATAGCTTAATCTTTGTGTCCAATCCAAAATTCAAAAAAATTCGATCGCTATAAAGGCGTGAACAAGATCTTGTACAATACCGTGAACAAGGTCGCTACATATATCCTTAATTTTTCGTTCATCTTTGAGACTAGTCTTTGATAATTGCATTAAGGGCTGATTCTTGATATTAATTGACACATGCTGAAATTTTATTCGTTTGTGGAAGGGAAAGCTAAACCTTAGTGCCAATAACAAGTTAAAAAAAAGAAAGAAGGAACGAAAGAAAGAAAGAAGGCAGCCGACAAAAAAAAAGAAAAGTGAGCATTGGCCAAATTGGGGTTAGCTAATTCTAATATATAATTTCAGCTTGTGTATTTAATTCCATTGAGCAATCTTGTGCCCTTACATTCATATCATTGCAATTGGCTAGCGTCTTTCCTATTACTTGGTGCAAAACGAGCTATCTAATCTTTAATTTCAGATTGCCTCTAGTTAGCTCATTCCTTTGTTTGCATCGAGTCACATTGATCTTTGCGTGTACGTTCATATACTTCACTTAAATCTTTTGGATCAACACTTAGGCAAAGTATTCTAACTTGGATTATTACTTAATTTTACAACAACGAGAATGACACGATAATTGATTCATACATATACCATGCATATGTGTTGTTCTTTTTATCTACTACACCTTCAGATGTTCTTGATATGCAAAGCAAAAGAAGTGTTGATGAAAAATATACATACCATGCATATACGTTGTATTCTTTGCTTAGTACAATTTCAGTTACCATGTCGAGGACGGCTTTTCTTGAAGAAGGGAGGATGATGCGATACACACATGTTTAGCACTTTTCGTGAATACATTATTTAATTGGAAAGAAGTATTGAGCCGCATTAAATATTGTCAGGTGAATTTGTTTTTAAGGAGTTTCTTTTAATTGATGATGAACATGGAATACTACGTCATGCTATTATTTTATGTATTCTTAGGTATGATTCATGTGGAGACTTGGGAGAGCAAAAGGGAGGAGCACAAGGACTAAAACTACAAGTTTTAGATAAGATTTTCAAGCCAAATTCGGATCTCCCACGTGCTCAATCCAATTCAAACTCGGATTCAACTCAGAATTCAATTCAATTCGGTTCGGGACAGACTGACAGCAGTTACTAAAAAGGCTATAACTTTCACAAACGGAGTCCGATTCGGTGTTCTTGTACTCGTTGGAAAGATAATTCAAGGTCTCATAATGGATCCAGCCCACCTTCAAATTAAATCACGGATTAAAAGTTATGACCGAAACATTGTGACGGCTTAATTTTAGATTTTTCCTTTTGTGTGAGTTTGTTTCCAAATACATGTAGGGATGAGTTGGAGTTGGTTTTGGACCTCTTGGCCAGCCATAAGGTGGAGAGGGAACTATATATTGAGGGTTAGACCCCCATTGTTAGCAGACCACGTTTGAGAATAATGAATCTACTAAAGTTTGTTCGAGTTTAGCATTACTACCGAAGTTTCATGGGGAATTAGGAGTGATTTTCTTCAATCAAGATCGTTCAACCTTTCCATTGGGAATTGGGAGCGCTATAGATCTTCGCTTGGTGGTCGGCGAAATCAACACGAGTGTGTTTTGGCGGATTAAAGAGTGTTCGTCCCTTGCATTGGCATTGGAGGATCATTACGATTCATAAAGACTCCCGTGAGTATCCATCCTACGTCGAGAAGATCGGGCGACCCCGTATCAGTTGGGGTGTTAAATTTATACAAATTTAAGGGATCTGACGGAGGGCTAGTGATGAGCCACTAGGCTAACCTTGGCCTCGCCTAGATCTAGGCTTATCGGCTATGAGATTTTGTGCTAGCTGTCTCCTCCCGCTTTAGCAATATTGGTCATCAAAGTTACCGACATGACCTCTGCCTTTGATAGGCTTTTGTTGTAGATATTTTTTTCGAACTGTTGCAGACTTGTTTATCAATTGTTGTATAAACTATTGTACTTTATTGCAATGCAATTTCTCAAAGAAAAATATGGAATTCTCCCTTAATCTGCCTTCACAATTTGTTGTGCATATTTTTGCAATTGTTGCAATAAGCATTTTAATTTGTTACAACTGTGTCTTCTAAAAATTCTTTGTCGCAAAAGAATAATTATTGCATCATAACTATTTCTTGTTGCAGTAAGCGTGTCATTTCATTACGACACTTCAATGCGATTGTTTTAGCTACTATGACGATCTTTTTTATTTTTGTGTTAATTTTTTTATTTGTTGCAAACATGGTTCTTAATTATTACATATGATCTAGAATGTTGCATCATATATAACATCATGTATTTATTACTTTGATACTTGTGAGATAGTATAGAAGCACTACTGTGTATATCCAAACAAGATTGGTCATTGGTATATTTCGATAAGGCCGAGATATCTTTTTTTAATTTGAGGTTATGCTTATTTGCCGCACATGTTGATAACATTTTATTGTTGATAACATTTTATTGCAGCTATTGACACACTTATTGTGCATAGTATTCTTATATGTTGCACCATCTAGGAGGAGACCGTAAGATGGGAAAGTTCCCATCGTACATACTTATTGACACACTTATTGTGCATAGTATTCTTATAGTGCCCTATTTTTATTTTTGAAAGCTACCGTAAAAAAGAGCTTCTGTGAAAAGTCTTGCACCCTATTTGGATATTAATTATAATTTTGTTGTAATATTAGCCTATTAGACCCGATCGTGTGGACATTGTATTTAAACAAGATCCATTAGTGGTTAAGACCAAGGTTTAAAAATCCAGAACCGGGGATAATCCTAGCTAGTGGCCGGTAATCCCGAGAAAAACCCAGACGAATTTTGTGATTCAAAATTTGAATTTAGGTAGTTTGAAACTGGTAATCATTCTGGTAACTGATCAAAAACTAGTGAAAAACTAGCAAAACCGCTAGGAAAACAAAAAAAAGGCAAAGAAAAAATAATTGATGCGTATTTTTTTCATATAATAGGTAATTTAGCACAACAAATATCTAAACTAACCTAGAAAGTACATTATGCAATCATAACTATAATTTTACATTTGAGTAATCCTGACCGATTTTTTTTATCTTGGTAGCCAGTAACCGCCGGTTTTTTGAACCCTGGTTAAGACCCAAGAGCTACGACTGTCAATTTTAGTCCAACATTGTTTATTCTATTATAAGGCAGGCCTTCTCCCCCTATATAAGGAGGGGTAGGGGCACTCATTGTACACACATGCGGATCTCATATCCACCAATCAATAAAGAAAGAGGGGTTGTTAGGACTACTTCTTGTGTTTTCTACTTTTTGTGCAATCGTTCGTCAACAATGTGACCACTACACTAATACACTTGATGGCTACCAAGAGTTTCACTTTCTGGTTAGTGTAACACCCCAGGATCCACATTACCCTAGGATGCTACTAAAACTGCTCTACAACTAGCCAATTTACAAGATAAATTAAACTGGCAACAATTACTAAACAAGATAGTATAAGCGGAAGCGTAAACAACTAAGGAATAACCAGATAGTGATAGCAATTCACAAACGGACTCTGATTCAGATGTTCTTGTACTCGTTGGAAAGATAATTTCAAGGGCTACGCACGGATCTGGCCCCACCTTCAAATTCGTCACAGATAAAAAGTGATGACCGAAACAAAGTGACGGTTTAATTTTAGGTTTTTCCTTTTGTGTGAGTTTGATTCCAAATACATGTAGGGATGAGTTGGAGTTGGTTTAGGACCTCTTGTCCAGCCATGAGGTGGACAGGGTACTATATATTGAGGGTTAGACCCCATTGTAAGCGGACCGATTTTATTCATAAGATTGAAACATAGCTATTGCTTGTTCTTTCAACACCAAAGTTCATGCGAGGACTTTGAGAGAGAAATAGGTGATCCATTGTTCGTTCTGCAATTCAAGGTCAAGCCGTCGTTCCATTGGGAATTGGGGACTTGGCGTTCGTCGTTTGTGGTCTCACGACGAACAATTATCCGGTGTGTTTTGGACGTATTCCAAAGAGTTGAGGTTTCGTGCATTGGCGTGAGTGTTCAACTAGCGACATCGTCTACTTCGCATCAACTATCTACGGTTCCTCACTGAGAAGATCGGGCCCCCCGTATCATATGGTATCAGATTCTAGGTTTACTCGGTGAGAACTTCTTTACCCGTAGTTAGATTCGTTTTCTATCCTATCGTCTATTAAACCGAAAATTGCAATACCAAAACCGTAGTTCAATCTGTTATTTCTCGTGAGTTTTGTTAAGTTTTCGTCCATTAGATATTTTGTTTACGTGCTGATCTTTGTGCTCATTTGCGTAGCTTGATCTTTGTGTCCACATAAACCCTAGAAAATTGCTGATTGATTCCATTAATTAGCACCCAAAAATAACAAATACCAACCTGTCTTTGCTTGCTTTCGGCTCGGATTAGCAACCCTAGCTGCACCTCGCTGTGCCGTGCTCCAATTTGCTCCAGTTGCGTCCGAACCACTTTGTTTTCTTTGAGCATCACTTATATCTTTTCATCTTTGAGACTAGCTATTGATATTGCTTTGGGCTGCTCTTAGATTTTGGTTTACACTTTGCTGAATTGTGGATCTTGCGCAATCAAGAAAGTAGCACAACACATTTTCGGCCATTAAGAAAAGAAGAGAGAAAGAAAAGGTAGCCGCATATAGAAAGAGCCACGGCTAAAAATAATTAAAAAAAATCTTTTGCTGATTGCTACAAAAAAAAGGAAACGTTTTTTGCTATAGTAACCGCGCATAATGTTGGACTGCTATAGTACCGTCCCATCCATATTTCAGATTGTGTAGTCCTTTTCTTTGAGCAATTTTGTGCCCTCCTATATTCAATTGCAATTGGCTAGCGTCTCTCCTAGTTCTTGGTGCCAAACGAGCTTGTTACATCGCACTTTTCGTTTACTTCTCGCTAGCTCATTCCTTTGTTGGCATTAAGTCACATTTTTATTTGCATGTGCGTTCATTTACTTCACTTAAACCTATTGGATCAGCACATAGGCAAAATACTCTAGCTTGGATCATTACTTAGCTTTACAATACCTTGAATATCAGATTGCATAGGATATCCACATAACTGTCCAAGCTCCACCTACACCCGTTTGTGTACTCCCTTGCTCTTGGTTACGCTCATACATTACCGGGTTGAGGTCGTCATTGTCATATTTGTCGATTTGCCGTCCTTGATTCACTTTGGAACCAGAAGCTTGTCTTGTTTCCGTGATAGTGAGTTGCGAGCGAGAGAGAGCTATTTTGCTTTACTAATCTGGATATAATCTCGTTTGCTATTTGTGAGTTGTTGCCATGTCAGGTCATCAGGAGGATCTATCGGTTACATGGATGGAGTACACTCGCTTGCGTAGGATCTACAAAAGCAACTTCAGGATCGTGATAATGGTGTGCGTGAGGAGTTTAGGTCCGTTCGGTATGAATTGAACAACCTTGGGGAGGAGGTTACGCAGCTACATACGGACATCAACAACAACTTCTTGGAGCTACGCACCATGTTCAACTACCCCGACGTGCATCGTAAGGATTTTGTCGCTAAGCCCAAATTTCCTATCCCTATATTTTCAGGTAGTACAGATGTGGAAGAATACCTCAATTGGGAGCTAGAAATTGATACGCTATTTCGGATGTAGAATTATTCCAATGAGAGGAAGCTCTTACTTGCGTCCAATAGGTTGGCTGATTATGCCACACATTGGTGGGAGCGGTTTGTTCGTAAACGTATGGAAAGCCAGGAATTGCCAATTGTCACCTGGGAGCAAATGAACCAGCATTTTCGTGCACATTTTGTACCTTACCATTACAAGTGTTCCCTAGTGGAAAAGTTGACAGGACTGCGACAAGGTTTGAAGTCCACTTGTGTTCATGAAGAGATTGTGGTTACTCGTGATTGCTCCGTTGTGACCCACAATCTTTGGGGATGCGATGCATCCAAACCCATGTGAGAATGAGAGACACATCGCCAAATTTAATGAGAATGATAAAAAGAGTGAGCTGTGTGATTTCACCATATGTGAACTGGAAAGCATCTCCATTGAGTGTGATAGAGATACACCAATAGAAATGAGGGAAGTAGATGATAGCCAAAGTGAGGTTATTGCTGAAATTAACAATTTACTCTCTACTTCTAGTGTTGTTTCTCATATTGTGCAGGTCGATAATCAAGAAGAGGAGATGAATTTTCAACAACCAGCATCGTTGGAAGTAAAAGACGAGGAGATAACCACGGTTGGGGATGGAGTGCTTGCTGCCTCGTGGTTTTGTCATGACGATTTGATACTTACAACACCTACAATAACTAAGAAGAATGTTAAAGGTAACAATAATGGTGTTGAATTGAATATTCATCACGCAAAGGTACGTAAGAGTGAGAACTCTAGTGTTCCTTTGAATATTCTATGTTCTGAAATTTCTTCGCTCAATTTACATAATGTGGAATTGATTACTCATAAAGACGTTCTTACTAGAATATCTCTTGATGATTCTTTATACTATATCATGTTCGATGATCCTAAAGAGCTATCTAGTGTGATTGAAAACCTTCCTGAAGTTTCATGTTGAAAATCACTAGTTAGTCCTTATGCCTACACGTATACGTTCAACTTGATTAGAGATTATGGTGTAGATGACAAGTTCTATGTTTATCGAACATGCATTACTTGTGATAATGATGTGAATGAAGGTACCGCAATGAATATATCAAATACATCCTATGGTTGCAGTTGTGTTACTTATTTTGCGCAAAACAACACGAATAACACCACAATTGATTCATACATATATCACGTATATACGTTGTTCTCTTTGTTTAGTACATGTTTAGCAAATCATCGTGCGCTACACGGAAGTTGTTTGGATGATAAATACATATACCATGAATATACGTTGTTTTCGTTGTGTAGCACATTTTCAGGCTATCAAAAGCCGAGGACGGCTTTTTTTGAAAAAAGGGAGGATGATGAGGATATCCCTAGTACTTATAACGCTGTTTACAAAGCACGATCTATACTTCTTAAACAACAGGTGCAATTGTTTCTTAACAAGTTTCTTTGTGTTTTCTGTGAGAATTGGATACTACATAAAAGAAATACTTTGTGCATTCTCAGGTTTGACAAGCTTCAAGTCTTTGGAACCGAGAGGGAGGCCGGAGCCAAAGAAATAGAGGAGCACAAGAAGGAGGGTACCCATATTTGCTGCCTAGCAATGAAGAACAAGAAGGCCAAAGCAGTTGGCAAGGAGAAAATTAAACAGCCCATGCAGTTGATCAAGGAGGAAAGAAGCCCAGTTGATGGGAGAGCAAAACGGAGGAGCCCAAGGACTTAAACTACAAGTTTTGGATAAGATTTTCACGCCAAATTTGGACCTCCCACGTGCTCAATCCAATTCAAACTCGGATTCAACTCAGAATTCAATTCGGATTCGGTTCGGGACAGCCTGACAAGCAGTTACTAAAAAGGCCATAACTTTCACAAACGGACTCCGATTCAGGTGTTCTTGTACTCGTTGGAAAGATAATTTCAAGGGCTACACAATGGATCTGGTCCCACATTTAAATTCGTCACTAATAAAAAGTTATGACTGAAACAAAGTGACGGTTTAATTTCAGGTTTTTCCTTTTGTGCGAGTTTGATTCCAAATACATGTAGAGATGAGTTGGAGTTGGTTTAGGACCTCTTGTCCAGTCATGAGGTGGACAAGGTACTATATATTGAGGGTTAGACCCCCATTGTAAGCGGACCAATTTTATATGGTCTCCTTACAACGGGGTCTAACCCTCAATATATAGTACGATGTCCACCTCATGACTGGCCAAGATCTATCGTCCCTAAACCAACTCCAACTCATCCCTACATGTATTTGGAAACAAACTCACACAAAAGGAAAACTCATCGAAATTAAACCGTCACCATGTTTCGGTCATAACTTTTTATCCGTGACGAATTTGAAGGTGGGGGCCAGATCCATTGTGTAGCGCTTGAAATTATCTTTCCAACGAGTACAACAACACCTGAATCGGACTCCGTTTGTGAAAGTTATGGCCTTTTTAGTAACTGCCTGTCAGGCTGTCCCGAACCGAATCCGAATTGAATTCTGAGTTGAATCCGAGTTTGAATTGGATTAAACATCTGGGAGGTCCAAATTTGGCTTGAAACTTTTATCCAAAACTTGTAGTTTTAAGTCCTTGGCTCCTCCCTTTTGCTCTCCCATCAATCGGGCTTCCTTCCTCCTTGATCAACTGCATGGGCTGTTTGATTTTCTCCTTGCCATCTGGTTTGGCCTTCTTGTTCTTCATTGCCAGGCAGCAAATATAGGTACCCTCCTTCTTGTGCTCCTCTATTGTTTTGGCTCCGGCCTCCTTCTCGGTTCCAAAGACTTGAAGCTTGTCAAACCTGAGAATGCACAAAGTATTGCTTTTATGTAGTATCCAATTCTCACGGAAAGCACAAAGAAACTTGTTAAGAAACAATTGCACCTGTTGTTTGAGAAGCATAGATCGTGCTTTGTAAACAGCGTTATAAGTACTAGGATATCCTCATCAAGAACCGATAGATCCTCCCGATAACCTAACATGGCAACAACTCACAAATAGCAAACGAGATTATATCTAGATTAGTAAAACAAAATAGCTCTCTCTCTATGTTCGCAACTCACTATCCTGAAAACAAGACAAGCTTACCGTTCCAAAGTGAATCAAGGACTGCAAACCGACACTTGTGAGAGCGAACGACCTCAACCCGGTAATGTATGAACGTAACCAAGAGCAAGGGAGTACACAAACGGGTGTAGGTGGAGCTTGGCCAGTTATGTGGATATCCTATGCAATCTGATATTTTCAAGGTATTGTAAAGCTAAGTAATGATCCAAGCTAGAGTATCTTGCCTATGTGCTGATCCAATAGGTTTAAGTGAAGTAAATGAACGCACACGTAAAGATAAATGTGACTTAATGCCAACAAAGGAATGAGCTAGCGAGAAGTAAACGAAAAGTGCGATGTAACAAGCTCGTTTGGCACCAAGTACTAGGAGAGACGCTAGCCAACAGCAATTGAATATAGGAGGGCACAAGATTATTCAAAGAAAGGACTACACAATCTGAAATATGATGGGACGGTACTATAGCAGTCTGACATTATGCGCGGTTACCATAGCAAAAATCGTTTTTTTTTGTAGCCATCGGCAAAAGATTTTTTTTATTTATTTTTTTAGCCGTGGCTCTTTCTATATGCGGCTGCCTTTTCTTTCTCTCTTCTTTTCTTAATGGCCGAAAGTGTGTTGTGCTACTCTCTTGATTGCGCCAGATCCACAATTCAGCAAAGTGTAAACCAAAATCTAAGAGTAGCCCAAAGCAATATCAATAGCTAGTCTCAAAGATGAAAGGATATAAGTGATGCTCAAAGAAACCAAAGTGGTTCGGACGCAAATGGAGCAACTTGGAGCGCGGCACAGCGAGGTGCAGCTAGGGTTGCTAATCCGAGCCGAAAGCAAGCAAAGACAGGTTGATATTTGTTACTTTTGGGTGCTAATTAATGGAATCAATCAGCAATTTTCTAGGGTTTATGTGGACACAAAGATCAAGCTACGCAAATGAGCACAAAGATCAGCACGTAAACAAAATTTCTAATGGACGAAAACTTAACAAAACTCACGAGAAATAACAGATTAAACTACGGTTTTGGTATTGTAATTTTCGGTTTAATAAACGATAGGACAGAAAACGAATCTAACTCCGGGTAAAGAAGTTCTCACCGAGTAAACCTAGAATTTGATACCATATGATACGGGGGAAGCCCGATCTTCTCAGTGAGGAACCGTGGATAGTTGATGTGAAGTAGACGATGTCGCTAGTTGAACACTCGCGCCAGTGCATGAACCCTCAACTCTTTGATTCACGCCCAAAACACACCGGATAATGGTTAGTCGCGAGACCACAAACGACGAACGCCAACTCCCCAATTCCCATGGAACGACGGCTTGACCTTGAATTGCAGAACGAACAATGGATCGCCTATTTCTCTCTCAAAGTCCTCGCATGAACTTTGGTGTTGAAAGAACAAGCAATAGCTATGTTTCAATCTTATGCACAAAAATGGTCTCCTTACAACGGGGGTCTAACCCTCAATATATAGTACGATGTCCACCTCATGACTGGCCAAGACGTCCTAAACCAACTCCAACTCATCCCTACATGTATTTGGAAACAAACTCACACAAAAGGAAAAACCTGAAATTAAACCGTCACCATGTTTCGGTCATAACTTTTATCCGTGATTTAATTTGAAGGTGGGGCCAGATCCATTGTGTAGCGCTTGAAATTATCTTTCCAACGAGTACAAGAACACCTGAATCGGACTCCGTTTGTGAACGTTATGGCCTTTTAGTAACTGCTGTCAAGCTGTCCCGAACCGAATCCGAATTGAATTCTGAGTTGAATCCGAGTTTGAATTGGATTGAGAGCGTGGGAGGTCCGAATTTGGCTTGAAACTCTTATCCAAAACTTATAGTTTAAGTCCTTGGGCTCCTCCCTTTTGCTCTCCCATCAATCGGGCTTCCTTCCTCCTTGATCAACTGCATGGGCTGTTTGATTTTCTCCTTGCCATCTGCTTTGGCCTTCTTGTTCTTCATTGCTAGGCAGCAAATATAGGTACCCTCCTTCTTGTGCTCCTCTATTGTTTTGGCTCCGGCCTCCTTCTCGGTTCCAAAGACTTGAAGCTTGTCAAACCTGAGAATGCACAAAGTATTGCTTTTATGTAGTATCCAATTCTCACGGAAAGCACAAAGAAACTTGTTAAGAAACAATTGCACCTGTTGTTTGAGAAGCATAGATCGTGCTTTGTAAACAGCGTTATAAGTACTAGGATATCCTCATCAGTAACCGATAGATCCTCCTGATAACCTAACATGGCAACAACTCACAAATAGCAAACGAGATTATATCTAGATTAGTAAAACAAAATAGCTCTCTCTCTCTATGTTCGCAACTCACTATCCTGAAAACAAGACAAGCTTACTGCTCCAAAGTGAATCAAGGACTGCAAACCGACACTTGTGAGAGCGAACGACCTCAACCGGTAATGTATGAACGTAACCAAGAGCAAGGAGTACACAAGCGGGTGTAGGTGGAGCTTGGCGATTATGTGGATATCCTATGCAATCTGATATTTTCAAGGTATTGTAAAGCTAAGTAATGATCCAAGCTAGAGTATCTTGCCTATGTGCTGATCCAATAGGTTTAAGTGAAGTAAATGAACGCACACGTAAAGATAAATGTGACTTAATGCCAACAAAGGAATGAGCTAGCGAGAAGTAAACGAAAAGTGCGATGTGACAAGCTCGTTTGGCACCAAGTACTAGGAGCGACGCTAGCCAACTGCAATTGAATATAGGAGGGCACAAGATTATTCAAAGAAAGGACTACACAATCTGAAATATGATGGGACGGTACTATAGCAGTCTGACATTATGCGCGGTTACCATAGCAAAAATCGTTTTTTTTTGTAGCCATCGGCAAAAGATTTTTTTTATTTATTTTTTTAGCCGTGGCTCTTTCTATATGCGGCTGCCTTTTCTTTCTCTCTTCTTTTCTTAATGGCCGAAAGTGTGTTGTGCTACTCTCTTGATTGCGCCAGATCCACAATTCAGCAAAGTGTAAACCAAAATCTAAGAGTAGCCCAAAGCAATATCAATAGCTAGTCTCAAAGATGAAAGGATATAAGTGATGCTCAAAGAAACCAAAGTGGTTCGGACGCAAATGGAGCAACTTGGAGCACGGCACAGCGAGGTGCAGCTAGGGTTGCTAATCCGAGCCGAAAGCAAGCAAAGACAGGTTGATATTTGTTACTTTTGGGTGCTAATTAATGGAATCAATCAGCAATTTTCTAGGGTTTGTGTGGACACAAAGATCAAGCTACGCAAATGAGCACAAAGATCAGCACGTAAACAAAATTTCTAATGGACGAAAACTTAACAAAACTCACGAGAAATAACAGATTAAACTACGGTTTTGGTATTGTAATTTTCGGTTTAATAAACGATAGGACAGAAAACGAATCTAACTCCGGGTAAAGAAGTTCTCACCGAGTAAACCTAGAATTTGATACCATATGATACGGGGGAAGCCCGATCTTCTCAGTGAGGAACCGTGGATAGTTGATGTGAAGTAGGCGATGTCGCTAGTTGAACACTCGCGCCAATGCATGAACCCTCAACTCTTTGGAATACGCCCAAAACACACCGGATAATGGTTCGTCGCGAGACCACAAACGACGAACGCCAACTCCCCAATTCCCATGGAACGACGGCTTGACCTTGAATTGCAGAACGAACAATGGATCACCTATTTCTCTCTCAAAGTCCTCGCATGAACTTTGGTGTTGAAAGAACAAGCAATAGCTATGTTTCAATCTTATGCACAAAAATGGTCTCCTTACAACGGGGGTCTAACCCTCAATATATAGTACGATGTCCACCTCATGACTGGCCAAGGCGTCCTAAACCAACTCCAACTCATCCCTACATGTATTTGGAAACAAACTCACACAAAAGGAAAAACCTGAAATTAAACCGTCACCATGTTTCGGTCATAACTTTTTATCCGTGACGAATTTGAAGGTGGGGGCCAGATCCATTGTGTAGCGCTTGAAATTATCTTTCCAACGAGTACAAGAACACCTGAATCGGACTCCGTTTGTGAACGTTATGGCCTTTTTAGTAACTGCCAGTCAAGCTGTCCCGAACCGAATCCGAATTGAATTCTGAGTTGAATCCGAGTTTGAATTGGATTGAGCGCGTGGGAGGTCCGAATTTGGCTTGAAACTCTTATCCAAAACTTATAGTTTAAGTCCTTGGGCTCCTCCCTTTTGCTCTCCCATCAATCGGGCTTCCTTCCTCCTTGATCAACTGCATGGGCTGTTTGATTTTCTCCTTGCCATCTGCTTTGGCCTTCTTGTTCTTCATTGCTAGGCAGCAAATATAGGTACCCTCCTTCTTGTGCTCCTCTATTGTTTTGGCTCGGCCTCCTTCTCGGTTCCAAAGACTTGAAGCTTGTCAAACCTGAGAATGCACAAAGTATTGCTTTTATGTAGTATCCAATTCTCACGGAAAGCACAAAGAAACTTGTTAAGAAACAATTGCACCTGTTGTTTGAGAAGCATAGATCGTGCTTTGTAAACAGCGTTATAAGTACTAGGGATATCCTCATCAGTAACCGATAGATCCTCCTGATAACCTAACATGGCAACAACTCACAAATAGCAAACGAGATTATATCTAGATTAGTAAAACAAAATAGCTCTCTCTCTATGTTCGCAACTCACTATCCACGAAAACAAGACAAGCTTACCGTTCCAAAGTGAATCAAGGACTGCAAACCGACACTTGTGAGAGCGAACGACCTCAACCCGGTAATGTATGAACGTAACCAAGAGCAAGGAGTACACAAACGGGTGTAGGTGGAGCTTGGCGATTATGTGGATATCCTATGCAATCTGATATTTTCAAGGTATTGTAAAGCTAAGTAATGATCCAAGCTAGAGTATCTTGCCTATGTGCTGATCCAATAGGTTTAAGTGAAGTAAATGAAGCACACGTAAAGATAAATGTGACTTAATGCCAACAAAGGAATGAGCTAGCGAGAAGTAAACGAAAAGTGCGATGTGACAAGCTCGTTTGGCACCAAGTACTAGGAGAGACGCTAGCCAACTGCAATTGAATATAGGAGGGCACAAGATTATTCAAAGAAAGGACTACACAATCTGAAATATGATGGGACGGTACTATAGCGATCGACATTATCTTGTGGTTACCATAGCAAAATCGTTTTTGTAGCCATCGGCAAAAGATTTTTTTTTTATTTTTTTAGCCGTGGCTCTTTCTATATGCGGCTGCCTTTTCTTTCTCTCTTCTTTTCTTAATGGCCGAAAGTGTGTTGTGCTACTCTCTTGATTGCGCCAGATCCACAATTCAGCAAAGTGTAAACCAAAATCTAAGAGTAGCCCAAAGCAATATCAATAGCTAGTCTCAAAGATGAAAGGATATAAGTGATGCTCAAAGAAACCAAAGTGGTTCGGACGCAAATGGAGCAACTTGGAGCGCGACACAATGAGGTGCAGCTAGGGTTGCTAATCCGAGCCGAAAGCAAGCAAAGACAGGTTGATATTTGTTACTTTTGGGTGCTAATTAATGGAATCAATCAGCAATTTTCTAGGGTTTATGTGGACACAAAGATCAAGCTACGCAAATGAGCACAAAGATCAGCACGTAAACAAAATTTCTAATGGACGAAAACTTAACAAAACTCACGAGAAATAACAGATTAAACTACGGTTTTGGTATTGTAATTTTCGGTTTAATAAACGATAGGACAGAAAACGAATCTAACTCGGGTAAAGAAGTTCTCACCGAGTAAACCTAGAATTTGATACCATATGATACGGGGGAAGCCCGATCTTCTCAGTGAGGAACCGTGGATAGTTGATGTGAAGTAGGCGATGTCGCTAGTTGAACACTCGCGCCAATGCATGAACCCTCAACTCTTTGAATACGCCCAAACACACCGGATAATGGTTCGTCGCGAGACCACAAACGATTTAACGCCAACTCCCCAATTCCCATGGAACGACGGCTTGACCTTGAATTGCAGAACGAACAATGGATCACCTATTTCTCTCTCAAAGTCCTCGCATGAACTTTGGTGTTGAAAGAACAAGCAATAGCTATGTTTCAATCTTATGCACAAAAATGGTCTCCTTACAACGGGGGTCTAACCCTCAATATATAGTACGATGTCCACCTCATGACTGGCCAAGACGTCCTAAACCAACTCCAACTCATCCCTACATGTATTTGGAAACAAACTCACACAAAAGGAAAAACCTGAAATTAAACCGTCACCATGTTTCGGTCATAACTTTTTATCCGTGACGAATTTGAAGGTGGGGGCCAGATCCATTGTGTAGCGCTTGAAATTATCTTTCCAACGAGTACAAGAACACCTGAATCGGACTCCGTTTGTGAACGTTATGGCCTTTTTAGTAACTGCCTGTCAAGCTGTCCCGAACCGAATCCGAATTGAATTCTGAGTTGAATCCGAGTTTGAATTGGATTGTGCACGTGGGAGGTCCGAATTTGGCTTGAAACTCTTATCCAAAACTTATAGTTTAAGTCCTTGGGCTCCTCCCTTTTGCTCTCCCATCAATCGGGCTTCCTTCCTCCTTGATCAACTGCATGGGCTGTTTGATTTTCTCCTTGCCATCTGCTTTGGCCTTCTTGTTCTTCATTGCTAGGCAGCAAATATAGGTACCCTCCTTCTTGTGCTCCTCTATTGTTTTGGCTCCGGCCTCCTTCTCGGTTCCAAAGACTTGAAGCTTGTCAAACCTGAGAATGCACAAAGTATTGCTTTTATGTAGTATCCAATTCTCACGGAAAGCACAAAGAAACTTGTTAAGAAACAATTGCACCTGTTGTTTGAGAAGCATAGATCGTGCTTTGTAAACAGCGTTATAAGTACTAGGGATATCCTCATCAGTAACCGATAGATCCTCCTGATAACCTAACATGGCAACAACTCACAAATAGCAAACGAGATTATATCTAGATTAGTAAAACAAAATAGCTCTCTCTCTATGTTCGCAACTCACTATCCTGAAAACAAGACAAGCTTACCGTTCCAAAGTGAATCAAGGACTGCAAACCGACACTTGTGAGAGCGAACGACCTCAACCCGGTAATGTATGAACGTAACCAAGAGCAAGGAGTACACAAGCGGGTGTAGGTGGAGCTTGGCCGTTATGTGGATATCCTATGCAATCTGATATTTTCAAGGTATTGTAAAGCTAAGTAATGATCCAAGCTAGAGTATCTTGCCTATGTGCTGATCCAATAGGTTTAAGTGAAGTAAATGAACGCACACGTAAAGATAAATGTGACTTAATGCCAACAAAGGAATGAGCTAGCGAGAAGTAAACGAAAAGTGCGATGTGACAAGCTCGTTTGGCACCAAGTACTAGGAGAGACGCTAGCCAACTGCAATTGAATATAGGAGGGCACAAGATTATTCAAAGAAAGGACTACACAATCTGAAATATGATGGGACGGTACTATAGCAATCTGACATTATGCGCGGTTACCATAGCAAAAATCGTTTTTTTTGTAGCCATCGGCAAAAGATTTTTTTTATTTATTTTTTTAGCCGTGGCTCTTTCTATATGCGGCTGCCTTTTCTTTCTCTCTTCTTTTCTTAATGGCCGAAAGTGTGTTGTGCTACTCTCTTGATTGCGCCAGATCCACAATTCAGCAAAGTGTAAACCAAAATCTAAGAGTAGCCCAAAGCAATATCAATAGCTAGTCTCAAAGATGAAAGGATATAAGTGATGCTCAAAGAAACCAAAGTGGTTCGGACGCAAATGGAGCAACTTGGAGCGCGGCACAGCGAGGTGCAGCTAGGGTTGCTAATCCGAGCCGAAAGCAAGCAAAGACAGGTTGATATTTGTTACTTTTGGGTGCTAATTAATGGAATCAATCAGCAATTTTCTAGGGTTTATGTGGACACAAAGATCAAGCTACGCAAATGAGCACAAAGATCAGCACGTAAACAAAATTTCTAATGGACGAAAACTTAACAAAACTCACGAGAAATAACAGATTAAACTACGGTTTTGGTATTGTAATTTTCGGTTTAATAAACGATAGGACAGAAAACGAATCTAACTACGGGTAAAGAAGTTCTCACCGAGTAAACCTAGAATTTGATACCATATGATACGGGGGAAGCCCGATCTTCTCAGTGAGGAACCGTGGATAGTTGATGTGAAGTAGGCGATGTCGCTAGTTGAACACTCGCGCCAATGCATGAACCCTCAACTCTTTGGAATACGCCCAAAACACACCGGATAATGGTTCGTCGCGAGACCACAAACGATTTAACGCCAACTCCCCAATTCCCATGGAACGACGGCTTGACCTTGAATTGCAGAACGAACAATGGATCGCCTATTTCTCTCTCAAAGTCCTCGCATGAACTTTGGTGTTGAAAGAACAAGCAATAGCTATGTTTCAATCTTATGCACAAAAATGGTCTCCTTACAACGGGGGTCTAACCCTCAATATATAGTACCCTGTCCACCTCATGACTGGCCAAGAGGTCCTAAACCAACTCCAACTCATCCCTACATGTATTTGGAAACAAACTCACACAAAAGGAAAAACCTGAAATTAAACCATCACCATGTTTCGGTCATAACTTTTTATCCGTGACGAATTTGAAGGTGGGGGCTAGGTCCATTGTGTAGCGCTTGAAATTATCTTTCCAGCGAGTACAAGAACACCTGAATCGGACTCCGTTTGTGAACGTTATGGACTTTTTAGTAACTGGCTGTCAAGCTGTCCCGAACCGAATCCGAATTGAATTCTGGGTTGAATCCGAGTTTGAATTGGATTGAGCACGTGGGAGGTCCGAATTTTGCTTGAAACTCTTATCCAAAACTTATAGTTTAAGTCCTTGGCTCCTCCCTTTTGCTCTCCCATCAATCGGGCTTCCTTCCTCCTTGATCAACTGCATGGGCTGTTTGATTTTCTCCTTGCCATCTGGTTTGGCCTTCTTGTTCTTCATTGCCAGGCAGCAAATATAGGTACCCTCCTTCTTGTGCTCCTCTATTGTTTTGGCTCCGGCCTCCCTCTCGGTTCCAAAGACTTGAAGCTTGTCAAACCTGAGAATGCACAAAGTATTGCTTTTATGTAGTATCCAATTCTCACGGAAAGCACAAAGAAACTTGTTAAGAAACAATTGCACCTGTTGTTTGAGAAGTATAGATCGTGCTTTGTAAACAGCGTTATAAGTACTAGGGATATCCTCATCAGTAACCGATAGATCCTCCTGATAACCTAACATGGCAACAACTCACAAATAGCAAACGAGATTATATCTAGATTAGTAAAACAAAATAGCTCTCTCTATGTTCGCAACTCACTATCCTGAAAACAAGACAAGCTTACCGTTCCAAAGTGAATCAAGGACTGCAAACCGACACTTGTGATAGCGAACGACCTCAACCCGGTAATGTATGAACGTAACCAAGAGCAAGGGAGTACACAAACGGGTGTAGGTGGAGCTTGGCCGATTATGTGGATATCCTATGCAATCTGATATTTTCAAGGTATTGTAAAGCTAAGTAATGATCCAAGCTAGAGTATCTTGCCTATGTGCTGATCCAATAGGTTTAAGTGAAGTAAATGAACGCACACGTAAAGATAAATGTGACTTAATGCCAACAAAGGAATGAGCTAGCGAGAAGTAAGCGAAAAGTGCGATGTGACAAGCTCGTTTGGCACCAAGTACTAGGAGAGACGCTAGCCAACCGCAATTGAATATAGGAGGGCACAAGATTATTCAAAGAAAGGACTACACAATCTGAAATATGATGGGACGGTACTATAGCGATCGACATTATCTTGTGATTACCATAGCAAAATCGTTTTTTTTGTAGCCATCGGCAAAAGATTTTTTTTATTTATTTTTTTAGCCGTGGCTCTTTCTATATGCGGCTGCCTTTTCTTTCTCTCTTCTTTTCTTAATGGCCGAAAGTGTGTTGTGCTACTCTCTTGATTGCGCCAGATCCACAATTCAGCAAAGTGTAAACCAAAATCTAAGAGTAGCCCAAAGCAATATCAATAGCTAGTCTCAAAGATGAAAGGATATAAGTGATGCTCAAAGAAACCAAAGTGGTTCGGACGCAAATGGAGCAACTTGGAGCACAAGCACAGCGAGGTGCAGCTAGGGTTGCTAATCCGAGCCGAAAGCAAGCAAAGACAGGTTGATATTTGTTACTTTTGGGTGCTAATTAATGGAATCAATCAGCAATTTTCTAGGGTTTATGTGGACACAAAGATCAAGCTACGCAAATGAGCACAAAGATCAGCACGTAAACAAAATTTCTAATGGACGAAAACTTAACAAAACTCACGAAATAACAGATTAAACTACGGTTTTGGTATTGTAATTTTCGGTTTAATAAGCGATAGGACGAAAACGAATCTAACTACGGGTAAAGAAGTTCTCACCGAGTAAACCTAGAATTTGATACCATATGATACGGGGGAAGCCCGATCTTCTCAGTGAGGAACCGTGGATAGTTGATGTGAAGTAGGCGATGTCGCTAGTTGAACACTCGCGCCAATGCATGAACCCTCAACTCTTTGAATACGCCCAAAACACACCGGATAATGGTTCGTCGCGAGACCACAAACGATTTAACGCCAACTCCCAATTCCCATGGAGCGACGGCTTGACCTTGAATTGCGAGCGAACAATGGATCACCTATTTTCTCTCAAAGTCCTCGCATGAACTTTGGTGTTGAAAGAACAAGCAATAGCTATGTTTCAATCTTATGCACAAAAATGGTCTCCTTACAACGGGGGTCTAACCCTCAATATATAGTACGATGTCCACCTCATGACTGGCCAAGACGTCCTAAACCTACTCCAACTCATCCCTACATGTATTTGGAAATAAACTCACACAAAAGGAAAACACGAAATTAAACCGTCACCATGTTTCGGTCATAACTTTTTATCCGTGACGAATTTGAAGGTGGGGGCCAGATCCATTGTGTAGCGCTTGAAATTATCTTTCCAAGAGTACAAGAACACCTGAATCGGACTCCGTTTGTGAACGTTATGGCCTTTTAGTAACTGCCGTCAAGCTGTCCCGAACCGAATCCGAATTGAATTCTGAGTTGAATCCGAGTTTGAATTGGATTGAGCACGTGGGAGGTCCGAATTTGGCTTGAAACTCTTATCCAAAACTTATAGTTTAAGTCCTTGGCTCCTCCCTTTTGCTCTCCCATCAATCGGGCTTCCTTCCTCCTTGATCAACTGCATGGGCTGTTTGATTTTCTCCTTGCCATCTGCTTTGGCCTTCTTGTTCTTCATTGCTAGGCAGCAAATATAGGTACCCTCCTTCTTGTGCTCCTCTATTGTTTTGGCTCCGGCCTCCTTCTCGGTTCCAAAGACTTGAAGCTTGTCAAACCGAGAATGCACAAAGTATTGCTTTTATGTAGTATCCAATTCTCACGGAAAGCACAAAGAAACTTGTTAAGAAACAATTGCACCTGTTGTTTGAGAAGCATAGATCGTGCTTTGTAAACAGCGTTATAAGTACTAGGGATATCCTCATCAGAAGTCGATAGATCCTCCTGATAACCTAACATGGCAACAACTCACAAATAGCAAACGAGATTATATCTAGATTAGTAAAACAAAATAGCTCTCTCTCTATGTTCGCAACTCACTATCCTGAAAACAAGACAAGCTTACCGTTCCAAAGTGAATCAAGGACTGCAAACCGACACTTGTGAGAGCGAACGACCTCAACCCGGTAATGTATGAACGTAACCAAGAGCAAGGGAGTACACAAACGGGTGTAGGTGGAGCTTGGCCAGTTATGTGGATATCCTATGCAATCTGATATTTTCAAGGTATTGTAAAGCTAAGTAATGATCCAAGCTAGAGTATCTTGCCTATGTGCTGATCCAATAGGTTTAAGTGAAGTAAATGAGCGCACACGTAAAGATAAATGTGACTTAATGCCAACAAAGGAATGAGCTAGCGAGAAGTAAACGAAAAGTGCGATGTGACAAGCTCGTTTGGCACCAAGTACTAGGAGAGACGCTAGCCAACTGCAATTGAATATAGGAGGGCACAAGATTATTCAAAGAAAGGACTACACAATCTGAAATATGATGGGACGGTACTATAGCGATCGACATTATCTTGTGCGTTACCATAGCAAAATCGTTTTTGTAGCCATCGGCAAAAGATTTTTTATTTATTTTTTAGCCGTGGCTCTTTCTATATCGGCTGCCTTTTCTTTCTCTCTTCTTTTCTTAATGGCCGAAAGTGTGTTGTGCTACTCTCTTGATTGCGCCAGATCCACAATTCAGCAAAGTGTAAACCAAAATCTAAGAGTAGCCCAAAGCAATATCAATAGCTAGTCTCAAAGATGAAAGGATATAAGTGATGCTCAAAGAAACCAAAGTGGTTCGGACGCAAATGGAGCAACTTGGAGCGCGGCACAGCGAGGTGCAGCTAGGGTTGCTAATCCGAGCCGAAAGCAAGCAAAGACAGGTTGATATTTGTTACTTTTGGGTGCTAATTAATGGAATCAATCAGCAATTTTCTAGGGTTTATGTGGACACAAAGATCAAGCTACGCAAATGAGCACAAAGATCAGCACGTAAACAAAATTTCTAATGGACGAAAACTTAACAAAACTCACGAGAAATAACAGATTAAACTACGGTTTTGGTATTGTAATTTTCGGTTTAATAAGCGATAGGACGAAAACGAATCTAACTACGGGTAAAGAAGTTCTCACCGAGTAAACCTAGAATTTGATACCATATGATACGGGGGAAGCCCGATCTTCTCAGTGAGGAACCGTGGATAGTTGATGTGAAGTAGGCGATGTCGCTAGTTGAACACTCGCGCCAATGCATGAACCCTCAACTCTTTGGAATACGCCCAAAACACACCGGATAATGGTTCGTCGCGAGACCACAAACGATTTAACGCCAACTCCCCAATTCCCATGGAACGACGGCTTGACCTTGAATTGCGAGCGAACAATGGATCACCTATTTTCTCTCAAAGTCCTCGCATGAACTTTGGTGTTGAAAGAACAAGCAATAGCTATGTTTCAATCTTATGCACAAAAATGGTCTCCTTACAACGGGGGTCTAACCCTCAATATATAGTACGATGTCCACCTCATGACTGGCCAAGGCGTCCTAAACCAACTCCAACTCATCCCTACATGTATTTGGAAACAAACTCACACAAAAGGAAAAACATGAAATTAAACCGTCACCATGTTTCGGTCATAACTTTTTATCCGTGACGAATTTGAAGGTGGGGGCCAGATCCATTGTGTAGCGCTTGAAATTATCTTTCCAACGAGTAGAAGAACACCTGAATCGGACTCCGTTTGTGAACGTTATGGCCTTTTTAGTAACTGCCTGTCAAGCTGTCCCGAACCGAATCCGAATTGAATTCTGAGTTGAATCCGAGTTTGAATTGGATTGAGCACGTGGGAGGTCCGAATTTGGCTTGAAACTCTTATCCAAAACTTATAGTTTAAGTCCTTGGCTCCTCCTTTGCTCTCCCATCAATCGGGCTTCCTTCCTCCTTGATCAACTGCATGGGCTGTTTGATTTTCTCCTTGCCATCTGCTTTGGCCTTCTTGTTCTTCATTGCTAGGCAGCAAATATAGGTACCCTCCTTCTTGTGCTCCTCTATTGTTTTGGCTCCGGCCTCCTTCTCGGTTCCAAAGACTTGAAGCTTGTCAAACCTGAGAATGCACAAAGTATTGCTTTTATGTAGTATCCAATTCTCACGGAAAGCACAAAGAAACTTGTTAAGAAACAATTGCACCTGTTGTTTGAGAAGCATAGATCGTGCTTTGTAAACAGCGTTATAAGTACTAGGGATATCCTCATCAGTAACCGATAGATCCTCCTGATAACCTAACATGGCAACAACTCACAAATAGCAAACGAGATTATATCTAGATTAGTAAAACAAAATAGCTCTCTCTCTCTATGTTCGCAACTCACTATCCTGAAAACAAGACAAGCTTACCGTTCCAAAGTGAATCAAGGACTGCAAACCGACACTTGTGAGAGCGAACGACCTCAACCCGGTAATGTATGAACGTAACCAAGAGCAAGGAGTACACAAGCGGGTGTAGGTGGAGCTTGGCCGTTATGTGGATATCCTATGCAATCTGATATTTTCAAGGTATTGTAAAGCTAAGTAATGATCCAAGCTAGAGTATCTTGCCTATGTGCTGATCCAATAGGTTTAAGTGAAGTAAATGAACGCACACGTAAAGATAAATGTGACTTAATGCCAACAAAGGAATGAGCTAGCGAGAAGTAAACGAAAAGTGCGATGTGACAAGCTCGTTTGGCACCAAGTACTAGGAGCGACGCTAGCCAACTGCAATTGAATATAGGAGGGCACAAGATTATTCAAAGAAAGGACTACACAATCTGAAATATGATGGGACGGTACTATAGCGATCGACATTATCTTGCGTTACCATAGCAAAATCGTTTTTGTAGCCATCGGCAAAGATTTTTTATTTATTTTTTAGCCGTGGCTCTTTCTATATGCGGCTGCCTTTTCTTTCTCTCTTCTTTTCTTAATGGAAGGACTCGAATTACAAGGCCCAAGGCCCACTTTGACTCGGACTGGAAAAGTGACGTGAATTGTTTTGCAGTTTCTGACCGACTCGGATGGAATTTGGAGGTGAGGCCGGATCCATCTGAAAGTAGACTTCAAGAGCTTTCCAACGAGTACTCACGGGCCCCGAGTAACCTTCTGGATCAAAAGTTATGGCCGTTTGAAGTAGACGCTGTCAAAAAGGCCGAATCCGAGTCAAACTTGTGAACAGGACTTGGTTTGCACTTGATGGTTCCACTTCTATATTTGAGCTCATGTGGTTCTTCCCCATGGTTCCTAAGGACAATTAAATCATCACAAGAATTAAATAGTATTTCATTCTTTGAAACATTTGTATGCAAACTTAGGAACGCATTCACCTGATGGTTAAGTTGACGTGCTCGCGCTCTAGTCATTGGTCCTTGTATCATAGTTTCAGTTTGATGTGGAGTCGGCATGGTTGTATGCATGGAAAGGATGTCCTCATCATCCTCCCCTTCTTGCATTTGAGTCGTCCGCGACTCAAGCTCATCTTCTTCTCCTAAGTATGGCTTCAAATCTGCAATGTTAAATGTGGGACTAACCCCAAAATCGAGCAACTCAAGTTTATATGCATTATCATTAATCTTTTCCAACACTTTGAAAGGACCATCAGCTCTAGGCATCAACTTAGACCTCCTGAATTCAGGAAATCTTTCTTTTCTCAAATGCAACCAAACTAAATCACCTGGTTGAAAAGTTAAATGCCTCCTTCCTTTACTACCAGCAAGTTTATATTTAGCATTCATACGTTCAATATTTTCTTTGGTTGTCTCATGCAGTTTCAACATCAAGTCAGCACGCTGTTTAGCATCAAAATTTAACTTCTCCGAAGATGGAAGTGGTAGCAAATCAATAGGAGCACGAGGTACAAAGCCATAGACAATCTCAAAAGGGCACAACTTTGTAGTAGAATGCAGCGAACGATTATAAGCAAATTCAATATGAGGCAAGCATTCTTCCCACATTTTAATGTTCTTTTCAAAACAGCCCTAAGCATGGTAGATAACGTTCTATTCACAACTTCAGTTTGCCCATCAGTTTGGGGATGACATGTAGTCGAAAATAACAGCTTAGTCCCCAATTTAGCCCATAAAGTTCTCCAAAAATGGCTAAGGAATTTAGTGTCACGATCGGAAACTATTGTATTTGGCACACCATGCAAACGAACAACTTCACGAAAGAACAAATCAGCAATATTGGTAGCATCATCACTTTTATGACATGGTATGAAGTGGGCCATCTTAGAAAATCTATCCACAACAACAAATATGCTATCCTCCCTTCTTTGTCCTAGGCGGTCCTAAAACAAAGTCCATAGAAATATCTTCCCAAGGCACACTAGGAACAGGTAGAGGCATATACAAACCGTGAGGATTAAGTCGTGACTTAGCCTTTTGACACGTAGTGCAGCGAGCAACAAAACGTTCCACATCACGTGATACGGGGTCGCCCGATCTTCTCGACGTAGGATCTGGATACTCACGTGGATTTGATGAACCGTAGTGATCCCCCATTGCCAATGCAAGAGTTAGCACTCTATAATTCGCCCAACCTCACGTGCTGAATTTCACGACCACCGATGAAGTTCTATTGCGCTCCCAATTCCCAGCGGAAAAGGTTGAACAATCTTAATTTCAATGAACTCCCAATTCTCTCAAGTCGGTTTGCCCAACGAAAGAACAAGAGTTTTCTATTATCAAAGTGGTTCCCTTTACAATGGGGTCTACCCTTAATATATAGTCTCACCAAGGCTATCCAACACTAAACTTTCCATGTGGTACTATTCACGCGCACCGTAGCACAGCACTGTTCATTGGCCGTACGGTTATCGTTCACGCCCATAAACACCGTAGTAGCGTAGCACGGCTGACGGCATCTTGTTCACGCATTGCACTATTCATGGGCTAACCATTGTTCATGCTGTCCTTGATCTCCATTCATCGCTGACTCTTCAAACCTGAGCACAAGTAAAACATTGCTTTTAGGTAGTATACAATTCTCATTAAAATTAATGACATGTTCATTAAGGAGCAGGATCACCTGGGATTGTAGTTTCTTGGCTCGTGCTCTTGTTATTGGTCCTGTTATTGAAGTCTCATTACTAGCTTTGGCATTACTAGCGATGTCCTCATCATCCTCCCTTCTTGAAAAGGAGTCGACCTCGACTGTACAATCTTGTCCAAAGAAAGGTGATAGATCAGCAACATTAAATGTAGAACTTACCCCATAGTCATCACCGGAAGCTCAATCTTGTATGCATTGTCATTGATCTTGGCAAGAACTTTAAAAGGTCCATCACCACGGGGCATCAATTTGGATCTACGCTCATGAAAGCGATCTTTTGAAGGTGGACCCACACTAAATCACCTGGTTCAAATAGCATTTTCTTTCTAGATTTGTTAGCTTTGGAAGCATAAGCACGTACCTTCTTTTCAATTACCTCTTTAGTTGTGGCATGGAGTTTTTTCACAAAATCAACACGTTTAGAAGCCTCCATATTTGCACGTTCTTGTAGTGGGAGAGGAAGTAAATCAAGGGCGTGATTGGTTTGAAGCCGTACACCACCTCGAATGGGCTCAATTGAGTTGTAGAATGTACCATACCGTTATATGCAAACCGCACATGCGGTAGACAATCTTCCCACTCTTTCAAGTTCTTCTTTATCATGGTGCGTAGCAACGTTGAAAGTGTGCGGTTCACCACCTCCGTTTGCCCATCTGTTTGTGGGTGACAAGTCGTTGAAAACAATAACTTTGTCCCAAGTTTGGCCCACAAAGTCTTCCAAAAGTAGCTCATGAACTTGACGTCGCGATCGAAACAATGGTTCTTGGCATTCCATGCAATCTCACAATCTCACGAAAACAAATCAGCTACATGCGACGCATCATCGCTCTTATGATGGGAATAAAATGTGCCATTTTAGAGAACCTATCCACAACAACAAAGATGAATCCTTCCCTCTTGGTCCTAGGCGGTCCTAACACAAAATCCATGCTAATATCTTCCCAAGGAGCACTAGGAAGCAGGAAGTGGAGTATACAAACCATGTGGATTGAGTTTTGATTTTGCCTTATGGCATGTGATGCATCTTTGAACAAACCTCTCGACGTCTCGCCTCATCTTTGACCAATAAAAGTTATCAGCTAACATCATATAAGTCTTCTCCTCCCGAAATGCCCCATCAATCCTCCCGCATGAGATTCCTGCAACAATAACAAGCATACGGAGGAATCCGAACACATAGCTTATTCATGCGAAGAGAAAACCATCATGAATATGAAATTTATCCCACCCTTTTCCATCTTTGCAATTAGAATATGGAGCTGCAAATTCATGATCGGAAGCATATAAATCTTTCAAACTTTCCAACCACGGTACCTTTACTTCCAAGCGAGTCAACGACACATGTTTTCTAGACAAAGCATCAGCTACCACATTCTCTTTGCCTTTCTTATATTTGATAATGTATGGAAAGGTCTCAATGAATTCTACCCACTTAGCATGTCTACGATTCAATTTCGCTTGCCCTTTAAATATTTCAAAGATTCATGATCGAATGTATTATGAATTCCTTAGGCCAAAGATAATGTTGCCAAGTTTCCAACACACGCACAAGAGCATATAGTTCTTTATCATAAACAGGATAATTCAATTGTGCACCATGAAGTTTCTCACTAAAATATGCAACAGGTTTTCTTTCTTGCATTAAAACACCACCAATACCTATTCCACTAGCATCACATTCAATCTCAAAAGTTTTGTGAAATCGGGTAAGGCAAGCAATGGTGCTTCAGTCAAACATTTCTTCAATTCAGCAAAAGCTTTGTCTTGTTTTTCTCCCCACTCAAAATCACTCCCTTTTTAGTTAATTCATTTAATGGGGCAGCAATGGTGCTAAAATCTTTCACAAATCGCCGATAGAAACTAGCAAGCCCATGGAAGCTACGAATTTGACTCACATTCACGGGAATTGGCCAATTTCTAATAGCTTCAATTTTAGATTCATCCACATCAATGCCATGAGCTGAAACAACATAGCCTAGAAACACAACCTTACTAGTGCAAAAAGTACACTTTTCAAGATTGGCATACAAGCATTCTTTCCTAAGCACTTCTAGCACTTGTTTGATGTGTTCAATATGATCTTCAGAGAGCGACTATATATCGAATATCATCAAAGTAAACTACCACAAATTTTCCAATGAAGTGTCTCAAAACATGGTTCATTAAGCGCATGAATGTACTCGGAGCATTGGACAATCCAAAAGGCATCACTAACCATTCATACAAGCCAAATTTCGTTTTAAAAGCAGTTTTCCATTCATCACCATGTTTCATTCTTATTTGATGGTAGCCACTACGCAAGTCAATCTTAGAAAAGATAGTAGAACCACTTAACTCATCAAGCATATCATCTAACCTAGGAATAGGATGACGATAGCGAACGGTTATGTTGTTAATAGCTCTACAGTCTATGCACATTCTCCAAGTACCATCTTTCTTAGGAACAATAATAACAGAACAAGACAAGGACTAAGACTCTCGCAGACGCACCCTTTGTCCAAAAGTGCTTACACTTGGCGCTGAATCTCCTTCGTTTCTTCGGATTTGTGCGGACGGCGGCGGTTGGGAAGAGGGCTCCGGGACTAAGTCAATTTGATGCTCAATACCTCGAATAGGTGGTAGACCAGCGGGCACCTCCTCCGAAACGTCGTCATAAGCCTGCAAAACTTGAGAAACAGCACTAGGAAGAGATGTTAAGTCATTAGTAGAAAGCAATGCATCCTTGTACAACAATACAAGGTGCATCAAAGTGGGGTCATCTTTCATCTCTCTCAGATCAGATTTGGTGGCTATCATGATTAAGTTTTTCTCTCCCTCACTCTTGCCTTTACCTCTCGGGTTTGGTTTGTGGCTCTCACTCACTTTTGTGGAATCACACTCTTTTGTTCTCTCCTTTCTCACTCTCAACTTGCACTTCAATCTTTTGTACAAGTATCATTTACAATTTGAAAAGGAGTCAACGGTAGCAAGACGACTTGTTTTTGTTCCACCAAAACTTGTATTGGTTAGTTCTTCCATCATGAATCACAAGACGATCATATTGCCATGGCCTTCCTAGCAGCAAGTGACATACGTCCATAGGCACCACATCACACTCCACCGTATCACGATAAGTGCCAATTTCAAATTCAACATCCACGGTGTATCCCACACTCAACGAACCTTTCTCATGCAACCACTGGATCTCGATACGGATGTGGGTGTTTCTTGTACTTCAATCCAAGTTTATTGCAAAGCTCCTTGCTAGCCAAATTACGACAACTCCCACCATCAATGATTACCTTGCAAAATTTGCCATCTTTGCTAACTTGAGCTCTTGTATGGAATAAATTGCAGCGCTGTTCTTGGGAAGGCTTTGGTTGCACACTCAACACCGTCGGAGCACACACAAGTATAGGACCAACTCGGGTTCACAATACTCTATGTCTTGCTCCTCCTCATGTGCATCATCATATGTCCCTAAATCAGCATGGTGATCATTCTCTTCTTCACTTGCGAATCATATTCTCCATTATCTAATATCAACATCGCTTTGTTATTTGGGCAATCCTTTTGCATATAACCACGACCAAGGCATTTGAAGCATTGTATACCGCTACTCTTCGTTGTAGAACCCACGAAGAGGAACACTAGCTGCTGGATTTGATGGCTTCCTTGCACTTGGAGTGGCTTCTTCCTTCTTGCTAGATGATGAGCTAAAGCTTGAACCACCACTTTGAGCTGTTCGTTGGCTTACTTGTGATTTGGAACCATATCTTCCTCCGCTGGTCGGTATGCGTGCAGCAAAGGACGTTGATCTTGCAAACTTAGCATCCTCTTGCAATTGTCGTTCGCCTTTGTAGCTTGATGCACTAACTCATAAAGATTGGTATAAGGCTGAAAATTGACAATTCTTTTGACTTGATGGTTCAAACACGAGAGGAAGCGTGCCATGGTTTGCTCTTCTTGTTCTTGAACCTTGGCTCGAATCATGGCTAGCTCCATCTCCTTGTAGTAGTCCTCCACAGAATGTGCTCCCTGCTTCATATTCTGCAATTTATCAAATAGATCACGCTTGTAATGACGAGGAACAAAACGGGCTCTCATTTCCCGCTTCATCTCTTGCCATGTTGCAACAGAGTTTTCTCCATTCTCAACTCTTTGAGTAATGACTTGTTCCCACCAATCCAAAGCATAACCTTCAAACTCAAGTGATGCCAATCGTATCTTTCTCTCATCCGTATAGTGATGCATACGAATATTTTATCAACCTTCAATTCCCAAGTGAGATACTCCTCGGGATCTGTTCCACCGCAAACTTGGGCATGGAAAACTTGAGCCTGCCCAATCCATCATCTTCATTGCGTGGACGACGATAATGGTCATTGTAATGCAAAGCAAAATCACCATCCACTTCCATCGCATGTGCAGCACCACCACGGCCTCCACCTAGACCCTGACCACGCCCTCCATGGGCTCCTCCTCGTCCTCCTAGCTGTGGTGGACGCACCACGTTAGCGCCACTCGGTGTTGCGGTGCGGGAGGTACATGTGTAGCAGCTTCTCCTCCTTGAACACTTGCTTCATCGCCGCCATTGCGAGCTTGTATAAGCCTAGTGAGGGTCCCAATGTCCTCCCGCAATTGGCGCACATTTTCATCGACTTGTATCTCCATATTTTGCATATCCTTGCAATTTGATCAGCAAAAGAATCATGCTTCTCGTGGAGTTGATTGAGCCCTTGGTGTAGCTCACGTTGAAAGTGTTCATGAGTGCCCCAAATTGATATTGCTTGACGAATGCACGAGTTTCATTTGTCCCACCACTCTCATCATGGTGTTCTTCTCCACCGACATGGTTAGTTATGCAAGAAACAAATAGCGTGTATATAATAATGCTTTGTGGAAATCACTCAATCTCACTATGTCCTCTCTCCAAGTAAAGTTCTTACCCTTCCAAGTGAATTAAGGCCAATAAAACTTACACCGGTAGAAGTGACAACAGACACAGTGATGATCAAGCGAAATTAAGAGTGTTCACTACTTGCACAACAACGGTTATATGGTGGAGCTTGGCATGAGAGTGTATATCCTAGCAATCTGAAATTCTTGATGTTGTAAAGTTAAGTAATAATCCAAGCTAGAATACTTTGCCTAAGTGCTGATCCAAAAGATTTAAGTGAAGTATATGAACGCACACGCAAAGATTAATGTGACTCGATGCAAACAAAGGAATGAGCTAGGCAATCTGAAATTAAAGAATAGATAGCTCGTTTCGCACCAAGTACTAGGAGAGACGCTAGCCAATTGCAATGATATGAATGTAAGGGCACGAGATTGCTCAAGAGGTTAAATTACACAATCTGAATTTATGGATTAAGAACTCACCCAAATTCGGCCAATGCTTTCTTTTTCTTTCTTTCTTTCTTTCTTTCTTTCCTTCTCTTTTTTTTTTGGCTCAACTTCCTCTTTTTCTTTTCTTTCAAAGGCCAAACTAGGTTTAATTGTTCTTTTGGTTTTGCATAGGTCACAAATATTCAGCAAGGTGTGAAGTACTCAAGAGCAGCCCTAGATGCAATATTCAACGACTAGTCTCAAATGATGAAAAGAATAGCGCAAGATTTTTTTTTGGATTGGACACAAAGATTAGGCTACGCAAATAAACACGAATGATCAGCACCTAAACAAAAATTCTAATGGATCAAAACCTAACAAAACTCACAAAATTAACAGATGCAAAACTAGGGTTTGGTTAATTTTTTTGTTGCAATTTTCAGTTTAATGGACTATAGGCGAAAAATAAATCAATCTAAAAGTAAGGGTAAATAATCCCACCGAGTAAACCGCGCTCGATACCGGATGATACGGGTCGCCTGATCTTCTCGACGAGGATCTGGATACTCACGTGGATTTGATGAACCGTAGTGATCCCGTTGCCAATGCAAGAGTTAGCACTCTATAATTCGCCCAACCTCACGTCTTGAACTTCACGACCACCGATGAAGTTCTATTGCGCTCCCAATTCCCAGCGGAAAAGGTTGAACAATCTTAATTTCAATGAACTCCCAATTCTCTCAAGCTGGTTTGCCCAACGAAAGAACAAGAGTTTTCTATTATCAAAGTGGTTCCCTTTACAATGGGGGTCTACCCCTTAATATATAGTCTCAGCCCAAGGCTATCCAACACTAAACTTTCCATGTGGTACTATTCACGCGCGCACTGTAGCACGGCCTGGTACTGTTCACGCATTGCACTATTCATGGGCTAACCATTGTTCATGCTGTCCTTGATCTCCATTCATCGCTGACTCTTCAAACCTGAGCACAAGTAAAACATTGCTTTTAGGTAGTATACAATTCTCATTAAAATTAATGACATGTTCATTAAGGAGCAGGATCACCTGGGATTGTAGTTTCTTGGCTCGTGCTCTTGTTATTGGTCCTGTTATTGAAGTCTCATTACTAGCTTTGGCATTACTAGCGATGTCCTCATCATCACGTCTCATCTTTGGCCAAAAGAAATGACTAGCAAGTATGTCTTCCGTCTTCTTCGCTCCAAAATGCCCCATCAGCCCACCTCCATGCGCTTCCTGTAACAACAACAAACGAACGGAGCTAGCTGGAATGCATAGTTTGTTAGCTCTAAACAAATTTATTCCACGTTTTTCCCTCTTTGCAATTCAGCAACACGTGTTTAAAATCATCATCATGAACATAATGCTCCTTAATTGTTTCCAATCCAAAAATTTTGAAGTCAAGTTGTGAGAGCATGGTATATCTCCTAGACAATGCATCAGCAATAACATTCTCCTTTCCCTTTTTGTGTTTTATGACATAAGGAAAAGACTCTATGAATTCAACCCACTTTGCATGCCTACGGTTCAATTTTGCTTGACTTCTAATATGCTTTAATGACTCATGATCAGAATGAATGACAAATTCTTTGGGCTATAAATAATGTTGCCATGTCTCTAAAGTTCGAACTAGAGCATATAATTCCTTATCCTAAGTAGAATAGTTCAAACTAGGCCCACTCAATTTTTCACTAAAGTATGCCACAGGTTTACCTTCTTGCAACAGCACACCACCCAATCCAATTCCACTAGCATCACATTCTAGCTCAAAAGTCTTACTAAAATCTGGAAGTTGGAGTAATGGTGCATGTGTTAACTTATCTTTCAATGTGTTGAAGGCGTCTTCTGTGCATTCCCCAAGTAAACGGCACCCCCTTTTTAGTGAGCTCATTCAATGGTGCAGCGATGGTGCTGAAATCCTTCACAAAACGACGATAGAATCCAGCAAGTCCTAGAAAACTTCGCACCTGCGTGACCGTTTTAGGAGTCGGCCAACTCTGTATTGCCTCAACCTTGGCTTGATCAACTTCAATGCCCCGTGGAGTAACAACATAGCCAAGAAAGAGACTCGATCCGTGCAAAATGTGCACTTCTCAACGTTACCAAATAAACGTGCATTACGTAAGCATCAAAAACATCACGTAAATGGCAAAGGTGTTCATCTAGTGATCTGCTATATATCAATATATCATCAAAATAGACCACTACAAATTTACCAATGAAAACACGCAAAACCTCGTTCATTAATCTCATGAATGTGCTAGGTGCATTAGTTAAACCAAATGGCATCACTAACCACTCATACAAACCGAACTTAGTTTTAAATGCTGTTTTCCATTCATCTCCCAATTTCATGCGAATTTGGTGGTACCCACTACGCAAATCAACTTTAGAGAAGACAATAGAGCCACTTAATTCATCAAGCATATCATCTAACCTAGGAATAGGGTGACGATATCTAATGGTAATGTTATTGATCGCTCTACGGTCCACACACATACGCCATGAGCCATCTTTCTTAGGCACTAAAATTACGGAACAACACAAGGACTAAGAGACTCACGCACATAGCCTTTATCAAGCAATTCTTGAACTTGACGCTGAATCTCCTTAGTTTCTTCCGGATTGGTCTGTATGGCGCACGATTGGGCAAAGATGCCCGGAATCAAATCAATCTGGTGCTCAATCCCTCGACCGGTGGTAACCACGGTGGCACGTCCTTTGGAAAGACATCCATGTACTCCGCAAAAGATTAGTGATGCGGGAGGCATGAAGAAGGTACCTCCTCGAATGAAAATAAAGCTTGTTTGCAAAGTAAGGCATAGCAAATAGAAGTACTAGCATCCAGCTCGGTCACTTGAGACTTAGTAGCAAGAAAACATGCACCTTTCAATTTAATCTCATTTTCATCTTATGAACAGATTTAGAGTTTTTCTTTTATGTTGCTCAAGTTCGCTTGCAACAATCTGATTTTCACTCTATTATGCTCCTGATTTTCTCTCTACTTGCTCTAGCAATCTCATCTTTGAAAATAGCTTCAGGAGACATAGGATGTAACACAATTTTCTTGTCATGATGCACAAAAGAATATTGGTTTGTCTTACCATGATGCGTGAATCTTTATCATATTGCCACGGTCTACCTAACAGCATAGAGCATGCTTGCATAGGTACAACATCGCATTCTACAACATCGTGATAAGAACCAATAGCAAAATTTACTCTCACCATTCGTGTTACCTTCACCTTGCCGCTGTTATTGAACCATTGAATGTAGTAAGGTTGTGGGTGAGGTTTGGTGTTCAACGAAGCTTCTCCACCATATCGGAGCTCACCAAGTTGTTGCAGCTCCCTCCATCAATTATCACTCGGCATGGCGTTCCTTCACGACGCACTTTGTTTGGAAAAGGATGTGCCGCTGATTTTGCTCCGCCCTCTCCATTTGTGCACTCAACACACGCTGCACAATGAGGCTCTCATAGCGCTCGCATCTTGACACCAATGTGCTCTTCTTCTTGCTCCTTCCCACTACCGCATGGTGGTGCAAGCATAGCATATGCATCCTCATCCAAATCACTAGCGAAGAATACTCACCATCATCTCGCAATCAAAACACGCTTGGTTGGGCACTCACTCCTCACATGGCCATACCCTTGCATTGATGACATTGGATATCCTCGTTCGTCCGTAGATGCAACGGACGAAGAGCTCTTCGCATGTGCTTGGGCTGTCCCTTTGTTGCCGGATGCCCGAGATGCCGAATTTGACGATGAAAACCGTGGCTTGCTGTTGGAGGAAGAAGGTGTAGGGGGTTGGCTTGATGGTGCGGCGGATGCACGTTGAGACCAAATGTTTGCACGACCTGCGAAACGTTAGTCCTAGTGCTCGCGTCGTCCCTATACTTCTCTTTCAGCTTTACAAGCAAGATGAAATAAACGAGTGATAGAGTTATATTCCTTGTAAGCTAAGATATCCTGAATTTCCGATTCAAACCACCCATAAACCTAGCCATAGCGGCTTCTTGATTTCCTCTAAGTCACAACGCAGCATGCCTGTTTGCAATTCTTGAAAATATTCCTCACGCTTTTACTACCTTGCCTCAATTGTTGCAACTTATGTAACAAATCACGTGCATAATATGATGGAACAAATCTAGCTCGCATGATTCTTTCTAATGCATCCCAAGTTGGTGGTATGGTGAAAGGATTTTTCTTACAACATTCACTCCACCAAGCAGACGCAAAATCGATAAACTCACTAGTAGCAGCCCTAACCCTTTTGTTTCCGTGGAATGCATGACAAGCAAATTTCGATCAACGACCAATTCCCAAGTGATATAAGCATCAGGGTTATATTTTCCATCAAAAGGTGGTATAGTGAACTTAATCTTACCAAGCAATTCATCATTCTCACGTACCTCATTCCGGCGTGGTTGGCGATGACGGTGGCGTCCTCATCATCATCAATCTCGGTGTCACCGCATATTCGTCTCCACCATTTTCGCCCACCCCGCCGCCCACGACACCAATATTGGCACGAGTACGCTGAGTTGGTGCAGCGGGAGATGCACGCCCCTCTCATCAAGGCGTCTCAAAATCTCAAGAAGAGAAGCGTTGGCGGTGCCAACGGAAGCCTCCAATGTTGCAAGCGTAGTGTTGGTGTTGATCTGCGCGGCCTCCAATTGGCCAAGGCGTTCGTTGGTGACCCTTACATCCTCTTCAAGTCCCTCAGTTTGCAGCTTCATTTGGCGCTCAAAGTGTTGTATGATGCCCCTAGTCCGAGGGGAATGTGGCGCTGCCCTCAGGCCCACTGGTTCTCCTGACATTGTTAGAAGACAAGAACAAACCAAGAAGAGAAAAAAAATAATAATAAAACTGCAGGTTATGCCCTCACAACTACTGAGATGTGGTTAAATCAAATCGCACACTCTCAACCTGTTCTGTCAAGCTCTTACAAGTTCTTACCACAGCAAGCAGGAGGTGATTGCAGCCGACAAGACAAGACAATATCTCCTGGAAATTGGGTGTATCGCTGCCACGGTCGCTAGTCCCTGTGAGGTGGTAGCCAAATCTGTGGAGCTATGGGTGGGCTGAGAGTGAACAAAGGATAACTTAGAACCACATTAGTCAAAGCAAGTTGAATAATCGCTCAACGACGATACCGTGCTGGTTCTAGGCTAGACCGTACTAGAGACGCGAGCCTAGAACACAAACGAAGACACACCGTGCAGAAAGAAACTAGATGACGTTGCACACGGAGTTCTGGAGCTCGAAAAAGGGTACCGTCTTCACAGGGGACCTTAGAATCACGTGCAGAAGGGCTCTGTCAATTTTGAACAAATTCTGAGAAACTTGATTTTTCCTCGGTTTGCGGGCCCGTTTTGAGGCCCTAAACGACCTTTTTTGGGGTCGAAGCTGCCGCGTATGTGCCTGGAGGCTTACGCGGATCTAAAATCTCTGGATTTCGCTCTATCTTCTCATTTCCTTTCCAACGGATCAAGAATCGCCTCAATCGGAGGTCGTATGCAAAAGTTAGGTTTTTCTCTCTCTTCTGTTTTTTTTAATGCCGCGGCTCTTCTAGATGCGGCTGCCTGTTCCTTCTTGTCTCACTTTTTTTTTCTCTCTCTCTTTTTTCACACGCGATGCAGTTGAATCCGAATTCGTGTCCTACTCCAAGACCAATTAGGGCAAAATCTCCCGAGTAACCGAATCCTCCTCCTTTTCTTCCCTCCTATGACATTCGGATCTAAGCGCAGCGGTGAGTCAAAACATGAAGCAGAACTCGAAACTCTAAAGGAACTAGACACTAAGACCAGCAAAGGACGCGACGATGCAACCGAAAACTCAACAAACAAAGACTATGCAGCAATAGCGTAAGGCTCAACCTTGTTTGGATTTTTGGGAATAGATCGATCTGCTATTTTTTGGGTTTCGGGTGTGGGTAAAAATTGCAAAGACTAGGTAAGATCTCTCACCGATCAACCTTGAGCTCTGATACCAACTGATAGCACTAGGGGTCCCGATCTTTCGATGAGAGTGGTAGATTCGATTGGGGAAGAAGATGACGTTGACGACCCGACTACAACCATCCAAGGATGTTGCGCCTTAGCGATCGATACACCAACTCCAGAGATTATTCGTGACCTTGTCGGTGCGCGATCAACCTAACCACGAGGGTTCTTGTTCCTGCAAGCAATCGACAAACGAGCAAGAACAAGATGAACAACAACTCAGTTGCAAATAACGATGTAAGATTCAATCGAAACAGAAAAAAACGGTGGGGTTAGAAGACAAGTATTGGGCGGTCTAGCCGACACGCGCGCAGTACAAGGCAAAGTAGCAAAAGCTAACTTAGTCTAAACAAAACCCAAACCCTAGAAGAGGGTGCGGCTGACTATTTAAGGGACACGGAAGGTGGAGGGTCGGCCAAAACACAAGGAAGCCGAAAAGGACTCGAATTACAAGGCCCAAGGCCCACTTTGACTCGGACTGGAAAAGTGACGTGAATTGTTTTGCAGTTTCTGACCGACTCGGATGGAATTTGGAGGTGAGGGCAGATCCATCTGAAAGCAGACTTCAAGAGCTTTCAACGAGTACTCACGGCCCCGAGTAACCTTCGGATCAAAAGTTATGGCCGTTTGAAGTAGACGTCAAAAGGCCGAATCCGAGTCAAACTTGTGAGCAGGACTTGGTTTGCACTTGATGGTTCCACTTCTATATTTGAGCTCATGTGGTTCTTCCCCATGGTTCCTAAGGACAATTAAATCATCACAAGAATTAAATAGTATTCCATACATTGAAACATTTGTATGCAAACTTAGGAAGCATTCACGATGGTTAAGTTGGCGTGCTCGCGCTCTAGTCATTGGTCCTTGTATCATAGTTTCAGTTTGATGTGGAGTCGGCATGGTTGTATGCATGGAAAGGATGTCCTCATCGGTCGAAGTGTGTTGTGCTACTCTCTTGATTGCGCCGGATCCACAATTCACAAAGTGTAAACCAAAATCTAAGAGTAGCCCAAAGCAATATCAATAGCTAGTCTCAAAGATGAAAGGATATAAGTGATACTCAAAGAAACCAAAGTGGTACGGACGCAAATGGAGCAACTTGGAGCACGGCACAGCGAGGTGCAGCTAGGGTTGCTAATCCGAGCCGAAAGCAAGCAAAGACAGGTTGATATTTGTTACTTTTGGGTCCTAATTAATGGAATCAATCAGCAATTTTCTAGGGTTTATGTGGACACAAAGATCAAGCTACGCAAATGAGCACAAAGATCAGCACGTAAACAAAATTTCTAATGGACGAAAACTTAACAAAACTCACGAGAAATAACAGATTGAACTACGGTTTTGGTATTGTAATTTCGGTTTAATAAGCGATAGGAAAGAAAATGAATCCAACTACGGGTAAAGAAGTTCTCACCGAGTAAACCTAGAATTTGATACCATATGATACGGGAAGCCCGATCTTCTCGATGAGGAACCGTGGATAATTGATGTGAAGTAGACGATGTCGCTAGTTGAACACTCGCGCCAGTGCATGAACCCTCAACTCTTTGATTCACGCCCAAAACACACCGAATAATGGTTCGTCGCGAGACCACAAACGACGAACGCCAACTCCCCAATTCTCATGGAACGACGGCTTGACCTTGAATTGCGAAGCGAACAATGGATCACCTATTCTCTCTCAAAGTCCTCGCATGAACTTTGATGTTGAAAGAACAAGCAATAGCTATGTTTCAATCTTATGCACAAAATTGGTCTCCTTACAACGGGGGTCTAACCCTCAATATATAGTACCGTCCACCTCATGATGGCCAACAGGTCCTAAACCAACTCCAACTCATACCTACATGTATTTGGAAACAAACTCACACAAAAGGAAAACACGAAATTAAACCGTCACCATGTTTCGGTCATAACTTTTTATCCGTGATGAATTTGAAGGTGGGGGCCAGGTCCATTGTGTAGCGCTTGAAATTATCTTTCCAGCGAGTACAATAACACCTGAATCGGACTCCGTTTGTGAACGTTATGGCCCTTTTAGTAACTGCCTGTCAAGCTGTCCCGAACCGTATCCGAATTGAATTCTGAGTTGAATCCGAGTTTGAATTGGATTGAGCATGTGGGAGGTCCAAATTTAGCTTGAAACTCTTATCCAAAACTTATAGTTTAAGTCCTTGGGCTCCAACCTTTTGCTCTCCCATCAATCGGGCTTCCTTCCTCCTTGATCAACTGCATGGGCTGTTTGATTTTCTCCTTGCCATCTGCTTTGGCCTTCTTGTGCTCCTCTATTGTTTTGGCTCCGGCCTCCCTCTCGGTTCCAAAGGCTTGAAGCTTGTCAAACCTGAGAATGCACAAAGTATTGCTTTTATGTAGTATCCAATTCTCACGGAAAGCACAAAGAAACTTGTTAAGAAACAATTGCACCTGTTGTTTGAGAAGTATAGATCGTGCTTTCTAAACAGCGTTATAAGTACTAGGGAAATCCTCATTAGTAACCGATAGATCCTCCTGATAACCTAACATGGCAACAACTCACAAATAGCAAACGAGATTATATCTAGATTAGTAAAACAAAATAGCTCTCTCTCTCTATGCTCGCAACTCACTATCCACGAAAAGAAGACAAGCTACCGTTCCAAAGTGAATCAAGGACTTCAAACCGACACTTGTGATAGCGAACGACCTCAACCGGTAATGTATGAGCGTAACCAAGAGCAAGGAGTACACAAGCGGGTGTAGGTGGAGCTTGGGCAGTTATGTGGATATCCTATGCAATCTGATATTTTCAAGGTATTGTAAAGCTAAGTAATGATCCAAGCTAGAGTATCTTGCCTGTGTGCTGATCCAATAGGTTTAAGTGAAGTAAATGAGCGCACACGTAAAGATAAATGTGACTTAATGCCAACAAAGGAATGAGCTAGCGAGAAGTAAGCGAAAAGTGCGATGTAACAAACTCGTTTGGCACCAAGTACTTGGAGAGACGCTAGCCAACTACAATTGAATATAGGAGGGCACAAGATTATTCAAAGAAAGGACTACACAATCTGAAATATGGATGAGACGGTACTATAGCGATCGACATTATCTTGTGATTACTATAGCAAAATCATTTTTTGTAGCAATCGGCAAAAGATTTTTTTATTTATTTTTTTAGCCGTGGCTCTTTCTCTATGCGGCTGCCTTTTCTTTCTCTCTTCTTTTCTTAATGGCCGAAAGTGTGTTGTGCTACTCTCTTGATTGCGCCAGATCCACAATTCAGCAAAGTGTAAACCAAAATGTAAGAGTAGCCCAAAGCAATATCAATAGCTAGTCTCAAAGATGAAAGGATATAAGTGATGCTCAAAGAAACCAAAGTGGTTCGGACGCAAATGGAGCAACTTGGAGCACGGCACAGCGAGGTGCAGCTAGGGTTGCTAATCAGAGCCGAAAGCAAGCAAAGATAGGTTGATATTTGTTACTTTTGGGTGCTAATTAATGGAATCAATCAGCAATTTTCTAGGGTTTATGTGGACACAAAGATCAAGCTACGCAAATGAGCACAAAGATCAGCACGTAAACAAAATTTCTAATGGACGAAAACTTAACAAAACTGACGAGAAATAACAGATTGAACTACGGTTTTGGTATTGTAATTTTCGGTTTAATAAACGATAGGAAAGAAAATGAATCCAACTACGGGTAAAGAAGTTCTCACCGAGTAAACCTAGAATTTGATACCATATGATACGGGGGAAGCCCGATCTTCTCAGTGAGGAACCGTGGATAATTGATGTGAAGTAGACGATGTCGCTAGTTGAACACTCGCGCCAGTGCATGAACCCTCAACTCTTTGATTCACGCCCAAAACACACCGAATAATGGTTCGTCGCGAGACCACAAACGACGAACGCCAACTCCCCAATTCTCATGGAACGACGGCTTGACCTTGAATTGCAGAACGAACAATGGATCACCTATTTCTCTCTCAAAGTCCTCGCATGAACTTTGGTGTTGAAAGAACAAGCAATAGCTATGTTTCAATCTTATGCACAAAAATGGTCTCCTTACAACGGGGGTCTAACCTCAATATATAGTACCCTGCCCACCTCATGACTGGCCAAGAGGTCCTAAACCAACTCCAACTCATCCCTACATGTATTTCGAAACAAACTCACACAAAAGGAAAACACGAAATTAAAACCGTCACCATGTTTCGGTCATAACTTTTATCCGTGAGGAATTTGAAGGTGGGGGCCAGGTCTATTGTGTAGCGCTTGAAATTATCTTTCCAGCGAGTGCAAGAACACCTGAATCGGACTCCGTTTGTGAACGTTATGGCCTTTTTAGTAACTGCCTCTCAAGCTGTCCCGAACCGAATCCGAATTGAATTCTGAGTTGAATCCGAGTTTGAATTGGATTGAGCACGTGGGAGGTCCGAATTTGGCTTGAAACTCTTATCCAAAACTTATAGTTTAAGTCCTTGGACTCCTCCCTTTTGCTCTCCCATCAATCGGGCTTCCTTCCTCCTTGATCAACTGCATGGGCTGTTTGATTTTCTCCTTGCCATCTGCTTTGGCCTTCTTGTTCTTCATTGCTAGGTAGCAAATAGGTACCCTCCTTCTTGTGCTCCTCTATTGTTTTGGCTCCGGCCTCCCTCTCGGTTCCAAAGACTTGAAGCTTGTCAAACCTGAGAATGCATAAAGTATTGCTTTTATGTAGTATCCAATTCTCACGGAAAGCACAAAGAAACTTGTTAAGAAACAATTGCACCTGTTGTTTGAGAAGTATAGATCGTGCTTTGTAAACCGCGTTATAAGTACTAGGGAAATCCTCATCAGTAACCGATAGATCCTCCTGATAACCTAACATGGCAACAACTCACAAATAGCAAACGAGATTATATCTAGATTAGTAAAACAAAATAGCTCTCTCTCTATGCTCGCAACTCACTATCCTGAAAACAAGACAAGCTTACCGTTCCAAAGTGAATCAAGGACTGCAAACCGACACTTGTGATAGCGAACGACCTCAACCCGGTTATGTATGAACGTAACCAAGAGCAAGGGAGTACACAAACGGGTGTAGGTGGAGCTTGGCCAGTTATGTGGATATCCTGATGCGGATACGCATATGCTTAGCACTTTTAAGTCAAATGATGAGGACATCTCTACTACATATTCATCGTCCACTTCAAGTGTGCGTGGCAAAGCTATTGATAAGGCTCGGAAGGACCTATGACAAGAGCAAGAGCTAAGCTACTTCAACAAGCAGTGCTTTTGTTCCTTAGAGATTCTTCTATTACGTTAGATGAGAATAACATACTACCTAATGCAAATATGTTATGCCTTCTCAGATTTGAAGCAACAGAAGATCAAGTGGAGAAGGACCAACCTACCACGAGTCATGAGAAGGAGAGTCCATGCGGGCAAGGAGCTATGATATATCTGTCCAACAATTTCTCAATCAAGCAGCCCATGCGGTTGATCAAGAAGGAAAGAAGCCCGTTTGATGGGAGAGCAAAAGGGGAAGAAACCCAAGGACTTAAACTACAAGCTTTGGATAAGATTTACATGCCAAATTCGGACTTCCGACGTGCTCAATCCAATTCAAACTCGGATTCAACTCAGAATTAAATTCGGATTCGGTTCGGGACAGCCTGACAGGCAGTTACTAAAAAGACCATAACTTTCACAAACGGAGTCCGATTCAGGTGTTCTTGTACTCGTTGGAAAGATAATTTCAAGGGCTACGCAATGGATCTAGCCCCACCTTCAAATTCATCACGGATAAAAAGTTATGACCGAAACATGGTGACGGTTTAATTTTAGGTTTTTCCTTTGTGTGAGTTTGTTTCAAATACATGTACGGATGAGTTAGAGTTGGTTTAGAACCTCTTGGCCAGCCATGAGGTGGATAGGGTACTATATATTGAGGGTTAGACCCCATTGTAAGGCGACCACGCTTGAGAATAATAAATCTACTAAAGTATGTTCGAGTTTAGCATTGTTGCCTAAGTTCCATAGGGAATTAGGAGTTACTTGTCAATCAAGATCGTTCAGCCTTTCCATTGGGAATTGGGTGCACGATAGATCTTCGCTGGTGGTCGTGAAATCAACACGAGTGTGGTTTGGCGGATTAAAGAGTGTTCGTCCCTTGCATTGGCATTGGAGGATTATTGCGATTCATCAAGACTCCGTGAGTATCCTTCCACGTCGAGAAGATCGGGCGACCCGTATCATCTTGGTATCGAGCGCGGTTTACTCGGTAGGATCTTATCCTTTAAATTTCAGTTTATTACTTGCTATCCTATAGTCCATAAACCGAAAACACAAAAAAAATCCAAACCCTAGTTTCGCATCGCTATTTTTTCGTGAGTTTTATTATGTCTTGATCCATTAGAAATTTTGTTTACGTGTTGATCGTTCGTGTTTATTTGCGTAGCTTAATCTTTGTGTCCAATCCAAAATTCAAACAAAATATCCGATCGCTACGGTCGTGAACAGATCTTGTCAAGATCGTGAATAGTGATGCTACTGAGGTCGCAAAAAAAAAAAATTCTGCTATTTTTATTTCATCAATTGAGACTAGTTGTTGAATATTGCATCTAGGGCTGCTCTTGAGTATTCTACATCTTGCTGAATATTTGTGACCTATGCAAAATCAAAGAGACAATTAAACCTAGTTCGGCCCTTGAAAAAGAAGAAGAAGAACAAGAAAAAAAATTGCTAAGAAAAAAGAGAAAAAAAACATTGGCGAATCTTGGATGAGCTCTTAGTCCATAAATTCAGCTTGTGTATTTAATTCCTTTGAGCAATCTTGTGCCCTTACATTCATATCATTGCAATTGGCTAGCGTCTCTCCTAGTACTTGGTGCAAACGAGCTATCTAATCTTTAATTTTAGATTGCCTCTAGTTAGCTCATTCCTTTGTTTGCATTGAGTCACATTGATCTTTGTGTGTGCGTTCATATACTTCACTTAAATCTTTTGGATCAGCACATAGGCAATACTTTCTAACTTGGATTATTACTTAATTTTACGACATCGAGAAATTCAGATCGTGTAGGATAAATACTTCCTAACCAAGCTCCACAAAAACATCATTTGCCGTGCAATTGTGAGTCACTTTTAAATCTGCTTGATCATCACTTGTTATGATAGCCACCACCAAGTGTAAGTTTCTTTTGGCCTCAATTCACTTCAGAAAGGTAAGAACTTTACTTGGGAGAGGAAAAGTGAGATTGAGTGAACTCCACATATTGCCCATATATTTGTGGTTTTGGTGTTTTCTTTGTACAATCTAACCATGGCAGGTAGAGAAGATAACTATAGTGATGAGATTAAAGTTAATCTTAATACCCCGATGACTCGATTTCAACATCAGGCATTGAGAAGTACATTGCAACAAGAGCTCCAATCAGGCACTACTGATAAGCATGTACAACTTCAGGTGGATATGCAGGATTTCTGCATTGACCTCAATCAACAAATGAAGGTGATACATAAAAACATCGTGAATGATATTGTGCGAGCACTTGGTCCACAACAAGAAGAAGATTGCTTTGTTCCTTTCTATAGCAGTGATGATCCAGAGGAGTATCTTGAGTGGGAATGGCAAATGGAGAAAGTGTTTAGATTTCCGAAACTTTCCAAAGATCAAGAGGTGAAACGTGCCACGAGGAGTTTGAAGACTATGCTTATAGTTGGTGGCAACAACTAATTGAAAACAATTCATTAAATCTTGGTCGATTTGAAGGCGTTCATGAGGAGCGAGTTTGTGCCATCCTATTATGCGCAGGAATTGCTTCACCATTTGGAGAATATCACACAAGGTAGTAATACTGTCGAAGATTACTATTTTGAACTGCAAGATGCAATGTGTCGTGCCGGTGTCACTAGTCCAATAAGGGAGAAGACATACTTCAAGGGTGGCTTGAATTCTGAGATCGCCGCTATACTTCAACATAAATATTTTAGTAACTTGCATGATCTTGTGAATTGTGCTATTAAGGAGGAGAAGAGACTTATGGAGACACGTACATCACGGTTCAATCTATGTCCATACTCTTATGGTTCCACTAGTGTGACACATGAGAAGAAGGCCGAGCATGGGACTTTCCCTTCGGTAATAGAGACATCTTGTGCTGCCCCAATGATACATACAACAATTAAGATGCATCAAAACCCAGTTGATAATGAGAGCCACATAGCCAAATTGGTGAGAGTGTTGAAAAGAGCGAACTGTGTGATTCCACCATATGTGAGTTTGAGAGCATCCAAACTGAGAGTGTGAGAGATACACCGAAAGAAAAGAGAGAAGTAGAAGATAGACAAAGTGAGGTTGATTTTGAAACTAACACATTAATATCTACTTCTAGTGTTGTTCCTCATATTGTGCAGGTTGAAATTAAAGAAGAGGAGCCAAATGTTCAACAATTGGCACCATTGGAGATAAACGATGAGGAGATAATCATAGTTAAAGATGAAGTACTTGCTGCCCCGTTGTTACATCATGATGATTTAATACCTACAACACCTACATCAATTGAAAGGAATGATAGAGGTAACCATATTGGTTCTGAATTTATTTGTGAAAATGTGAGTAATTGTGAGAACTCATGTGTTCATTCGAAAATTCCATGTTCTGAAGTTTCTTTGGTCAATTTACATAATGTGGAATTAATTACTCATAAGGTGATAGCACTAGGGGTCCCGATCTTTCGATGAGAGTGGTAGATTCGATTGGGGAAGGAGATGACGTTGACGACTCGTCTACAACCATCCAAGGACGTTGCGCCTTAGCGATCGATACACCAACTCGAGAGATTGTTCGTGACCTTGTCGGCGCGCGATCAACCTAACCACGAGGGTTCTTGTTCCTGCAAGCAATCGACGAACAAGCAAGAACAAGATGAACAGCAACTCAATTGCAAATAATGATCTAAGATTCAATCGAAAACAGAAAAAAACGGTGGGGTTCCGAAGACAAGTATTCGGGCGGTCTAGCCGACACGCGCGAGTACAAGGCAAAGTAGCAAAAGCTAACTTAGTCTAAACAAAACCCCCCCCTAGAAGAGGGTGCGGCTGACTATTTAAGGGACACGGAAGGTGGAGGGTCGGCCAAAACACAAGGAAGCCGAAAAGGACTCGAATTACAAGGCCCAAGGCCCACTTTGACTCGGACTGGAAAAGTGACGTCAATTGTTTTGCAGTTTCTGACCGACTCGGATGGAATTTGGAGGTGAGGCCGGATCCATCTGAAAGTAGACTTCAAGAGCTTTCCAACAGTACTCACGGGCCCCGAGTAACCTTCTGGATCAAAAGTTATGGCCGTTTGAAGTTGACGCTGTCAAAAAGGCTGAATCCGAGTCAAACTTGTGAACAAGACTTGGTTTGCACTTGATGGTTCCACTTCTATACTTGAGCTCATGTGGTTCTTCCCCATGGTTCCTAAGGACAATTAAATCATCACAAGAATTAAGTAGTATTCCATTCTTTGAAACATTTGTATGCAAACTTAGGAACGCATTCACCGATGGTTAAGTTGGCGTGCTCGCGCTCTAGTCATTGGTCCTTGTATCATAGTTTCAGTTTGATGTGGAGTCGGCATGGTTGTATGCATGGAAAGGATGTCCTCATCATAAGGAAGTTCTTTCTAGAATATCTCATGATGATTCTTTATATTATATTATGTTCGATGACCCTAAAGAGCTATCTAGTGTCATTGAGAATGTTGCTGAAATTGCATGTTTAAAATCACTAGTTAGTTCCTATGCCTACACATATAAGTTCAATTTGATCGGAGATTATGGTGTAGATGACAACTTTTATGTTTATAGAATATGCATTACATGTGATAAGCTTGCCGAGTTGAAATTGCATATTATGGACAAACAATCTTTATACCACGTCATGATAACAATGAGATGAGGTTTAAAAATAGTGCTTGCTGTTTATAAAGATTTCTTGTGCCTACTTTTTCCTCTTTCGATGAACAATCATGTACAAATAATCAGAGTAGCGCAGCTGAAGCAAGGAAGGCACTTAAAATTTTATCTTCCATATTTGAACCATTTGATCTGGTTTTGCACATTAATGACTTGTCCACGTGCCCATGCAAAGTCGAGGACAACTTTTTCTTATGGGAGGAGAATGGTGTGAATGCAAACATTGCAATGTATGCATTTGATAGCTATTGTAGTATCAATTGGTTTGTGCAAAACAGTGAGAATGAGAATGACACAATAATTGATTCATACATATACCACGCATATGTGTTGTTCTTTTTGCTTACTACACCTCCAGGTAATAGTAATGTGAAAGACGAAAGGGGTGTAACTGACCAACACATAACCATAAGCTATTGATAAGGCTCGGGAAGGACCTATGACAAGAGCAAGAGCTAAGCTACTTCAACAGCAGGTGCTTTTGTTCCTTAGAGATTCTTCTATTACGTTAGATGAGAATAACATACTACCTAATGCAAATATGTTATGCCTTCTCAGATTTGAAGCAACAGAAGATCAAGTGGAGAAGGACCAACCTACCACGAGTCATGAGAAGGAGAGTCCATGCGGGCAAGGAGCTATGATATATCTGTCCAACAATTTCTCAATCAAGCAGCCCATGCGGTTGATGAAGAAGGAAAGAAGCCCGTTTGATGGGAGAGCAAAAGGGGAAGAAACCCAAGGACTTAAACTACAAGCTTTGGATAAGATTTACATGCCAAATTCGGACTTCCCACGTGCTCAATCCAATTCAAACTCGGATTCAACTCAGAATTCAATTCGGATTCGGTTCGCGACAGCCTGTAAGGCAGTTACTAAAAAGGCCATAACTTTCACAAACGGATTCCGATTCAGATGTTTTGTACTCGTTGGAAAGATAATTTCAAGGGCTACGCAATGTATCTGGCCCCACCTTCAAATTTGTCACGGATAAAAAGTTATGACCGAAACATGGTGACTGTTTAATTTTAGGTTTTCCTTTGTGTGAGTTTGTTTCCAAATACATGTAGGGATGAGTTAGAGTTGGTTTAGAACCTCTTGGCCAGCCATTAGGTGGATAGGGTACTATATATTGAGGGTTAGACCCCCATTGTAAGGCAGACCACGTTTGAGAATAATCAATCTACTAAAGTATGTTCGAGTTTAACATTGTTGCCTAAGTTCCATAGGGAATTAGGAGTTACTTTCTAAAATCAAGATCGTTCAGCCTTTCCATTGGGAATTGGGTGCACGATAGATCTTCGCTGGTGGTCGTGAAATCAACACGAGTGTGGTTTGGCGGATTAAAGAGTGTTCGTCCCTTGCATTGGCATTGGAGGATCATTGCGATTCATCAAGACTCCGTGAGTATCCTTCCCACGTCGAGAAGATCGGGCGACCCGTATCATATCCTATGCAATCTGATATTTTCGAGGTATTGTAAAACTAAGTAATGATCCAAGCTAGAGTATCTTGCCTATGTGCTGATCCAATAGGTTTAAGTGAAGTAAATGAACGCACACGTAAAGATAAATATGGCTTAATGCCAACAAAGGAATGAGCTCGTTTAGCACCAAGTACTAGGAGAGACGCTAGCCAACCGCAATTGAATATAGGAGGGCATAAGATTATTCAAAGAAAGGACTACACAATCTGAAATATGGATGGGACGGTACTATAGCGATCGACATTATCTTGTGTTACTATAGCAAAATCGTTTTTGTAGCAATCGGCAAAAGATTTTTTTATTTATTTTTTAGCCGTGGCTCTTTCTATATCGGCTGCCTTTTCTTTCTCTCTTCTTTTCTTAATGGCGAAAGTGTGTTGTGCTACTCTCTTGATTGCGCCAGATCCACAATTCAGAAAGTGTAAACCAAAATGTAAGAGTAGCCCAAAGCAATATCAATAGCTAGTCTCAAAGATGAAAGGATATAAGTGATGCTCAAAGAAACCAAAGTGGTGCGGACGCAAATGGAGCAACTTGGAGCACGGACACGTGAGGTGCAGCTAGGGTTGCTAATCCGAGTGAAAGCAAGCAAAGACAGGTTGATATTTGTTACTTTTGGGTGCTAATTAATGGAATCAATCAGCAATTTTCTAGGGTTTATGTGGACACAAAGATCAAGCTACGCAAATGAGCACAAAGATCAAGACGTAAACAAAATTTCTAATGGATGAAAACTTAACAAAACTCACGAAATAACAGATTGAACTACGGTTTTGGTATTGTAATTTTCGGTTTAATAAGCGATAGGACGAAACGAATCTAACTACGGGTAAAGAAGTTCTCACCGAGTAAACCTAGAATTTGATACCATATGATACGGGGGAAGCCCGATCTTCTCAGTGAGGAACCGTGGATAGTTGATGTGAAGTAGACGATGTCGCTAGTTGAACACTCGCCAATGCATGAACCCTCAACTCTTTGGAATACGCCCAAAACACCGGATAATGGTTCGTCGCGAGACCACAAACGACGACGCCAACTCCCAATTCCCATGGAACGACGGCTTGACCTTGAATTGCAGAACGAACAATGGATCACCTATTTCTCTCTCAAAGTCCTCGCATGAACTTTGGTGTTGAAAGAACAAGCAATAGCTATGTTTCAATCTTATGCACAAAAATGGTCTCCTTACAACGGGGGTCTAACCCTCAATATATAGTACCCTGTCCACCTCATGACTGGCCAAGAGGTCCTAAACCAACTCCAACTCATCCCTACATGTATTTGGAAACAAACTCACACAAAAGAAAAACACGAAATTAAACCGTCACCATGTTTCGGTCATAACTTTTTATCCGTGACGGATTGAAGGTGGGGCCAGGTCCATTGTGTAGCGCTTGAAATTATCTTTCCAGCGAGTACAAGAACACCTGAATCGGACTCCGTTTGTGAACGTTATGGCCCTTTTAGTAACTGCCTGTCAAGCTGTCCCGAACCGAATCCGAATTGAATTCTGAGTTGAATCCGAGTTTGAATTGGATTGAACGTGGGAGGTCCGAATTTGGCTTGAAACTCTTATCCAAAACTTATAGTTTAAGTCCTTGGGCTCCTCCTTTGCTCTCCCATCAATCGGACTTCCTTCCTCCTTGATCAACCTGCATGGGCTGTTTGATTTTCTCCTTGCCATCCGCTTTGGCCTTCTTGTTCTTCATTGCTAGGCAGCAAATATAGGTACCCTCCTTCTTGTGCTCCTCTATTGTTTTGGCTCGGCCTCCTTCTCGGTTCCAAAGACTTGAAGCTTGTCAAACCTGAGAATGCACAAAGTATTGCTTTTATGTAGTATCCAATTCTCACGGAAAGCACAAAGAAACTTGTTAAGAAACAATTGCACCTGTTGTTTGAGAAGTATAGATCGTGCTTTGTAAACAGCGTTATAAGTACTAGGGATATCCTCATCAGTAACCGATAGATCCTCCTGATAACCTAACATGGCAACAACTCACAAATAGCAAACGAGATTATATCTAGATTAGTAAAACAAAATAGCTCTCTCTATGTTCGCAACTCACTATCCTGAAAACAAGACAAGCTTACCGTTCCAAAGTGAATCAAGGACTGCAAACCGACACTTGTGATAGCGAACGACCTCAACCCGGTAATGTATGAACGTAACCAAGAGCAAGGGAGTACACAAACGGGTGTAGGTGGAGCTTGGCCAGTTATGTGGATATCCTATGCAATCTGATATTTTCAAGGTATTGTAAAGCTAAGTAATGATCCAAGCTAGAGTATCTCACCTATGTGCTGATCCAATAGGTTTAAGTGAAGTAAATGAACGCACACGTAAAGATAAATGTGACTTAATGCCAACAAAGGAATGAGCTAGCGAGTAAGCGAAAAGTGCGATGTGACAAGCTCGTTTGGCACCAAGAACTAGGAGAGACGCTAGCCAACTGCAATTGAATATAGGAGGGCACAAGATTATTCAAAGAAAGGACTACACAATCTGAAATATGATGGGACGGTACTATAGCAGTCTGACATTATGCGCGGTTACCATAGCAAAAATCGTTTTTTAGTAGCCATCGGCAAAAGCTTTTTTTATTTATTTTTTTAGCCGTGGCTTTTTCTATATGCGGCTACCTTTTCTTTCTCTCCTCTTTTCTTAATGGCCGAAAGTGTGTTGTGCTACTCTCTTGATTGCGCCAGATCCACAATTCAGCAAAGTGTAAACCAAAATCTAAGAGTAGCCCAAAGCAATATCAATAGCTAGTCTCAAAGATGAAAGGATATAAGTGATGCTCAAAGAAACCAAAGTGGTTCGGACGCAAATGGAGCAACTTGGAGCACGGCACAGCACGAGGTGCAGCTAGGGTTGCTAATCCGAGCCGAAAGCAAGCAAAGACAGGTTGATATTTGTTACTTTTGGGTGCTAATTAATGGAATCAATCAGCAATTTTCTAGGGTTTATGTGGACACAAAGATCAAGCTACGCAAATGAGCACAAAGATCAGCACGTAAACAAAATTTCTAATGGACGAAAACTTAACAAAACTCACGAGAAATAACAGATTAAACTACGGTTTTGGTATTGTAATTTTCGGTTTAACAAGCGATAGGACGAAAACGAATCTAACTACGGTAAAAAGTTCTCACCGAGTAAACCTAGAATTTGATACCATATGATACGGGAAGCCCGATCTTCTCGATGAGGAACCGTGGATAGTTGATGTGAAGTAGACGATGTCGCTAGTTGAACACTCGCGCCAATGCATGAACCCTCAACTCTTTGGAATACGCCCAAAACACACCGGATAATGGTTCGTCGGCGAGACCACAAGCGACGACGCCAACTCCCCAATTCCCATGGAGCGACGGCTTGACCTTGAATTGCGAACGAACAATGGATCACCTATTTTCTCTCAAAGTCCTCGCATGAACTTTGGTGTTGAAAGAAGAAGCAATAGCTATGTTTCAATCTTATGCACAAAATGGTCTCCTTACAACGGGGTCTAACCCTCAATATATAGTACGCTGTCCACCTCATGACTGGCCAAGACGTCCTCAACCAACTCCAACTCATCCCTACATGTATTTGAAACAAACTCACACAAAAGGAAAAACACGAAATTAAACCGTCACCATGTTTGGTCATAACTTTTTATCCGTGGCGAATTTGAAGGTGGGGCCAGATCCATTGTGTGGCGCTTGAAATTATCTTTCCAGCGAGTACAATAACACCTGAATCGGACTCGTTTGTGAACGTTATGGCCTTTTAGTAACTGCTGTCAAGCTGTCCCGAACCGAATCCGAATTGAATTCGAGTTGAAACCGAGTTTGAATTGGATGGAGCACGTGGGAGGTCAATTTGGCTTGAAACTCTTATCCAAAACTTATAGTTTAAGTCCTTGGGCTCCTCCTTTGCTCTCCCATCACTCGGGCTTCCATCCTCCTTGATCAACTGCATGGGCTGTTTGATTTTCTCCTTGCCATCCGCTTTGGCCTTCTTGTTCTTCATTGCTAGGCAGCAAATATAGGTACCCTCCTTCTTGTGCTCCTCTATTGTTTTGGCTCGGCCTCCTTCTCGGTTCCAAAGACTTGAAGCTTGTCAAACACGAGAATGCACAAAGTATTGCTTTTATGTAGTATCCAATTCTCACGGAAAGCACAAAGAAACTTGTTAAGAAACAATTGCACCTGTTGTTTGAGAAGTATAGATCGTGCTTTGTAAACAGCGTTATAAGTACTAGGGATATCCTCATCAGTAACCGATAGATCCTCCTGATAACCTAACATGGCAACAACTCACAAATAGCAAACGAGATTATATCTAGATTAGTAAAACAAAATAGCTCTCTGTCTCTATGTTCACAACTCACTATCCTGAAAACAAGACAAGCTTACCGTTCCAAAGTGAATCAAGGACTGCAAACCGACACTTGTGAGAGCGAACGACCTCAACCCGGTAATGTATGAACGTAACCAAGAGCAAGGGAGTACACAAACGGGTGTAGGTGGAGCTTGGCCAGTTATGTGGATATCCTATGCAATCTGATATTTTCAAGGTATTGTAAAGCTAAGTAGTGATCCAACCTAGAGTATCTTGCCTATGTGCTGATCCAACAGGTTTAAGTGAAGTAAATGAACGCACACGTAAAGATAAATATGACTTAATGCCAACAAAGGAATGAGCTAGCGAGAAGTAAACGAAAAGTGCGATGTGACAAGCTCGTTTGGCACCAAGTACTAGGAGAGACGCTAGCCAACTGCAATTGAATATAGGAGGGCACAAGATTATTCAAAGAAAGGACTACACAATCTGAAATATCATGGGGCGGTACTATAGCAGTCTGACATTATGCGCGGTTACCATAGCAAAAATCGTTTTTTTTTGTTGCCATCGGCAAAAGATTTTTTTTATTTATTTTTTTAGCCGTGGCTCTTTCTATATGCGGCTGCCTTTTCTTTCTCTCTTCTTTTCTTAATGGCCGAAAGTGTGTTGTGCTACTCTCTTGATTGCGCCAGATCCACAATTCAGCAAAGTGTAAACCAAAATCTAAGAGTAGCTCAAAGCAATATCAATAGCTAGTCTCAAAGATGAAAGGATATAAGTGATGCTCAAAGAAACCAAAGTGGTTCGGACGCAAATGGAGCAACTTGGAGCACGGCACAGCGAGGTGCAGCTAGGGTTGCTAATCCGAGCCGAAAGCAAGCAAAGACAGGTTGATATTTGATACTATTGGGTGCTAATTAATGGAATCAATCAGCAATTTTCTAGGGTTTATGTGGACACAAAGATCAAGCTACGCAAATGAGCACAAAGATCAGCACGTAAACAAAATTTCTAATGGACGAAAACTTAACAAAACTCACGAGAAATAACAGATTAAACTACGGTTTTGGTATTGTAATTTTCGGTTTAACAAACGATAGGACAGAAAACGAATCTAACTACGGGTAAAGAAGTTCTCACCGAGTAAACCTAGAATTTGATACCATATGATACGGGGAAGCCCGATCTTCTCAGTGAGGAACCGTGGATAGTTGATGTGAAGTAGAGCGATGTCGCTAGTTGAACACTCGCGCCAATGCATGAACCCTCAACTCTTTGGAATACGCCCAAAACACACGGATAATGGTTCGTCGCGAGACCACAAACGAATAACGCCAACTCCCAATTCCCATGGAACGACGGCTTGACCTTGAATTGCAGAACGAACAATGGATCACCTATTTCTCTCTCAAAGTCCTCGCATGAACTTTGGTGTTGAAAGAACAAGCAATAGCTATGTTTCAATCTTATGCACAAAAATGGTCTCCTTATAACGGGGGTCTAACCCTCAATATATAGTACCCTGTCCACCTCATGGCTAGACAAGAGGTCCTAAACCAACTCCAACTCATCCCTACATGTATTTGAAACAAACTCACACAAAGGAAAACCCTAAAATTAAACCGTCACAATGTTTCAGTCATAACTTTTTATCCGTGACGAATTTGAAGGTGGGGCCGGATCCATTGCGTAGCCCTTGAAATTATCTTTCTAACGAGTACAAGAACACCTGAATCGGACTCCGTTTGTGAAAGTTATGGCCTTTTTAGTAACTGCCTGTCAGGCTGTCCCGAACCGAATCCGAATTGAATTCTGAGTTGAATCCGAGTTTGAATTGGATTGAGCACGTGGGAGGTCCGAATTTGGCTTGAAAATCTTATCCAAAACTTATAGTTTAAGTCCTTGGGCTCCTCCCTTTTGCTCTCCCACTGCATTGGCTTCTTTCCTCCTTGTGCTTCTCCATAACTTTGGCCCCGGAATCATCATAATATCAAACCTAATAATAAACAAGAATTTGGCATAAGGTAGTATATCGTTCCCACAAATAGAAGGAAATTCATTAAGAAACAAATTCACGACAATATTTAATGCGGCTCGATGCTTCTTTCCAGTGAAATAATGTATTTGACTTAAAAGTGCTAAGCATATGCGTATCCGCATCAAGAAAATAATAGCTTAGTCCCCAATTTGGCCCATAAAGTTCTCCAAAAATGGCTAAGGAATTTAGCATCACGATCTGAAACTATAGTATTAGGTACACCATGCAAGCGAATAACTTCACGAAAGAATAAATCAGCAATATTGGTAGCATCATCGCTCTTATGACATGGTATAAAATGGGCCATCTTAGAAAATCTATCAACAACCACGAATATACTATCCCTCCCCTTCTTTGTTCTAGGCAATCCTAAAACAAAGTCCATCGAAATATCTTCCCACGGAACGCTAGGAACGGGTAAAGGCATATATAAACCATGAGGATTAAGTCGTGACTTAGCTTTTGACATGTAGTGCAGCGAGCAACGTAGCGCTCGACGTCCCGTCTCATCTTTGGCCAAAAGAAATGATCAGCAAGTATGTCCTCCGTTTTCTTCACACCAAAATGTCCCATTAACCCACCTCCATGTGCTTCTGTAACAACAACAAAGTGACGGAACTAGCAGGAATGCACAACTTGTTGGCTCTAAACACAAACCCATCATTAATGACAAATTTATTCCACATTTTCCTTCTTTACAATTCAACAATATTTCGCAAAATCAGCATCGTGCACATATTGTTCTTTAATAGTCTCTAATCCAAAAATTTTGAAATCAAGTTGTGATAACATGGCATATCTCCCATCAAACGGGCTTCTTTCCTTCTTGATCAACCGCATGGGCTGCTTGATTGAGAAATTGTTGGACAGATATATCATAGCTCCTTGCCCGCATAGACTCTCCTTCTCATGACTCGTGGTAGGTTGGTCCTTCTCCAGTTGATCTTCTGTTGCTTCAAATCTGAGAAGGCATAACATATTTGCATTAGGTAGTATGTTATTCTCATCTAACGTAATAGAAGAATCTCTAAGGAACAAAAGCACTCTTTGTTGAAGTAGCTTAGCTCTTGCTCTTGTCATAGGTACTTCCGAGCCTTATCAATAGCTTTGCCATGCACACTTGAAGTGGACGATGAATATGTAGTAGAGATGTCCTCATCATCCTCCCCCTCTTGAAAAGGAGTCGTCCTCGACTCTGTGCCATCTTGTCCAAAGAATGGTGATAAATCAGCAACATTGAAAGTAGTGCTCACCCCATAATCGTCTCCTGGAAGCTCTATCTTGTATGCATTATCATTGATCTTGGCAAGCACTTTAAAAGGACCATCACCACGGGGCATCAATTTTGATTTACGCTTCTCCGGAAAGCGTTCTTTGCGAAGGTGTACCCATACTAGATCACCTGGTTCAAATAGCATTTTCTTTCTAGTCTTGTTAGCCTTAGAAGCATAAGCACGTACCTTCTTTTCAATCACCTCTTTAGTCTTTTCATGGAGCTTTTTCACAAAATCAGCACGCTTAGAAGCCTCCATATTTATGCGTTCTTGTAATGGAAGTGGCATCAAGTCAAGTGGTGTGATCGGTTTGAAACCATACACCACCTCAAATGGACATAGTTGAGTGGTAGAATGCACCACCCGATTATATGCAAATTCAACATGTGGTAGGCAATCTTCCCACTCTTTTAAATTCTTTTTTTATCATTGTCCACAGCAGCATTGAGAGTGTACGGTTCACGACCTCTGTTTGTCCATCGGTTTGTGGATGACAAGTTGTCGAAAAGAGCAACTTTGTCCCAAGTTTGGCCCACAAAGTCTTCCAAAAGTAGCTCATAAATTTGACATCTCGATCAGATACAATGGTTCTTGGCATGCCATGCAGTCTCACAATTTCCCTGAAAAACAAGTCAGCTACATGCGACGCGTCGTCGCTCTTATGACAAGGAATAAAATGAGCCATTTTAGAAAACCTATCCACAACAACAAACACAGAATCCCTCCCCCTCTTAGTTCTAGGCAATCCTAGAACAAAATCCATACTAATATCTTCCCAAGGAGCATTAGGAACTGGAAGTGGAGTATACAAACCATGTAGATTGAGCTTTGACTTCGCTTTATGGCACGTCACGCATCGTTGAACAAACCTCTCGACATCTCGCCTCATCTTAGGCCAATAGAAATGATCAGCTAACATCATGTACGTCTTCTCTCTTCCAAAGTGACCCATCAATCCTCCTGCATGAGACTCCTGCAATAGTAGCAAACGCACAGAAGACTCTGGAATGCATAGTTTGTTCATACGAAAGAGAAAACCATCATGAACATGAAACTTATCCCACCCTTTCCCATCTTTGCAATTAGAATATGGTGCTGAAAAGTCGTGATCAGAAGCATATAAATCTTTCAAACTTTCTAGCCCTGGAACCTTTACTTCCAATTGAGTGAAAAGCACATGTTTCCTAGACAATGCATCAGCTACCACATTTTCCTTACCTTTCTTGTATTTAACAACGTATGGAAAAGTCTCAATGAATTCAACCCACTTAGCATGTCTACGATTCAGTTTAGCTTGACCTTTCAAATATTTCAAAGCTTCATGATCAGAATGAATGACAAATTCTTTAGGCCAAAGATAATGATGCCAAGTCTCTAATGCGCGCACAAGAGCATACAATTCTTTGTCATAAACAGGATAATTTAATTGTGCACCATGAAGTTTCTCACTGAAATATTCCACTAGCATCACATTCAATCTCAAAGGTTTTAGTGAAATCAGGTAAAACAAGCAATGGTGCTTGAGTTAAACATTTCTTCAATTCAGCAAAAGCTTTATCTTGTTTTCTCCCGACTTAAAAGTGACTCCTTTTTAGTTAATTCATTTAATGGAGCAGCAATGGTACTAAAATCTTTACTGAATCGGCGGTAAAACTAGCAAGTCCATGAAAGCTACGAATTTGACTAACATTGACAGGAGTAGACCAATTTCGAATAGCTTCCATTTTAGATTCATCTACTTCAATTCCTTGAGCTGAAACAACATAGCCTAAGAACACCACTTTGTTTGTGCAAAAAGTACACTTCTCAAGATTAGCATACAATTGTTCGGTTCTTAGCACTTGTAGCACTTGTCTAATGTGTTCAACATGTTCTTGCAATGAGTGGCTATATATCAAAATGTCATCAAAATAGACTACCACAAATTTTCCAATGAAGTGTCTCAAAACATGGTTCATTAATCGCATGAATGTACTAGGGGCATTAGATAAACCAAAAGGCATCACTAACCATTCATACAACCCAAATTTTGTTTTAAAGGCTGTCTTCCACTCATCACCATGTTTCATTCGAATTTGATGATATCCACTACATAAATCAATCTTAGAAAAGATAGTAGAGCCACTCAATTCATCAAGCATATCATCTAACCTAGGAATAGGATAGCGATAACGAATGGTAATGTTATTGATTGCTCTACGGTCTATACACATTCTCCATGTACCATCTTTCTTAGGAACAAGAATGACGAGGGGACGGCACAAGGGCTAAGACTTTCGCGTACATACCCTTTTTCCATGAGTGCTTGAACTTGTCGCTGAATTTCCTTCGTCTCCTCCGGATTTGTGCGATGCAGTGGACGGTTGGGAAGTGGAGCTCCGGTACCAAGTCAATTTGATGTTCGATGCCTCGAGCGGGTGGTAAACCAGCGGCAGTGCGTCCTCGGAAAAACATCCTCATAATCTTGTAACACATGAGAAACCACACTAGGAAGAGAGGTTAAGTCATTAGTAGAAAGCAAAACTTCTTTATATAGTAATACCAAATGCTCCAAAGTGGGATCATCTCTCATCTCTCGCAACTCAGATTTGGTGGCTATCATGACTAATTTTTTCTCTCCCTCACCCTTTCTTTTCCACTCAGTTTTAGTTTATGGCTCTCCTTGACATTTGTGGAATTACACACTTTTGCTCCTTCACTTTCTCACTCTCCACTTTCACCTCAACCTTTTGCATGTTATCATATATAATTTGAGAAGGAGTTAAAGGCCTTAACAATATTTCTTTATTATTCCACATGAACTTGTATTGATTAGTTCTTCCATCATGAATCACAGAACGATCATATTGCCATGGTCTACCTAATAACAAGTGACATACTTCCATGGACACAACATCACATTCTCTGAGTATCACGATAAGAACCAATCTGAAAACTAACATCAGCTGTGTACCCAACATTCATAGACCCATTATTGTTTAACCATTGAATTTGATATGGATGTGGGTGTTTCTTATATTCAAACCAAGTTTAGTGCAAAGTTCTTTGCTAGCTAAGTTATGCAACTACCCCATCAATAATAACTTTGCAACACTTACCATCTTTACTCACACGAGCTTTTGTTTGGAAAAGATTGCAGCGTTGTTCATGGTTGGGCTTTGCTTGAACGCTCAATACCGAAGGGGTGCACACAAGGATAGGACCGGATTCGGGGTCACAATACCCATCCCTATGTGTTTCTTCTTCGCCTTCTCCCTCATGGCCATTCTCATGCGCCTTGAAATCAACAAGGTGCTCTCCATCTTCGTCACTAGCAGAATCATATTCTCCATTCTCAGTTATCAACATTACCTTGTTATTTGGACAATCCTTTTGCATATGTCCCGACCAAGACACTTGAAGCATTGGATGGAGCTACTCTTGGCCGTAGAACCAACAGAAGATGATGAAGAGGGGACTGATCATCTCTTTGGAAAAGAAGGGTGGCGTTCTTGGTACTTGGGGCAGCACGTGTATTAGGAGTAAAACTTCCACTATATGGATTAGTTTTAAGCAATTGAAGCGAGATGTGGTTTTACCTCCTGTAGGTGCTGTACGGGGAGTGTAGGAAGATGATCTTGAAACCTTCATGTCCTGTTGAACTTGCCTCTCAGCCTTAGTGGCTTGATGCACCAACTCCACCAAGTTGTTGTAGGGTTGAAATTCGGCGATTCGCTTGATGGAAGGATGCAAACCAGCAAGGAATCGGGCCATAGTTTGCTCTTCTTGTTCATAAACATTAGCCCTTATCATAGCCATTTCCATTTCTTTGTAGCACTCCTCAATTGTGAACCTCCCTTGCTTCAAATTCTGCAATTTATCAAAGAGGTCACGTTTGTAATGTGTAGGTACAAACCTTGCTCTCATATGGTACTTCATCTCTTCCCATGTAGTGATGGGTGGCTCATTATTCCTCATCCTTTGGTTTTGCATTTGCTCCCACCAAACCAAGGCATAATCATTGAATTCTAGTCCCGCCATATGGATTTTCTTCTCTTCAGAATAGTTGTGCAAGCGGAACACCTTGTCCACCTTGAGCTCCCAAGTGAGGTATTCTTGGGCTCATGTGTACGAAAATGAAGGCATCGTAAATTTGAGCTTACCAAATTTCTCCTCGTGTGTGGTTCTTCGCCGTAACGATTCTGGCGGTGGTAGCCATCGTCATGGTGCGGAAAGTCATCGTCGTCAAAGTGAAATGCTCCCCCACCACGGCCTCCATGTCCATGGCCCCTCCCCGGACCATGAAAGCCGCCCCCTGCACCTCTCCTAGGGAAGGGTGGACGGATGGCGTTTGCCACCACGCGGTCTCGCTGTTGCTGTGCATCTTGGCCACCTCGAGCAACGTCTGCTTCCTTATCTCGCGGAGGGATGCCACCCCCACGTTGAACACTACCTTCCTCATGTTGTTGTCGGTGCGCACCACATCATTCACAATGTTGGTGCGTAGCACGCTCATTTGTTAGTTCATCTCAATGCGCATATCTTGTGTGGAATTGTTGATCTCTGCCTTGAGTTGCTCCTCCAAGGCGAGTAGTGGCAATGAACTCATTGCGCAAGTTCCCCTCAAAGCTTGGAATTGAAAGCAGTCACCGGAATTCGAGACCATGCTCCTCTCCCATGTTGTCGTCTCCACCTGACATGGTTAGTAGCACAAGGAAAACACCAAAACCACAAATATATGGGTAATATGTGTTCACTCTATCTCACTTTTCTTCTCCCAAGTAAAGTTCTTACCTTTAAAGTGGATTGAGGTCAAAAGAAACTTACACTTGGTGGTGGCTATAATAACAAGTGATGATCAAGCGGTTTAAAGTGACTCACAATTGCCGACAAAGGATATTTTGTGGAGTTTGGTTAGAAATATTTATCCTACGATCTGATTTTCGATGTTGTAAAATTAAGTAATAATCAAGTTAGAATACTTTGCCTATGTGCTGATCCAAAGATTTAAGTGAAGTATATGAGCACACGCATAAAGATCAATGTGACTCGATGCAAACAAAGGAATGAGCTAACTAGAGGCAATATGAAATTAAAGATTAGATAGCTCGTTTTGCACCAAGTACTAGGAGAGCGCTAGCCAATTGCAATGATATGAATGTAAGGGCACAAGATTGCTCAAAGGAATTAAATACACAAGTTGAATTTATGGACTAAGAGCTCATCCTAGATTGACCAATGTTTTTTTTCTTAGCAATTTTTTTTCTTGTTCTTCTTCTTCTTCTTTTCAAGGGCGAACTAGGTTTAATTGTCTCTTTGATTTTGCATAGGCCACAAATATTCAGCAAGATGTAGAATACTCAAGAGCAGCCCTAGATGCAATATTCAACAACTAGTCTCAATTGATGAAATAAAAATAGCAGAATTTTTTTTTTCCGTGCGGCACTGTAGCATCACTGTTCACGGTACTGTACAGTACTGTTCATGCACTATGCGATCGGATATTTTGTTTGAATTTTGGATTGGACACAAAGATTAAGCTACGCAAATAAACACGAGCGATCATGCGTAAACAAAATTTCTAATGGATCAAGACATAATAAAACTCACGAAAAAATAGCAGATGCGAAACTAGGGTTTGGATTTTTTTTGTGTTTTCGGTTTATGGACTATAGGACAGCAAGTAATAAACTGAAATTTAAAGGGATAAGATCCTACCAAGTAAACGCGCTCGATACCAAGATGATACGGGTGCCCGATCTTCTCGACGTGGGATGGATACTCACGGGGTCTTGATGAATCGCAATGATCCTCCAATGCCAATGCAAGGGCGAACACTCTTTAATCCGCCAAACCACACTCGTGTTGATTTCGCACGACCATAGCGAAGATCTATCGTGCACCCAATTCCCAATGGAAAGGCTGAACGATCTTGATTGAAGAAAGTAACTCCTAATTCCCTATGGAACTTAGGCAACAATGCTAAACTCGAACAAACTTTAGTAGATTGATTATTCTCAAACGAGTGCGCCTTACGGTGGGGTCTAACCCTCAATATAGTACCCTATCCACCTCATGGCTGGCCAAGAGGTTCTAAACCAACTCTAACTCATCCCTACATGTATTTGGAAACAAACTCACACAAAGGAAAAACCTAAAATTAAACAGTCACCATGTTTCTGTCATAACTTTTTATCCGTGACGAATTTGAAGGTGGGGCCAGATCCATTGCGTAGCCCTTGAAATTATCTTTCCAACGAGTATAAGAACACCTGAATCGGACTCCGTTTGTGAAAGTTATGGCCTTTTTAGTAACTGCCTGTCAGGCTGTCCCGAACCGAATCCGAATTTAATTCTGAGTTGAATCCGAGTTTGAATTGGATTGAGCACGTGGGAAGTCCGAATTTGGCATGTAAATCTTATCCAAAGCTTGTTGTTTAAGTCCTTGGGTTTCTTCCCCTTTTGCTCTCCTATCAAACTGGCTTCTTTCCTTCTTGATCAACCGCATGGGCTGCTTGATTGAGAAATTGTTGGACAGATATATCATAGCTCCTTGCCGCATGGACTCTCCTTCTCATGACTCGTGGTAGGTTGGTCCTTCTCCACTTGATCTTCATTGCTTCAAATCTGAGAAGGCATAACATATTTGCATTAGGTAGTATGTTATTCTCATCTAACGTAATAGAAGAATCTCTAAGGAACAAAAGCACCTGCTGTTGAAGTAACAGCTCTTGCTCTTGTCATAGGTCCTTCCCGAGCCTTATCAATAGCTTTGCCATGCACACTTGAAGTGGACGATGAATATGTAGTAGAGATGTCCTCATCATTCTAGCTCAAAGTCTTATTGAAATCAGGGAGTTGGAGTAGAGGTGCATGTGTTAACTTATCTTTCAATGTGGTGAAGGCATTCTCTGTGCGGTGCTCCAAACAAATGGCACGCCCTTCTTGGTAAGCTCATTCAATGGTGCGGCGATGGTGCTGAAATCCTTCACAAAGCGGCGGTAGAACCCAGCAAGTCCGAAAAAGCTCCGCTTTGAGTGTGACCGTGTTGGAGTCGGCCAACTTTGTATTGCTTCAACCTTGGCTTGATGAACTTCAATTCCTATGGAGTAACAACATAGCCAAGAAATGCGAC